>CM066331.1:46556404-47756404 GCA_033807585.1 Hydrophis major
TGCATAGTCAGCACTTTCTTAAAGCAGCAATGGCTATTGTATCCAGTTGCCATATGAACCCAAGAAAAGATGGATTTTGTTTAACTGCAGTTGCAGATAGTGGCTACATTATGCCCAAAGGACCTTTTTGCCTTCAAAATCAAAATGATGGACAGCACTGTTGTACATCTTATTCACCTCCATGCTGCCAGCAATGCAGAGTACAAGGCTTTCTCTGTAACAACGAAGGAGAAAAGTGTTTTGCCATGTGTTTCCCATTGTTCTAGGATTTGAACCCAGGAGAAAGATGTTAGAAGGTTATACAACCCCAGCCCTGTTCTATATGGGCTTAACTGCCAATAGAACTTTCATCCTGTGAAAGGGTTAAGATATGTCTTACTCTAGAATCCATTAAACACTTAGGAATTGTGCTATTTTGCAGCTTACAAGACTGTGTGTAAAAACAGTTCCACATGAACATCTGAGAGCAAACAGAATCTGTCTTCATTTTAAGGTTTCCAAGAAAATGCACATATGGATGAGCATTTTTTTTTCTATTTTTAAAATAATTAAGGAGGAAAGTAAACAAACAATGAACATCTTTCCTGGGTCTATATTAGTCTTTGTTTAATTTCTTCCTTTTCACAACTCTACTAAGTGAAGTTTAAGTGATAGACTATCATCTGGGTCAGTTAGTGGAAGTGCCAGAAGAGGCTTCCGCACATGCCCAATGCAGGCACAGAAGGATCTTCTTGTTATTGGAAATGGTTAATAAAGTTGCAGTGCTTCTAGAAGAGAATTTCATTGCCTTCACATTGTAAAACATATCACCGAAGATAGCTTAGTTGCCTCACATAAACAGTTCCCATGGATCTATCTATCATTGCTATTAGTGCCTTATAGAAATACTCTCCTGCATTTTTTTCTTCCAGTTTTTATATCACTCAAGCACAAAACAATACCTAACCACAGAAACTGCCAAGGAGAAAACCATACTCCTACCAGGGCAGGGTAAGCTACTACTAAGCAGGAAGCAACCCAAACTCACTATGATGTTGCCTAGTTAGATGCAAGCAATTAATCAAGCTCCCCACCAAACCTATGCTATGTAACTACAGATGTGTAGCCAAAAGCAGCAAAGTTTCAAAGAACAAAGCAAGCACAAAAAAGCCCACCCAAAGAAATTCTGAAGAATTTACACTGTATGTTTCATAAATTTGCTGCATCAAAACTGAGGAAATTATGTAATCAAATCATTAAACTTCCTAGGCATGATCAAAGGGTATTTAGGACTGAGAAGAAAGTTCATGGCCTGCATATGGTTACAGAATAGCAAGTTGTAAACTCTTGCAATAGATCCATCATTATTGTGGTAATGAGAATTATGTCCTTGGTTAATTCTGAATATGAAGTAGCTTCAGACCTAACGAGAAGCCAATTATACACTATAATGGTAGATTCCTGTTCTATGCAGTGGATTGAACTAAATTGCCTCTGAAGTCCTTCCAACTCCTTACATTCCATGATTGATTGTTATTGAGTAGTAGCTGCTATTCTTACATGTTTAATAAAAATGAGTTCAAATTCTAAAATGAAGACCACTTCTTCATCAGTTCTACTGATAATGTTGTTTTTATAGCTCACCTGGCATCTGATCTTACATTGTTTAGTACCAGGCAGAGATCTCTTTCATTTTCTCATATTTTTAAATGCAACATTTGATTCCCTGATGCCAAAAGCCATTCTTTCAAAAAACTTTGCAAAAAGAATTTCACGGATTATTCAAGACAATCTCCAGGAGTCGAAAACTGACTTAAGGGGCCAATATATACAACTTAGCATGCATAGAATTTTACTGTGTGACTGGTGATGCTATTTTGCTTCCAGATCATTTTGTCTGCACAAAGCTGTTCCACTTAAAACATACTTTCTTGTCATTATTTTCCTCCTTATAACATTTTATATTTTCTTTCCTCTCTCTTTCACATTATAATTAAAAAGATAAAAATTAATATGTTAAAAAATAAGAGTTAAAAGAAAGAATACTGCACAAAATAAAAATAGGAAAAAAATAAGAATATATTAAAGAAAAAGGAAAATATATAAAGAGGTGACTTTCTACTCCATCCAACAAATATAAACATTTTTTGTAACATTGACTTCTCTTAAAATACAATAAATGATAGTTTATCATTTTATCACATTCAGTGATAAAATATTTGCTCCATTTGTTATTAGTAATTCAAATTTAAATGTTGTTCTTTAAGTGAAATTTTCATTCAAGAAAATCTCTAGTGTAGAAGTTCATGATACTTCCGTTTGATGTCCAATATTTAAAGACTTATCCTATCATGCTTTTTGAAAATTCAGAACAACCACCTTTTCCTACAGGAAGGATTCCTATAATTAATTGTTCAAAATCTATTTAGACTGTTAATCATTGTAATCTCTCTCCCTCCCACTCCTCTCTTTATGTATGTGTGTGTTGATGGTAAGATGGATGGCTAGATAGATAGATTAGGTAGGTAGATGGATAGATGGATGGATGGATAAAAGATAGATCGGTAATTCCTAATTTAAGATTGAATCTTACAAATTATGTCTGAAAAAAGAAATGAGACTCAGCACACTTTGTGTTTATATAGGCTACGTTGCATGCTTGGTTGAAATCTTCTAATTCCGAGCCTCTTGACTCAAAACAAAAACATTAATTTCCAAGGTTCTGGAGTACATGTGGATGATCTCACAATCTCTCCTTTTTCTGGAAAGACAATATTGGTTAGGATTCTCTGTCTAGCTGCCAATTTCCACTGCAATGCTATCCCTTCTCATTTAGAAATATTTACTTTACTATGAATCATTACTTTAAGCAATTTTGATTCCTTTTTCAAAGTAGTCTGTGAAATCTTTAAAGGAAGGAAGCAGTGTATCAGTATGTTTTAAACATCATACTGGATTTTAAATAGATTGGGCTGAATGGTTTTCTTGATGGTAAAGTTATGATTCCCAGTTGTGCTTCACCACTCCTATACTACACTCCTAGTATAGTCGAGTGCTTGGCAGGACCTGTGGTGGTGCAGTGGTTAACATGCAGTATTGCAGGCTAATTCTGCCAGCAGTTTGATTTTGACCTACTAAAGGTCGGTAAAATGAGAACCAGATTGTAGTGGGCAATATGCTGATTCTGTAAACCACTTAGAGAGGGCTGTAAAGCACTATGAAGCAGAATATGAGTCTAAGTGCTATTGCCATTGCTATTGGCATGCTTTCCCTGTTTGTCATAATTATTATTCTAGAAACATGAAGTGAAAAACAAATTTCATCTATATTTGAACTGGGAGCCTTCAAAATCCAGATACATGTTAAAGTACTAGTGCAAAGTATGTAGTCTTTACTGTATTTAGTTTATGGGATATAGGAATATAATGTTTTCTTTTATCTGTTTCATTGTTTGTATTTATGGAATATTTGGAATTGATAATTTCTTACAAAATTTATTTAAATTAATTCTTCATAAATGTTCATTTATTTTGTTTGGAAGTCACCAGACCCTATTGTATCAAAGAAAATTATATTTTTTTATTTCTTTTTCATTCAGACTTCAGATACCATCATTCTGCCTCTGTGTTTTCTCATTCTCAGTCCATATCTCTTTATAGTTCCCAATTTATAACTTTCTGGTTCTTCCTAGAAAGTTGCTGAAGTCTCTCCAGTACAGAATGCAACCTTGTATATTACCTGTTCATTTAAAAATACTACTGTCCTTTAAGCTAACATTACATAAATGTTTATGCAAATTAATAGTTAAATACTCTTAGCAATTATGGGTTAAGAGGATAAGCAACTGGCTAAAGGACAGGGAGTGAAGGCATAAATAAATGGACATTAAGATACCAATTAATAGAAATACAAATTTGTGTTATTGTTATTCTTTGTAGTACTCAAATAGAGGTAATCACAATAGCAGTTTTATAGCATCTACTGGTGTTGAAATATATTTTGAATTAAAAGCTCGATATACATTTCAAATTTTAATCATTGCATTCTGAATGTTCCTATGTATACTTGTTTCAGTAGCCTCAGGAAAATAAACTTTTTTGAAAACTAAAACTAATCAAAATCTGTTTAAGATGTACAATGAGACAAGAATAACTTAGTTTTTAGGCAAGTGCTGTTGCTCACTTTAAATACTGATAAATGGATAGCAACTATTTTCAGGCAATAAAACATCCTAGAGATAAAAGCAGCTTCCCTCTCTGCTAAGAGAGGTATATGTCTTTAAAGGAGAAAGTTAGATTCTTTCCTAATAAAAATTAGAAAAATAAAAGTATTTACTTAGATTTAGTGTTCTGTGTTTCTTGTTTAATTTTTCGTTCACTTTCTGTGGTATTACATTTGAATGCTTGGTTTCAACATCTAATGTTTCAGAAATCTTTCTGTACTCTAGAGCTATAAGTGGTAGGTCTGATAATGTATTGATCCCTTCAAATTCATTACATGGCCAAGTAATGGAATTTTCTCTCTGCCCCTCCTTGTGGCTTGTCTCAATATCGAGTCTTTATCATATATATATAATTATATATATATAATTCTGGTGAAAAGGGCAGAATTCTTGGAGAGAGGCAGTTCTGCAAGTAATCTGGCCTTGTGCCATGCAGGGCTTTAAAACAGATAACATGCACTTTGAATTCTTTTAGAGAGTTGTTGAGGACACCTAGAGGTTTATCTGTGTCATCAGGGTTACTTGAGTGGTGCAAATGGGTATGGGACCTTCTTAGAACTATTGAAAGGACTGTGTAGTAGGCTGGAGAGAGATGATACTGTATTCCTCCCCTTCTGCACATGACATTGTACTGCATATACCATGTTATTCAGTTTGTGTCTGGGTGCTTTATCTTTGGGGTAGACAAGCTTCTACCTTAGTGTAGTCTTGGGTTTGAAGTGTGCATGTATGTTATGTTGGCTGAAGATCCCCTGAGCTTTTCCAATATTCCTGCAATGTGTGGAATGACAATGTTGTTTTGTTTGTTGTACTCTTCTTTGTCTATTATGGAGGAGCTCCTGTTGAGTCTTTTTTGAGACTTGATGAGGGGCAACTTGGGATAGTTACACATTCTTAGGGCTTTCTTGATGTGTTTTAGGTCTTTTCCTTTCCCATATTTGCTGGTAGGCAGTCCTTTAACTTAGTGGTGTAGGGTCTGATAACTCCCATTTTGTGCTCCAGTGGCTGATGAGAATCTTGAAGACAGCAAAGTCCACATTTTGGACAGAGAGGACTGCTGGTTTAAAAGAGAGGTCAAAGAGGCCATCTATGTCAAAATTGAACACTCTCTTTAACAGAGGGGGAGGAATATGATATCATCTATCTCCAGTCTATAACACAGTCCTTTCAACAGTTCAGAGAAGGCTTCACACCTATTTGCACCACTCAGGTGACCCTGGCGACATAGATAAACCTCCAAATGGCTTAAGTGACTCTCTAAAATAATACAAATGACCAGCTGTCTGCAAGGACTATAAATCCTTCCATTGCCCACCATTCAGTCAGAGATGAAGAAGCTTCTTGGATAAGAAGTAAAACACTTCAAAGAAAAACAAGAAAGTCCAGTTGCCTATTTAAAAAGCACCTTTGAGATAACTATGATCTTGATGACTGAGATTCTCCATAGATATTTGCAAGGAAATTGTTTAGTGATAATGCAGAACAGTTGCAAAATGAGTTATTTAGAGAGGGACAGTGGTGGTATTCTATCAGTTCGGCCCAGTTCTGCCAAGCTGGTAGCACCGATGAGCAGCAGAGACTGAACTCTGAACACTCTGCTGTTGGACCCACTTACCTGCCCAGACTCCCATACTAACCTTTATTCCCTGTTTTTGAAGCACAGCTACTTTGCGGCATCTACTGAAACAACAGGGAGAGTGCAGGCTTGCAGGAGATGAGTCAATAAGCCTCTGAGCCTGCGCAAAGTGCACATTTGGCATACATGTGTGTGCACAAAGTGTGAGCATGCATGCAAAACAAGCCACGCCCACCTAACCAGTGGTAAAAATATTTGAAATACACCACTGGGGAGGGTATATATGTTTTCCTATGTACAACTCTGTATTCTGTTTCCTTTTTTTACTGACGATAAAATATGTATTTATTTAGACAAGTTTTTGCAATAGGTAGAAAGAATATCTTCATACTCAACTGAACTTCTCAGAGAATTCAGACTAATGATATGTCTGTATCTTTAAAACAGTTTTATATTGTTCATACATAAAGAATCTTTTATTAGAATTATTATCCTTGCTCAGAAACAAAGTAAATAATTTAATTGGTGACTACACTTACAATTTTCAGTACTTTTGCTATGGCTAAGCATTTTGTACCTGCACAATAAATTAATAATTAGGAACACTCACTTTTTAAATGAACCAAAAAGAACTTTATGAATCTGCTGCCAGTGCTTTATACCAGTTCTAATAATTAAATATTTTCCCCCAGCAGTTTCACCAAGGTTTGATTACACAGATTTATTTCAGAGAAGTAGAAAGACTTAATATACTAGAATTTGCCTAACAATACAAAGAAAATGTGCTCTTTCTGTATGTGAGTCTTAACTGTTTGAATTTTGAGTTTTCTCCCACCTTTTCAAGTCAGTGCTCAGGTGGCTATCCAAGGCTTTGTCCATTTTTTTATATTTTTAAAAGTTCTTTCTTTTGGTCATAATTAGTTTCCAGCTTTTATACCTGAGGCTTTGGGCATATATATTCCACAGCCTGTAGTAATCCACACCTTGTCATCACATTACTTTTAATTTGTCTGTGTATAATATGCATACATAATATATTTCTGATCACATACTGCGATACAGACATTAATTTATGCTTGAGTGGTATTGGAGCACTTTGGAATTATGCATGTATTCCTGACAGTATTTAAGGGTTTCAGTATAATATTGCTGTCAAACCCTACCTGCAATCCTCAAACCTTATAAACAAAATTTTCATGGCCCGTAGATTGGGTTGTAAACCTCACATTTTTTCATAAACCCAATACATTTTATTCCCTTAATTGTCACAATAGTTACCATTAAATTAAATAATTATTAATTCACTTTTAAGAGGTTACACTCTTCTGAGTTTTGATAGATCTGCTGGGGAACAATGCATCAAATAAGTCCTATCTTATTTTTCTTCTTCCTCAAACCATATGTGGATTACAGCTACATGTACTGTTTCCACATTCTACATGTGACTGCAGAAATGAGCCCCATTTACATGTCCATACAATTATTATTTGTGGAACAAGAAATGTATGCTTCAGCAGGTTAGCAGATGAAGTCAAGGAAAAAACTCTTGAGTTACTGACATGGTATTTAACAGATGTTATTTTCACTATTTTTGAAGCTAGTTTCTTGTAGCTGAAAGCTTTGAAGGTATGAATTTTCCTTCAAAATAGCATAATTTGAATGAAGATGTTTTATACCTTTCTTATTCTTTGTTAAAATATGTGGGTTAAAATCAATTTACTGATCCCTTCCCAGAGGTAGCAATGTTAATATGTTGCAGGTAAAATAAAGAGCTTTTTGCACCATAAAGGCTAGCATATATAGATGCATAAACATTTATTGTTGCGTGCAAAAGGTCTAAAAATTAATAAAACACAAGAGGTAGTAATTGTAATTTTGCAGTATTGTATCCAAATGTATCTATCATAAGAACCCAGTGGCTTTTTCAAATTAAGGGTAGTGACAATTTTATCTCTGTCAATTTAGTTTGAAATTTTGCAACATGCAATGAAAAATTCAGAATTCTATAAAAAGTTGAATTAAATACATAAGAAAATCAGGTCACATGAAATATTTCAATTCACTGTTATGCACAGAAAGCTCACTATTAAAGTTCTTTTTAATACAACTTTATTCAATTTCAAGAAAAAATTTAAATACAAAACAACTATAAAAATGAGGGGGAGGGAATTCAGAAGAGGAAAAGGTTAAAGTTCTTTTCCAAAGCTTTTGTCATTTTGAGATATATTCAACAGATATCTGTCCAGAAAACTTCTAAATAGTGGTTTCAATGAGTTAGATTTAAAGTCTGATCCAGAAAGAAAGTTACAAAAAGCAAGTTGAAGTTCTGCCAAGATAAATTCGGTAATGTCAAACAAGTTGAAATCAGAATCCCTGCACCAGGAGTGTCAAACTCAAGGCCCACGGGCTGAATCCCACCCACCGGGTGCTTAGATCTGGGCCATGGGACCATCCTGGAAACAGAAAAGGACCGGCCCATGGTGCCTCTGCCAGTGGCCCTCCCAAGCTCTGTTTTTGCTGGCAGAGGGTTGTAGGAGGCCGTTGAATCTAGACATGGAGCTTGGGAGCCTGTTTTCTCTAGCAGAATGTTCGGGCAATCACAGGCACCCCAATATGAGTGACATCAAGCTGGCCACACCCACCCCAGCCCCCTGAGGTCAAACGCTACCCTGATGCAGCCCTCAATGAAATCAAGTTTGAAACTCCTGCCCTACATTAATTTCAAGAAAGGTGGCTTCTGAAAAAGATTCTAATAAAGTTGATTCAAAAGAAAAAGTAGCACCTCGGATAGCACCATGCAATGTTTATTTTGGAATATCTAGAGAGGAAGGTTCATCTAACTATGCCCTATGCAACATTATTTTTCCTTAAGCAAATTGAAGTAGTGTAGCACCATGCACACACTTGTTGTTTTGGCCCTGCAAGGCCTATGCTATGTTTGTATTGTGGACTGAGTGTAATCATGCATCATATGGAAACTGAAAGATATAGCAGGAAGATCTAAGTGATACTTCAGTACAGTTCTGTCAAATTTGCTGCATTAAAGAGAAAACATTTTATTTTATAGGAAAGGCAGGAGATACTCAGAAAGCATTAGTAATGAAAGGATTTCAAGATTTCTAACTAAAAAAATTATCGCAAAGGTTTAAAACATGTATGGAAAAGGGTAACACCCCGATTCCCCATCTCATTCCCCAAATGAGATGAACATTGAAAAACCTATAAATTTAATGTAAAGAAAATGAACAGATAGATTTTTTTCTCCTTTTCTCATAACAATGGTATTTATCCCAGTACAGTTGGGTAAGATCAAGGAAGGAAGTGCTACATAGAGAGATATTTATAATACCAACATACAATCTTGGAAACTGGAAGAGGAATTTCTTACCTTTATAGTAAGTTTATTATGGTAGCATTTCTTTGAATGTGTGATAACCCAGAGTGGGATACAAAAGCAACAAAGTTACAAAAACTGGTGAAGTCCCTTTAATTTCTTCAATTTGGCTTCAAAGGTCCAATTATCATTGACTGGAGAAAAAACTCCCACACAAACAGTTGTGAAAAGGCAAAGTGCAAATAGTAAATATGGCCAGGCAGGGCTTTGGCCTCATCCAGCATTTTAATTTTGATAAACTAAGGAGGAAGGACAACTGTAATTTTAATTGATGATGGGCAACCAGATATATTTTTGGTGATCATCAGATAACTCTGGCTTGTTTGATGATCCATTTGGCTATCTATAGTATTCTCCAATACTAACATTAAAAAACATCAGTACTTTCAATCCCGCTTCTTCGAAGTCCAACTTTCACTTCCTTAGAGCAACACAGTAAATACTATTGCTTGCATTGCTTGCACTACTCTGGTCTTTGTGAGGACAGACACATCACAGCATCTGAATATCTTTTCCAAGGCTTTCATGGCTATTCTGTCAAGTGCTAATCTATGGTATATTTCTTGATGAGGGACTTTAGAGGCACAAAGTTTGTCTGACACCAATGTTAGTAGACTTTAGATATCAAATTAGTTTTAGTCAGACATTTACAAGTTTCTAATACAAAGCTATGTAAATATATAATTTATATGGTCTTTTCTGACAGAAGCCCCTTTAAATCCTGTTAAATTGCTCTAAGATAAAACAAAGAAGACTTCTGTGGTATTTTAAGGATTATCCACGGTAAATCTTATTAGATGAGTGGAATCAACTACCATGCAGAAACAACAAAAACTTCTAAGTATTTGAAACTGTTATTTATTGGAATAATAAACAATCTTTAAGATGGCAGTAGAAACATCTGTTTTGGCTGCAAGACACTATAATGCTAATTCTCTGCAAATTCTATGGAAATGGATTTATTTATTTATTAATTAGATATATATGGCCACCTATCTCAACAAGCATGATTCTAGGATGGTGTACAATAATCCAATAAAACAATCCATCTATAAAAACATTCATATAAATATATAAAAAATCAAGGCTGAAGATTAAAATCATTAGAATTAAGAGTAAAAATATACAAGGTATGGCGACAGTATCTGCCTCAATAGTATAGTCATCTGAACATATCCCCAGGTCTGATGGCATAACTTGTCTTAAGGGACTTAGAGAAAACCAGAAGGAATGGAGCTAACTGAATCTTGGGTTGGAGAACAACATATTCCATAGGTGGGTGCCACAGTAAAGATGGCCCTACTAAATGTATGTCCCTAGCAGATGGTGCCAAAGCATGTTCTCTCTGCCATAGCTAATGGGATAATTGTGGAGATGTTCCCTCAGATAACCTGGTCCCATGCCATAAAAGTCTTTAAAGTTTAAAATCAACATTATGAATTGTACCCAGAAGCAAACTGGCAACAGTGCAGTTTGCAAGAAGAAGTGTGATGTGTGATGTTCTTGGAGGATACATCACTCCCTGCACCACTGCATCCTGCACAATAGAAACTTCAGGATACTCTTCAAGGGCAGCCCAATGTAGAATACCTTACAATAGTCCAATCTGGAAGTAATTAGGATATAGGTGACTATGAACAGAGTCTCTCTGACTCCCTGATCTAGGAATGGGCAACTGGTGCAGAACATGAAACTGTGCAAAGGTCACCATAGCCAGAATTGTGATCTGCTTTTCAAGCAGGAATTGTGAGTGCATGAGAACCCCAGATTGCACACTGCATCTGTCTGGGGCAATGCAATGCCATCCAAAACCAAAGATGGCATAGTTCTTGAACCAATTGGCCCTAAACATCAAAACCACTTCATCTTGCCAGGGTTCAGTTATTCTGTTGTTCCCCATCCAGACCCTCACAGCTTCCAAGCATTGGATGAGACATTCATGACATCACTTAATTCAACAGGGGCAGGGATATCGAGTTGGATATCATCTGATTAGCTTCATGTAGATGTTAAACAGGATCTGAATGAACTGAGCACTATGGTATCTCACATAATAGAGACTGAGGGTGGGGCATTTAGTTGCCAGTTAACACTGACTGGAATGGATCCTGAAGGAAGGAAGTGAACCAGCACACCATGCTGACCACCCTCAATCCTCTGAGGCAATCCAGAAGGATATCATGTTCAAAAGTATTGACAGCCACCAAGAAGTCAACTAGGACAAGATTACATAACACATAATACCCATCCAGCCTACACTAGAGATAATCCAAAACTGCAACCAATGACATTTCTATCACATACATCTGGATAATTTGTTTCATCCAAGCCCCTCTGGAGCTATTACGCAACCATCTTTTTAATTGCTTTCCCAAAAATGGGGAGGTAGAAGACTGGATGAAAATTGTCCTGTTTAGTGGAATCCAGCATTGACTTCTGGAGTAGGGGGAAAAGGAAGGCCTCTTTAAAAGATAAAGGAACAACCCCTTCACACAAATAACAATTAAACACTGCTAGGACTCACTCACATCACCTCTTAGGCCACTTTAACAATCTAAAACTCTTGTATAAGGGTGCAAGGACTTTTAGGATAACATTGTTTACCCTAACTGGTTTAGGATAACATTTTAGGATAACATTGTTTACCCTAACTGGTTTAGGTAAAATAATAAATATGTAATCATAGTTTATATGTTAAAGTGTCTGCAACTTTAAATATGGGAAAGTAATTTAGGGAGTGGTTGTGAAAGCACTTTAAAAGAAGCAAGATTGCAGCTTGCTCTCTCTCTGGCTTTGATGATCCCTGATTACTGCTTGGAATCAAGACTGCATTGCTCGAACGGGAGAGAAACAAAGGACTGATTTGTAAGTGAACTGACATAGGATATTCTGCATGGACTTTGCTAACTGAATATCCCTGAATGGACTGACTAAATGATACATGACTATTGGACTGTTATTTTGACTATGCTATGAACTCATAATGGAATAAACTATATTTTTGATAGCACAAGCGTATCTGTTATTTTTACTGTATGTTAACATACAAGCTTAGCTCACTCATTTATCTGTGTGCCTATCTGACTAACGCTGCACATTCTGTTTAGCTTGTCTCCCTAACCCTGGTTGGGGAAACCAGGCTTAACACTGGTTATGGGCCCAGAGGCTGCAAAGTCAGTTTAACTAGGATAAAACAGATTTATGTAAAAAGTGAGAGTTTGTGTTGTTATACATTACAGTAAACAGACAGCTGTGTTTTATTAATTATAGTTTTATATCCATACAAAGAAAACATGGCACAAGTCAATCTACAAAGTTTGTCCCTTATATCCAAGTTGGATGGAACAAACTATGTATCATGGTCAATGAAATGTAGTCTGCTTCTACGAAGAGAAGATTTGTGGAACATAATTGAAAATCCACCAAACGTAGAAGAATGGGATCCAGAGGATGATGAAGATAAACTAAACATAGAAGAATTTATGCATAAAAATGAACACGCTACTTGCATAATTGCTTTAACCTTAACTGACCAACAGCTTGTTTATATCCACGGAGAGAAAACGGCTGTTGGGTGTTGGCAGAAGCTGAAGAGGATTTATGTTCGAGATAATGTTGGTGCTCACATAAATCTAACACAGAAGCTTTTCAGTACGCATCTCCAGACAAATGGTGATATGCTGAGTCATTTGAAAACTATGCAAAGCATTTTTCAAGAATTGCACGAGAAAGAGCTTATTTTCTCTGAACAACACCAAGTCTACATAATTCTATCTTCCCTTGATGAAAGTTATGATAACTACGTAACTTCACTTGAAATATTGCCAAAGGAAAGCCTAACTTTAACTGACATAACTGGCAGATTGATTGAAGAGGCTAGAAGAAGGCTTGAAAGAGATGAGTTAAGGAGGCAGCAACCTCAAAAAGAAGATAATGAATCTCCTACTGCATATGCAATTAAAAAGTGTTTTAATTGTGGAGGAAGAGGACATTTGGCAAGATTTTGTAAAAAAGCAAAGCGCCAGAACGCTGGCCAGAATACTAAAAGTCATCAAAAGATAAATAAAAATTTAGAGTTAGCCATGTATACTAATGGAGCTGTAAAAAATAATTTATGGGTGGTTGACAGTGGAGCATCCCACTGTATAACAAATGAAAACAAAAATTTTATTAAAATATCCAAGAGTACACAGCAGATATCATTAGCCAATGGCTGGAAACTGAAAGCTAAAGGTCAAGGTACAGCATACTATTCTTTTATAAAAGAGAATGTAAAAATGTTATATGTACCACAACTTAAGTTTAATTTAATTTCAGTTAGAATTTTGGTTAAACTAGGATATGTAGTTACATTTAAAGGAGATAACTGCATAATTGAAAAACAAGATAAGAAAATTACTGCATCTTTAAGAGGTGAATTATATGTGTTAAATGATGATAGTTTAAAAGTGTCTAACACAGTTTATGAAAATAAGAAACCTCATGATGAATGTATTCACTTGTTACACCGAAGGCTAGGGCATTTAAATTTTAAAATGCTTAAGAAAACTGTTGAATTATCTGAGGGAATAAGTTTGAAACCTTGTAATAAGTATTTGCAATGTAATGCCTGTAATCAAAGCAAAGCCAAGGTCATACCGGCTAATAGAGTTGATGGATTTACTACTAAAGAGCCTTTAGAAGTAGTATTTGCAGATTTAATAGGTCTGAAAAAACCAAGTGTAGGAGGAGCTCGTTACATACTAAGCATAATGGACCATTATTCTAGATATGGGTTTTGCTATTTAATGAAGAGCAAAACTGAAACGTATCAAAATCTATTTAATTGGATTAAATTTGCAGAAAGGAAAACTAAAAAGAAATTAGTAACTCTTATAACAGATAATGGTACGGAATTTACAAATAATAAATTCCAGAACAGACTAAGAATGTTAGGTATTCAACATAAAAAGTCTGCACCATATAGGCCACAACATAATGTCTTTATGGAGAGAAGAGGCCAAACATTACAATCAATGACACGAACTATGATGTCTGATTCAGGATTACCTGACAATTTATGGGGAGAAGCAATAATGTGTGGTAATCATATATTAAATAATGTTGTTAATTCAACAACAGGTGAATTACCATTCACACTGTGGCATGGTACAAAACCTGATTTAAGTTACATGCACACATTTGGAGCACCAGCATGGGTGCATATCCCTTCACAACTTAGACACAAAGGACAGCATAGAGCTAAAAGATTATATTTTGTAGGATATACATCTAATCATAGATCTTATAGATTCTGGGAACCAGGTACATCTAGAGTTTACACCAGTGCTAGTGCAAAATTCCTAGAACATGTAGGATGGAATAGATTAGAGCAAGATTTAAATAATGAAGTAATTATTGAACCCTACAAAAGGCAGAAAGAACAGATTAGTTATAAGAAGAGTCCAATTAAAGAAGAAGTCCACGAAGAGCAAATAGGACCAGAACAAGAGGAAACAGTTGATCAGGAAGAGTTAGATAATCAAGAAGAGTTAATAAATGAAAGTCCACCTGTAAGTCCTGTAATACCTAGACGTACTACACGTGTAACTTGACCACCTGATAGGTATCAAGCAAGTATAGTTTGCCAAGTAACTAAAGTTCCAACTAGTGTAGATGAACTTAAGATGTAGCCTGCTAAGGATCAGGAGAATTGGCAAAAGGCAATGGAAAAAGAACTAAATTCATTAAAGGTAATGAAAGTATATGAAGATGCTAAATTACCTCCAGGAGAAAAATCCATTGGGTGCAAATGGATATTTAAAATAAAAACTGGAAATGATGGGACTGTTACCCATAAGGCTAGGTTAGTAGCTCAAGGATTTAATCAAACTGCATCTGATTACGATGAAGTTTTTGCACCAAGCCTTAAAGCAACATCTTTAAGAGCAGCATTAGTGTGGGCAGCTAAGAAAAACTATGTCATTAACCATTTAGATGTAGAAACTGCTTATCTGCATGCACCATTGCAGCACACTATATATTTAAGAAAACCAGTAGGTATAAAAGACAATAAAGTAAATAGTAATGATTGTTGGAAACTCAAAAAGAGTCTTTACGGGTTGAAACAATCTGGTTTTGAGTGGAACCAATATATTGTGAAAGAGTTAAACAATATAGGTTTTAAATCTGGTTTAGCAGATCCATGTGTATTTAAAAGAGAAAATAATGGAACGGTGTCATTATTGTTATTATTTACAGATGATATTGCTTTGATAACTAAGACTAATAATGAAGCTAATGAAATTATATCATTATTAGCCAAAAAGATAAAATTAAAGCATTTAGGTGAAATTAAAAAGTATCTAGGATTGACAATTAACAAAACAAATAATGGTTTTAAGATATCTCAAGAAGATAAAATTTGCCAATTATTTAAAACGTTTAAAATGGAACTTTGTAAACTGGCAAAGACTCCAATGAGTCAGGAAGTTTGCCAAACTGATGATCAAAGTCCCAAATTTGATAAGTCAATATATCAATCTTTGATTGGCAGTTTAACATATATAAGCAATTGGTCTAGGCCAGATATAGCTTATAGTGTAAATCAGCTGGCACGTTTTAATTCAGATCCACATCAATGTCATTGGCAATCATTAAAGAGAATTTTAAGATATCTTAAAGGAACAATGAACCATGCATTGTATATCGAACCAAAGGGTGATTTGAGTCTTAGTGCTTATGCAGATGCAAGTTTTGCAACTGATATAAACACAAGAAAATCAACATCTGGGATGGCTATATTATTTGGTAAGACACTAATAGGATGGAGGTCAATCAGACAACAGCATATTAGCTTGTCCACGATGGAAGCGGAATTTTCATGTCTGTCATTATTATGCACTGATTTGATTTTGTACAAACAGCTATTATTAGACATGGGTATAACTGTTAAAGATTCCATTATTGTGTACGATGACAACCAGGCAGCTATAAAATTAGCTACTAGTATTGCTGTAAAAACTAGATCAAAACATACTGATTTAAGATACTTAAATGTTAGAGAATCTTTAAAGAATGGGCTAATTAAATTGAAATACTGCATGACAGAAGAAAACATTGCAGACCAATTTACAAAAGCTCAAGGAGTAACTAAGTTTAAAGAGAGTTGTAACAAATATGATTTAAAGATGTAAATAGTTATATCTATTATTATTTCCTAAAAGGGGAGAATGTTAGGGATAACATTGTTTACCCTAACTGGTTTAGGTAAAATAATAAATATGTAATCATAGTTTATATGTTAAAGTGTCTGCAACTTTAAATATAAGGGAGTGGTTGTGAAAGCACTTTAAAAGAAGCAAGACGACAGCTTGCTCTCTCTCTGGCTTTGATGATCCCTGATTACTGCTTGGAATCAAGACTGCATTGCTCAAACGGAAGAGAAACAAAGGACTGATTTGTAAGTGAACTGACATAGGATATTCTACACGGACTTTGCTAACTGAATATCCTTGAATGGACTGACTAAATGATACATGACTAATGGACTGTTATTTTGACTATGCTATGAACTCATAAATGGAATAAACTATATTTTTGATAGCACAAGCGTATCTGTTATTTTTACTGTATGTTAATAAACATACAAGCTTAGCTCACTCATTTATCTGTGTGCCTATCTGACTAACGCTGCACATTCTGTTTAGCTTGTCTCCCTTACCCTGGTTGGGGAAACCAGGCTTAACACCCTTCACACAAATAACAATTAAACACTACTAGGACTCACTCACATCACCTCTTAGGCCACTTTAACAATCTAAAACTCTTGTATAAGGGTGCAAGGACTTTTAATTTATACTTAATAGATGTTACTGCTGTTTCACTATGATTGTTGCTCTAGTTCTGTGTGTGTGTGTGTGTGTGTGTGTGTGTGTGTGTGTAGTTAGGCCTATGAATGATTCAGAAACATTTTATCAAAAGTGATCTGGGATACACAGGTTGGCACCTGTTTAATGCAACTGGATATTTTTTTAATCTTCTGAACTAGCCTAAAAATATACAGTTGCTTTAATAAGCCATATGTAGAATCATATTTTCTTACTCAGGTGTGACCTGTCTTGGGATCATGAAGCTAACGTATAAAGTTCTTTAATGAATAAGTTTAGTATGTCTTTTTTCTGGTTTAGAAATACTATTTCTGCATGATATTCCACTACAACTTTAAGATTCTTTCTTTTTATCCAAAGGAGCATGTAAATCACAGGCTAATTTTCAAAAAAATTGCTTCAAATGTCTTGTTAATCATATTGAATTCAGTTCCAACCCTTTCTTTAAACACAAGTTGCCAGTTCTTTTCAAGGTAAGTGTTCTTAGGAAACTACCAAGCTTAATGCGATTCTGTCAGTTAGGGAGTTAAAAGAGGTCAGCTTACCAGAGCAACAAAAATTAGTTGAATTTTATTAGTACCTGTCAGAGATGCATTTACGTTACATCAGCTTTAACAATAAATACTAAAAGTGTATTCATTTTGTGAGGCTACTGTGGCTTTCCCTGTCTTTATGCATATATTCATGCACGTAAACTTTTTTTTTTACCTGTTAGCTAGAGATAGTTTACTTGTTTTAATTTTTGTTGGCTGATTCCAAGGTCATAAACCCTGGAATATGCCCTAACATCAGCAACATTGCACACATTTTTCCAACTGATTGTAAAGCTTTAACGCTTTTCTGAGGCTTTACATCCCAGTTATTATGTTGTAAGTAAAAATTCTCTAAATGCCACCCCTCTGTTTCCTTCTTTTCCTTTCATCCTGTTCAATTGCCTGATTTCGCCCTTTCTTATTTGTTCCATACAGTGGGAGGAAGTCAGTGGCTACGATGAGAACCTCAACACAATACGTACTTACCAAGTTTGCAACGTCTTTGAACCCAACCAGAACAATTGGTTACTTACCACCTTCATAAATCGACATGGTGCACACCGTATTTATACAGAAATGCGCTTCACTGTACGGGACTGTAGCAGCCTTCCCAATGTTCCTGGTTCCTGTAAGGAAACTTTCAACCTATATTACTATGAAACAGACTCTGTTATTGCCACCAAGAAGTCAGCTTTCTGGACAGAAACCCCCTACCTCAAGGTGGACACTATTGCTGCAGATGAGAGCTTCTCTCAGGTGGACTTTGGTGGCAGGTTAATGAAGGTGAACACAGAGGTGAGGAGCTTTGGGCCCCTCAATCGGAATGGCTTTTACCTTGCCTTTCAGGATTATGGGGCATGCATGTCATTGCTCTCTGTAAGGGTCTTCTTTAAGAAATGCCCAAGTGTGGTGCAAAATTTTGCCATCTTCCCAGAGACCATGACAGGAGCAGAAAGTACTTCCTTAGTGATTGCACGAGGTACGTGCATTCCCAATGCCGAGGAGGTGGATGTACCCATTAAATTGTACTGCAATGGTGATGGGGAATGGATGGTTCCCATTGGCCGCTGTACTTGCAAGGCTGGATATGAGCCTGAGAACAATATGGCCTGTAAAGGTAAGATGATGATTTGCTGTTGTCTGATGGCCATTGCCTTGTCAATTAAAGATATTAAAATCAAAATTGAAAAGTTTTAACATTATAAAAATAACATTATAAACTTTCAAAAGGTGAAACATTCCAAGACGGAAGGTTAGATGTTGTCAATACAGGTTATGGACGGACTCATGGGACTAGCCAGCCCCACAGTTGTGTGGGTCTCTGTGTCTCTCATGCAAGTCTGCACAGCCAGGTTTTGATCCCTTTGCAGAAGACCAAGAGGGGGCTTTCCTCACTTCTGAGGGCAGGATGTTCCACAATGCAGGTGCAGCAGGAGAGAAAACCCTCTTTCTAGACTCTGCCAGTCATCATTCTTTGACTGATGAGGGTTTGCCAATAGAAGAACACTATTAGCTCTATTACATCATGTGGTTACTTAAGAACTTGAAAATTGACGTAGCTTTATTTATTTGTGATAACTGTAGATCTGAAATGAGTCTTCTCAATGCCTGCTTCTCCTACAGTAAGGATTGCTGAGGGCACAAATAGGTACAGTATATGTTGATATATGTTGATTAGTTCCTTTAAGTTAGTTGTTTTAAAACAAATTGTCCTTGTAGGTAACTAGGTAGCATTAAAATACAGTTTAAAAATAGAACAAAATCCAATAAAAGATTTAACTGGGAAAATGGAAAATTAACATGCCTGGATAAATACAATTGTTATGATCTGTTGCCAAAATAATTGCAATTTTAGTGTTAGTCATATTTTCTTAGGGAAAGTGATCTGAGTGCCAGAACATTCTGCCTTTTCCTCTTTTTCTTTTATTGATGAATTTCACTCAGCCCAATATGGGTAGGAACATTTCAGCATATATTTTGCTTTCTCTCCTCCAGGAACATGATGCTTCAGCTTAGAATAGAACCATTTAGTCATATTTTACATCTATCCTGAAGTTTGAGCAGTAATTATCTATTGCAGCCTTTTTCTTTATGTTCCCAGTGTTCTCATCTGAGATTAATAGGACAATGATTGCTTCCATCCGTAGTCATGCTGCCTTGGACTGATAGGAACTGCAGTGCAATGCATTAAATGGGGAGTGTGGGGGAGAGATTGATTTAGATAAAATGAACAACTTCTATGTGGTTGGATGAACTAAAATGTAGCTGTGAATGATTAATATTCTAGCTCTGTTGCCTCGCATGCCAGCTAATAATTTTCTGCATTCAACCTTGTAAAAATGTCTGGTTAGTAAATGGGGATGCAGTTTGTGATTACCAATACTTACAAAGGCAAATGGTAACATGTATAAATTGGGGACAAATATCTGATCTAGTGGTGTTTTTGTGACATGTGAAGAGAATTGTGTCAGGAAATAACCCAACAGCTTGCTTCATGCTGGCCATTCTGTAAATAGCTATTTTCCTTTCTTATTCAGTAAAGAGAGAGTGAAACAGATATTTTCCTCTAAATCTGGAGCTCAGATATTAGCTTGGCTATGAACCCCTCAATATAGAGAAGATGTATTTTATTTAGACCTAAACTAATGAGGCTGTCTTAATTGTTGTAACTGACCTGGGGTTTTCCTCTTTTGTGAGTGGAGCCAGAGATTTCATTCCTCTAACCCAGGGGACTCCAACCTTGGCCACTTGAAGACTTGTAGACTTCAACTCCCAGAATTCCCCAGCCAGTTTTGCTGGCTGAGGATTTTTGGGACTTGAGGTCCACATGTCTTGGCCAAGGTTGGAGACCCCTGCTCTAACCAAAGTATTGTCAGAGATGGGGAGATTAGAAAGATAGGCTGAAATGAAAATGGAAGATTACATTCTGTTTTCTTCTTTGATGATTTGGGAATGAAAGCATCAATACAATCAAACATAAGCTGTACTTGTGGGTGGAGTATGGAGATCAGCAGGACTCCGTTAGATTTTGTAAGTGTGAAACCACATACTGGGAATGGTTCATTGTGAAAGGAGAGCTGTGCTCTATGTCACATCTGCAGTCAGACACTGGTTAGATGCCCAACACAAACTGGCCTGAATACCCATTTTTCATAACATATGCAGTATTTATAAATGAAAAGCTGAGAAAAAGGCCTATAAATGTTTACTAAATACTGCAAGTTGCAAAAGATGTATGCTACTGTATAAGAGACATACTGTAAAAAAGTTATTTGACCTTATATACTCATTCACACTTTAAAATTATCTTCCAAATAACTTCCTGCCAACAAAAACTAATAATAGAAAAGAATATTACTTGGCTTTTAAATATTCTAAAAAATGCTTAGCTGCTTGTGCTTTGTTTTTCATCTGAAAGCAATATCTAAAGAAAATAATACAAATATGCAGTGCTTTGAACTTGGTATCGAAGCCGTACTTCAAAGTATGTGGTTTGTGAATGTAAGTGTATAGCCACCCTATTTCCCAGATCAAAGGGCAGCTACAAAAGGCAGCAAACAACCTCGAGAAAAGATGTGGGTGCTTTAAAGAGTTGTGGACAGATGCTGCAATTTCTGTCCTATACACTCCAGAAAAACCATTGCAAATTATTTCTGAAGCTCTGCACAGCTCTAGAAATTAATCTGCAGAAACTGGTTTTCAATTTACACATCATCCTTCTCCAGCTATGAAATGCATTAAGATACAGTTCCTATAAACTGGATTTGCAATGCTAGCTGAAAATGTCAGATTTATTCTAACATATCTGGAAGGCATATCAATCTGCAATTGATCTATGACTGAACAGAAAATAAAGGCTATTCATACTACACAGCCTCTAACTGTTTATTGGATTTAATCAGACAAGTGATGTGGTCTCTTGGAAGTTACTGTGCATTGAAATAAAAACAGTCAAATAACAGATGATGGTTCTTCATATATCACTGGAAAAGTATCACAGTCATAAAAAGGCATCAAAATGTAATTGATGGCCATTATCGTGCCCACCATCTAGTGGCTTCATGAGCAGGTGCTGAAATAAATTGAAACCAAATTACAGCATAGAAAGATTAAATATGAATAATGTGAGAGGAAAGTTGATAGAAGAGAAAATGAAATAGAAGGATTTGATGTCTCCACAAAAAGTTTCTAAACAATGATGGGGTGGGCAGTGCTACCCATCAGATCTTTCAGACTACAACCTCTATGACCCTTTGTGATTGACCATGCCAAATAACTGATGAGAATTAAAATTCTGATCAATGTTTTTGTTATTTGACTTACTTTAAAAATATGGAATTTAGTGAGTTTCTGTGGATCCAAAATGAACACTCAGTGTCAACTAAAGCCTATTTCACTAGAATGTCCGACATGAGAGATTTCTGTGCTTTCATTTTGATACTAGAATTACCTAGATAGAAACATAAACATTATTTCTTGAAAAAGATTACACTATTTTCCAGGGGATAATCTTGCAGTCTAAAATCTGTGCTCTATCTCTTTCTCTCTCACTGTAATTAAAAAATGTTTTGCATAATAAAACTGAGATATACTACATTCTAAAATATTGTTAAGGTTTGGTGTATCTGGAATAGATTCTGAAATATCTTGAAGGAAACTACTAAAATATGCTCATAGATTGTAGGAAAACTAAAGTCTTTCCATGTAAGTGCACTTCCTGTAGAACAGGGGTGTCAAACTCAATTTCATTAACCGCTGTATCATGGATGTGTTGGACCTTGGAGGGTTGGAGTGGTTGTGTCCAGGGTGGGCATGGCCAGCTCGACATCACTTGTGTCGGGGGTGCCTGTGGCGGCCCGAATGCTCTGCTATCAAAAACCAACTCCCGAACTCTGTTTCGGCTGCAACAGCCTCCTGCAATCCTCTGTCAATGAAACGGAGTTGGGAGTGCCACCCCCAGCCCTTGTGATCTCTGTTTTCAGCTGCGATGGCCTCGAACAACTCTCTGCCAGTGAAAACGGAGCTTGGGAGCCCTCCCTAGCTCCATTTTCACTGGCAGTGGCACTGTGGGCGAGTCCTTTGCTGTTTCCAGGGTGAACTTGTGGGCCAGATCTACACATCCTGCAGACCAAATCTGGCCCCCAAGTCTTGGGTTTGACAGCCTGCTGTAGAAGACTACAATAATTAAGCACTTTCACCATATTGTATTTTGTAAACAAAATGTTTTGGAATGTAAAATTTCACTTTTTGTGAATATTACAAAAAGTAATTATGAAATATTCTTCAGTTATCCATGAAAAGATTCTATATTACTTCCTCATTTTGATAATTTTGACCTTAACTTTCTATGTGTTTATACTTATAACATGATGAAATGTCCACCTAATGCTGCAGCAATTTCAGGAAAATTGCTGTTGTGTATATGCAGAGGAACAAAACAAAACAAAACAAAAAAGAATTTAGCTGTGTGGGACTATACTTTATTTAAGATTTCTAGATTTCCAGGAGAAAATCTAAAAACTAATTAAAAATCACATAAGTTGACATTTTTCAACCATGTTCCCTGATTGTTCTCATAATAACCTAATCAGCACAGCCAACTGATGTGCTGGGAAAAGGATTGTGGGAATTGAAATTCATAAACAACTGGAGGGCATCAGTTTGGGAGAGCCTCATGTTAGCTTTTCAACTGCTAATTATGAAATAATGGGAAATGGGATCTGTTTTATTGTATGAACAAAAGAGATTTGGCATTCTGAAGCTGGAATGGAACTCACTGGACAATGGACAGTCATTGCCTGAAATGGCACAGGATCTCCTGCTTGAGCAGGGGCTGGACTAGAAGACCTCCAAGGTCTCTTCCAGCTCTATTCTGATTGTGATTCTGTCATTTACATTTTCCTGGAATGGATGATGATCTTTCTGGCAGGACCAGAAAGGGAAGCTGATTGTCATGACTATGCAACACATGCATTTGAATCGAAGCCACAGCGACCTGAAGGATGGCCTTCCTCTTCATCAGAATAAACTCTGTATCGTAATAATTTGCGCAGTATATGTAAAATGCTGTGAGGTGAAGCTATACACATTAACCACAATTCATGTGATTGAGTTCATATGAATAATTATCACTAATATCAGTAATCATGGGTAATAAGGGTAATCATGGGTAATAAAGGGTAAAGAGGGGAAATTATTATAAATATTGAATCTCGGGTTGGATCCAACTTTATTTTGTTTGCTTAGCTATTATCTCGGACTCCTTGTGGAGGAAGGAATAAACAATAAGCTTTTGTGTTATGAAATACTGAAGCGAAGAGTGTCTTATTTTCTCCCTCCATTTGTGCCAAAGTGTAGCTGAGAGGAAAGTTGGATCTCATTCACCCTATAATATTTGTTACCTGCAATATTATGGCTGAAGGTACTGCTGTTGATGGAGGTTTTGAGGACGTTTCGGAGGTGGAGGCAGATAATGTTGTTGGAGGGTTGGCGTGGTGCCTGAACAGCCCTCAATCCAATTGGACGATAATGTGGTATCTTTAGAAAGTGGACAAACAGATAACATGAGATGTGAAGAGGATCCTCAGCCTGTTGTACGGCCGAAAATCTAGAAGGAACGGAAATCGGGATTGGAGTTGAGGGATGATATGAGGGGGAAGGTTTCACAAGGGAAGCCTCCCACTTTTATGCCGCTGCCCTCCGGGATGTTTGAGAAGTGGGGGAAACAACGGATTGCTGACAAAGACGAGTGTAGTACTTCTAAGACCAGTTTAAATATTAGTATATTGGAATTGCTCCATGTCAAGTATGGTGACTTAAGCATTCATGACTCTACTTTCCAGACTTTGGGACAGTCCAGGGGCAGGACTTAAAATGGAAGACACATCTTTCTTTAGTTCAAGTGCTAGAGATAGCAGGGATATGAGTAGAAGGTTGGAGGGAGCGTTTTCTATGGAAGTAGATGAATCATTAGCAGATGTAGTAGGAGTATCAGGAACTCGGAGTAAAAGCTCTAAACCAGTTCCAGGTTCCAGGGTTGAATTGAGGGATGTGTAGATGGAGAATAGACAAACAATTCACTCCTGGGGTCCATCAGGCACATATGATATTGACCCCAAATAATGGTTTGGGGTGGTCCTCCTCCTATAAACACTTCCTTTGATGAGAACCTTGATAGGTTAGCATTATTTTTAAGCCAAATTGTGAACCACCTAGAATTATTTTCAAATTGCTATCCTTCTCAATGGTCTATTATAGTTGCGATAACTACAGTGTTAACAAGTGATGCTGCCGATTGGGCTGCAGAGTTGCATAGTGTGCATGCAAAGGATGTTGGTTTGTTTTTGGATGCACTCAAAGTTCAATTTGAAGATAGGTCAAGGATACATCAATATGAAGAAGCATTAATGTCATTGCAGTGGGATGGAAGGCCTGCTGTGGAGTATGTCAGAGAGTTTTGGAAATTGGCAACTAGGTTGCACACCTGGCTGGAAAGACGATTGATTAGAGAATTTAGATCTGGTTTAGATAAAGGATTGAGGCAGGCTTGTCTTTATAGGGGGGGTCCCCAGAAACTGGGGAAATGGTATAAAACAGTTGTGGAGTTGGATGTGGGACTGAGGGAGTTCCGTCCTACATTTGGAGGGCCCAAAAGACAACCAATAGGAGCAGTAGCAGCATGGGGGAAGGCGGGGGAGGAGACTAAAAGGATTGGTAGGGGAATGGGGGCCATAAGATTTTTCCGATGCCAAGGTCTAGGACATAGGACAATGGAGTGTCCATCTATAGAACTAGATAATAGAAAACAGGTGGCTCACATTCCTAGTGCCATAAGTAGCAATTTACCAAGTGGTGTCATGCCCCGTGGTACAAAACAAGGGACAGTTACATCTGAAAGATCTCAAGGGGTGTCACAAAAAATGAATACGGAAGTAATGATGAATAGACGTGAGGGGAAAACACCTGATGGCAAACAACTACCCAAGGTAGTCTTGGGGTTATACGATAGTGGAGATGACAGTCCGGATGAGGATGATTTGGTGAGTAATCCTGTGCGACCATTTGTTATACCAGTAGTATTGGAAAATCTAACAAGCAAATTGAGGGGTCAGTATGGAGCATTAATTGACACTGGATGTACTAGATGTTTAATTAGTAAAAAAAGTGGTTGATGAATTACAGTTAGCAGTGGAAGAATTGCCCAAACCTATGCGTTTTGAACAAGTGGACAGTTCATTATTAGGTGGGAGCCCTGCTACAATAGTGACAACCCCTATCAAATTAGAGATAGGGAGTCATTGGGAGTCTATGATTTATTGTAGTACCACAGATGAGGGAGGCACTAATTTTAGGTCTAGTATGGTTAGACAAATGGAAGCCCACGATATGGTGGGAAAATGGTTTTAGGAAGTTACAAATTGCAGTTGGCCCTATGTCCCCTCCATATGTAAATAATAGGGAAATTGTAACAGCTATAGACGATTCTGAAGAACTACATTATCTAGAGGAATATAAAGACCTGGCAGAGGTGTTTAGTGAAAAGAAGTGTGAAACATTACCACCATACAGAACAACTGATTGTGCCATTGATTTAATTCCTGGAGCAAAGTTTCCAAAACTAAGAATGTATGTCATGCCTCCCAAAGAGATGGAGGAAATGAGACAATATATAGAAAAAAATTTGAAACGTGGATTTATTCAACCCGGGAAATCACATAAAGCTGCCCCTGTTTTATTTCATGAGAAAAAAGATGGTGGATTACATCTTTGTGTTGATTTCCATGGGGTCAATGCCATTTGATATCCTTTACCACTAATCAACGATTTGTTAGCAACGTTAGCGACTGGCAGGTATTTTACGAAATTGGACTTACGAGAAGCCTACTATCGAGTTTGAATACGAGAGGAGGATCAATGGAAAACTACTTTTAATTGCTCCCTTGGAAATTTTCAGTTTAACGTTATGCCATTTAGGTTGCAAGGGGCACCTGCTATCTTCATGCAACTTATAAATGAAGTATTACAGGAACATTTATATTGTGGCATTATAGTATATTTAGATGATATTTTAATTTATACCAAAACCATGGAGGAACATGTGGCCTTAGTGAGAAAAGTTCTGAAAAAATTACTTGACGCCAAGTTATAAGTAAAACTTTCAAAGTGCGAGTTTCACTGTACGTCGTTGGATTATTTGGGGTACAGAATATCCAATAAAGGAATAGAAATGGATTCCAATAAAGTCAGAGCCGTAGTTGATTGGAAAGAACCAAAAACACAAAAGCAATTACAAAGTTTTTTAGGATTTGCGAACTTTTACCGGCAGTTTATTCCTAAATTCTCACATATTGCTTTACCACTAACAGAATTATTAAAAACTAAACATCAAGTGCCAAAACCCAGACCTTCTCAACCCATTATGTGGTCACAGGAGTGTCAGCAAGTGTTTGATGACCTGAAAGCTTTATTTGCTCAAGAGCCCATTTTAAAACATCCTGATACCACTAAAAGTTTTGTAGTACAAGCTGACGCAAGTGATGTGGCTGTGGGAGCTGTCCTCTTACAGTATAACATTGATGGACAATTACAGGCATGTGCATATACATCACAGAAATTTACAATCACAGAATGCAGATGGGGTATTTGGGAAAAGGAGGCTTTCTCCATAAAATGGGCATTTCGTACATGGACACACCTATTAGAAGGGTTGAAAGAAAAATTCAAAGTTTGGTCAGATCATAAAAACTTACAAGCATTACAGAAACTGAAAAAACTATCTCCTAAACAAGTAAAATAGGCTTTGTATTTTAAACATTTTGATTTCCAGTTGTGATATGTTCCAGGAGGTAAAATGGCAGGTGCACTATTTAAACTACCTCAATACAATGTGTCTAGAGATGAAGTTATTCAGCCCATGATTTCTGTAAGACCGTCAACTGAACAAATTCAGATGTTGACCACGAAAGAGATAACCAACAAGGAATTACAAGAGGCTACAAAAATGGATGTATGGATAAAAACAAATAATACTGCCTGTTTAGATAAAGATGGGTTGTATTGGAGAGGGGATAAAATATAAGTTCCATCAATTTGCAGGAAAAATATATTATCCCAATGTCACAATGTAAAGCAGGCTGGACACTTTGGATTTTAAAAAAACACTACATTTGGTAAGGCGGCAGTTTTGGTGGCCATATATGAGATCAGACATTGAACAGTACATTAAAGAATGCCACATTTGTGCTACTACGAAACCTTGAGTAGGAAAACCTTTAGGTCCAGCAGTAATGGATATACAGTAATCTGGACTATTATAACTTGTTTTCAAAACAAGCTCACTTTATACCATGTAAAGGATTACCTTCAGCAACAAAATTAGCCAACCTATTTATAAAACATGTATATAGACTACATGGCACACCCAGGAGGATAATTTCAGCTAGAGGTGTGCAATTCACAGCATGATTTTGGAGAGCGTTTGTACACTTTTAGGATGCTCTCAAGGTCTTAGCTCTGCATATCATCCCAGCACCAATAGTGCTTCTGGAAGAGCTAATGCGATGATTGAAAGATATTTGAAATCATATACATCTTACCAACAGCGAGAATGGGCTGATTTATTTCCTTTTACTGAAGTAGCATAAAATAATGCTATATGTGAAAGTACAGGATATAGCCCATTCCAGGTAGTAAATGGGATAGAATTTGTGCCAATCCCTGATTTACTATGTGATGAACAACAACCCGTAAATATCCAAATGTGGTCAAAAAAAGTTCAGGTTAGTTGGGATAAAGTAAAAGAGACTCTCAATATAACAGCACTTGAATATAAACAACAGACAAGAAAAGAAAAGAGTATAAAGCATTCAAACCTGGAGATCATGTTTACCTATCAACTAAATATATAAAATTACAAATAGTCGAAAATTGGGACCAAAATATATTGGACCTTTCCAAATTACTAAAGTGATAAACTAACTGTAAAACTTAAATTGCCACCACGGTTACATCGAATACATCCTGTGATTCATGTTAGTTTACTGAAGCCTGTAGAACACATTGATATACCTCAACTTGAGGAATATGTACTTGCTAAAGATGTAACCCATGCTGAAATTGATAAAATTCTAGATTTATGGATATGTAGAAAAGTGTTACAATACTTAGTGAGATGGAAAGGATATCCTGAAACAAAGGCAACCTGGGTGAAAGTAGCAGATGTGTGTGCAAATAGACTGATAAGGCAATTCCATACCAAATATCCCAATAAACCTGGACCACAACTAGAGAAATAAGTAGTGATATAATGTATATTGTTTTATAGACTGGTAGAGGGGGACACATGTCACGACTACGAACACACATGTTTGAATTGAAGCCACAGCGACCTGAAGGATGGCATTCCTCTTCATCAGAATAAACTCTGCATCATAATAATATGTGCGGTATATGTAAAATGCTGTGAGGTGAAGTTATATGCATTAACCGCAATTCATACGAACAATTATCACTAATACTGGTAATCATGGGTAATAAGGGTAATCAGGGGTAATCAAGGGTAATGAGGGGAAATTATTATAAATATTGAATCCCAGGAAACTCAGGTTAGATCCAACTTTATTTTATTTGCTTAGCTATTATCTCAGACTCCTTGAGGAGGAAGGAATAAACAATAAGCTTTTGTGTTACCAAATACTGAAGCGAAGAGTGTCTTATTTTCTCTCTGCATTTGTGCCAAAAAAATAGCTGAGACTGATAGACAAAGCTTTGCTAATGTAACTCACCTAGGCCAGGGTGTTTACCAAAAGTAAAAGAAATTTACCAAAAGTCTCACACTAAGTTTACCACATGTCTTTGTTTTCTGATATGCCACTCATCTTTAATGGGCAGAATGTATCATTTGGTGAAGTAGCAATTGAAGCATTTTTAAGTAAGATCAGTGGAATTTGGCCACCTGCTTAGATAAGTTTTAGATGAAACCACATATTTTTTTTCATGAATAGAGTAGGAAGAAAGTCAGAATGAAAGCTTATCAGCCGTTGAGTAAGCCATCTCAAGAAAGAGCCATGACAGGGCTTCTCGGAATGATCTTCATTGTAAGAAGGAGAATAAAAGCATGTCCAAAACCTGTCTGCTCCAGAATAGAATAGAATAGAATAGAATAGAATAGAATAGAATAGAATAGAATACTTTATTGGCCAAGTGTGATTGGACACACAAGGAATTTGTCTTGGTTCAAATACTTTCAGTATACATAAAGAAAAGGTACATTCATTAAGAATCAAGAATCATAATGTACAACACTTAATGATAGTCATAGGGTACAATCAACAATCAAATCATACTAGGAAACAGTCAATATAAATCTTAAGGATAGAAGTGACAAAGTTACAGTCCTACAATCACAAGTGGGAGGGGATGGGTGATAAGGAGTGATGAGAAGATTAACAGTAATAGTAGTGCACACTTTTACTTCTGAGTCTCTGTCTTAGTGTCTGTTTTCTCAGGTCTGACCAACTATTTCTCCTTCTTCTCCTTTTGATTACCTGATGTAAATTCCTCCACAGTGCACAAACATGAGGGAAAGCCAAACATACAATGGCATCCATTCTTTGATGGTAGATATAGTTTCCTCATAATTTATAATTATGGTATGAATACCATAATTTATGGTGGTATTTAACACTCATGAGAATACCCTTAAATACTCTTAAAAATGCATCCAGACTGAGACCTTGGGCACAATGTTGTCTGGATATACTGCTTGAATAGTTTTTGTCTTATTTTGTTTTTCTTTGTATACATTAATTTAATTTATATCCCACTTGCCTTTTAAAAATGCTATTTGAATATATCTATTGACCTTAAAATGCTTATACTTATACATGGTTATGTAATTTAATAGTTTTTTTTTAAATGAATAAATAATGGATCTAGTTAGTTTGGGTTGACTTTTTAAATAAATATTATTAAACATTAGAATTAAAACTAAAAAAGCTAATTCAAACTAAAACATAAAAGAATAAAAAATGCAGAAAAAATAGGAAAAAAAGAAAAATATGAATATAATAAATAAAAATAAAAAAATTGACTTCTTCCTTCATCACAAGTATAAACAATTTTAGTGACATATCATCTCACCTACAAATAAAACAAATGATTATATCCCATCTCTTATCTATCAACAAATCTTTAAAGCCTCATCTTTTTCATCATGATCAACAGTCTATTAAGTATTAGCAGAGATGATAACACATCTATTTTAACCTTGATCATATAAATCAACTTTATATTCCTTCTTTTATTTCTAACTATCTTGACCTTTGGTGCCTTTAAATAATGTCTCAAAATTTGATTTTCATTTTTAATTTGTCCCTTCTCCCAAAAGTTTTTGAGCTTTAACAAGCCTCTTTTGTAAAAAATATCCTCTTTTATTTTATTATTTCTATATTCCTTTTAGATATTAAGACATCAGTTTCCTTTTTGAACACGCTGACAGCAATTGCAGTAAAATGTTATTTCTTCATCTCCCAAAGCTCTAAACTGGCTTGAGACCACTGAGGTCCCTTTGTAAGGAGAGGAATTAAGAAGAGCCAAACTTGCTGACTATTCATTTTGCCATGGTCGTTGTCTTCATTTGAACTATCTACAGTTCTCAATTTCTTCCCTGAAAGTCTATTTTATATCTCACTTTTTTAAGATGGAAAAATGTCATCTATAAAGTAGGTTGACTTGAGACAGAGTAACTGGTTCAAAGCCATCCAGTCAGCATCCATGGCTAAGACTGAACTTGTTTTTGGATCTCCCTGGTCACAATCCAATTTCTTCACTCTACTGGTTTTCCCAAGGCCTGGCAATTTATTGACAGTAAAGTTCAGGGACTGTGGCAAAGAAAGGCCATTAAAAAAAAAAATCAAATCAAAGATCATTCTTTCGAAGAAGGACAAACAACAGCTGCTACATAAACACAAACTGTCCAAAGTAAGGTTTCTGATTTGCTGGCTTCAAAGGATTGTGCAGGATTGCTTTAGCTAGCTGGTCCTCTTTCATCTTTCTCATTATTTCTTGAGCAAAGCTGCAGGAATCAGAACAAGCTTTGAAGAATTCTGATTTAAATGGAACTCTGGGAACAACACTCTGATTCTTTCTCTTAATTGGAACTTCCTCTCCCTTATTCTGGGCCTTGCCATGAGTGCTGTCAATTTGATACTGCCTGCTGGAATCCTCAGAGGAAGCTGGATGTATAAATATGGAAATTATATGATTTATTCTCTTCTGTCACTGCTTTCTGAATTTATAAGATTGCTCAAATTTTTCTTTATGCCTCATAGCTTTACTTACACTTTGTCTCTTTGAAATAACATTCAGTTGAAAGACTTCAGTCCAAAGCGAAGCGAATTTTGGTGCATCTGATGTAGTGACTGCCAGAGACACCTTTGGTATGGATTTCATAAAGAGTTTGGTAATAAATACAAATTAAACTCCCAAAGAGATGATTATGTTCTCTCTCCCTATTTTTCAAACTGTAGTGTTCATATTTATCAGATTTACCATTTTACCATTTAAAATCTGACATGCAATCTTTTATTACTATAATACTTTTATGAACTATTATAAAGTCATAAACAATGACACCCTGCAAGAAAAGATCCAGGTATCAGTTTTACAGCTTATCTTTGGCTGTTGTAGGTATTTCAGAAGCAATGACTTAATAACTAATCTAAAATATCTAAATTGTATTAGCATTTTGAAGTTTTAATCTGAATTTTGATAAATGGATGGTGGCCAATAACAGAATTTTCATTAAAAGAATGATTTTCTGCTTAATGGCAACAGAGATTTTAGGCTAAATCTTCATAAGACATATTTGAGAAATAATTGCAATTTAATGTCACAATAGCGTGTTGTGTATGTGCATGCTTGTAGGTGCATATTTATAAATATAAAACATACTTGCAGTATGTTATTCGGTCGCTAGAGGTCTCTATGCACTCTACAGAGTTAAATAGAGGGTGTGTCCTTTGTAGACAAAGAAGAAAAAGACGTAACAGGAGGCGTTTAAAATCTTTTCTGTTTTCATATAAAACTAATGACAGAGACTCCTTTTGCTTATAAATGATTAGAGAAAGATTTGAGCAAACTTGTGAATCAAAGCTTTAAACTAACAGAAAAACAGCAATTTATATTTCCTAAAAAACCCCAAAAGGACATCATCCTGTATATTTAATTACCACAATCATCGAGCTAAACAACTATGAGTCTCTCTCTCACACAAATTTCCAACTCCCCCCCCCATCTCCAGGGGGAACAAGGCAAGGCATGAAAGCATAATCCTCTTAAAGGATTCATTTGTGTTTCTCAAAGAAGGCTAAGAGTGTTAAAACTGACAGAAGGGAGCTCCTCCAGTGCATCCTGGTCTTTTGTTCCATCTGTCCACATTTATCCCATGTCAATGACCACATGGCCTTGGAATACTACTCACAGACATGCAAGTACCCCTTGATGCATTTCTGAGCAACATTAATGATATTTTTTATCAATTTAATTCATGGTAAAATGTGTTTTTTTTCCCCTTTCTTTTAAAATAGAGGAATTATTCCAATGGAGAGTTGCTACTTTTCATACAGCTTTCATGTGATACATACCATTTAACAAGTATTTTCTCTTTCCCTTGTAAATGGTTTGCTTGCCTGTGGTCACTACTTTAATGTGACTCACTATAATAAAAAAGATTTTGAATGTTAAAAGATGCCCAAAAATATCTAGTCTATTGGTGTGATACAAACACATTTTTGTAAGCCTTTTACATTATTTTTCAAGCGTACAACTTCAAAGCTTATTTACAGAGTCCAAAAGATAAATAGTATATAAATTCATCCAAATAATTTTAATTTTACCCTGGTCCTGTTGATCCTGTTGTAAATGAGATAAGTAACTTTGCTAATGAACCAAACAAAAAAATGGAAAAGAAATTCTATGTTGTGATGGAATTTCTAGCTCAAATGCGGGGAGCAGTGAAAAGTCTGGAAGCTTGGGGTCCTTTCAGGAAAGAAAGGGACATACAGCAGCTCCCCCTTACACCTTCCCCTATAATTCCTGAAGCCTTTATCTGGCAGTTCCCAAGAGAGTTTAGTAAATCTAGCAATATTCTTGTAAATAGGTAGGCAACAATAAAGGAGTAACTCTGAGCAGCTCATGGTGTTATTCTGGTTCCTTGTGATTGACACATGTTGGCCCTTGACCAAAACAACTTCCCCATGAAATTGATTGGAAGGCAATAATAATATTGGAACCATGAATATGTCACAAAATTTTGTGCAGTTTTGAGGTCTTTGTAACATTCTATCAGTTTTAAGGCTACAAAACTTTGGGGACTACAGGAAATAAAAGGTAAACCGAATAAAAATGTAAAACTAACTGTTGAATACCATTGACTGAATCAGTTCATTCTTTACTGGGGCTATAGTTTTGAGATACAACAACTTTGAGCTGATCCCACAGTTTTTGCATTCTTTTTTGCATTTGTTTTTGCATTCTTTTTTTTATGATAGGTTTGTGGCCAAATTCCAAGTGACCATATAAGGATTATATGGTCCATTAGGATACAATAACAACAAAAAGATTTCACTGATAGGGTATTCTTAGAAAGCCAAAACTAAGATGCGTACAGAAAAGCAGAATATCCCTTAAACATCTATTGGCCTCCTGGCCTTGTATTTATGAATTTAGCTTATTGCTTTGTTTTGTCAGGTCTTAGAAATGAATCAGAAGGACTCATAGGTTGGACCATGAATCCTCATTCTGTTGGCAGGGATGTGATAAGATTCAGCAGCTAGAGCTGATGGGTCTCACCTTGAATAGTTTGATAGATAAGATGCTTAATAGACAAATGGATGTGTAAATCATGCACCTGTGAAAATTTATTTCCTTCTTTAGTTCAGGCTGGTGATAGGAAAATCATTTTAATAACAAAATCTAAAAAGCCAAAATACTTTCCTTTCTTCCTTTGAATAAGTTCCTCCTGTTGTGGTATTATTGAACAAGAAGAATTCCCTTCCATCCTTTTTATATTGCCTGCACTACAGAAAAAGTTTGGCAAATAGGACAATAATTGATTACTTTCAATATTGTATTAGCTACACTGGAAAATAACAATTGATAATTTAACCTGATATATTTACTGATCAAACTGCTTTTCCCTTTGAATAAATTGCTAGTTCCAATTTGTGTCACTGTGGAGCCTGAGAATATAGTATTTGTGTGTGCTGAAACAGATTCTCCCCTTGCATTATTAACATTCTGAAATATTTTAGTAGGCATTTTCTTTTCTTTTTGACTAAATTGAGAACATCCATAATTTTATCATGGCTATATTGGTTTTCTTTAAAGACCAGAATTCAAACCTTATAGACCAAGTTGTCTAGTTATTATAAAATCAGTACTTGCAACAGGTTTATTTTCAACCTGGTGTCTTATCAGTTGTTGGACCTCAACTTCTATAATTCTTAGTTATCAGAGGAATTAGGAGCTAAGTATGGGATTATTTGGATTAAATTTATCTATAAGCAGCCAGGACAGAGAAACTGTCTAGTTTTTGGAAAGAGAGAGTGAATGAAAAGATTATATGAACACTTATGTAAAAAAAAGTACAAGATACCTTTAAATCTATCTCTGCCTCCCTCCGTCCCTCCCTCCCTCCCTCCCCCCCCCCCCCCTCTCTCTCTCACACACAAATACACATTTTGACTTACTGACTATTTTGCAAAGATATTTTGGCTTTGGTTTTTGTTCTATCTCGGAGGGTAGGCGCAAGAACGGGGCTTTTCTGGGGTGTATACAGGGTGTATTCGGTCTAGGTGCGACCTGAGTTTCCTGCCCGTCAGGAGTTCGGCTGGGCTTTTTTTTGTGGTGCTGCTCGGTGTAATATGTTGGAGGAGGAGCATCCTGGTGACTCTGTCGTGGATGTTTCCTTGGTCCATTTTGTGCAGGGTTGTTTTAGTGAACTGAACCATTCGTTCAGCCCTGCCATTGGCCGCCGGGTGAGCAGGTGATGTCAAGGCGTGGTGTATCCCCCAGTCTGCTGGTATTGTTCAAACGTCAGGGTGGTAAACTGTGGGCCATTGTCGGAAACCAAGACATCTGGAAATCCGTGCATTGCAAACAGTCTGTTTAGTTTTTTGATGACTGCTTCAGTGGTGGTGGTCTTCATCTTGTTCACCTCGAGCCAATTCGAGTATGCGTCCACTGTTATTAGGAAGGTATGCCCTTTTGTAGGTCCCACAAAATCGATGTGGATGCGGGACCATGGACCCCTGGGTGTTTCCCATTCCGTGGGTGGTGCTTTTGGTGGAGCCGCACGTGATTCTTGGAATTTGCTACAGGTGGCAACCCAGGCTTCGATTTGTTGTCCATACCTGGCCACCAGGTGTAGCCCCTTGCCAGCGCTTTCATCCGTACGATGCCCGGATGTCCATCATGTAGCACTTTCACGACTTTGTGTTGTAGCTTTTCAGGAATGGCTACTCGGTCTCCCCACAATATGCACCCTTTTTTGGGAAAACAGTTCTGTTTGTCTGTTTTTGAAGGGTTTGAACTTGTTGTTGGGTTCGATTTCTGGCCATCCCCTCTCCACCCAGCTGAGGGGCTGCGACAAACAAGGGTCTTTTTTTGTTTCCAACGCGATGTCTTTTGCAGTTAGTGGAGGTGAAGGAAGCATTTCAATTTGTAGCCTGGATACCGTAGGAGCTGGATCGTCTAGGAAATTATGCAATGGCGAATGGCTTAAGGCGTCAGCATGGGGAATGGCTTTTCCCAGGCAATGTGTTAACAGGTAGTCATAGGTGGCTAAGAACTCTGACCATCGTGTCATTCTTGGCGATAGAATGTGGGGAGTTGGTTTATCCCCTGCCAAAATGCCAAGCAACAGTTTGTGGTCTGTTATTATAGAAAATGATCTTCCATACACGTATTCGTGGAACCTTTTAATGGCGGATACAATAGCAAGGGCTTCTTTATCTAAATGACTATAGTTTCTTTCAGTTTTAGACAAGGTTCTTGAAAAGAATGCAATAGGTGCCTCTGTACCGTTTGGTAGAACGTGGCTCAGTATAGCTCCTACTCCAAAAGGTGAGGCATCACAAGTCACAGTCAAAGGTAGTGTCTCGTTATATTGGATTAACACTGCATCTGATGTTAAAAGATCTTTGACTTGCTGGAAAGCTTGCTCCTCACGAAGTCCCCAAAACCAGGAAGCCTTCTTGTCGAGGAGCCTAAGCAAGGGTTCAGCAACAGTCGCCTTCTTGGGTAGGAAGATGTTATAAAAGTTAATAAGGCCCAGGAAGGCTTGGAGATCTGTCTTGTTTCTAGGTCTTGGAGCATTTTTAATCGCTGCCAATTTCTTTTCGGTCGAGTGAATACCTTGTTTGTCAAGAAGGTAACCAAGAAATTCAACCCTCTCCAGTGCATAACTGGCACTTTTCCTTTTTTACTTTGAATCGTGCGTCTTGGAATTTTTGCAGGACAGTTCTTAAGTGTTTTTCTAATTGACTTCGTGTTGGAGTGGCTATCAATACATCATCGAAATAAAGTACAACTCCTTTTATGCCTTGCAGCAACCTTTCCATCAAGCTTTGGAAAATGCCCAGTGCTCCGAATTGGAGTCTATTACATTTGAATGCACCCCTGTGCGTGACTATGGTTTGGGCTTCTGCTGTCTTTGCGTCTACTGGCAGCTGCTGATACGCTTGGGCTAGGTCAAGCTTCGCAAATACTTTTCCGCCCCCAAGCGAGTGAAGAAGGTGCTGGACTACGGGTACAGGATATGCGCTCTGTTGAAGCTCTTGATTCAGGGTGGCCTTGTAATGCCCACAGATTCTCAAAGATCTGTCAGGTTTGATGGGGGTTACAATTTAGGTCTCCCATCGGGCGTGGTCGATGGGTTCTAACATGCCCTGTGCTATTAATTTGTCCACTTGCTCATCAATTTTCAGTTTGAGAGCAAATGGTACTCGGTGTGGCTTTAGACGGATGGGTGCGATGACAGGGCAGAGATTAAATGAAATGGGGGACCCCTTGTACTTGCCTAATTGCTCGGAGAAGACTTCTTATAAGTCCTGGATGAGGGCCGCCTCCCAGTCTTCACTTATGGTCTGGTTGATGCCTGCCAATTCGATTCCTAATGGCGCGAACCACTGTAATCCCAATAAACTGGGTCGGTCTCTGTCAATGACGGTGAGAGGTAGAGTTGCGGTGTGGTCTTTAAATGAGACCTGGACATGACTAGAACCAGCAACCAAGATTTGATTGCCTTGGTAGTCTTTTAATATAAGTCTCTGGGTGCTGAGGTCCTGGCGGCGGATGTCAGGGATCAGTTGCTTGAGAGTTTTCCAGGAGACCATGGATAAGAAAGACCCAGAGTCGACTTCATGATGCATGGCCGATTTTCAATGATGACCTTTACCTGGATTTTTTTCACATCCACTGATGAGGCGTGGCCGATGATGACAGTCTGATGTGCCTCCTCTTGTCTGGTAGATGTAGCAGGTGTTCGGTTTCTGTTGTACTGGTTCCACTGGTGGTTAGGGCGGTCCCGGTTTGATGGGTGGTTGCCTGTTGTCTGCCAGAAATTTGCTTCATTCCTCTTGGAGCTAGATCCTCGTTTACTTTTGCAGACCTTGGCGATGTGGGCCCTTTTATCACAGAAACGACAGATGGCATCTAAGAATCTGCAGTCTGCTCGAGGATGGTTTCCTCTGCATCCAGCACATTCAAAACTGGTTTTACAACCTCGCTGGTCTCGCTCTGATCTGAGTCTGTTGACTTCTTCCTCTTCACTTTCTGACGAGGATTCGATGTCTGCGTGGTGGACTGTTGACGTGAGGGCGTTGCGATGCCGCTGGGGGGTTGGCGGTTTGTTCCATTCACTCGGCGCATTCGGGCTGCTGACTTCCTGGTTGCTTCTGCTGCAGTAGCATCCGCTATGGCATCTGCAAGGGCGATGTCTCCCTTTGTCATAATCTTGCTTTGAACGGTGAGGTCTCTTAGACCTAGGACAAAACGATCTCTCATGACTTCTTCCAGATTTGTGAAGCCACATAGACCTCCCAGATTTCTTAGATCAGCTACAAAGTCCCTGATGCTTTCGCTTTCCCGTTGGTCCCTCTGGTAAAACTTGTGTCTTCTGATGAGGGTTGGGACTGCTGGGGTGTAATGAGCCCAGAGAATGGGAGCGAGGGTGTCCCAGTCCATAGTTTTTACTTCAGCTGGTTTCGCTAGTGCCTTTGTCATTTTGAAAGCAGTGGGTCCGCAGTGCGTTAGGAACACCGCACATTTCTTGTTGGGCGTGGCATCCTTCAGGTTGTTGGTCTCCAAGAACATTTGGAACCTGTCCATGTAGGAGTCCCAGTCTTTGTTTGCTGGGTCAAATGGAGCGGGTGGTATCGCGCTGCTGGTCATTCTGCCGTCTCTGCGCATTGTCAGCCACGTGCTCTGTCACTACTTCGCGAGTGTTCAGTCAGCTTTTATTGTTCCGCATTAGCTCTTATCGTCTCCGCATCCCACCTTCGTCGCCAGTGTTCTGTCTCGGAGGGTAGGCACAAGAACGGAGATGAGACATCGGATAGTGACTCCAAACTCTTTATTAGTGACTTCAGGAACAGAGATAAAAAAGGTATGGCAGCGACAGCCCTTTTTATAGACCTGGCTGCTGTCAAAGCGTCCAGTGGTTTAAGTTTGCCGCACTTGGAGCGTCCAGTCGCGGCAGCCCGTTAACTAGCCAATCGGATCAGCCCTGAACAACCAATCGCGACCTGCTGTTAACAGACCAATCAAACTTGCAGGATTACGAGCCTGCTGTGGAAAGGCCAGTCAGGTTTGCAGGCTTACGAGCCTGCTAGATCGGAACAGTTTTAGTTCACTAAATTTGATTACCAGGTGATTGGAAACAGGAGAATTTTTTATGCAGTCCTGTGATGTCAATGCTTTTGGGGATTTGCAGTTTGGCTGCCATTTGATTGAAGTTACTGTGAGGTATATTATGGTGGGTCATTTCTTAAATGTAGAAGCCAACATAATTTATATTTCAAAACTAGAATGAAGTAATAATTCAAATGTTGCAATATAACCATAAAATGCATAGAAAATACAGAGTACAAAATAGGATATAAAATGCAAACACTAGGAATAGCTGTAATGTAGAATGTAATATATATATACTATATTAATATAAAAAGAATATATTAGGGAGAAAGTGGAGAAAACTATGTTGGAGAAAATTGATAGATTTATATCAAGGTATACAGATATTCTTGTAGACTACAGAAACTATTTGCAAAATACAGTCATATCATGAAATGAGGTGATACTTTTAAAATGGCAAAGAACATGCTCTGTGCCCTGTGTGTTTGGAGGATTTGTTTACTTAGCCTTCTTCAGAATTCACCATATCATACCGCACATACATCATACTATATTCTTGAATTATGTAATCTCTGTCTGACAGCACTAATGTATTGTCACCCAGTATGGAATCTGCCAAAAAGTATGTTAGCTTAAAGAAAGCTTTGGTTGTACTTCCAATTCCTTATTCCATCTTGCCAACACATAAATGGATAAAAAGGTAAGGTAAGGTGGGAAAGTGGATTTTCTGCTTCTTAGCCATTGAATCCCATTAAGCAATAGGTCCATGGGATCAGGAAAATGGCACCAAGGAACTGTTCTCAGCTGCTGCTCTTCTGCTTCTCCTACCATTTATCTCAAAAAAGTAGCAAAAGAGAAAAGATCTTTAATGACCATTTGTCTTACCAGGCAAGATAATTTTCTCTGTTCTTTACTCTGTATTTATTTATTAAGAAAACATGATGGGTGAATTTTCTGTGCATTGGGTTGTATCTTAATTTGCAATCAATTACTGTAGATATGTCTGTGCTGTGCAGATATACATTATTATACTGCACACATGAGTGCTACTAGTGCTGTTGAAGTTATGCAGGATCTTCTAATGAATGCTCAGCAAAGTGTCACTCCCTCAACATTGCTTTGTGCAGTAATACTTCTTGCTCTTTCTCAGTCCCTTAAAACATTCTGCAGCTGTAGAAAATGCTAACTACACTTCTGTGAACCACTTGTGAAAAACTCTACAGAGAATGTGTCATTTGCCTCGTCCAGCACCCACTTACATCAAGCCATAGCAAGAAATCTTCTTCTTGTCCTAAGCTTTGGTGAGTACTTGTCTCAAGTGGAGGGACTGCTTACCATGCTTGTCATGGGGAATTCTAAAGGACAACACATAACTCCATCTTCTCCTTCTTGCCTTTAGCAATGCTGCTCCCCCAAACCAAAGTTTTCCTGGCTTTGGCAAGTGACAGGACGTAGACAAAAGCTTTAAGACCAAAACTGAAGCAAATCTTCTTGCTTTTACCCAGACAAAAGGAAGCTGGCTCCTGTGATGCAAATCTCTTTGTGAACAAACATTTAGGTTATCTTGTACCAGTCTATTGTGCAAATGTAAAGACTATTATTATTGATTTGTGCACTTGGGAGAGGTGCTAATAGAAAGAAATGTTAAACAGATTAAATCTTTTGTCCTGGTAACAGTATTGTCTTATCACCACATTGGGAGTGGTTTATTTAAAGAATTCTACGTTAAAATAAAAGGGAGGGTTTTTTCTAATAAGATCATAAATTAATATGAATTGATTTTTCAGTTGCTGATATCAGAGTTACATTTTCACTGCTTTCTTTACATTTATTTTAAACATATTGAAAAGTGTCATGAAGTTATTCCTTGGGTGAATTTCTATGGATATTCTCAGTCCAGATCCGGGCTCTCAGCCCAGATCCAGGTCATGATTGTCCCAAAAGTACTTCTTCAGGAGGAACTGACTTTCTTGTTCTTCTCTGAAGATGTTTTGCTTCTCATCGAAGAAACTTCCTCAGCTCTGATTGGATAGTGGGAATAGAAAGATTTCTATTCCTTGCAAACAGCTGGTCATTTGCATTTTTTTAGAGAGTAGTTGACCCCATTTGAAGGTTTATCTGTGTCCTCAGAGTTACCTGAGTAGTGAAAATGTGTGTGGAGCCTTCTTGGGTGCAGGATGTATTCCTTGGGTTTTTTTCTCTGCAAGCTGCTTGAGTGATAATAGTCTGCATGGATTGCTATGCATCTATTTTTGTGTCCATGAGATGAAACAGACATTTGCAAATTTGCTTATGCCAATGCTTTCTTTCTGTCTGAAACATCTTGAGTTTTGTTTGGACAGCAACAGTAAAATATAAGCAATTTCTAGTTTTCCACTTTGTGTGCATCTCCCCTTTCCAGTTTTTATGTAAAACCCGGCTGCTAGCTTGCTGTTTCCTTGGTCCATTTTTCTTACATTGAGTCAAAGAAGTAAATATTTTCCCCAATTTTGGCTGTACTAACAATTGTTCATGTTGTTTTTTAATATGAACTTCTTGTAGACAAATTATATCAAATTTTAATTTCTCTAATTTATGAAAAGTTTTCCTTCTTTTAACAGCTGAATTAAGTCCATTTATATTCATTGTAATCAGTTTTCTTTCTTCCATGATTATGCTTTATATTTAGATCTAACCGCTCTTGTGGATCTCACTTCACGCTGTTCTTTGCTATCCATCTGTCCCCCTACTGCTCCTTTCTCTTTTTCAGTCTCCAGTTGTTCCTCTTGAAACTCAATTAATGAGACCTCTTTCTCTGCCTCCTCTCTTCTTCCTCCAAAAAATTCTGCATGGAAAAGTTCCGCTTTCTCAATTGAATCAATTCTATATCTCTGCTCTTGCCACGTAAACATTAATCCTTCTGGAATCAGCCATCTATAATTCACTTCGTTTTCCAATAGCATTTTGGTCAGAAATCGATATTCTCTTCTCATCTCTCTCACTCTTCTGGGTATTTGTTTTAAAACCGCAACCTCTTTACCTTTGTATTTCAATGTTTTCTCTCTTACTACTTGTAATATATGCGTTTTAATGGATTTTTTGGTAAATCTAATATGGACTTCCTTGGGTAATTTATTTCTCATCGCATACCTTGTATAGACTCGATATATCTCATCTATTCCATCCATCATCTTTTCCTCTGTAATTTTCAAAGCATCTGCCAAAATTTCTATCATTACCGCTGCCAAATTTTCTCCTTTTTCCTCTTCTATATTTTGAAATCTGAGGTAAAATTAAAACATTGTCTTTTAATCTTCTCCCAGTTTAACCACAGAGACTCCCATATATAATGTCTTCTAAAGTACCCCTGTGTTTTAGTTCCTTTATACCATAAAAAAGCATGCCACCCTAACAACAGATCATGTCCTTCTAATGTCAACAATCCAGTATTTCTTAATGTTATCCATTCCTTAACCCACATCAAATTTGTAGCTTGGTAGTACAACTCCCAATTAGGCAAACCAAATCCTCCTCTTATTCTAGCATCTTGCAAAAGTTTTAACTTTATTCTTGCTTTCTTACCTTGCCATATATATTTCAACACAATTTCATTTAAATCTTCAAAATAATCTTTTCCAAGCCTAATTGGAATTGTTTGGAAGAAATATAAAATTCTGGGTAATATATTCATCTTGATTGTTGATATTCTCCCTATCAATGACAGTTGTAAATTTTCCCATTTCGCCAAATCTAGCGCTATCTGCTGTTTAAATTTGATATAATTATTATCTTTTAGTGTGCTGCATCTTGCTGTCAAATATATTCCCAAGCACTTGATCTTATTCGTGACCTGGATTTTCAATAGGTCTGCCAGTTCTTCCTTTTGCCTTCATAACATATTCTTTGTCAAGATCTTTGTCTTATCTTTATTTATTTTCAAACCAGCCACTTTTCCATATGTCTCTATCTTTCTATCAATTTTGATGCTGTTTCTAGTGGGTCTTCTAAAATGAAAACCAGATCATCTGCAAATGCTTGCAATTTAAATTCTTCCTTTTTAATTTTCATCCCTTTTATATTCTTTTCATCTCTAATATTTCTATTTAGCACTTCCAAGGTTAACAAAACAACAGAGGTGATAGTGGGCACCCTTGTCTTGTTCCTTTTCTTATATCGATAGAGTCTATCAGTTCTCCCTCTCTCATTACCTTTGCCGTTTGCTTATGATATATAGCTTCTATTGCTTGAATAAATTTTTAGCAAAGCCCATCTGTTCCAGCAGTAATAACATGAATCGCCAATTCACATTTTCAAATGCTTTCTGAATCGCCAATTCACATTTTCAAATGCTTTCTATCAAAGCCATTTGTTTTTCAGGATGTGCCTCGTAGTATTCCAAAGTGTCCAAGATTACTCTCATATTGTCTTTAATTTGTCTCTTTGGCAGAATCCATTTTGATCAGGGTGGATAAAATTATTTAGGTATTTTTAAAGTCTTTCTGCCAATATTGAAGCAAAAATATTATAATCTGCGTTCAGTAAGGAAATAAGTCTATCGTTCTTAATTTGTAATGGATTGGCCTCCTCTTTTGGAATAAGTATAATATAAGCTTCTGAACATGATTTAGGTATCCTCTTCTTTAACATAACTTCATTCAAAACTTCTAGCAACGGAAGGTTCAACGATTCTTGTAATGTTTTGTAAAATTCTGCTGGAAGTCTATCTGGGCCTAGTGCCTTTCCATTATTTTGCTTCTTGAGAGCTTCAGTTAACTCCATCATCGTTATATTGCTTTCTAACATTGTTTCAATCTCTTTAGGTATCTGAGGTAGATTAGCATTCTGTAAATACTGTTTAACTTTGTCCTCATCAATATTCTCTTGTGTGTATAGTTTCCCATAATACTCTCGTATGATTTCCTTCTTCTCTTTACTACCATAGCAAACTTGGCCTTGCTCGTCTATTAATTGCAATATTTTCTGTTATGAACTAAGTAACAACCCTAATAACTTTACTTTTACAGCAGGCTCGTAATCCTGCACTTCTCATTGGCCCGCGAATAGCGAGTCGTGATTGGTCGTTTCTGGCCAGTCCGATTGGCTGTTAGCGGGTCTCTCTGATTGGACGCTTGTCAGAGCGGTAAACTCAAATCATTGGTTGTTTTGACAGCAGCCAGTTCTATAAAAGAGCTGCTGCTGCCCAAGTATTTGCTCTGTTCTGAAGTCATGAATAAAGAGTTGAAGTCACAGTTCGATGTCTCATCTTCGTTCCTTGCGCCCATGCTCAGGACTTAACACTGGTGATGAGGATGGGATGCGGAGATGATAGAGCTGACTAAGTACTCATCGAACAAGACAGAGCACGTGGTTGAAGAGCGCATGCAACAAATGGCAGAATGACCAGCGGCGCCATACCACCCGCTCCATTTGACCCAGCAAACGAAGACTGGGACTCATATATAGACCGTTTCCAGATGTTCCTAGAGACCAACAATTTGAAGGATGCTACACCTGGCAAGAAACGAGCGGTGTTTCTGACCCACTGCGGCCCCGCCGTTATCAAAATGGCTAAAGCACTTGCCAAACAGGCGGAAGTGAAGACCATGGATTGGGATAACCTCGCGCCAATCCTCCGGGCCCATTATGCACCTGCAGTACCTATACTGATACGAAGACACGAGTTTTACCAGAGGGACAAACGGAAGAATGAGAGCGTTGGGGACTTCGTAGCCGACCTCTGGAACCTAGGAGGCCTCTCTGGTTTTGCAAACCTTGAGGAAGCCTTGAGAGACCGCATAGTTCTGGGTTTAGATGACCACACGGCGCAGAGTAAACTCATGGCGAAAGGAGACATCAGCCTTGCAGATGTCATCGCTGACGCTACTGCCGCAGAAGCAACCAGGAAGTCAGCAGCTCGAATGCGCCGAGCGAACGCACCGCACCGCCAACTCGCTAACGATAGTTCACTCTCCTCTGAGAGGCATGCTATTACCGCCCATCATGAAGACCTCGAGTCATCCTCAGACAGTGAGGAAGAGGAGGTCAACCGGCTCCACTTGGAATGAGAGCAAAGGAACCAGAGACTTCCGCACCAATGTGCTGGTTGCGGGGTAAACTACCTGCGATCGGAGTGCAAATTCCTCGATGCACTCTACCGTTCCTGTGGGAAAAGAGGCCACATCGCAAAGGTCTGCAGAAACAAGCGAGAGACCAGTCCAAGTCGAAGGGAGAACAACCTTCGTCGGGAGACAGGCAAACCACCTGGAAATCGGGACCGCCTGAACCACCAATGGAACAACCGCTACTACTACAAAAATCGAGCACCTGCCTCTTCAACGAGATGAGAAGAGGCGCACCAAACTATTATTATTGGCCACGCTTCATCGCTAGATGCAAGAAAGATCCACGTAAAGGTTACTATTGAGATGGAAGTCGATTCAGGGTCATCCCTTTCGATGGTCTCCTGGAAAACCATCAAACAGCTGATCCCTGCCATCTGTCGCCAGGACCTCAGGACTCAAAGAATCATTCTAAAAGACTACCAGGGAAACAGAATTCCGGTTGTCGGTTCCAGCCATGTCCAAGTATCCTTCAAGGACCGCACCGCGATGCTTCCCCTGACTGTCGTCGATCATGACCGGCCCAGTTTGTTAGGATTACAGTGGTTCGCCCCACTCAGAATTGAACTAGCTGGCATACACCAAACTGGAAGCGATGACTGGGAAGAAGCCCTCATCCAGGAATTCCAGGATGTGTTCCCAGGAACATTAGGCAAGTACAAGGGGACCCCTATATCATTTAATCTCAGCCCCGATGTAGCTCCCATTCGTCTTAAGCCTCGTCGGGTGCCTTTTGCCCTCAAGCCAAAGATCATCGAGCAGCTAGATAAATTAATAGCCCAGGGTGTGTTGGAACCAATTGACCATGCCCGTTGGGAAACACCAATAGTAACGCCCATGAAGCCAGATGGCTCGTTAATAATTTGTGGGGTTTACCGGGCCACCCTAAATCATGCCCTTCAACAGAGCGCTTACCCAGTATCGGTGCTCCAACACCTTCACTCCCTGGGTGGCGGAAAAATATTTGCGAAATTGGACTTAACTCAGGCGTACCAACAGCTACCCGTAGATGCGACGAATGCAGAAGCCCAGACAATAGTTACACATAGAGGTGCCTTCAAGTGCAATAGACTCCAATTCAGAGTAAGTGTGGCGCCTGGCATTTTCCAAAGTTTGATGGAGAGACTATTACAAGGCACAAAAGGCATCGTGCCTTATTTTGACAACATCTTAATAGCTGCCTCTACTAAAGAGTTATTAGTACAATGACTCAGAAAGGTTCTTCAAAAATTTAAAGACACTGGCCTGAAAGAAAAAAGGGACAAGTGTCAACTTTGTACAGAGAGAGTGGAATTCCTGGGATACCTTCTTGACAGACAGGGAATCCACCCCACCGAAAAAAAACTAACTGCAATCAAAAACGCCCCAAGACCTAGAAATAAGACAGACCTCCAAGCCTTCCTGGGACTCATTAATTTTTATAACATCTTCTTGCCCCAGAAGGCGACCGTAGCCGAGCCCCTACATAGACTTCTCGACAAAAAGGCTTCCTGGGTCTGGAGACAGCATGAAGAATGGGCATTTCAACAAGTAAAAGACCTCTTAACTTCCGATGCTGTATTAATACAATACAACGAGACTCTACCCTTAATGGTTACCTGTGACACTTCACCATTCGGAGTGGGGGCCATTTTAAGCCATGTCCTACCAAATGGTAATGAGGCACCTATTGTGTTCTTTTTGAGAACTTTGTCTAAAACTGAAAGGAACTATAGCCAACTTGATAAAGAGGCTCTCACCATTGTATCCGCAATTAAACGTTTTCATGAATATGTGTATGGGAGACTCTTTGCCATAATTACAGACCACAAGCTGCTACTTGGTATTTTGGTGGGAAACAAACCAACTCCTCAAATCTTATCACCAAGAATTACACATTGGTCAGAATTTTTAGCTGCCTACGATTACCAACTGCAATACCGCCTGGGGAAAGCCATTCCCCACGCTGACGCTTTGAGCCGCTCTCCACTACCAGATGTCATAGAGGACCCAGCTCCAACCCTAGCCATATTGCAAATCGAAACTCTTAAATTGCCGCCGCTGACCGCTCGAGACATCGCCTCAGAAATGAAAAAGGACCCTTCTTTGGCACGAGTCCTCAGCTGGGTGGAACGGGGTTGGCCAGACAGCGCACCCAACGACACTTTCAAGCCATTCAGAAATCAACAGACAGAACTATTCTCCCAAAAGGGCTGCATCTTGTGGGGAGACAGAGTTGTAATCCCGGAGAAATTGCAACATAAAGTTTTAAAAATGTTGCACGATGGACATCCAGGCATTGTGCGGATGAAGGCATTGGCCAGGAGTTACGCATGGTGGCCTGGGTTAGACAAGCAGATAGAGACCTGGGTAGTGATGTGCAGCAAATGCCAGGAGACTCGCTCTGCTCCTCCAAAAACACCCCCAACTCAGTGGGAAATGCCTCAAGGTCCCTAGTCCCATATCCACATCGATTTTGCAGGACCCACAAGTGGACACACTTTCCTTCTAACTGTGGATGACTATTCTAACTGGCTTGAGGTCCACAAGATGAAAAGCACCACCACAGAGGTGGTCATTAAAAAACTGAATAAGCTATTCGCTAACCACGGATTGCTGGATGTCCTGGTCCCCCATTAATGGCCCCCAATTCACTGTCCTGGCATTCGAAAAGTACCTAGCAGACCGGGACATCCGCCATGCCCTAACATCGCTAACTCATCCTGCGGGCAATGGTAGGGCTGAGCGAATGGTTCAATTTGTGAAGAAGACTTTACACAAAATGGACCACGGTGACATTGACAACAAAATAACCCGGATGCTTCTCCTCCAACATATTACTCCAAGCAGCACCACAAACAGAACCCTAGCTGAACTCCTGATGGGACGTAAACTTCGCTCACATCTCGATCACCTCCACCCTGCTTACATGCCTGAACAATCCCCTGGGATCCAGCAGCAAGTTTCAATCATTCCAGGAAGGTGACCCCATTTTTGCGAAAAACTTCTCAGGCAACCCATTGTGGGTCCCCGCTACCATAACGCAACTTACAGGACCCCGATCCTGTCGTCTACAAACTGAAGATGGTAAAATGTGGAAGCGCCACATAGACCAACTTCGTTCCAGACCAGCACCTACTCCCATCTCATCCCCTGAATTTCCAACTGGGGGGGGGAAGGGACATCAAGGGGGCCAAAAAAGAAATAACAGATGATTTAACAATCGAAACCCAGCAGTCTACACAACCAACCATGGGATACTCACCGCCAGAAGGAGAACTGAGCCGGGGAGTGGCCTCGCTGTGTGACAGCACTGTGATGGAAACAGATCCAGGGAACCCGGAGGACAGCATTGGCAAGAGCAGGGAGAACAGCCCAGAGCCATTCGACGAAACAGCAGGACTGTTTTCACCACCCAGCTCAGCAAGCAGCCCACCGGAACCAGAGCCAGGACAGAAACTGGTGGAACAGCACAGATCAAGCAGACAGGTGAAGCGACCTGCCTACTTACGAGAATACATCACCCCACCCCTCAGATGGAACCTAAGGGGGAGGGGTGTTATGAACTAAGCCAACGCATCAGTAAAAACCCTAATAGCTTTACTTTTACAGCAAGCTCGTAATCCTGCACTTCTCATTGGCCCGCAAATAGCGAGTCGTGATTGGTCGTTTCTGGCCAGTCCGATTGGCTGTTAGCGGGTCTCTCTGATTGGACGCTTGTTAGAGCGGTACACTCAAATCATTGGTTGTTTTGACAGCAGCCAGCTCTATAAAAGAGCTGCTGCTGCCCAAGTATTTGCTCTGTTCTGAAGTCACGAATAAAGAGTTGAAGTTCGATGTCTCGTCTCCGTTCCTTGCGCCCATGCTTAGGACTTTACATTTTCCTTGATTCTTTCTCCTTTCTCAATTTATATGCTAACCATCTACCTGGTTTATTTGCATCTTCAAAGTAGTTCTGTTAGCACCTTTAATTTTCTGTGCTAGTTCTTCTTTTTCTATTGGACCCATTTTATTTTTGGTTATATCCATTTTTAACTTAATGTCCTTTTTCTGTGGCATTTTCTGTTACTCTTTTTCAAGTCCTTTATACTTTTCCTCTAATGCCTTAAAGGCTAATCTTTTCATGGTATTTCTTTTCCTTGTATAGTCTGTTATCAAGCCTCTGGCATATGCCTTCATTGTATCCCATATGTTCTGGATTGATGTATCTTCTTTTTTGTTTTCTCTAAAGAAAAAAGCCAGTTCTTTCTTCATCCACTGTGTGAAGTCTTAAAATAGTATTATTTAACACCCATCTAGATCTTCTTCTTTGTCCTTTCCATTTAATTGTCATTGAATTGTGATCTGCCCAAGTACTTGTTTCAATATTTATTTCTTGAATATTAGTTAACAATTCTGTTGACATCCATATCATATCTATTCTGGACCATGATAAATGTCTATTTTAGTAGAAGGTGTATTGTTTACTTTTAGCATTTCTTTCTTTCCATGTATCTTTTAAGTTTATTTCATCTACCATTTTAAAGAAAGATTTAGGGAGGGTCTTTCTGTTTTGCTTTATTGTTTTCTGTGCTGTATAGTCCAGTTTATTGTCTACAATTCCATTAAAATCTCCCATCATAACTATATTAGCATAGTCCAGTTTAATTATTTTCATATGTAATTTTTTATAAAATTCTTCTTGATTGTCATTCGGGGCATAGATTGCAATCAGGAGTGTTTTTCTATTATTGTCCATTATTTTCACCATTAATATTCTTCCATTGTCATCAGTATAGATCAATTTCACTGGGATAATATCTTTAATGTATAAAACCACTCCTCTTTTCTTGCATTGCATCAAGGAAGTAAATATTTTACCTAATTTTGCCTGTATCAACAATTGTTCATATTGCTTTTTAATATGTACTTCTTGTAGGCAGATTATATCAAATTTTAATTTCTCTGATTTATGGAAGTTTTTCCTTCTTTTAACAGCTGAGTTAAGTCCATTTATATTAATTATAATCATTTTTTTCTCTTCCATGGTTATATTTTGTAGTTAGGTTTAACAGCTCTCGTAGATTTTGGTTTTACGTTGTTTTTTGGCTTCCTCCTTTCCATCTACTGCACCTTCTTCTTTTTAAGTTATCATTTGGCAGTCCTCTTGGAATTCAATTCATGAAATTTCTTTTTCTGCCTGTTCCTCTTTCCCTCTAAAAAGTTATGTGTAAAATGATTCAGCTTTCTCAATTGAGTCAATTTTATATCTCTGTTCTTGCCATGTGATCATTAAACCTTCTGGAATCAGCCATCTATAATTCACCTCTTTTTATTATTGGTTTATATTATTGCTTGAATTCACTGGATCACTTCTCATGTTGTGTCTGAACAATGGCATCTTGAATGGGCAATTGTGCATTCTAAAATGCCACAGGAAGTACAAGGAATAATACAGTATATCTTGTTCCAAGAGACAGTTGCCCTACAGCCCTTTTTCATCACTGTAAAAAAGTAGAAATACAACTTTTGAATCACAGGCTATTATCCATACATGAGGGTTGTGAAAGTTAATTTTGCTAAAATCTATATATGTACTGTAGAACAAAAGACTCAAACTCTAAGTAAGCTTGTTTTCTATGCCTCATTGACAAATCACTGCAGTTATTTTAACTTTTTTGATCCTCTTTTAGTAAAAACATCTGAGTGTTGAGGTAATTCCCCATTAGGAGAATGAGCACATACAGGGAAATGTATTGAGAGTCGTGTTTGAATAAATCACACACAGCACACAGATACACTGTACAGTAAATGTAGGTTTTTACTTCCAGAAACATTTTAAACAAAGTTCAAACACAGTCCAAAGTCATTCATAGGTAAAATCAGTCAGTTTTCACCCAGGGATAATCCAATAACAAAGTCCAGTGTCAAAAACAGTTCAGTATCAGACTTACATCAAAACCAGGAATAGCAGTCAATTAGGAAAAACGGCAATACTCTCCAACAGAAGGAAACAGAGATTCATTCTCTTCTGAGACTAAGACTAAGACAATCCTGGTTTCTGGATCCATCTTAGGGCCGTTTGAGAAACCACACCCAACTACAGTTTTGCATTTTCTTAAAGATACAGTTTTAAAATGTCTATCCTGGTTTATATATTTCCATCCCAAATAGCTGTTAGGTGAATCACATTGCTCACAAGTAGGACAAGAAGTAATGGGTGTATACTAATCAAGGAGAAAAGCAACTTAGAACTAAGGAGAAATTTCTTGACAGTTAGAACAATTAGAAAAATTAATCAAAAGAACAACTTGCCTCCAGAAGCTGTAAATGCTCCAAACACTGGAAATTTTTAAGAAGAGGTTGGATAACCATTTGTCTGAAATAGTATAGGGCCGTGGTGACAAATCTATAGCATGTGAGCCCTCTCTGTGGGCATGCGCACAGTCACTCCCACCTGGCTCCCCTGCACATGCATGTGTGCTTCCCGCCAGCCAGCTGCTCTTCGGGTTTCTGCCATGCATGTAGAATAGAATAGAATAACAGAGTTGGAAGGGACCTTGGAGGTCTTCTAGTCCAGCCCCTTGCCTAGGTAGGAAACCTTACCCCACTTCAGACAAACGGTTATCCAACATCTTTTTAAAAACTTCCAATGTTGGAGCATTCACAGCTTCTGGAGGCAAGTTGTTCCATTGATTAATTGTTCTAACTGTCAGGAAATTTCTCCTTAGTTCTAAGTTGCTTCTCTCCTTGATTAGTTTCCACCCATTGCTTCTTGTCCTGCCTTCCGGTGCTCTGGAGAATAGCTTGACTCCCTCTTCTTTCTGGCAGCCCCTGAGATATTGGAACACTGCTATCATGTCTCTCCTAGTCCTTCTTTTCACTAGACAAACAAGACATGTGGGAGGATGCATGTGTGTGTCTGTGGGGGAGTAAGGTGCATGAGTAGGTTGGACTACAAGAACTCCAAGGTCCCTTCCAACTCTGTTATTCTATTCTATTCTAATTATGAAGTGTTTCATTGTACACTTCCCCAAGTCATGTTGAACTGAGTTTAAAAATTGAGTGAATTTGGAATCAATCATCAATCAATCAACCAGCAGCCCCTGATTTACTTTGATACCAGTTGTGCAGAAGAGAGTTGCTTATCTGCTTTATTGATACTCCTGCTTTGCAGAAAAAACACAAACTACCTTGTACATTACAAGGTGTCTATTTCCCTCTTTTTTTTTTTTCAAGCTCCCAAAAGATTTCCTTGGCATGACAGCTCCTCAAAGCCTTTTTCAGCTTAAGCAGCTGAAAAAAACATAAAAACTTTATAAGTTAGGAGAATTATAATCAAAATTTTCTATTATTTGATGTTTGGGAAAATAAAACCAATTCTATGGAGGGGGAGAGGATGTTGAGGGGTGAATAGGCCTGCAATGTTTAGCATTCTCCCTTTTCTCTGTCTGTTCTCTACCTTCTTAGAACACAAGCAGCAGATAACATGGCCTATTAGCTCAGAGCGCTTTATACTTACAACCAAACTCAGAGAGGCATTAATACCAGCTTTTATCCCCACTTAGCAGCTTCCTCAAAGATCCAAAGTCACTCATATAAGAAGACAGCGTTCATCAGAAATATTGCTCAGGTCCTGGGAAAATCATAGTACAGTGGAACTGCGGATCGTGAACACTTCTGTTCATGACCAAATGAGGTTCTGACCAAAAAATCCACCCTATTTTTGAACTGGGTCATGATTTAAAAATTAAATGGCGAACAAACCCAGGCACAGTAGATTTGCTTTCTGCACCGATTTCCCCTTCTGCGCATGAACAGTCCACAAAATCTTTTGTCTGCACACGCACAGTCAATTGTTCTTTCAGTCACAACCAAATCGGGTTTTGACTGTAGTCCTGGAATAGATTACAGTCATGAGCCGAGGTTCCATTGTATGTTATTCTTTCAGGGTATTGGGGTGATCAAAAGAGGTGATTCTAATAAAAAATAAAAATAATAAAAACAACCCCCCCCCAAACCTTTAGAACAGGGATGTCAAGCTCAAGTCCCACGGGCCAGATTCGGCCCATGGGGCTGGCCTGAAACAATCAAGGGTCTTGCTCATGGTGCCTCTGGCAGCTAAAGTGGTCCATATATGTGGGGGGGGGCATGCCTCATTTTCACCCTCTATGGTATCTTGTAGCACTTTGCTGGCTAACACCAGGCTGAAACTAGGCTAAAAAATGGGCCCAAAGCGGGTCAAAAAAAAAAACGGCGTGTGGACCCCCACACACACCCTTTTTTGGCTGGCAGGGTGCTGCAGGAGGCATCTGTCCTGTCCCCTGGCACCCCCCCAGCACCCCTTCCCTGCTGGCCCACAGAGGAGAACTACAATACTGATCCGTCCCTCAAAGAAAATCAGTTTGACACCCCTAGAAGCTCTAGAAAGAAAACTTTGTCTTAAACTTTCCCTATTCTCTTTGCTTATATTTTGTATTTGTCCTTCTTGCTAAGTTGGTTATGAGTTCACTATTCCTTTCCACAAAGTTCCCAAGTGGTTAACCTAGACTTTCATAATTGAAATAGTTCAGTTTAGGTGTAAATTTAGCAGCTGTGGTTAAAATGTTTGTAATTAGAAAACTTTATAGGTCAAATCAGAATCAGAAATCTGCCCATTGATTTGGACTAATTTCTGCCCTTTTTTAGTTTAAGGAGTCTTTATCCCTATCTGTTAAGCTCTTGTGGTTAGGTGGGAAAGGTGGTTTTCAAAGAAATTAAAATTAGCAGTGTTCCCAAAGGCTAATTGGAAAATGATTAGTTATGTGGTGACTGTGATCATTAATGAAAACATACCTGGCCTTTCCTACACAGTATTTTACTAATTCCTGGATTCCTTTATTTTTTGTTAAGTTTCTTTTGATTATAAAATACAAAACTGCATAGCATTCTGCATAGCAAAGTGCCAATTTCTACTAATATTTATGAACAAGAACATAACTAGATTCCAGACAGATCTCATAGTCTATTCTTCAAATAAGCCCAAAGGATGAATATAGCCTACTGTTTTCTTGGAGCATCTCTCTGCAAGTAAATTAAGAAGACCATTTCTTTTCCTTCTTTGTCATTTCCCCTTCACTCAGATAGAGCAAATGAAAAGGAACAAGGAGAAAGGGCAGGAAGGTCAGGAGGTTTCATATTGTATAATATGCACTGGGCATGTATTTGTACCCAGCATGAAGCTTCAGTACAAAAGAAAAGACAGAGAATGACTAAATGATATGATGAAGTTTTGTTGTAACACAGGTAAGGACTTTCAGGAACCATCTGCAGTGATGATTTTACTAACCATCACATCTGGATATTTAAATCAAAGGGGCAGTAAATAAATTGGGGGGCGGGAAAAGGTTGCTGTTGCTGATCTGGTCTGATCCACTTGAAATAGAGCAGAACAGAATTCTTTTATTGGCCAAGTGTGATTGGACACACAAGGAATTTGTCTTGGTGAAAATGCTCTCAGTGTACATAAAAGAAAAGATACATTCATCAAGAGTCAAGAATCATCAGGTATAACACTGAATGATAGTCATAGGGTACAATAATCAATCAAATCATACTAGGAAACAGTCAATATAAATCGTAAGGATACAAGTGACAAAGTTACAGCCATAAGTCACAAGTGGGAGGGGATGAGTGATCAGGAGTAATAAGAAGATTATGGTAATAGTAATAGTGTGGACTTTGTAAATAGTTGACAGTGTTGAGGGAATTATTTGTTTATCAGAGTGATGACATTTGGGGAAAAATTGTCCTTGTGTCTAGTTGTTTTGGTGTGCAGTGCTCTATAGCGTCATTTTGAGGGTAGGAGTTGAAACAGTTTATGTCCAGGATATGAGGGGTCTGTAAATATTTTCACAGCCCTCTTTTTGACTTGTGCAGTATACAAGTCCTCAATGGAAGTTTTTTTCCTGCAGTCCTAATTATCCTCTGAAGTCTGTGTCTGTCCTGCTGGGTTGAAGAACCAAACCATGAAAAGCATGTGATTAGCTGGTTCCTCCCTGTCTTTGGGTACATCCTAAAGCAGAACCTTTAGTTGCTTTGCTTTTAACATGAGAATGGTGGCAAGTCAGACGCATTCTGATAATTGTTAAGTGCTCAGAATTGGCTCTCTATAAATAACATATTATTCTCTGCCCCCTCCACTCGACTAGTCTCATGTGATTTATGTGCAACTTCTATGCTTAGTATCTAAGATTGATGTTAGTAATTGGCTTCTTTGAATGGGCAGGTGGATTTTTAGCAGGTTAGAATCCGGGCACCCCAAGCTGTGAATATGAGTGCTGATGAAATGTAGTTTCTGATTCCTGCCAGTCGCATACATGGAGGTGCCACAATTTCACAGAAAATCAGCTGGAAAGAAGCTTGCAATAGCACAGTGTAATAAAGCAAGTAGCTGCTTGGGAAATTAGTGCAATAATAAGGACAACTAGCAAAAATTTAAGTTAAAGTTTCAGGAGATGAAGAATAAATAATGTTCAACTGGATAGTCCATTGGGACAATCTAAAATCCATACTGTCTTCATGGAATGAAAGCAACTAAAAGTTTGATACTTTCTTTATAGTTTATATTAGAAAGTAGGGCGATTCTGCTTCTATATTTCATGATATTTATCTGCTCTGGGATTAAATTCTTTGTTATTTTACGGATTATCATTTCATCAGTTTTGACAGTATTATTGCATCCAGTTTTATACAAATAGTCCAGAACTATTTGAATATGCCCTATATTTCGGCACTGATGATTAATTAAATTGTTTTGTCAGTTCTCTCCCCTTATTCATTATTAAGAAGGCATGACACTGAAAATTAGGGATGGATGACTTGCTCTATTCTAATCCTTGTCACTTTCATATATGTTCATTCATAATAGTTCTATTATGTTTCTGCATTAAGCCTTGATTTATGTTTTAACATATAGAGAAAATTATATGCTTCTAAAAATATTGTCTACTCCATCTAGTATTAAGATATCTAAATTTCCTTATGATCTCTAATAGAATTCTGTCCATTAGGAAAACAATCCTTTGTAACAAGCTACAGAAGGAAGAGAAATGTTAGATAAGGCATGATCTGTTAGGATTCAACAGAGAATATTTTGAGTTAGAATTATAATATAGTAGGAATTAAGAGTGCACAAACCAGTAAAAATATAATTCAGTTCTAAGATTTGAAGGTGGGAAGATTTGATTTGTACTCTGGAAGTAATGGATGATTGAAGAAGAAAAAAATCTAAGCCCCCTCCCTCCACTGAGGAGGCAGAAAGGAATTCAACCATCTAGACTTCTTCAATACATAATTAGAATGGCAGATGGTTCATTTCCAATGTATGTGTTCAAATCAGTCCTGACACACTTTTCTTCAAAGCTAGGAACTGTCATATTAGATGGTTCTTTCTTTCATGTTTTGTCTGGAGAACCAATCCTTTTCTTTAACCTTAACACCTGTCTGTATGTTTCCTTGTAGTTGAAGATTCTTTAAGTCTATCATTTTAAACAGATATATTTGGTGCCAAACAATGCTTGGTAAGCTATAATCTGACAGTCCTTGTCAGAAAGCTAGTGACTAAAGATACCTGTCTTGAAGTGCCCTGTGTTTTTCACTTAGGAAAAAGGTGAAGGGGGTGATAGTGCTGGTATCTGGCAGTGTTCCTATAACTGAGGTTGGCAAATACCAAGTGAAGGCAGTAACTGCTATACCACCCTGGCTTGTCCTGCTTAGTTGAGGAGATCCATTGGCAAAGATTCACTGATAATTTTTTTTTTCTCGTCTAACAGGCTTTTTAGAATAACTCACTGGCTTTATCAAGATGTGAAGATAAAGATCACATCAAGATAACTATTACTTATTCATTAGTTCTGCTGAATATGAATTCGTGATGAATTCAATGTTTGGGATGCTCCCCAACTGAGCTTCACTGAATGAGAGATATACTGTGGTAAGCAGTGTGTGATTAGAAGGAAGAACTAAAGTAAGATGTTTTTTTTTAAAGACCTCTGGAAAAGGAAAGAAAAAAGTTATATCTCCTGGAACTGTGAGCCGGCTGGCAAGATCCACAAAATTGTGTTGTACCACTAAAGAACAGGTTAGGACTGCCCCCTTTTTCTCAAAAGCTTAAAGAGTAGGAGTTTGCAAGCTCTGTGCAATGAGACAGTTGTTGATGTGAGCTACTGTTTGACATGCAGCACTTGGCGATAATAGTCTTCTGGGACTGGGTTATGTATCATGCAACAATAGAGGTGACAACAGTGACATAACAGCTCCTAGGACATTCATGAAGAAGGAAAGGAGAAAGGAGAAAAAAAGAGAAAGTATTCTGCAACAGCTAAGGACTGATATGAAAAAAGAAGAAATAGAAAGAAGAAATAGAAAGAAGCAAAGTCCATGAATCAGATAAAAGAGTAATGGATTGAGAATTTGGCAAACTATATCAACCATAGAGAAGGCTCTGTAAATCTGACATAAGAAAATTGAGCTCAGTCCAGTTTTGTCTTATCTGGATTTTGAATTTAGAACAGGTAGGTCCAACCTATGCCCTCTACTTCAGGGAGATTATTCCTCTTAAAGAAGAGATCCTTGAGTGAGAATCCTTCTTTCTTTCCTTCCTCCCTCCCTCCCTTCCTCCCTCCCTTCCTATCAGGCACATAAGAAAATCTCAGAATAACTCCACCTTACTTCCACTAGTTGTAAATTATTTAGTGAATTATTTGTTAGGCTTTCAAGATTCTGTTATGTTACCGTACTAGCAATATAACTTTTTTGGGAAATCCAGGTAATTCTTGTTTCTTGAGTTTGCCAGCCAAACATTGCTTGCACATTAGAATTAGAAGAACTTTATTGTCATTGTACAAGTACAACAAAACTGTGGATGCACCCCAGCAACTGTTCACAATACAATAAAACCAAAGCACTTAAAAATGAAGATAAGAAAAATAGAGTACCCATGTCTCCATTTGCAATTTGAGAGTACAATATCTACGAATATATACAAAATATACACTGCTCAAAAAAATAAAGGGAACACTTAAACAACACAATGTATCTCCAAGTCAATCACACTTCTATGAAATCAAACTGGCCACTTAGGTAGCAGCACTGATTGACAATCAATTTCACATGCTGTTGTGCAAATGGAATAGACAACAGGTGGAAAGCATAGGCAGTTAGCAAGACATCCCCAATAAAGGAGTGGTTTTGCAGGTGGTAACCACAGACCACTTCTCAGTTCCTATGCTTTCAGGCTGATTAAACTTTTGAATGCTTTTGAATGCTGGCAGTGCTTTCACTCTAGTGGTAGCATGAGACACAGTCTACAACCCACACAAGTGGCTCAGGTAGTGCAACTCATCCAGGATGGCACATCAATGCGAGCTGTGGCAAGAAGGTTTGCTGTGTGTCTGTCAGCGTAGTGTCCAGAGCATGGAGGGCTACCAGGAGACAGGCCAGTACATCAGGAGATGTGGAGGAGGCTGTAGGAGGGCAACAACCCAGCCTCAGGACCGCTACCTCTGCCTTTGTGCATGGAGAACATTCTGCTGCCTGCAACATCCTCCAGCATGACCGGTTTGGCAGTGGGTCAGTAATGATGTGGGGTGACATTTCTTTTGGGGGCCACACAGCCCTCCACGTGCTCACCAGAGATAGCATGACTGCCATTAGGTACCAAGATGAGATTCACAGACCCCTTGTGAGACCATATGCTGGTGTGGTTGGCCCTGGGTTCCTCCTTATGCAAGACAATGCTAGATCTCATGTGGCTGGAGTGTGTCAGCAGTTCCTGCAAAATGAAGGCATTGACGCTATGGACTGGCCCGCCCATTCCCCAGACCTGAATCCAACTGAGCGCATGTGGGACATCATTTCTTGTTCCATCCACCAATGCACATTGCACCACAGACTATCCAGGAGTTGGGGGATGCTTTAGTCCAGGTGTGGGAGGAGATCCCTCGTGAGACCATCCGCCACCTCATCAGAAGCATGCCCAGGTGTTGTAGGGAGGTCATACAGGCACCTGGAGGCTACAAAAACTACTGAGCCTCATTTTGACTTGTTTTAAGGACATTACATCAAAGTTGGATCAGCCTGTAGTGTTTTTTTCCACTTTAATTTTGAGTGTAACTCCAAATCCAGATCTCCATGGGTTGCTAAATTTGATTTCCATTGATAAATTTTGTGTGATTTTGTTGATAGCACATTCAACTATGTAATGAACAAAGTATTGGATAAGAATATTTCATTCATTCAGATCTAGGATTCTTATTTTTGTGTCTCCTTTATTTTTTTGAGCAGTGTACATGCAACACTGACTGTAACGCTTTGCCGAGTATAATACACAAGAGGTGGATTGTACGATCACATTCACTATTAGTCATGGGTAATTTCTACTTTTCCTCTGTAGGATCTGATGAAGCATGGAATTTAATAGCAAACATTGATTTGTCCCAGGCAACACTAGCTGTACCATGCTGGTTACACATTAGATCTGGCTTTCATCTCAGCATATAAAATTTGGTGAGAGAGAAGTCCCCATCAGTTTCTTTTCTTGGATATCATTTTCTTAACTGGAACTACCACATTCCTGTGAAGTCAATTAAGGTGACTTGCTACAAATGATTGATGATTGGAAAAAGTTTTCAAACAGCATTTAGTTAATTTTCCAGTGAGCTGGAGTGCAATTTTCTTGGGCATGTGATTAATCTCTGGATGACCTTTGAGCTTAATAAGATTGTCCCTGAATGGTTCCTCCCCATGACCCTAAGAAGCCCTTTCATTTGCCTAGAAGTTCCAGAAAGTGAAGTGGCTGAAGTGATAGGTGGAGTGACACAGACAGAAAATGAGAAGCAAATGTGACTGGACAAAGTGAGTGCTCAAATTTAAGTGAAATTACAGCATTTGTAAAAGCCAACTGCATTTTTTGAAGTAATCAGGACATTATTAGTGAAGGGTGGGTAGGAAAATCTACCACTTGAACTTGCTCCAGATTGGAAGCTGAAAAAGTAAGAACCAGTGAGGTGACAAAGATAATTTGTTATCGAGATAGGTTTTGAATCTCTAGATCCCCAAGTAATGGATGGAATTCTCTCTGATTCTGGCAACATTGGAAGAAACTAGAAGTGGTTACCTTGCATTACTGCAATTTGCTAATAATAGGCCTGGCCTTGAAGACTACACAGAAACTTAAATAGATAGAAAATGCATCTGCTTGTATACTTATTAGACAATCATAGTTACATAACAGGTTACAGGAACTGCCCTGTATTTACCATTTCCCAATAGATATTTCTGAGTGCAATTTAAAGTGCTAATTATTATCTATAAAATCCTATATAGCTCAAGGCTTGAATATTTTAAAAGACTGCTTATCAAGAGTAAATTCTACCTGCTCAAGCTAGCTGAATCTTCAGTGCCTGCAGAAGATATAGTTCTATCCAAAGCAGGTCTGCAGAAACTTGTATAAGGGTAATTGATTAATTAAAAATAATTGTGGGAAGAAAAGGAATACCTGTGTGCTGATCAGCTGTTTAGTTTTTTAAAAAAAATGCCAGTGGCTCACACAAGGTTGTGTAGTGGGCTGGATTGTACAAGCCTAATCTAGAGGCGTGGCTCCCTGCTTTTGGAACAGCTTTTCTGATGAGGTAGGAATGGCTCTTACTTTTATGGTCTTTCAGAGAATATGTTATTGTATATTATTTTTATTATGTTGTTTGTATTGGGTCTTGATTTTGTACATTGTTTACAGCCTCAGCAGTAAGGTGGTTTATAAATAAATAAGTGTCAAAGAGTCCATCAAACTACTGAAATCTATTCTGCTTTGTCAATACCTGGAAAGAAAGTTGCATCATTGTTTGAGATTCTGCAAAACCATTGATCTCCAAATTGCCTTCTAGTCTTTCTGAAGGATTTGATTCAAATGGATAATTTGATTGAATCTCCTAATCAAATCATTCTTGAAGCTTCGCACAGCTGTAACAGAAATACTTCACACAAAAGAGGACATTATGGGATATTCATTTCTCTTTTTCAGAATGTATTTATTTATTATTACCATTTTTATTTCCCCTCTTTCTCTGTTATGTTGAAGAACAACAGGAAAGAATTGAGACTAGGATCAGAAGAGGTAATTAGGAATAAGAAATGAAGAATGTTTGATTTTGATTTTTAAAATAAACAACTCTAAAATATATTTCTCCCAATAAATGTATTTACGTCAGTGTCCCAGTTTTTAAGCAGAAAGCTTAAACAAAGTATTTTGGACATAGAAAAGCTTGTGCATTCTCCACAGCAGATGCAGATCAGTATGTATGCTGTCAAGTCTGATGGAGTTCATAAACTGAATTTTTTGAAAAACTCTCTAGAAGTCAGCCATACTAAAAGCAGCTGAGAGGTGAAAATGCAGACACATTAGGAGAAATATGGTCCTAGTAGCTGGCTAGCCTGAGTGGATTGTACTTTGATATCTGAAGAACAAAGCTTTAGGAAAATCACTCTAATCCCCCCCCCCTCATGAAATAGAGTTTTTAATGTGATGAAATAAGCATGGATGTGAATATTTAAATTCAGGAAGCTTTTGGGAGGATTTTTTAAAAAGCAACATAGAAACTGAATGAAATATCCTTTTACTTGAACACACACGATGAAAGTAATACAAATCAGAAATAGCCCAACTCATTGATTCCTTGTATATATAGACAATCATATTTGTCCAGGGAATAAAACCTCTTATGAATAATGTCCATTTCTTAAAACATGCATATGAGGCTGCCCTTGAAAACTTATTTGGAAGTTTCAGTAGGTACAGCATTAGCTTTCTTTATGGTTATGATATATCAACATCTTCCTATGTAATATAATCCTTTTTAAATCTGCATTTGATAATACTTAGCTTCGAGATGCAAATCAAAGTCTTGGTCGTCACCTTTAAAGGGTAGGGTCTGGATATGTATGATATTGCTTTCCCCAGATTGAGTCTCAAATGGGATCAAGAAGAGAAGGCTTTCTGAGGGTCCTTTCCTTGAGAGAATGTCATCTATGGGGACTCTGAGCTAACCCGTCTCAGTGGTGAGAATGTGATACCTGGTCGACCTCCAGTGCACTTCTTGGGATGGTATGTCACATTAAATTTTAAATGTTTAGCTGTTGGCATTTTTTAAACTTGTGAACTGTAAACTGCTCAGAGGCTATGGAAAGCTATGGAAGATTAGCAGCATAGCAAATTTAGTAAATAAGTAAGTAAAATAAATATATATATTCTTGACCTAGGAAAGCCAAGTGGTCAGACTTGCAGAATTGCCTTATTTGTTTTCAGCATGGAATACTCTTTTGTTATAGTTGTCAGTATTTTATTTCTCACTTATTGTTCAATATTGCCTCTCTATATTAGTATGTTTCTTGTGACACAAGGAACCTTACATATTGTGCTGTGCTTGACACTACATATTACATTCCTCTTACCACAATCATTATGCTGCTCTTTGCAATTTGTGGGTGGTGAGCTTTAATTACCCACAGTCAAACACTGTTCCATATCAGCAGTAGGAAATATTTTGCTATTGAGAACTGCAATCCATTGGAGATGACTTTGTTTGTACTTGCAAAAATATTAGGGTGCCACAGAGTGTTCATACCTAATGTATTTGATACACTCCTAAAAATTACATGATAAAATGTTGCACAAGGTTTGCACAAATGCAACATATAAAGGTCTTCCAAATGAATTTTATTGTATTACAAAATAAAGTTGAATACCCAGGCCACAAAAAGTTAGATGGGGTCTTATAGATCTCTGTATGTACCAATATTTAGGCTTCCTAACATTTCAGAGTTTTTTGATTATATTATTTTTAAAAGAAAAAAAAAAAACTAAATAATGAAATTGGCATGTGGAAATCATTATGGTTATTGGAAGAAGCTTTCTACTCTGCTCATTCCTAATCATTCTTGGAAAATAATGAGTCTGGTGCTTTAGAATTGCCTGCCCAGAAGAAAAGGGTGGGCTCATAGGGATGATTTTTTTTTTTTTTTTTGTATAAACTAGTCTTATTAGTATGCCTTCAGGTAAAGAAAAAAAAAGAGATCTCTACAAGATAGTCATAGGAGAAATATAATTAAAAACTTAGTCTATCAATGGAAATGCTTGAAGAACAATTAGAATAAACTTTGCATAAGGCACAGTTAATAAGAGACAAACGGTATATGCTATGCTTGTTAGTATATGTATGTCTTGGTTTTCTTCTTTACTTGAATTTAATTAATTTAAATTTGAGGGATTTATGCACAGAAAATAAACAGAAATGGTGATATCATAGTGTATGTTTGATAATTAGGATTCTGTGTTTGCTATAATTATATCTGTAAATTTGTACTTTCCAAATTTGTCCATCACTGAGTTGAGATGGTTAATTTGTGAATAGATAGATAGATAGATAGATAGATAGATAGATAGATAGATAGATAGATAGATAGATATAACTAATTTCTAGTTTTCTAAAGCTTGGACAAAAATAACCTACATTTTTAAGGCCAAAGTAGTCCATATGCATTATAGCGAAATGCAGTTCCATTGAGAACTACATGTTGAGTGCCGTTGGTCAGCCAGTTACAAATCCATCTGGTGGTGTTTCTTTCTAACCCACATTTTTCTACCTTATCAAGTAATAGGTTGTGGTCTACTTTATCAAATACCTTACTAAAGTCCAAGTAAATTATACCACAGCGTTCGTCTGGTCCACCAATTTTGTCACTTTGTCAATGCAATAAGATTTGTCTGGCTTGATTTGTTTTTGATAATCAAAGTTGGCATTTGGTTATTACTTTGCTTCTAGGTAATTTACTAATTCGTTGCTTGATTGAATAAAATTTAGGGTTAAATGAAGAAGCTATCGACTGACTGTTTAGGATATACTGTATTTGTACCTAAATATATAACTCTAAAGTGCTTACATGTATCTATTCCTAATTCACAGTTTACAGGTAGGTTTAAGAACCACAAAGAACACATTTTTCCAGGGTGGCTACATGCTCATTTTAAAGTATACTACAATCCTGCCTTTGTGCTGATGACCCATTTCTTTAGGCAGCTGGGAAATAATTCTGTTTCCAAGCTACCTTCTTCATTCATTCTTCCCATTCTTTGCCCTTCCTTTGTAATGTTTCATTGTGCTGCCTCATTTGGGAGCCTAGTATAGCTCACTGTGGTCCCAATACTATTGCTGATCTTAAATAGATGTTATGTATTTGCCAACAGGATGGCCCAGGCATACAAAGGAGTTTAAGAGCCATCTGCCTCTGTCTTTCACACACACTCTGTGCTTGTGTTCTGTGTTCTGTGTGAGTGGGTGCCTGAGTGTGCATGAACATCCATATAGAAAAGGAATTGCTAATTAAAGCAAAAGAAAGAGAGAGCAGAGAACAGGAAGAGGGGATTTGGGAGTAATTCTGTCTGCAAATCAATCAACCCCTTAAAGCAGGCAGGAGAATAATGGGGAGCAACCTTTACCCAAAGAAATGAGAGTAGGTTATTTTGACAAAACAAGTGGCAAAGGTCTTTCCAATATGAAAAACCGCTCTCAAGGAGGAAAATAATCATCCTAAAAAGAGAGCATGGGTTTTGGTTTTTGGTTTTAAAAGAAAATACAAAAGGGAGCTTTTCTTACAAACTCCTACTGTTAAACTCACTCAATAGGTCCATTATGCAACTGACTGAAAAGTGTATCACTTTGAAGCGTATTTGAGTGTCCATATTACTGTATATGTGTATGTGGATACTTTTCCAATCCCACTGATTTCCTACTCCACCTCTGAAAATATTTCATACAAGATAAAATGCTGAAGATCCAATGAGAAGGTCAGAACTGTTAGAGATTCTAAAAGATCAAATGTGTTCAGTTATTTTCTAACTCTTCCTTCCTCAGTTTGTCATTATTTCATAGCCTTTCATTATAACAGGCCTGTGTGCTTTCTGTAAAGTATATGATTTACTAGAGATACTTTTTCAGATTGTGCGCACTCACAAAACACCAAGAAAATAACTAATATTGATGTCAGCTGAATTTGTTTCTTATTAGATAGATGTTGAGATGAATGTAGATTTGATGTTCAGACATATTAAATGTATTTAAGAGGGGAATAAAAGAAAACACTTGATACATTTTATTTCTAATGTTATTTCATAAAGATTATCTCCCGGTTGGTTTTTTTTTTTTTTGCTATTTCTTCCAGTATAACCATTGTTTTTTCTTATGTTGTCATTCTCATTTTTTCCCTATACAATTCTAGAAAGGAAGGGATGTCCTATTTGTTTCTTTTTTTGGGGGGGGGGAACATTGGTCTGTGTGTATGAGCAAGCATGGATTTAAGTATCATCTCACTGATATGGTTTAAATCTCCATATAACTGATTTGCTGATTTCTGCCACTGGGTGGAACAGTCATGCCTCTTTCAGATTGTTTGTCAAGTTTTAGTTAGATTTAGAGAGTAAATGATTTTGAAACGTTATACTTCAGAAAAGAAAAAGAAACGTGTAATTTTTTTATATAAATGTTTCCTTAATGAACACAGCCATTAACACAGGTAATAATTTCATGAGGAAAATGATCAGGAAAACTTAGTTACCATTTTCATTAATAAGAATCAAATTTTAACAGAGAGCTTAATTAGACATTATTACATCAAATGTTTCATGAGTGATTTGAAGTCACTTTCCATCCCATCTCATCCCATCTCTGTAAGAGTACAGAATATACCTTGAAATATTTAGGTCCTGGGATTGCTGCCTGCATTATAAGAGAATTGTAGAGAAACAATGTTTTTCCTATTGCTTTACTCTAAGAGCACAAGAAAGTCAAGAGTTAGGACTAAACATTTATTATATTTTTATCCTATCACATGAAAATAAATAGTGAGGCAATTGCCAGGCTTTTACATTTTAAAATACAATCTTTTTGGAAAACTATTCTATGTTTTCTTACCACCAGAAAATAACTGAAGTACTGTGGTTTTAACAAAGAATACCAATATTGTTGTGTCTCACAGTAGAAAAGCTTATTTTGAAACGTAGCATCTCGGTCCCAAAATAAATAAAAACAAATGTCACTAATGAGATATCAAGTTCTTAGGGATTTATTTTCCCTTTGACATGAAAAAGAGAATTGAGGTCCTGATCTTGGCTCACTTATTTTTCTGATTCCAAAGAAATCTGCTACTGCTAACCATCTTCTCAGTTGAACATAGACAGTATTAAAAATCTAGTTATATAATCAACAAATATGATGCTGTTAAGGTGGAATGCTTGTGCTATGATCTAGCATGGTAAAATCCAATGTAGAAGAAGAATAAAATTTTTATGTATTTCTAAAAGAGTGTCTTACTGCTTTGGTTTTTCTTGAAAGCAAACCATGTTTCAGAAACCAATGCATGCTCATTTTCATTTCAAATATAAGAGCCAAGTTTTATCCCAGAGTACATTCTGTGCTGATCAGATACGTCATGGAAGAATACATTCTAGGAATAGGCTTTCTTCATTTGCTTAACTCATATTACCTTAATCTAGAAAACAGCATGTTTACATTGGATATAGTATGAATGAATAATACATTAAATTTGTTGGTGTCTTACATCAAATCCTTGAAATTTCCTTGCATCTCTGGCTATTAACTTCTTTCTCCAACCCACTTTTTCTGGTATTGCAAAGTAGGTCATCATTGTGGGTTATGATTTATCATATGTTAACTCAATAGTTGCCAAGGTTATGGATCCTCAGAAAATTGTCCTTAAAATAGGATGGAATACGACTTCCATTCTCTGCAGCCATGATGTAGTGATGGGAATTGTAATTCTTTTGAAGGCATCCCTCCATCATCTATCTAACTATCCTCCCTCCCTTCCTCCCCTCTCTCTCATATCATTTTTGAACTGCCTATGTCACTCACAGTGGGATTCAGGACATAGTACAATAATTATATTAAAACACAGAAACAACATATAAAAATTATCAGTTTACATTAAATATTTATGCTCTTTCTTTCTGCATAAATATAATTGTTTATGTTATGTCAATACACCTTTGTCCATATCCTCATTAATCTGATACTGTAAGCCTGTATTATTCATAACAATGGAAGTTGCGTGCTTAGTGTCCAGTATAGTTAATATTTGCTGTTAGTCTTCCTATTATCACATTCTAGGAGTACATTGAAAAAAAATACTTTTGAAGTCAAGGCCAAATCTGTGTCAAGATCAAGGCATGTGTGCATGTACATGTGTACATACCTGTTTTAGCAGTTTTTAAGCTGAAGGTGAAAACAGAAAGAAGCAATGTATGCTTTTATTCAAAGCCTAAAGAGGATTCTATAAAGCAACCAGTCATATAGAAAGTACCTGTATGCATAGAAACGATGCTCTAATATTGGTTTCTTTGATCATAAACATGACCACCATTTCAATAGTCCAGCTTTGCACCACAAAATACTCTCAAATGTGTTATGTTGCTTTTGCAAAATTTAATTTGTCTCTGCAAGACAAAAGAATGAGCTGAAAGGTTGACTTTGCTGTCCCTTCTGCTCTTTTAGATGGAGCAGAATACTGTGGGGGCTTTTCTCTTGTTTTAATGAGAACGTTTGAATGTCATATTGATTTTTAACTTTACAGAAGCTTCTATTGATCCCCCTGCCCTGTCCTGGGAGTTTTCATAAGCTTGTTTAAAAATAGTGCAATAAAGATGTTTCAGAACTGTTTACTTTGTTCCATTGAGTCAGGGTTGGATATAAAAAATTTGGAGGGTGGGAGTGAATGGTTTAAGTGGTATTGGAAGTTTAATACTTTTTGAATTGGGATTTGCTTCATGCAAAAAAACAAAACAAAAACAAACAGTGTTGGGAATTTTTATGCCAACATAAGCTTATCTTTGATCCGAGTAACTAGGAAAAAAAAGGAATCGGATAACCCTTGAAATCCATTGTCGACTATGGAGACTAATTGTATGACTTTGGGCCAATCACTCTTTCTCAGTTCAACCCTTTTCCTAGGTTTCTTGTTTTGGGGAAAACCTGAAGGATAGAATGTTGTAATATCATAGTGAGCTTTGAAGGAAAGATGGGATTATCAATTAAATTAAAATAAACCTTAAGGCATTGTTTCCGTTTCCAGTTTGTTTCCATTCATATTTTGGAATGGGGCCTGAAACCTTTTTTTTTTTTTTTAGAAAGGATGAAAATAATATGCCAATGTGAAAGTCTTAGTTATAGTTCTTAATAAGTTATAGGTAAAACTTCCTTTGAGTTGGGTTTGATTGCTAGTTACTTCATGGAAATGTTCATGCACAGCAGTACCGTAGTGGTGCTGAACTACTTTCTTTCATTTTTTTTATTACTTCATAGTCTAACATATAGCCCTAGGATTTTTTTTCCAGTTTCCGATCCATGCGCTAACCAGATCTGATGCTACTTTTGGAAATTTGGCTAATCACGTCTTAATAAATAACTTGACTGAAACTATATCATAAAAACCCAATTATGAAAATTATCAATAAATATATAATTTTAGACTTCTAGACTTATTCATTTTCAGCATGGAAAAACAATTGATTTTCTGACAAAATAGAACATAAAAGCATTTTATTTATTTTTTTAAAAAAAGAGCCAAGGGGATAAAATGCTAAATTTAAGATCGATTCATGATGAAGCCTAAAGGAAGCTGCTTTCTTTCTTTGAAGTATGTTCATTTTTGTCTTATTCCAAGTACAAACTTAAACAAGTTCTATTAATTCTTTTACATATGTTTCTAGGCAAATAGGCATACCTTTGTAGACATCTGGAATAATTCCTGTAGGCATATTCACTTACAAATAAGTGGCATTTATGCATTAGTAAGAGAGAATGGATCTGCAAGCTTCAGCTACAGAGCAAAGGTATCAGAGGTGGTATTCAACAGATTCTGGCCAGTTCTGGAGAACTGGTAGCATAAATTTTGAATTTCAGAGACCCGACAAATACCACCTCTGACTAGCCCTGCCCCCATCTATACTCTGGCTCCTGAGTCCCAACTGAACAGCTGGATCTTCTTTGTTTGCTCTGCACAGGAGAAGGGAGCTGGAAAGCAGGTTAGTGGGGTAGGGAGGGAATGGACATTTTGCAGTAACCTTCCCCCAGGAGTGGAGAGGGAATGGAGATTTTACAGTATCTTTCCCCTGCCATGCCTACCAAGCCTACATGCCTACAGAACTAGTAGTAAATTTTTTTGAATCCTACCACTGAAAGGTATAGCCACTTATTTTTACTTCATAAGAAATGAAATACAAGAATTAATGCATTCAATTAATTAGGAAAATTAGATATAAACATTTTAAATAAATACAGATGAGGTTGTGAAGTAACCCAAACTCTTTAGTAGAATCCTTCCCAAGCTTGGGGCGTCCAGACTTCAGTTCCCATAATGCTCCTTAGTGATTATGCTTATTTGGTAATCATGGCAGTTAAAACTCATGTCTTGGGGATGGGGGAAGCATATTTGGAAAATACTAGTCATATAAGACCCTGCATTGTTACTACGGTAGTTAACTAGTCTTTCAGTGTTGGAAATGTTTGCTTTTGCAAATACTAAATTGGAGGTTGGGAAAAATGGGCAGAAGGTTCCAGGAAATCCTCTTTTCTATTTAGAATTATATTTAAAATATATAGTGATCACGGCCCAACAAATTACACCTATAGAGTTCTGTATTTCAAATGAAGATTTTTACAGTCTTACCTGCTTCCTTCCTGCACATAGTTTTTTTTTCTACACTTTTACTTGGATTCTTTCTAGCACAAGGAGGAAGATGGCAAGAAGGAAGTGTAGCATCTTTGTCAAGCTGACTGCTGATTTCTGATCTTCTCTCAAAAACTACATTCCTTCCTATTAGCCAATTGGCTTAGCAGATCCCTCTTTTGAATCCTGCTTGCTCCTGCTGAACACTTAATGTTTCCATTCTTTTTTATGTGTACATGCGCCAGTTGTTTTAATTAGACATGAAACTTCTTGGTGGCTCCTAAAGGAAAATAACTTGGAGACCATTGCATCATCCCAAGTCCATCTGGGGAACTCATCCTGCAATAGACTGACAAAGGCTCTGGATTTGACTAAGTGAAATCCGAGTCCCAATTCCTATACTAGTCTGGAAGTTTCACGGTTTATTTTTAATCTCCTTTTTAGCATCATATCTGTTCCTGCACTGCTATTGTCATGTTTTTATTTTGTCTCTGTGTTTGAATTTTCAATCCATTCACTCATGGTGGGATTCCAGATTTTTTACTGCCGGTTCTGTGGGCATGGCTTATTTGATTGGCGTGGTTTGGTGGTCATGTGACTGGGTGGGTGTGGCCAATTCAATATCACTCACATCAAGGGGTGCCTTGCTTGGCCCCTCCCCTCGCAGCCATTCCTTGTCACACCCAACCTCAATGTATCTATAGTTCTGTAAAAATGTTGTTCACCATTCTTTGACTTTATTATCTACATACTATAGATGTACTTTCATGGACCACTGAAAGGAGGAAATGGCTCACATGCTTTGCCAAGAGTGTGATAGGCAATAGGATTTTAAAGAGCTGCCAGAAAGAAGAGGGGGGGGGGCAATGTATTTTCCAAAGCACCAGAAGACAAACAAGAAGCAATGGATGGAAACTGAACAAAGAGAGAAGCAAACTAAGACTAAGGAGAAACTTTCTGACAGTGAGAACAATTAACCAGTGGAATTGCTTGCCACCAGAAGTTCTGGGTGCTCCAACACTGGAGATTTTTAAGAAAAGACTGGACAACCTTTTATCTGAAATAAATGGTTCCCCCCAAGGTCCCTTCTAAGTGTTATTCTGTTATTCTGACACCTTTCCCAGGACCTCTACTCAGAGTTTGGCATTCTCAGTTTTCCTGCCTGAGCGGGGGGTGGACTAGAAGACCTCTAAAGTCCCTTTCAACTGTGTTAAACACACATGTATTTATGCTCTGGACTATAGACATTGAATGTATGTAAACCCTAAAATATGTGGTAGTCCTGGGCAAAATATGTGGTGCCGTGGGCAAAAAAAATGGCAGTAAAATCACCATAGGGACAGTGTAAAATATTAATATATAATAAATAATGGAACAATTAAAAATAATAGAGTTTTCTCTCTCCCCCCCTTCCTTCCTCTTTCTTTTTCTTCCTTCCTCTTCCTTTTTCTTTCTTTCTCTTTCTTTTTCTCATGCTCTTTCTTTCTTTCTTTCTTTCTTTCTTTCTTTCTTTCTTTCTTTCTTTCTTTCTTTCTTTCTTTCTTTCTCTTTCTTTGTCTCTCCCTCCCCTCCTCTCTCTCACACACACCTGGTCAGAGGGCGGTGGAGGCACTGGAAACAGCCGGGATCCCACCCTCCCAGTCAGAGCATTCCGCCGCCAGTAGCTTCTCCTGGAGGATGAAATGTTTCATGTTTCCTCCCTTCACAAAAAGCCCGATGCCACTTTCTCCTTTAGCCACAGATCAAGAGGAGAGCTTTCCATTGTCTGAAGCCCCACCGACTTGCAGAAAATGGGGCATTCCAATCCGGCACAGGAAACCGAGAAAGCCAGTAACCTCCAAGGAGCTAAAACCTCATGCATGCCCATTACAGCAGATGCCAGAAGGACCGTGCAAACAGCCCCAGACAGTGTCCAGCAATCCAAACGCGGGCTGCTGAGGCTATGCACACTTTTCATTGGGTCTGGCCCTTTCATTGTCGGCAAGATAGAAATGAGCCTGAATGGGAAAGATAGTCTCTGGGTGACTTACTTGGTGCCCCAGCTCTTTTCACCTCCAGGACAAGCACCAAAGATGCGGGATGGGGACAGGAAGAAAAGAGGAGAAAGCTCAGAAAAGCAAGCAGGAGGACCCATCACCATTTGCTTAAGGTCATTTCACACCACTACGGTGCGATCCAGTCTACAACGGAGATACAAGTCACGTCTCAGCACTTAGTTCAGTGGCCAGTCTCCCCTCCACCTTCCCCGAGACACTCTCTCTCTCTCTCTCTCTCTCTCTCTCCCTCTCTCTCTCTCTCACATACACATACACACACACACACCTGATCTGACTGAGAAAAAATAATCAGGTGAGCTCTAGAGCAGTGGGTGGCACGAAAAGGCAGAAAGCAGGCAGTGGGAGTGGCAATGGGGGGTGACGGAGACTGGAGCATGCTGTGGCCATGCCTTTCTTCCTTTCGCCACTGGGAGAAGGAGGACGTGGGCAACAGAGGCCAGAGCATGCTATAGCCACACCTTTCTTCCTTCCACCCTCAGGAAAAGGAGGATATGGGCGCTGGAAACCAGAGCATGCTGTGGCGATGCCTTTCTTCCTTTCACCCTGGGAAAGGCGGTGGCGATATTCCGGGAGGGCGAGACAAGCAGAAGTACTGGAGTTGCTGCACAGGGACAACTCTGCTGCCCCTCTCAGCCTCAGCACAGTAGAGATGCCCCCCAAGGGCCAGCCGCCTGCCCATCCACCCACTGGCCATGCCAGGCCAGAAGCAGCACATCCCCTGGGAGAAAGAAGAAAACAAGTGGTGCTGCTGCTCTGGGAGCCATGTCCTGGTGCTGCTGCAAATTGCTTCACAACATGTGCAGCTCGGGACATCCACCCTCCCAGTCCTGCCAGGTGAGCTCAGGGATGGGGAAGAACAGCTAGCTATGTCACAGCCAGTGCTCCCACCTAGGATCAGGCCGCACTGGCAATGAAACTAGTCAAGCGAGCCTGGGAATGGTGGGGGGCCCTCAGCAAGCTTGGGGGACAATGGGGGAGGGAGAGGCAAGCTCCAGGGATGGTAGGGAGGTTAGCATGACTCACAAGCATGAAAATCAGAGCTGCTCAGTTGGGGCACAGCCACCATGTGGGAAGGCAAGCCATGAGGACCCAGTGGGGAGTGAGGAGTGATCACGCAGGGCAAATGAGGATCAGGTGGGCAGGGCAAGTGAGAGAGCAGTGACCTGGCGACTGGTTCAGGGGCATGGCCAACCAGAAGTCGCTACCAGTTCGGTGACCCACACCAAATTATTGCTACCAGTTCTCCCAAACCAGTGTGAACTGGCTGAATACCACCACTGCATTCACTTACAAATTTGTATTTTAAAATCTTTTTAGTTAAACCAGGTACATTGACCCTTTCTGGCTAAAGTGCAGAATATTATTCTGATTCATGGCTATAAATAAATATAGTATAAATAAATAAATGCTACATCACTGTTCTGATTCTAAACTGCTTCTGCTTAGCAACAATGTCCAGTGTTCAGCTATTATTTGTAATTTGTTTAACACCAAACACATTGCGAACTGAAGCCATCATATTTTTAGTTAGCCTGTGGTTACAGTCTTTTTGTCTTAACTAGATATATGGGAGGCTAAAGACTACAGTTTTGCTGTAGGATCTATTCCATTATTTTATTCAGAATGCACCTTTTACAAAGTAGTAACAGCTGCAATCTCATGTATCTGTTGGGAGATAATCCAAATGCCTTACCATGTGGATTCTGCAATCCTTTTGGTTAGGATATTTATTTGCTTTAAGGATTCCCTTATACAAAAATGTTTAAATGTTTAATAGAGTACTTTTCTGATATTGCTGTACCAGATGAGCTAACAAGTTTCAAAGCAGAGGTGGTATTCAGCAGGTTCTGTCCAGTTCTGGAGAACCGGTAGCAGAAATTTTGAGTAGTTTGGAGAACTGGCAAATACCAGATCTGACTGGAGATTTTACAGTATCCTTCCCCTGCCATGCCCATCAAGCTACGGCCACAGAACCGATAGTAAAATTTTTTGAAGCCCACCAATGTTTCAAAGGCATATGGGATAAAGCACTATCCAGAGATGAGAGCACTAAGAAGTAAGAAATATGGTTACAGACATTGTAGGCTTGACCATTTGAAATAATTAACTTCTTGGTGTTTTGTTTTAGGCTTTTAATGATTATAGAAGTTTAAATCGATGTTCCGGTTTCATTTATACCTGGAGTCAAAACATCACCATTTCTAGCTATGCTAAAGCAACAACATGAATAGAAGTGAGCCTGTTCCTCATAATGGACTTTGCCACTGCGGATAAAAACTCCAGGCAGTAGGGCTAAGGCATTCAGATTTTGATGTAGTCACAGGCTATGATTCGACTACAAGCTGATGTTCTAACTGTATTATTTCCATTGTACCAATTTTGATTAGGGGGAGAAAACAGTTTGAAAGTGCTGCCTAATATCTGTTTGCATGAGAAATGGTTCTGAAGGATACATTATGGAGCAATCGGTAAATTCTACTTTAAAACACATTATAGGATTCATTTTGCTTTTACCAAGCAGTGTTTGAGTATTAAAGCAAAGCAGTTTGGGATGGTGGGTGGTTGGCATTTGTTCTTGTTCCTTGTCTTTAATTGGTCTTTAATTCTATACCTTAGAGAACCCCACTATGGGTTAATTGGTCTGTCATGTTCCACAATTTCCTCTATATGCTCTTATGTTGACTGTCTACTTATAATAATGAAAAGCTTTCAGATTAGTTTATATGATTGATAACTATGACTTACCATTCTTACTGAGGCGGAGACATTTCTATCAATTAAGCAATGACTTTCCACATGTCACTGGTCTACAATTCTTAGTATACCACAACATGATGACTATAGGACTGAAAATGATAACTCAGTAACATTTGCAGGGCCAAAGATTTCTTATTTCTTAGATCTGTATTTCTTAGATCAGACCCTAACTTGTAGAAATTACATTACAGGAAGGAGAGAAATGACAATAATTGCACTTGGGAGAGGGAGTTCACTTGCTGATCACACAGAAAACCTAGAGCATAGTCTCCCAAAGCAATCTTCCTATCATGAAATTGGAAAGATAAAATAAATCTCACTAATTACACTGCACTCTTTGTCTTTAAGAAAAGCTCGATGAGCCATGAAAAAAACTTTAGAATCTTTACCTGGGGAATTATATTTTTGTGTGCGAAGTATAATTAGTGTCTTCTCTCTAACGGAACATTATATTTATCTTTGGCTATAAAATGAGAAGGCTAAAACAAGGAATCTACTTATCTGGTGGGTTGTCCGCAATTCTCTTGATTGTATTTTAAAAGTCAATTAAATAGGAATCTGTAGAATTGAGAATAAGCCTATTATACGTGGAGGATGGAAATTGTGTTTGCAAAATGTTATAATGTAGCTAGTTACAATGTTTTTGAGAAATATATATTTGATTGGAAATTTCCAGGACCTTTCTTTAAACTATATTTCTAACAATGGGGATAATCATTTGTTATGATTATTTATTGGTTTCCTACTTTCTTGATCTCATTAACTAGATGTAATTTCTCATCTATGATTATGTCTTCCCCTTTATCTTTTTTAAAAAGATAATTTTATTAAATTTCAAAAACATGAATAAAAAGTAAACAAGCAAAAAGTTGAAAAGAAATAAAAATCAAACAAAAATCAAGATACAGATGTTAGCGTTCTGACTAATGCATCTGCCAAAAGCAGAACTTCAAGGCTGGTAGATTCCTCAAAGAACATGTTTATTGGATACATCATATCAGTACAGCTACTGAAAACCAACTCTAAAAGTTTCCACAGTTTCCTCCTAATTAAAAGAGCAAATATTTTCTTCCCCAGGTGTTACTAGTCACATTGTCTAATGAAAGTAGCTGGGAGACTGCTTGGTCACTCATCTCTTCTTTACTTGCCACCTGTTAAGATGACCTTGGTTCCCACAAGAAAACTTTTTGTTTGGACTGGTAGCTGGCCTATCTATTTCTCTCCTCCCTTTCGCCTTTTAAAACTCGTAACAACTATGAGGCAGGAAAAGATGGCTTCAGCCAGGTTCATTTCAGAGTTGACAACAGATGCAAAGAATAAAGAAAGAAAAAGAATGGCTTTTAACTTTCTTTGGTACAGATATAAATACATGCAAATCTTACTCTAAAATTAACAATAGTTTATATTATTTCTATAATCACATATAATTCTAATCATCAAATCCCCCAATCAAAGTTTCATTTCTCTCAGTTACTTGCAAAAAGTCCAAAAGTGGCTTTCAAACAGAAATAGTCAAAAACTTTTTAAAATCAAATTATTTGTTTTGTCATCTCTACCAGTTCCATCAATTTAACTATCAATTCTTCCAATGTCGGTATTTGCAAGTCTTTCTACCTTTCTAAATATAAAAGTCCTGTCATCATTTCTATATCAAATGTTATCATGTTATAAAAACAAATTTCTACAAAATCTTTTAATCTGTTTATCTATTGTCCGTCAAAGAAAAAGTTCTGGTTTCAGTTATACATTAACCTTTAGAATATTCTTAATCAAAATATATCCTTGATCTCAATATTTTCTGACTTTCTTACATATCTACCAAAAATAAAAAATTGTACATTTTTGACAATTTATCTCCTGTCAAATATAGTGAAACGTTATTTTATAAAAAAATCTTTAAAAAGTATAATTCAATATTCAGTCTTTTCTTTCACATATTGATTTCACTGATCCAACTTTGTACCCAATTTTTCCTAAACATATCATACAGTTTTTAACTTGGACTCTTCTGTTTCCATTTTCAGTAAAGGGTTATACATTTAGCAATAACATGGTCATAATTTGTGCACCAGTGGCACATCAAATTCTTATCTTTTTAAAAGGCATAATTCTTCTTATCAACTTTAAATCTTTTTCTTAGCTGAGCATAGGAAAACCATTGACATAAATAACCTTCCAATTCAGATATTGTCTTGTTTTTAACTTAAAATATCCTTGCAATATTTCTAATTGAAATACATTTCACCCAGTATACTATGGACTGGTGGGACTACTATACAGTCTGGTGGGATTGACAACAAGGAAGGTATCAAGTTTCCATCTTATCAAAAAGATTTATCAGAATTCAATCTGATGGGTTTTGCTGCAGGAAAGTTAGCCATCACATAATACTGTGACCTGATGGAATAGTTTAAGGTATAACTCAAAAACGGATTAGACTTCTTAAAACTGTTAAGAAATAAAATGCTGTAAATAAATGGCTGAACAGTGTACGTATGCAGGTGTCTATGGGAAGATTTCTGCTATAGAAGAATTTATGGCTCTATATCACAGATACATTATGTTTATCTTTGAGTGGTGTATATGGTTAGGTCAAAGGAATGAATTAGACTGAGAAAACTGAATCTGATTTTATCAACTTATGATTTAAATTAATTACATATAGTTAGTGGGATTATTCTCCATATACATATTTATTTTGAATTACTCCCCATATATTTAACAGTTTCTTTTCCTTATGTAGCATTAATAAATATAATGTAGCTTTTGCAGTTGGATAGTTTCAGGGAAATACACTCAAACTATTAGTATCTTCAGGCAACCCGGCAGGCTCAAATTAAGATGATGTAGGTCAGCAAATTGAGATGAGGTTGAGGTAGAAAACAGACTAAGACAAAGCGCTTGAACAACCAAGAATTCCTTTATAAAAAGAGGAGGCATGCTCTTTACAGTCCTTTGACAGTTGGCTGTAACATATAATTATATCAAAAAGACTTCTAAAAACTAATTTATTTCAAAAACATATCTGTAATTTCTTTGCACAATGTACTTTCTTTTCATCCTTGTTTGTTTCCTATTTCTCTTTTTCTGGTCCTTTCTCTTAATTCCCTTTTTTCCCATTCTTATTCCCCTCCATTTCTCATTCCAGTTATTAAACTTTTCTCTCTTCCTCTTTTGATTTTTCTTTTGCCCTTCCTTTTTCTGCTTTTTCCCTCTCCCTTTATCCATTTTCTGAACCATTCTCCCTTTTATCATTCCATCAGAACACAAATTTTTAATTCTAATTCTTCCCCCCTCCCCCCGCTTAAATAATTGTTGTTCATTTTGTCCTTCATTGTTGGCTTCTTCTTTATAGAACTCCTCCCCTTCTGGTTTATTTTGTTGTTGTGTATGCTGAGTCATCATTTCTAATTTCTGTAGTACATAATTGCCCATTTCAAGTTTAATTTTTATCATGTCCCTTATATCTTGCAAATCCAATCTTGACTCTTGTAAGTCCAATCTTATATCAAACAAATAGTTTCTCCATTATATCTTCTCCTTTTTTCCTTTTCTTTCTTCTCCCTTAATAGTTAAAATCCTCTTCTTTAATAGATATATTCAATCCCAGAGTCCAGTAAATTATTTCAGCCAATATCTTTTGAATGTATTTTCAACAATCCATACTCTTGAGTCTTTGTTCAGATGGTTCTATAACAATAATAAAGTTTCTTTTATTTTCTTTTAAGTTCCAAAATCCAAACTTTTGAGAAGACCGGACATTTTTTTAAAACGTACTGAAGTTTTCCTGTACCATCAGGTGGTGCTCTTGAGTCTTTTTACCTTTAACTTTATTGAATATAATACTTTTATTAAGTTTGCTAATTTCAATCATTAGCTATTATTAATTTTCTTTTCAACACACTCAATTTCAGCATTTAACTATGCCCTTTAAGTGCCCATAATTCAATAGTTATCCAGTTTAATTTCTAAACCTTTGTTGTGTTGAAGTATTTTCCTTTAAATTTTCTCCTCCAAATTAATCCAATCCAAGTTCTATAAGATCCAATTTTTTTCTCACTTTCTCCGGTCACCAATTCCACACACTTCCCTCCAAGATAGCCCTTTATTTTAATACCGGGGTACCTTTGTCTGGTTCACACTCTGCTTGCTCCTTCTCTGCTCCAGCACAAAACTTAGTTTCCCGGAGTGTTCTTTGTCTTTGTGGTGGCCATTTTAGGACCATTGCTGCAGCTTGCCTTTGGGAGGGATTTTCCTGTCAGGGAAGGGAGTTGTGACCCCCCTCAACCCTCCAGGCGATTTCCCCCTTCTTTACCACTCCATTAGGGTGGTTCTGGTCTCGATTGGGACCCTCCATCAAGTGAGCTTGGGCAAAATCACGCACGATCGTGGATTCTGCTCCGACGCTGATGAGGAACAAACCGGAAGAGATAATGGGTGAAAAAAAAAAAGGATAAGGAAGGAGATTCCGCAGGGTAATATGTTGCGATGTATAAGAATATATTGAAAATAGTATTTTGTAATGTACAGGTGATTCATAAGGGGTTTGAGAAAATATAATGCGGAATCTGTGGAAAATATACATATTTGTGTTATATACTAGATAGGGAGATTGATATTAAGGTAGCATGAAGGTGGTTAGCTCGAATTATTAACCAGAGGGGAAAATTATATTTACAGATAACAATTGATAAAATGACAAATGTGATAGAAAAAAGTAATATGAGAAATGACAACAGAAATGAGATGAGAATTTTAGATAACATTGTAAAATAAGATATGAGAATGTATTAATATAACATGAATTGGAATTGGATAAGATAAGATAAGCTTAATATTTAACAATAAGGATGATGCAATATGAAACTAAACAAATATAATGAACAAGTAACTATGGTCATGTTTGTATTGAGATGTGAAACCTGTAACCACACTGCTTGCCAAATGAGAATTTTTTATTTTAAAAAATAAAATAAAAGCAGGGAGAAAATTGAATAATGGAATTACTAGGTATGTTTAACTGATATGGTGGTAGGCATTTGGAGAGAGTTTTGAAAGGTTGAAAATAAGCATTGAAAGATTATGAATTAATGTGAAATATATGCATTGAGAGATATGATTGAAATTATTAATTTTGCCTATACTAAAATGTATGATATATTGATGCCACACTATTAATGTATTGTTGTGCATATGCTGATTGAAATAAAAAAAATTGGAAAAAAGCATATGTATAATTTCAAAGATTGAATTCAGTTCAATAAAGCTCAAACCCCAAATATAACAATCTCTATAATTCAAATTATTATGGAAGCATTTCAAATACATTGTTCTGAAGCAAAGCAAAACTCAGTAAGTGTATATCTAGAAAGGCATTAAGGGGACACATTTGATACTAGGTTTCCTATGCATTGAACACAAAGTCTTAGCCTGTGCTGATTGTGGCCAGGCTCCCTATGGTAAATTGCTTGAGCAATCCTGGAGCTCAACTAGGCATCTGAGAACCATTTTCATTGAATTCATGGGAGGTTTATTGAAAAATCTTCATTGCCAAACAATTCATTTTTAAACCATTTCTAAATTGTTCCAAAAATAATCCTACTTGCTAATTCTCACTTTTTTTCTATTAAAGAAAAAAAAAAACTATTATGGTAGAGAGAAGAAAGTTCTCTCAAAACACAAATCAGCAACCCAATGTTGGCCAGGAGAGGTTGATGGTGATTTGGCACATTGCCTTTGCTCTTCCTTAACCAATATCCTGAAATGTTGCCTACCTATTTTTTTTCTATTTCTTTCTCTTTTCTGGGCTAAATCCCAAACTCAGTCCTTTGTTGGCTATAAACCCCAGTTATTCAGTGAAATCTTTAACTGCACAGTTCTTCCTGTTATGTTGCCCTACTGGTGACATGGAGAAAGAAACTGAGAGGTAGATTGCAACCTCACTTCTTACATTCACTTTTCTTTCATGCAGACTATATAGAGGTCAGCTTGCTGTGTCTGAAAATTTTGGCAGGGTGGTATGTACCAAAATATTCTCAGGAGCCTTTTATAGTTACCATGATTGTTTCAATCATGCTGTGTCCATATCAAAAGGAGAACAAGCTACAGCTCCATCCTACATCTTCAGCTCAGTTGGCAAGTTGTGCTATTCAAACATATGGTTGCGTACTCAGTATATAATGATGCTGATTGTGGCAAGCCTGTGCTTTAGTGGCATGTAAATGTAACTGTGATCTGCAGGAAATCACTTGCTATGCTGCACTTTCATCTTTTAAGCCTTTCCCACCTTCTCAGTTCAGTACCAAAAGTGCGGGGGGGGGTGGAGGGACTCCTCTCCTTGTGTCTGTGAGTTTGCGAGTGTATTCTTTGTTGCATTTCTGATTGCAAAGGTACCGTACCTTATTCAGTACAACAGAATTAATGGAATAAATAAGTCTCTCTCTCCCTCTCCCTCTTTCACTCCTTCCCTCCCTCCCTCCCCCCTTCCTTCAAAAAAAATGCTAGATGTAATTGACTATTTAATTTGCTGTCTTTGGCATCATTTCTAGCAGATGTTAAGAGAGATGGGAAGCATATAACTTTATGACCTTAGCTATTCTTGTTAATTGATAAATTCTAAATTGGTAGCATACAGAATCCACATCATAAACCTCTACCAAAGTTGACTGCCTTCTCCCCACTGAAAGGCCAGTCTGGAACTGAATGACCACATACTAGAAGAATGCAGCTATCCAAACAAAAGGAAGGCTTCGATTGTAGATCAGGCTGGGCAACTACCGTGTTTCTCAGAAAATAAGGCCGGGCCTTATTTTCTTTTGACCCCCGAAAAAATGGCTAGGCTGTCTTTTCGGAGTTGACTTAATTTCTCCCCTCCGTGCACCCTCCCCTAGAGCACCCCACGGGTAGCCACACCTCGCCACCAACTGCTCCTAATAGCCAATCGTGGTGAAGCATTGAGGGCTCCCTACCCCCGCCAAAAGCCTTTGCTGCACACCCGGGTATGGTGCTGGCTGCATGCCGGGTCAGCGGGTGGGTAGCGGCAGCATGGATGTCGACCTCAGTAGTGGAGGGGTACTTTGCACTGCTGCTACTTCCTCCGCCACCATCACTTTCCCTTCTGCCTTCACCGTTCGGACTGCTGCCATTGGGCAAGACGCAGAGGCCAGAGTCCATGCTGGACATTGCTGTATGACAGTAGCAGAGAAATGGCCTTTCCAATGGGTGGAGGAATTCCCTCCTTTGGGGTGAATCCTTTGGGAGAATCCTCTGGGAAGCTTGGCAGGGAAAGAAGGGGAAGGGATGAAGGGAGAGAGGGAAGAATGTTTGGGATTTGCTAGGAGAAATCCAGGAGGTGGATTTCCATCCTATTTCTGCCCTTCAAGGAGATGAAGGTGGGGAGTGCATTTAAGGGAGTGAATCCTCCTTTGGGGTGAATTCTTTGGGAGAATCGTCTGGGAAGCTTGGTGCTAAAGGTCTGTAGGATGATTCCCTTTCTCTTCTGTTTGGATTAGAAAGTTTGTCTCTGCTCGAAGGGCAAAGTGGATAGATGGTTCCCTTTTTAAAACTACCGGGAGGGGTGGGGAGGAAGCTGCCTGGCCAATCTGTATTCTTAGGAAACTGATGGGGGAATGAGAGTAAAGAAAACTTAAAGAGGGGGGGAGAAAGGTACATGGGGGGAGGTTGGGTGGCTGGAGCAAGAGGACAGCACCCGACCGTACAGGGGATGAGACTGTTACGTGAAGCTCTTGGGTGGGAAGCAAAGCGAGGCGTGGGGGAGGAGAGAAATGATGGCTTCATCCTCCCATTGCTGCTTCCACCCAGCAAAGCCTGAATGACTCACAGACTTGCAGGACATTGTTGATGCAGCTGCTGTCAAGCAAAGTGATGCCCCTGTGGGAGGATAGGTGGTTCTCCTCAGCAATGGGGTCTGTCCTACTGCTGCTGCCACTGTTTTTGGAGATGGCGCTGGTGAAAGAGGCGACACTGCTGGCGGGAACCATGGAAGCTATGGAGGTGGCTCCCCTGCCCCAGAAGTGGCTAAAATGCTGAGGAATGTGCTTGAACCTTTCCTCCACCCATTGGAAAGGCCACTTCTCCACTACCACTGCAATGCGATGTCCAGCACGGACACTGGCCTCTGCATCTTGCCCAATGGCAGCAGTCCAAATGTGGCATAAGCTGCGGCAAGGGCAGAAGGGAAAGTGATGGCAGTGGAGCAAGCAGAAGTGGTGCAAAGTGCTCTGCCACTACCAAGGCCAACATCCACACTGTCACTGCCTGCCCGCTGACCCGGCCTGTAGCCAGCCCATACCTGTGTCTACAGCAAAGGCACTTGGCGGGGGTAGGGAGCCCTCCACACTCCACCATGATCGGCCATTAGGAGCGGCTGGTGGTGAGATGTGGCTGCCCACGGGCCGCTCCTAACAGCAACTTCCCCCGCCCTTCCCCATTTTGCATGTTTTAAATAGGTCTAAATTTGTGGGAAGGGGCTTAATTTCACCTCACCTCATACCTAGGAAACATGCTGGGCCTTCCTATTGGGGGGCCGTATTGTTGGAAAAATACGGTATACCTCCAGAATTCCTTCATTTGACACTTTACTGCATATGCGTAGATGCCATTTTGATCAGATGAAGTGAAGTGGTATGGCCACTCTACTGTTTCATCACTTCAACAGGCCACTTTCCAATTTTGCTTCAAAGAAATGTTTCCTTCAAAGCTTCACCACTAAAAGTACCACCTCCAGAGTCAGAGAAGGATAGCAGCAGATTCCATTCGCAGAATGGAAAGTGACTTTTTTCCAATGTTTATCCCTTGTTTTATTTTAATATTTCACTTTTTTGCATTTTTTTTTGTTATTGTTGCTCTAATAAACAAGTTTTAAGTTTAAACTTGTCTGCATTACAATGCCATTCCAGCCATTCTTATTAATATGGACTTGCCATACCACAGAAAGAATTTAAGTGGAGTTTTTACCGTGGAAAAAATTTTCACACTCCCAGTTCAAATTCTTGAAAACAATGCATATTTGATGGCTAAGGCTTTTAAACATGTAGTTTTCAAATGTATTTGGAAGATCATTAGGAGTTCATTAGAAAGTAAATAATATTGGACACTCCTAAGAGAGATGTTGCTTTGAGCATTTTTTGTGCATCACAGGTTTGTAATTACTCAATTCTGCAAGTGGTTCCCCCTCTCTTTCTTTCATGAGATTTAGAAACCTTGCTTGGCAAATGGAGCTGAATATCCAGTAACCATCAAAGGCTCATCTTGTCTAGTATTTATTGAATGTTCAGACCAATGAATGATTGCTAGACTTGTTTTTTTCCTGTCCAGTGATACATTTTGGGGGGGGGGGAGAAAAGGGATCACTCTCAGGTAATTTATAATTATTATTTCAAAGATAAAGCTAAGAAGACTTAGCAACAAATACTGTCTCGGAGGGCCCATTAGCAACCAACACCTGTTGCCAGTATCTGTCTTTATTTCTATGGTGGCAGAGTTGGCAGCACTCATGACTCTCTTTACCCTTTTCTTAAAGAAATATTCATTATTAATGTTGTCAGGTGAACCTAAAAAATGGATCCACCACATAGAAACAAAGTTCCTGCCTGCCTGCTTTCTGCCCACTTTTTTCTTTGAACTGAAGTTTGACTAAACAACCATTCTGACAAAACCTAGAGAAAGTGACCATTGAAAAATAGGGCACATATAGTAGTAGTATTTGCCCCCAAGTATCATCTCTTTGTACACAAGATGTACAACAAGTCCAATGAGAATATTACCTTGTCTCCATAAGCAATCATTTCCCAATGCAATTTTTTAACAATAGTTTAGCTGGAGATTTAGATACAGTCTTATTGCTGTCTTATTGGTCATTTTAAATTCAAGTTGTCTAGTGGTATATGCATATTGATGCTTCTGACTTCTATGTTAAATATATAGCCAATGTTCTATAAATATCATGTCAGAGATTTGTGCTATAAAATCTTTATCCCCTTAAATCATCATATGTATACATACATATGAAAAGAATACTGTATTTATTTATTTAGGAAATTTATATGGCTGCCCACTCACAGTGACTCTTTATATTAAATCAAGAGAAAAGGGAAAGGAACTTGATGACCCAAGTGAATCTTTCATAGGAATATTAATACCTGTGGACCACATGTTGCCAGTCCTGCATTAAAAACCTGGATTCTTATTTGGAAAAAGGAAAGAATCTGCTCTTAAAAACACAAGGACAAATGTTTCTGTATGATAAACTGGGGAATTTAAAGTTAAGTCAGGTAAATTGCATATTATCTGGAAAAAAGAAAAGTGAATAATGTTTATTCGTGCTGAATAATAATAATGCTGTCTACTAATTACATTTGATGAATTGGAAGGAGGGATTATGAGGATAAAATAATTGAACATTTTTTCCAGAAACTTTATCCAAAGAGTTAATTAATAGATATTAAGAAATCACCCAGAAGTTTGTTTAACTGCAGTGTTCACTGATAACTGCATAGTAATAATATTCAAAAAGCCATCATCAAATTTGGTAAGCTGCCTGCCAAGGGAATGCAATAAAATATGATAAAATATAAGAGAAGCATGAATAAACTCAATTAAATGTGTAAACTAAGTATTTCCCTGAATAAGCCAAACTACGTTATTCAAGGATCTTGTCAGTCAGATATATGCCTATCATCCTTTTAAAAAGAACTACTTATTTGAAGACAAAGATGAAAAGTGTTCTGTCCCCTCATTAGCATTCTTGAGATCCCCGCGCTTTGATTGGCCAAAGCGCGGGGCACTCTGATTGGTTAGGCGAGCCGCGCCGATTGGCTCGCTAAGAATCTCCCGCGATTGGTCTATTCGAATCGCGGGAGATTCAAAGCGGTGCCATTGGCCACGGCCACGGCGGCTAAAGGAATAAAAGACGCGAACTTTTGCTATAGCGCCAGTTCGGTTCCTACACAAATAAAAGAGCATGATTTGAAGTCACCGACTCCTGGCATCATTTCCGAGGATACGACACTGGCGACGAAGGTGGGATTCAGACCCTGAACCGAACCACGTGTCCGACGGAAGCCAGACGAATCTCCACGATGGCGAAGATCGCACCCCCCGCACCCTTCAACCCCGCCACCGAGGACTGGGAATCGTACTCCTACCGATTCCGCATGTTCCTCGAGTGCAGCGATCTGAAGGACGCCACTGGCCCCATGAAGCGCGCCGTCTTCCTGACCCACTGCGGGACCGAGGTATTCAAGATGGCCAAGGCACTTGCCAAACCCGCCGACGCGACCGCGATGGACTGGGATGTCCTCGAGCCAATATTTCGGCGGCACTACGCTCCAGAGGTACCCATCCTGATCCGACGCAACGAATTCTACCATCAGGACCAATGGTCGGGTGAGAGTTTCAGCGACTTCGTCGCCGAACTACAACACCTAGGGGGGCTGTGCGAATTCGACAACCTGAACGACGCCCTGCGAGACCGAATCGTGCTCGGCCTGTGGGACCCCGTCCTCCAGAGCCGGCTGATGGCCAAGGGCAACATCAGCCTTGCAGACACCCTCACCGCAGCCGCAGCTGCCGAAGCGACCCGAACATCTGCCGACCGCATGCGCCGACCGAACGCTGGGGACCGCAGTGGAAACAACCACCCTGCAAGGTCGGCCGAGGCCCAACCCAAGACGACCACCCACCAGGGCAATTTCCACTCGGCATCGGGCACTTCTGACGAAGAGGAGGAAATTCATCGCCTCCAGGCAGGCCGCGACCCACGGAACTGGCGGGGTCGTAAGTCGAGGACCAACTGTGCCGGTTGCGGAGGCGACCACCCCAGGTCCGAATGCCGGTTTTTCGAGTCGATCTGCCGGCATTGTGACAAGAAGGGACACATCGCCCGCGTCTGCCGCCTCAAAAAGAACCGCAGCCCGCCCCGATGGGACCAGAGCGAATAGAGGAGAGAGAGCACACCACCCCAGACCAGAGACCGCCCCTCTGACAACAGATGGGACCGGAACGGACGATCCCTATGAGGCGGCGAGACCCGGCGAAGAGAGGAGACCCATCAGACGGTCACCATCGGCCACGCCACAACCAATGATGCCCGGAAGGTCTACGTGGAGGTAGGCATCGAAGGCGAGCCATGCAAAATGGAGGTGGACTCCGGGTCCTACCTCTCCATGATAGCATGGCAAGAAATAAAGCGCTTGGTGCCTACCATCCAAAGGAAAAGCCTAGAGAGCCAGAGACTAATCGTAAAGGACTACCAGGGAAACTGCATCCCGGTAGTCGGAACTGGACAGTTCAACATAACATACAAAGGACGCACCGAAAAGCTTCCCCTGACAATCGTCGATCGCGACCGCCCAAGCCTACTGGGACTGCAATTGTTCGCCCCGCTCGGCATCGCAGTCACGGGAATCGACCACGTCACCGACGACAGCTGGGAGCAACAACTGGCCCGGGAATTCCAAGAGGTCTTCGACGGAAACCTAGGCAAGTACCGAGGGCCCCTTATATCATTCAACCTAGACCCAAACGTTCCCCCCAAACGCCTAAAACCAAGGCGGGTGCCATTCGCACTGAAACCCAAGATAGACGAGCAAATTGACAAGCTCGTCAAACAAGGGGTCCTACAACCAATAGACCACGCCCTGTGGGAGACCCCCATAGTCACCCCAATCAAGCCCGATGGGTCGGTGAGGATCTGTGGGGACTATAAGGCCACCCTAAATGGCGCATTGCAACAAAGCACCTACCCCGTCCCAGTAGTGCAACACCTACTGCATTCACTGGGAGGGGGCAAGGTTTTCGCCAAACTTGACCTCGCCCAGGTATACCAACAGTTGCCAGTCGACGAGGAAACAGCAGAAACGCAAACCATAGTCACCCACCGGGGAGCATTTAAATGCAACCGGCTCCAATTCGGAGTCAGCATGGCACCAGGAATATTCCAAAGCCTAATGGAAAGACTATTACAAGGCATCAAGGGGGTGGTACCGTACTTCGACGACGTCTTAGTGTCGGCAACCAACCAAGCCGAACTAGAGGGTCGCCTAAGGGAGGTCTAACCAAATTCAAAGAGACCGGGCTCAAGGTAAAGAGGGAGAAATGCCAATTATACACGGAACGGGTTGAATTCCTAGGATATCTCCTAGACCGTCATGGCATTCACCCCACAAACCAAAAAATCAAGGCCATCAAAGAAGCCCCCACACCCACGTCGAAGACGGAACTACAGGCATTCCTGGGGCTACTTAACTTTTACAATGTTTTCCTGCCCCAAAAGGCGATGGTGGCGGAGCCTTTTCATAGGCTCCTGGACAAGGCGGTGACCTGGACTTGGGGGAAACACGAGCAAGCCGCCTTCCAGAGAACAAAGGACCTCCTCACTTCGGACGCCGTCCTTATACTGTACAACGAGACCCTACCCCTGGCCGTCACATGCGACGCATCACCCTTCGGCGTCGGTGCTGTCCTCAGCCATACCCTCCCCGACGGAAAAGAAGCACCCATCGCGTTCTTTTCAAGGACCCTCACCAAACCGGAGCGGAACTACAGCCAGCTGGACAAAGAGGCTCTGGCTATCATTGCCGCCGTAAAAAGATTCCACGAGTACCTCTACGGCCGGACATTCACCATCATAACCGACCACAAGCCGCTGCTGGGAATCCTTGCAGGAAACCGGGCCACCCCGAACATTCTGTCTCCCCGAATGACAAGGTGGTCCGAGTTCCTGGCGGCCTACAACTACGGACTTATACACAGACCGGGTAAGACGATCTCCCATGCAGACGCCTTAAGCCGCTCACCGCTACCGGAACCTGACACCGACCCAGCACCCACGACGACCACCCTCAGGATAGAGACTCTACCCAACCTACCCATAACCGCGTTAGACATTGCCCGAGAGACTAATAAAGACAAACGTCTGGCGCGGGTGTTGCATTGGGTAGAGAAAGGGTGGCCAGAAAGGGACATCGACGAGTCCGTCAAAACATTCCGGAACCGGCAAACGGAACTCTCGTTATTAAAAGGGTGCATACTATGGAGGGATACGGTGGTCATTCCAGAAAAACTACAAGGGAAGGTTCTGGAACTATTGCACGAGGGGCACCCTGGCATCGTTTGGACTAAAGCCCTGGCCAGAAATTACGCTTGGTGGCCAGGGATGGACAGACAGATTGAGACATGGGTAGCAAAGTGCCAACGATGCCAGGAAACTAGGCCAAGCCCACCCACAGCACCCGTCCTAGAGTGGGAAACCCCAAGGGGACCTTGGTCTAGGATCCACATAGATTTTGCCGGGCCCACAAAAGGACACACCTTCCTTATAATAGTAGACGCTTACTCCAACTGGCTGGAGGTAAGCAACATGAGAACAACAACTACGGAGGCCGTGATCAAGGAACTCGGCAAACTCTTTGCAACGCACGGCCTCCCAGACGTCGTCATTTCCGACAACGGGCCCCAATTCACCTCGCTAGAATTCGAAAAATTCCTAGCGGAAAGGGGCATCCGACACACGCTGACAGCACCGGTGCACCCGGCGGCGAACGGTAGGGCGGAACGGATGGTGCAATTCACTAAGAAAACCATCCGGAAAATAGACCACGGGGAGATCCAGGAGAAAATAAATAAATTACTCTTCACCCAACACATAACCCCAAATACCACAATGAATAAGAGCCCAGCCGAACTGTTAATGGGGAGGAAATTAAGGTCCCCACTCGACAGATTACACCCCACGTATAACCCGGAGAAGCCCCCAGACTCAACCAGCAAACACCGAACTTTCGCACCAGGCGACCCCGTGTACGCAAAAAACCTGACGGGAGACCCATTATGGGTACCGGCCGTCATCACACAAATAACAGGCCCACACTCGTACCGGCTACAAACAGCAGACGGACGAGCATGGAAACTCCACATCGACCAATTAAGGTCGAGGACGACCACCCAAGAGACCACCGACGCACAAGCAGGCGAAACCAACCCCCACAACACAAACCAAGGGGGGAGGGAATACCCAGGGGACCAAAACCAAAGAAGAATAAACCAACCATACTTACCGGAAAGCAGCCAGCATGACCCCTCGCCAGGAAGAGACAGCCAGGCCAGCTCGACCGACCCGGGGAGACCGAGCGGGAGCGGCAAAACCCGCAGCTCAACCAATCCGGGAAACCCAGGAGGGAGCTACGGAGAGCGGCCCGGCCCGACCGACCAGCCGGTTCCCACGGAGAAGAAGAGATCCTGACCGAACCAGCCGGGATCCAACCTATGACTGAGCTGCGCAGGTCCAGTAGGCTAAGATGGAGCCCTGCCTACCTACGGGACTACGTGACGTAAGGACTAAACCAAGAGGGGAGGGGTGTTCTGTCCCCTCATTAGCATTCTTGAGATCCCCGCGCTTTGATTGGCCAAAGCGCGGGGCACTCTGATTGGTTAGGCGAGCCGCACCGATTGGCTCGCTAAGAATCTCCCGCGATTGGTCTATTCGAATCGCGGGAGATTCAAAGCGGTGCCATTGGCTGCGGCCGCGGCGGCTAAAGGAATAAAAGCCGTGAACTTTTGCTATAGCGCCAGTTCGGTTCCTACACAAATAAAAGAGCATGATTTGAAGTCACCGACTCCTGGCATCATTTCCGAGGATACGACAAAAAGGAGCTTTTATATATTTAAGCTTTTAACTGAATAGAATCACTCTAAAAATCTGTGAAAGCGTGACTTTTATGAAGTAACAGGAATGGGAGCTTAAATCAGAATATGTGACAAATGAAAGAATCTATTAGAAGGAGGGAGGAGGACAAAGGAGATTCTGTATAAAAAGACTCAAGATTAGTTTAGTCATGCAGAACAGTTATTGGTTATAACAGCAAACATTCCTGCCCATGTTCAATTAAGAAGTCAATGTGTTGACCCAAATTCTGCGTTTAGAATCCTTTAAAATATGTTGAGGACTCATAAAGATTGTCAGGATTTGAAAGACTGCTTTCTCCCTTTTGGTCTTGCCCACATTATCAGATTTTTGGAAAAAAGTTTCATCTTCAATCCTGTCACTATCAGAGGGATGTTTAGTAAACATGTAAGAAAGCCATGTACTGCTACAATATTTTAATCTGATAGATACTGAAAATGAAACCTTGAAATTAAATAAAATCATGAATAATATTTCCCTGATAAGAGCTTATTAAGATGCCTGTTACATTCTTAGGACAAGGACCATTCATAAATTACAGTGCGGGATGCTTCCCAACTCTCTGTGGCTTCACTGGGAGAATCTTTCAGTAATCAAATTTTTACTGAGAATCATCTCTTTGAGGATATTTAACATGGTTTAATATATTAGTACTTATTAAAATGTTGGGTATATTTTTCTCAATGAAGTAGTTATAATAAAGTACAAAACTAAATTTCTCCAATTTACACAGTTGAAAGAATATCCAGGACAACCATATTTCCATATGATACTATCTTTCTTAGGAGGCTGATTCCAGAATGCATGGAAGGATATTGTATCCCCTATTTTACCCTTCCAGCTTTACTTTAATTTAGAATGAAGTTCAGATGAAATGGCAAGGCTATAAATGATATAAGAGAAACTTCCTGGCTGCTGATTTATCTCTCATATTATAATAATTACATTTTTTAAAGTTTTCAAGGTGAAGATGTGACCAACAGCTAAATGGAAAAAGGTCCCTCTGCATGAACTGAGGGCACTGAGAAATCTTTCATCTGGCAAGAAACCCTGCTAATGTTGCTAATGTGCAGCACAGATAAGTTGATGTACCCTAGAGGAAGGACAGGAATAGGCAACACATTGAGAAGAACGTGGCAAGGCCTAATTTAAGAATAGAAATCCTTGATTAATCATTTTCTGTGTATTTTTATTCTCAGCCTTGTCCTTTTCACCTGGTTCTTGCTCCTGCTCATTTTTTCATTGACTATGTTTCAAATTTCATTTGAAATGAAATCAAGAGATGGTTCTGACCTATGCAATCTCCTATAATGTACACCTGCTCTTAGTGATATTTATGTTGTTCAATGTTGAAAGGGAGAAGATCAAATATCTTATTCCATACTCATAGGCACCCTTGAAGGGGAAAACTATGTCACTGCAGCAGATAAACCAGTTCTAAAAAAGAGCAGCTTTCTCATATGGAAACTTTAATCAATGACAATTTAGGACAATTAAATGAATCATTAAATATTTTTCAAGTTGGGATTATGATTATAATTTTGCTAGTTCTTTGTTAAATAGTAGAAATTTTCAGAATGTCCTCTTAATCCCATTGCTAACCATTTGTAAGACCAGATATTTTTCTTGAAAAATTAATTTCTGGTGAAATTAATTGCAATTAATTGTTCCTCAGTTTTAAATATTAAATGCCACTAATTTCTCTTCCCAAAAAGTTAACATACACAAATCTAACTTAATTTACTGCTTTTAGTTTGGAAGCACTTACAGGAAAGTAGTTGGTTATAAATCCAAGAAATTTGGTTCTCCTTTGGAATTCTTGTTCTAATTGTTTTAACTGCTGGGCAGAAAGGGGCTGAGCCAGGAATTCTTGAAAGATTACCTTTGTTACCTTTGGTGAAGGAGAATCATAAACTTTGTAAAGAAGGCTGAAGCTTTTTTATGCATAGTGTAATGTAATCTCTATGAAACAGATTGAATGAATCTACAGTGAAGAGAATGTTTCTGAGCATGTGCTGTATGTTTTGGGCGGTTAAAGGATGCTAAGCTTGAACTGGAGAGCTGACAGCCCAGGTTTAAGACCTGAGCTCAGTGCAACAGGGTGAGTTCCTTTTGTTGCCCCAGCCCTTGCCCGCCAGCAGTTCAAAAGCATATCAATGCAAGTAGATTAGTAATCTACACAATGGGAAGGTACTGTAACAATATTTTGTATGCCTTTGGCATGTAGCCATGCTGGCGACATGACCATAGAAATTGTCTTCAGGCAGTGCTGTCTCCCTTGGCCAAGAAACAGAGATGAGCACTGTACCCTAAAGTTGGACATGACTGATAGGGAAACTTTACCTTTACTGTATGTTTTATCAGCAATGGGTAACTACAACATATCCCCGCAAATTTTTGATTAAAGGGCTTGAAAGTATGGCTTCAAAATAATCTTGAGCCACATAAAAGAGCCGTAGGAAAACATAAATCTTGTAAAATGAAAACTTTGTTACATCAGAGGTAGGCAACAAATTACAAATTACATCCCACCCTTCCTATTTTATGACCTCTGAAACATCTTGTGACCACATCAGTATAATTCCTAAACTCATGACTCTGATCCTAGATTTTGTTTCTTTAAAATTAAAGTAAGGTAAGCATAAAATATACGGAAAGGAGAGAAATCATTGGGATATTTGAGAAATTGCTTCTGTCTATTTTTAGGCTTTATTGGCACCTAGTGGTTTCTAAGATTAAGGCTGATAATGGCTTCTCTGTGGAAATAACTGAAATCAATGGAAGTAGAAGATGCATTTAACTGCTTAGGGGGGATAGAAGGTATTATTAAAAAAGGGACAAATCACAGAAAATTTATATGAATGGTGTACATACGTAGAAATAATAGGAAAAGAACAAATTGCATCCAAATGCACAAAATGAGGGATTATTTTTGCTAAATTGTTAAAAATGAGATACCAACCTATGCAGAGTTCATACACACACACACACACACACACACACACACACACACACACATCTTTAAAGCTCCAAAGTTACAGCTTCTTGTTCAAACTATATGTGTATGTTAGTATAATGTATAATGCTTAATACTGAGGAGTAAAATAAAACATGACAAGACATATCACAGCTAAGTGTATGACGAAGTATGGATGGATGTATAAAGAATTATTCGAATAGTCAATTTCCCATTTCCATAGATTTTATAATATAAGGATGAAAGAACTGAAGAAGTTTATTAAGCCTTTATGTAATCTAAGGAAATCAAAATCTTATTGATTGATTGTCCTGTCTTTATTATGTTTAGAAATAACTCAAGGCATATCCAACACACCTTCCTCTTCTTCTTGTTCCCACCACAACAACAAACTGGGGTGAGAGATGCCCAAAGGTCACCCTGCTGCTTTCATGATTTTTATAGTCATGTTGGACAGATTTCAGATGAAATGAGCAGTGTTAATTAATTTAATACTGTCCACCATCAGAAAAATCCTGCTTTGGGGCAGCATTTCAGACAAATGAGTTTTAAAATGGATCCTCATATTTTCTTGTGTGTGTCCAAAATTGGCAATCCTTTTTGCCTTCGGCATCTCTGCTATTGCCTTCGGCTTTTTTTCTGCTATTTTGGTTGTAAACTAAAGTAAAACTGCTAGCATTCCTAATACCGCTTCCAATTTCATAATTATTTTCCCTTTGTGTGAAAGAGTCCCTGGCATTCTCTATCAATTACATGGGAACTTTAGAATTTTTTTTGTACTTGTTTTCATAATGTCTCAAAATTACTTATTTACAGAGAACCAGAGGACGTTCTTGTTGTCCTGGAGTAGGTACATATCATCTTTCCATTATTCTGCAGCCTTCTTGATTTGAACTCCCTAGGAGAAGCTCTCTCATGGGGTCATCCCTTGAGATTTAATTAAAATGTGGGAAGTCAGGGATGCTGCAAACCATTGAGGAGGTCAAACACTCACATAACAAAGGACAAAACGTTCACACAATTACAGGCACATTCACACACTGACATCTCGACCACCTCAGCATTGATAGATGCTGAAACTCTACATGTCACTCATGATGAGCACTACCACAATTTTCTTTCTTTTTTAAAAAGCATTTTCCCCTTACAAGTTGAACAAAAAAAAGTATAAAAAACACAAGAAAACAATTATATCAATATGTCTTTAAACTAAATCTGAAAAGCTTTAATTTTGATATTGAGATTGTCTATGCAGTTGTTGATAAGATCAGATTATTCAGAGTACGATATGAGGCTCAGTTTAAATTCTCCATCATTCCTATTGTAGTAGGATTTTTCTAAGGTGATAAATGTTGCATGAATAACTGTTGAATGTACTTTAGAATAGTTTGCAGACAGATTTCATTCTAAAAGTGAGACTTTCAGCATAATATGCAATGTGCTTGTTTTTTTTTAAATGCTTTATTGAGGGATGTGTGTGGAAAACAAGGAAAAGGAGTGCATCTAAATGAATTATAGTACATCATTCTTAAGCCAGGAACAAAGGTCTCGTCGTTGCACTCGGAAGACTGAGTTGCCAATTTTGTATGTGAATCACTAACAGTGGGTTCAATAACTTCTTCTATTGCTTTCCCTTTGTAGCATTGGTCACTGCACCCTAGGGGCTTGTCATAGTACTAATGAGAAACAACAGTATTTTCAGTAGCATGCTGTTTCTTTTTCGTTCTTTCTTTTTTTGTGTAGTCAAACCTTCTAGTAGCTCTGAACACATGTTTTCAGTACTATGCATGTTTGCATGATATGAGAATAAAAATTCTTGCTTGAAACTAAATTTGAGCCTCCAGCAGCAGTGGCACCTTGTGATAAATGTATTCATGCAAGGGAACACATTTCACAGCAATAATAGCCATTCTTCTGCTCTGATTACTTGATTAATTCAACACCCACCCCAACCCACCACAAAATTTCTCCATGTAATAACAATTATGGAATTTTCCATTATTAATATTCAAAGGGGAATGTTTCTTAATTACGTTGAAATTAATTACATATACAGGAACTATGAGAGAGGGGGAAAATATGGGAGAATAATTATATCCCAGATGATTAGTTTCAGCCTTGGTGAATTAATCCTTATTTTGAAGGCTCCAGCAGGGTACTAGCAGTAAAGCCAGATTTTGCAGCCATTTGTTAGTCATCCTAAATAGGTCTAGTCAGAACTTTTTGTAATCTTTCTGGATCTTCTGAATTAGATTTATGCTGTGGTCAATATAGATCTTATACCTACTACTTATGAAACTCGCAGAAAGCAGGACAAAATAATGCAAGGCTAATCCAGGTAAGACAAGGATAATATATATATGTTAATGAGTGCAGGAATGTTCATCATTTGCCAATAAAGGCACATTCACCTTGTTTGAGACTTAAACAGCTATCACCCAAATTACTAGTCACAAGAAGGTCATTTGAATATTTGAAAACATATGCTGTCTGACTGATTGTAATGGACTATTTGCAATCTGTCAGCTAAAATGGCCAATTGATTGAATGCTTGATGGATGTTTTTGGGAGTAAAACATGAACATACACTTTGGATGTCAGAATTTGTCTGAATTTGACTTTTATGGTTGATGCCTTAAATCACTTTTCTCTTTTTAATCTCATGTCTTCTTCCTTTTTAAAACAGAATGTTTTTTTATCCTAGAATCTTCTGTGTAATTAGCACAACTGATGTGCTAACACCTAGTCCAACCATCATTTGATATTATACTGGATAAATTTTGTTTCCACATCCCCTTCTTCAATATATTTTGATATCCCCCAAAACCACTGCTATTTGATTCAAAGTCTACATAAGCTAACGTGTTTAAACTTGTCCAATGACCACTTAGACATATTAAAAAATAGTAAAACTTTAGAACACAGAATTAATACTTATAATTAATCCAGAGTAATTTACATGTGGTGTTTAGTTGTAATACAAGTCTCTTCTGCTTGGGTATTATTGCATATTTACATATTTTTATGCACTTGTATTCTATCCCATATACTATATCTGAGAGCATTTGAGGGTTTCTTTTTCCCCATGATACCAAGGGATCTACGACAGTTCACCATGGCCAACTCGCTGCAGTCAACTCACTATGGCCAATTTACTGTGGCTATCTCGCCACAGGACAATTTGCTATGGCCAACTTACCATGGGGCAAGATTTATACTAATATCAAAGAAATAGCGGAATAGAATCATTAAAGAAAGGATGCTGAAGCAGGGACAAAGTGGAACATGAATGACAAAAATTAAAATGATTTTTAATTACTTTAAATAATTGTATTCTTGAATTGCCCTGAGGGTGGTGAGTTGGCCATGGCAAATTGTCTGTGGTGAGTTGGCTGCATGGCAAATTGGCTCCATTCCAATATTAGGAGCTTATGTTGTTCTCTTGCTAAAGCAATATCAGTATTACTACAGAACTAAATTTTATGACTGTGCATTATTGCAGCTTTCTTCTGATTATATTGCAGATAATTTCATCCTGCCCATATTTTTAAAAAATCCACCTCCCATCTTACAGACTTCAGGTTGAATAGTCAATCCTTTATTAGCTCTGCCGACTTCATAAATGCACAGTGAGATCTATCATTATTATAATCTTGTGCCCACTGGTGAGACATCTTCTGTAGTATATGTACACATAAATACATATAAGAAAACAAATACATATATGCATATACATGTATATGTATATGTATATATATGCTAAGCCAAAGCCAAATATTATTTTTCTCAAAGCATTATTAAGAAAGTATTTATGTTGACTTGTCCAGACAGTCACCAGAGTCAAAACTGACTCAAAGATATAAACACAAGCATCAAATCCCCCCCTCCCACAACATTTATTTATCAATGGAAGAAAAGATACTTGCATTGAAATTCAGGACTGTTTTTCCAGTAGGAAAAATAACCTTGGTTTTTATTAGAAAATGATGGCTGAGAAGAAAATTAATCCAACCTCCTCCAGCAACATATTGTTTGCTTTCCCTCATTTTATAACTATTTTTAGCTTAAGCACACACATTGGAAAGAATTATGCACTTATAATATTTATTTTGCATTTATTAACTTTAACAGAATTAAATGTGGCGTGTATGTTTTTTTTTCTCATTTTTACCCCTGCAATTACCCTGAAGATAATTTAAGCTCTTGCATACCCAGATTAGTTAAATAAGTTCATGTATAAAAGATGAAATATAGATCCAGTAAGTAATTAAAACCACAATAAATTTCACATTACCTCCTTTCCCTTTTCTCCTACCTCCCTAAAGCCTTGCATGGCTGCACCTGCATTTGTGGCTGTATTGTTTATAATGGTTGTTTGAATCCTTTATTGAAATGTTGATCTGGCATCTCAGTTACATTTGGTCTTCTGTTGATCCTACAGCATGAAATATTCAGATCTGGTTGGCAAATACTGTTTGTGCTTAAGCTGTTTCCAAGAGTGATCTCCTGCAGGCTTTGATAGTGTTTTTGAGCTCTTGCAACTAAAATCATGGTGATTGCTTCAGTTCTGGCTGCTGAAAACAACTTGGCCACAGGCACCCTGTAAGCCCGTTTCCAATGACTGGTGTTAACATGCTTCTTGGGAGGGAGCCACTCCCATTTTCAAACGTCTTCTGATAATGTGACTCTCCTACTTCATTCTTTCTGAATCTGCTATCCTAGACTGCAGGGGAATTACAAACTTGTTCTTCATGTGAAATTGTGAGCTAACAATGTGCAAAGCACAAAGAAAATCTTATCATTTCTGTCATGCTCTCTCTCAACTCAGCAGTATTTGCATTATCGGCAGGAGTAAAAACAAATCAAACTACCTTTTTCAATATAGTCAGCAGATCTGGCCTGTCCATAAAGAGAATTAAGGTGATGAATGTGACTCTCAGGCCATATTTGGGCAGACTATCTTTGCCTAGACAAAAATGGTTCTTCACTTTCCACGAGGTTAATCCTAAACTCATATATGATGAGGATTCCCTCTTCCTAGAGACATTATAGCCAAGGAATAACCATGTTTTCACAAAAATTATTGCCAGGTACTTCTAACACCTATACATTTTTATGCTTTGTTATAATCCAAATTCTTAACATTGGGAAGAATTCAGAGAAAATGCTTTTTGAGTCTATATTTCTGCAGCCAGAGATCTCCAAATATGCTGAACTATAACTTTCACTATGTCCAATCAGAATATTAATTATTGATAAAATAATGAAGCAAGACACTTCCATACAACTTCTACCAACAATTCCTGAATTTGTCCCAAATGTTCCTAATGGGAGATAAAACTTTGTTGGTAGCATGACCCCAGTTAAACAAAGCTATTTTGTTTTAGCTTTGCCTAAGTATAGAATAAAAGAGTCTTGATAATTTAAAGGCTAAAATTGCTGGGCCAATTTGGGAGAGACATGATGCCTGCCAACATGGATTCCTTGGTTTTCTGACAAGTTTCAGCCTTGAAACTTGACTATTGGAGGAAAACTGATTTGGACAATGCTATTACCTGTGTTCTCTTAATGCAATGCAAAAGCTACAGCATGCCTTACAAGCAAAATAGATTTGATTTATAACAAGCACATTTTTGGCTGAAGTTTTAGCAGACTGACAAAAACTAATCAGCCTTACGGAGTTAGGTATTAATTCTGCATCATCAGAAGGAACAAGTGAAAAAGAAGAGACCAGTTCAGTAGCCTGTTTTACAAAGTTCTTTAGGGCAGGGGTCTCCAACCTTGGCAACTTTAAGCCTAGCTGGGGAATTCTGGGAGTTGAAGTTCTCCAGGCTTAAAGTTGCCAAGTTTGAAGACCCCTGCTCTAGGGTCAGTATTCCTTCCCCTGCTCTTTACATTTATATGAAACCAATGGGTTATTGTCATTGGAGAGTTTAGGAAATATTTTTTATCAGTATGCTAATACTCAGTTTAAACCATCACACAACACTGCATGGAAAATGTTCAGAGGCTGTCAGAGTCTAGACAGGACAAAAGATTCAGGCTGAAGCTGAATCTATACAAGGATGTTTGTCCATTTAGACTCTGCATTAATTTTAGTGTTATCTCTGGACTGGCAGCCACAGCCACTATTTATGAAGGAGCAGGTTTGAGACTTGGGATTCTTCTAGAGTCACAGCCTCTGATAGTATTTCAAGTGGAAGCTGTGGCTAGATTGGCTTATGCCTAATTTCAGTTACCATATTACTTGGTGCAAGAGGTTTTACCATATTACTTGGTGCAAGAGGTTTTTGCTTTAACAACTTATGCCATTATTTTTTTCATCTTCCAAGGAATTACATGATTTGTTTCTATTCTTTCATCGTCTGAGTTTTGTAAAGTCAACTGCAATTGCAAAACCCATAATCACGGTGTTCAGCTAAAAGAATATAAACACGGTAATCATAACTGCAAGTGTTCATAATAGGAAAGGTTCAGAATGCCATTGTTCAACTGATTTCCATTTGATATACACAGAACACCAACCAATTTTTTTTACCTCACAGACAGTTTGCTTTGTTGAGGATGTGAAGTTGATGCACTATTCTGTTTGCTTGTACGAATCAGTCATGTACAATTCTTACAGACTGCAAAAGTGATTTGCCATTGCTATAGTACATTGCCATAGGACTGAGAGACCCAAGGCTTTCTACTTAAGACAGATTAAAACTCATGGTATCAGTTTCTATAAAGTTTGTTTATCCATCTATCTAACATCTATCTATAAAATTAATTGGCCACTCATTTTACCACAGTATAACTATGATGAATCTATGGAAAGGCCTCCCTTTGGAAATCACCTGCATTCCTCCCTGATTATACTCAGAAAGATACCAAAAGCAGAAATATTCTGGAGGTCATTCTATTTTATTTGAATCTCCTGATTTACAGTTTGTTTTTATACCATTCCAACTGCTAAGAGTTGTTTCATCACAGTATTATAGAATTATAATAAAAATTAACTGAATATCTTCTTTCTTAAATGACTCCAACTATTTTATAAGCTGCTTTTTTAAAAAAAAAAAAGTGAACTATTTTTGAAATAAGAACAGTTGCATTGAACAAATTATCATGATACGTCAAAGAGCTTAACATTAAGATAAAATATCAAGATCCCTTGGGAAAAGCTCAAAATAGAGGGATTGGAAGAAATGTGAACTCTATCTTATATTGTGTTAATAATTATAGGAATTTTGGGGAATATTGTGAGATTTTATGGGATGTTCTAATGTGGGTTTTTAATTTTGTAATTTTGTAATTTTTTGTAAATTTGTATCTAGAGTCATTCTGTATTAGTTGGGTGGCCATATAAATGTGTTTAATAATAAATAATTAAAAAAATATGTTAAGGCCGATATAAAAATAAGGAAGGCTATTAGCACTTCAAGCAGTTGATTTTAATTCTTCATGAAAAGTCCAGCATGCAGCCTGGATAATTACACTTCTCAAGTAGAACATTACTAATCTCTAAAATGGATAATTATAAAAGAGGCACCTGGTGGTCTCATGCCATTTCTTTGGCAAAAATAGTGGAAATACAGAACTCCATGATTCCAACATTTTACTTCTCAATACATTAACTCTGTTACTTTAAGATAACAAGTTAGCTCTGCTCCATTATATCAAAGACATCAAGAAAATAATATTTTGTAATAGTGTTTCCTTGATTCCTTTGGCCTATATAAACTTCCCACAGATCTGAAATAGCTGAATTGTTTTATGATAAAAGGTTTTCACCCTCTTTGAAGAATTATTCATTAGGTGGTAATCTTGACTCATGCATGTTAATATTAATGGACATATGTGCATATTATGATCCATCCTGGGAAAGGGTGCAGAGAATATATCTGAAATAAGTTCATGCAGTATGGCATTACAGATTCTCCACGATGGCTTAGAATTCTAGAAATTGCAATTAAAGTGTTATGAGGAAGTTATAACAAATTTGCAAAAAAAAAATAATGATCCATACAGATGAGAGATTCAGAAAAAGGATCAGATTCAATCACAAGTCAAGTTGATTCCACCTACCTGGAAATTATATAATGCCATTGTTTTGTATTAAAGTCCATTTTTTTGGTTATAATTGTTTCATCAAATAGGCAACTGCAGGAAGAAAATACCATTGCAATTTGCAATAGTGATAAGATTCTGCTGAGCAGTATTGCATCAAGAGCTCTCTCAGGTTACTGCAAGAGATATCTGGCCTGCCTTGCTTCATAATTGTTGTCACCCAGGGTGATGGTTTAATATCAAAATTAGATTAAAAAGCTTAAAATATAACAGTATCATCACTTTGGGGATTGCCTACAATCACAAATGAATAGAGTGCCCGAGCTTTATTTTCCAGAGAGAGGAAAATAAAGATGTAGTCAAAGGAAAAGTTAGCAAAAGTGAATGCAAAATCTATAAAATCATTAGTTTGTTTGGTGACTAAGGGAAGTTGTTTAACAGAATTTAGACTGAAAGAAAATGAATGGACACATTGAGAATATCTGGGAAGTATAGTGAAGCTTTATTCTTGATAGAGGATACACCAACCAACCTTTTACATTTAAGTAGATCACTGAAAAATGTATAGATGTAAGAAAGTTTATTTGTAGATTTATTGATATAGAGAAAATGTATGATAAAGTGAATAGGTTTGAATTGTGGAAAGTTTTGCATAAATACTGAGTTGAAGCTTAGGTACTGAATTCAGCAACAGCAATATGAGATGAAAACAAACAATGCACATGAATAAAATTAAATGATAAATGAATGGTTCTATGAATATGAGCAAGAGAAAAGAGATACTTATATCTTAATATTATGGATCAATGTAAAAGATATGCTACTTGTGATCTTACGTTGATTGGGAATATGAATGCATATATATTAATCATACTTTTTAATTCTATGTTTGACTGAGACTTCAACAGCAAATTTGGATTTTATGATGGACGAAGGAGTGTGTGCCTGCTAATAATACATCAAAAAGCAAAGTGGTTGTACTTGTCAGAGAAAATAGAACCAACAACTGCGAATTGTGGTAAATGGCAAACAAAACCTGAAGCAATTTGATAAAATTGTGTAGCCCAGTGGAACTTTTATTAAATTGGGGAAAGAGAAATTTTAAGACATTCCTGTGCTGGTAGCAAGACAATAGAGTAGATAATATGTGGTCTATTGTAAAAAATATTGTTTGTTGAAAGAACCAAAAGTGTGCATGTTACAATGCTTCTCCTCAATAGCAAGGAAATGAATGTTGGGTACTTTTGAATAAATATAACGGTAAGAATGAGGTGGGAGTGGGTATTTAATAAGTAAGGTAAAACAAGAAGAGATAACAGTCAAATATGAATGGTTGCTGAATACAACAATGGGTAACCAGTATAAAACAAGAATGTCAGTTGGTAATTAGAGAGAATGAATGAGGATTGGATCACAAAACAATTATACAAAAGAAGAGTAACTGGGTCAAGCAAAATGAGAATATTAAGTTTTGAAGTTGACTTTCAAAAAGAAAAATATGAAAAATTTAAAGACCAGGATATATTTTATAGTATTGTATAGCACACGGGACAGATGTGTTGGAAGCAAAAATGGTTTACAATGACAGAAAGATACAAAGAGATATAGTGAATGTTGTTGATGTAAACTAGATTAGTTGTACTTCCTTTTTCTGATGTCCTAATTCTAAAATCAATGATGCACACTACCTCCATATCTACTTAAGTTGCACAGCAAACAAATCATAAGAAAGGCAATGTCATATGAGATCAAATATGCAATAAAAATTGGAGATTGTAAAACTAATAAGATATACAGATAAACAGCTTTGTAGCCAAACACAAACATAAGTATTGTCTCCAGAGCAACTGTGTTAGTCTATGGTTCAGACTGAGTGAAGGAGACAATTAAGAAAAGGATTGAAGATATAGAGGCACAATGAAATTAGTCAAATTTCCACAGATATCTAGACAAAAAGCAAATTTTCAATTACCTAAGCTCATTTACTCAGCCTAAATAGTGTTGAATTTTTATCAAAGCCTTCATCCAAGTGCAGTTCTAAATGGAAGTTAATAATAATTCAGATAAGCAGAGATTATGCCTTTATAAATCTGGACAGGTTGAGTCAATTGAATAGACAATTTTGACATGTACATTTCATACTGGTCTCTACTTAAGATAATTAAGTAGACTTATTAATAAAGATACCTGAGCATTTAGATGATATTTATTTATATTGGTAGATTAAAAACTCGATAATTTATGCAGTTTTAAACTACTGATTTCTACCTTCAAAGATTTAACCATTTTATCTTTGACAAGATATACTAATGTATGTACTGTAACTACTTATAGATCTGTCATGTATATCCTTTCTATGGCAATTATTAATACAAATATTTATGATACAGGGAATAATTTGATAGTATGTAATTAATATTAAAAATTAGTGTAGTAGTAGATATAGCAACTCCTATTCAACTTTGCTCTCATGTCAAAAAGCTAAGCAATCCTGGTTAGTATTTGATAGGATATCACTGAAAATATTAGGATTGACTAAGAAGTAAAACAAGCAAAAAAAAAAAAAAAATCTATTAGGAAGTGTTTTTTCCAAGAAAACTTCATGTCCAGGAAGTCACAGATTCTAAGGTTGTGAATTCTTTCCTATCATGGGCATGCAATATTTGGTTACAAAGCAGACACTTGGATATTTTCCTGTGTACATTCGTGTGAAACCATTATATACTGATATGATATATATCATTTAATTGTAGATCCTTAATTACATATTTTATCAGTGGCAACCTTTCTAATGGATGCATCCTTCATTGCATCTAATAAATCAATGTAAATGAACATTGATGATATTGATGATATTAATAAAAATCGACACTTTTGTGTCACTTCTTATTTTTGTGAGCTGGAGATGCCTCTCTATTATTTCAAACAGCTAGAAATTACAACCAACAATAATCTCCACAAATTGTAAATTAGAGTTTGTTCAATTTAGACCAAAAGCTTAAAGGAATAATACTGCTGTAGTATTGATCTCTCTTTTCTATTTTTCTGCAATCCATGGCTAAAGGTGGGTTACATAGCCATTCCTCTTTTGATTTTCATTGGCTCAAATAAAAGAAGTGGACTTTTTTGTAAAAATGATAGCAGAGGCTTCTTTATACTGACTGCCTGGAAGCTGACAATGCTTGCTATTTCAATATATTTTCCAAGTGATTGAAAAGCCGCAACAGTTGGTCTCTTCTTTGTTGGACATGATGGCTTTGGCAGATGACACTGGCGAGACCTGACTTGCTCTGTAACTCTATCTCTGTCAGACTGCAATGATTCATCTATGTACTTAAATGCTATCTATAAATCTGTGCCTGCTTGCTGATCTGTTGCACTGAATCCTAATTAATCTGCATCTCCTACTACCATCAATCAGGCTATTTGTGTATTTTCACCTCAGTTTTGGGATGGTCAATCTTATGCATCTATGTAAAGAATTTCAATGTGTACAATGACTACTAATCATTTACTGGGTGTGTGCCTCCTGTAGCTGTAGATTGCTGATTCTGTCCATATCTATCTGTCAAAGGTTGTCCATTGTACAAAAGAGGCAATTCTGAGAATTACAAAAATATTCATGAAATAAAACAGTCAGATACAAACAGGTTGTTCCACTCCAGTAGCAAAAAGCAGATGGGCAAACAGAATACACCTAATGTTAGGTTCTCTCGTTTTCAAAATGTAGGGGGGGAAATAGCAGAATAACAGATAAAACCTTCAAAATAATGCAAGGTCAGAAAACTGTTTTCTTGAACATTCTGTTCAGAACTGTTAAGGACTAAGCTAACGCATTCATTAACAACCCTAATAGTTTTACGTTAACAGCAGGCTCGTAATCCTGCACTTCTCATTGGCCCGTGAATAGTGAGTCATGATTGGTCATTTCTGGCTGATCTGATTGGCTGACAGCAGGTCATCTCTGATTGGATGCTTGTTAGAGCGGTAAACTCAAATCATTGGTTGTTGTGACAGCAGCCAGCTCTATAAAAGAGCTGCTGCTGCCCAAGTATTTTGCTCTGTTCTGAAGTTACTAATAAAGAGTTGAAGTCACAGTTTGATGCCTCGTCTCCGTTCCTTGCACCCATGCTCAGGACATAACACTGGCGATGAGGATGGGATTCGGAGACAATAGAGCTGACTGAGCACTCATCGAACAATACAGAGCATGTGGCTAAGAGCGCAAGCAACAAACAGCAGGATGACCAGCGGCGCCATACCACCCGCTCCATTTGACCAGCAAACAAAGACTGGGATTTGTATATGGACCGGTGCCAGATGTTCCTGGAGACCAACAATCTGAAGGATGCTATGCCTGGCAAGAAATGAGCGGTATTCCTGACCCATTGCAGGCCCGCTGTTTTTAAAATGGCTAAGGCGCTTGCAAAACCAGCGGAAGTGAAGACAATGGATTGGGATAACTTTGCGCCGATCCTCCGGGCCTATTATGCACCCGTGGTGCCAACACTCATCCAAAGACATGAGTTTTACCAGAGGGACCAACGGAAAAACGAGAGTATTGGAGACTTCATCGCTGACCTCCAGAACCTGGGTGGACTCTGTGGTTTTGCAAACCTCGAGGAAGCAATGAGAGACCGAATAGTTCTGGGATTAGATGACCACACGATACAGAGCAAGATTATGGCGAAGGGAGACATCAGCCTCGCAGATGTCATCGCCGACACTACTGCAGCAGAAGCAACCAGGAAGTCAGCTGCTCGAATGCGCCGAGCAAACGCACCACACAGCCAACTCGCTAGTGACAGTCCGCCTTCCTCTGAGAGGCACACTACTACCACCCATCATGAAGACCTCGAATCCTCATCAGACAGCGAGGAAGAGGAGGTCAACTGGCTACGGTCAGAACGCAACCAACGAGACCAACAGAACCAGAGATTCCCGCGCCAATTCGCTGGTTGTGGGGCAAACCACCCGCGAGCAGACTGCAAATTCCTTGACGCACTCTGCCGTTCCTGTGGAAAGGGAGGCCACATCGCAAAGGTCTGCAGAAGCAAGCGAGGGTCCAGTCCAATCCGGAAGGAGAATAATCTCCGCCAGGCTACAGGCAACCCACCTGTAAATCGGGACCACCTGAACCACCAATGGAACAACCACTATTACAGAAATCGAGCGCCTGCCACTTCAACTAGACGGGAAGAGGCACACCAAACCATCACTACCGGCCACGCTTCGTCCCTGGATACAAGGAAGATCCGAGTAAAGGTCACTAATGAGAATCGACCTTGCATAATGGAAGTTGACTCGGGGTCGTCCCTATCGATGGTCTCCTGGAAAACCCTCAAACAGCTGATCCCTGCCATCTGTCGCCAGGACCTCAGCACTCAAAAAATCATACTAAAGGACTACCAAGGAAACAGAATTCCAGTTGTTGGTTCCAGCCACGTCCAAGTATCCTTCAAAGACCACACTGCAACGCTACCTCTGACCGTCGTCGATCGTAACTGGCCCAGTTTGCTAGGTTTACAGTGGTTCGCCCCACTCGGGATTGAATTAGCTGGCATCCACCAAACCGGAAGCGATGACTGGGAAGAGGCCCTCATCCAGGAATTCCAGGACGTTTTCACAGAGAAGTTAGGCAAGTACAAGGGGACCCCTATATCGTTTAATCTCAGCCCCGATGTAGCTCCCATTCACCTTAAGCCTCATCGGGTGCCTTTTGCACTCAAGCCAAAGATTGACGAGCAACTGGACAAATTAATAGCCCAGGATGTGTTGGAACCGATTGACCACACCCGATGGGAAACTCCAATAGTAATGCCCATGAAGCCAGATGGCTCATTAAGAATTTGTGGGGATTACCGGGCCACCCTAAATCACGCGCTTCAGCAGAGCGCTTACCCAGTACTGTTGGTCCAACACCTTCTTCACTCCCTGGGTGGCAGAAAAATATTTGCGAAATTGGACTTAGCTCAGGCGTACCAACAGCTACCCGTAGATGCGAAGACTGCAGAAGCCCAGACTATAGTCACACACAGAGGTGCCTTTAAGTGCAATAGACTCCAATTTGGAGTAAGCGTGGCACCAAGCATTTTCCAAAGTCTGATGAAGAGACTATTACAAGGCATAAAAGGGGTCGTGCCTTATTTTGATGACGTCTTAATAGCTGCCCCTACTAGAGGATTATTAGAAAAATGACTCAGAATGGTTCTCCAAAAATTTAAGGACGCTGGCCTGAAAGTAAAAAAAGACAAGTGTCAACTTTGTACGGAGAGGGTGGAGTTCCTTGAATACCTTCTCGACAGGGAATCCACCCTACCGAAAAAAAACTAACTGCAATCAAAAACTCCCCAAGACCTAGAAATAAGACAGACCTCCAAGCCTTCCTGGGACTCATTAACTTTTACAACATCTTCTTGCCCCAGAAGGCGACCGTAGCTGAGCCCCTACATAGACTTCTCGACAAAAAGGCTTCCTGGGTCTGGGGACAGCGTGAAGAACGAGCATTTCAACAAGTAAAAAACCTCTTAACTTCTGATGCTGTATTAATACAATACAACGAGACTCTACTCTTAACGGTTACCTGTGACGCCTCACCATTCGGAGTGGGAACCATCTTAAGTCATGTCCTGCCAAATGGTAATGAGGCACCTATTGCATTCTTTTCGAGAACTTTGTCTAAGACTGAAAGGAACTATAGCCAACTTGATAAAGAGGTTCTCGCCATTGTGTCTGCAATTAAACGTTTCCATGAGTATGTCTATGGAAGACCCTTTGCCATAATTACAGACTACAAGCCGTTACTCGGCATTTTAGCGGGAGACAAACCCCACATCTTATCATCAAGAATGACACGTTGGTCAGAGTTTTAGCCGCATATGACTACCAACTGCAACACCGTCCTGGGAAAGCCATTCCCCACGCTGATGCCTTGAGCTGTTCTCCGCTACCAGAAGTCATAGATGACCCAGCTCCAACCCTAGCTGTATTGCAAATCGAGACTCTTCAGTCACCACCACTGACCGCACGGGACATTGCCTTGGAAATGAAGAAGGATCCTTCTTTGGCACGAGTCCTCAGCTGGGTGGAATGAGGTTGGCCTGACAATGAACCCAACGACACCTTCAAGCCGTTCAGAAACTGACAGACAGAACTGTTCTCTCAAAAGGGCTGCATTTTGTGGGGAGACAGAGTCGTCATCCCGGGGAAATTACAACATAAAGTTTTAAAAATGTTGCACAATGGACATCCAGGCATCTTGCGGATGAAGGCATTGGCAAGGAGTTATGCATGGTGGCCAGGCATAGATAAGCAGATAGAAGCCTGGGTAGCTACGTGCAGCAAGTGCCAGGAGACTCGTGCCGCTCCTCCCAAAACACCCCCAACTCAGTGGGAAACACCTCATGGTCCCTGGTCCCGCATCCACATCGATTTTGCGGGACCCACAAAAGGGCACACTTTCCTTCTAACTGTGGATGCCTATTCCAACTGGCTCAAGGTCCATAAAATGAAAAGCACCACCATGGAAGTGGTCATTAAAAAACTGAATAAGCTATTCACTACCCACGGATTGCCAGATATCCTGGTCTCCGATAATGGTCCTCAATTCACTGCCCTGGCATTCAAACAGTACCTAGCAGACCGTGGCATCCGCCATGCCTTAACATCGCCAGCTCACCCTGCGGCCAACGGCAGGGCTGAGCTAATGGTCCAATTTGTAAAGAAAACTTTACACAATATGGAACAGGGAGACATTGACGACAAGATAACCAGGATGCTTCTCCTCCAACATATCACACCAAGCAGCACCACAAACAGAACCCCGGCCGAACTCCTGATGGACTGAAAACTTCGCTCACATCTTGATCGCCTTCACCCTGCCTACACACCAGAACAACCCCTGGGGTCCAACAGCAAGTATCGTACATTCCAGGTAGGCGACTCCGTTTTTTCAAAAAACCTCTCGAGTGACCCATTGTGGGTCCCCGCTACCATAACGCAACTTATAGGACCCCGATCCTACCGTCTACAAACTGCGGATGGAAAAATGTGGAAGCGCCACATAGACCAGCTTCGATCCAGACTAGCACCTATTCCCATCTCATCCCCTGAATTTCAAACCGGGGGGGGGGGGGGGGAGGGACATCGATGGGGCCAAAAAAGAAATAGCAGATGACCTAACAATTGGAACTCAGCAGCAGTCTACACAACCAACCATGGGATACTCCCCTCCAGAAGGAGAACCAAGCCAGGTGATTGACTCGCCGTGTAGCAGCAGCACGATGGAAACAGATCCAGGGAACCCAGATGACAGCATTGGCAAGAGCGGAGAGGACAGCCCTGAGCCATCCAATGGAATAGCGGGACCGTCTTCACCATCCAACTCAGCAAGCAGCCCACCGGAACCAGAGCCAGGACAGAAACTGGTGGAACAGCGCAAATCAAGCAGACAGGTGAAGCGACTTGCCTACTTACGAGAATACATCACCCCACCCCTCAGACGGAACCTAGGGGGGAGGGGTGTTAAGGACTAAGCTAACGCATTCATTAACAACCCTAATAATTTTACGTTAACAGCAGGCTCATAATCCTGCACTTCTCATTGGCCCGCGAATAGCGAGTTGTGATTGGTCGTTTCTGGCTGATCTGATTGGCTGACAGCGGGTCATCTCTGATTGGACACTTGTTAGAGCGGTAAACTCAAATCATTGGTTGTTGTGACAGCAGCCAGCTCTATAAAAGAGCTGCTGCTGCCCAAGTATTTTGCACTGTTCTGAAGTTACTAATAAAGAGTTGAAGTCACAGTCCGATGCCTCGTCTCCATTCCTTGCTCCCATGCTCAGGACAAAACAAGAACTATTTTTCAAAAGTTTCCATCAGGAACATGTGATGGAGTTTTTTTTACAAACAACTTAGTGCTGGTTTAACATAGCAAGCTTTTTTTAAAAAAATAAGACTGAAGAAAATTCTTCAGCCATCTCATAATTTTTGTGAAAACACTTCTCCAGCCTCTGCATAGCTGTTTGGCAGATGGACAGGAAACATAAATGATAACAGAACAATATTTTGTTCCTAGAGAAATTAATAGTGGAATATTTTTACATAAGTTTCTACAGTGCAAAAATTGGCCAGTCAGTTCCTAGTCCCTTCAGAAACAAATGTGAGCAAAAGAATCCAATAGCTTTTAATATTGCTGAAACCAAGCCTGATAATTCTTACCTAAGCAAAATGCATTGAAGTAATCCAAACAGTATCTAAGCACTATAGAGTTTACTATAAATTGCAGTGCCTGCCTTGTATCTTGTATGAAGAAATTGAATTCAGAATTAGTATGAAAGAATATTAATTATATCATGCAGGGTGCAACAAAATCAAAGGGTGTTTCAGGTAAAGAGGGCAAGAGTTTACAGTTCCTAGCCAAGATTATGGTCATTTTGTTTTCTATAAACAATTTTTGAGTGCAATGGTTTAGTTGCATGGAAACAATTAAAAAAATGTGTTCTGCTTCGGTGGGAATGCTGCTACTCTATCTAATTCTACCAATTCATCTATAATGTTGAAAAATTGTCAAGAATATCTTGCAAAATAAACAATAAAGAGGAACAGTGACCAGACCTAGGAGTTCATACTTAATTTGCTATTCAATTTCTTCAAATATCTTTCTTAGCACAAACTAATTCCCATGTAGTTTGCCTTTCCTAAAAATTGTCTGTTCATTTTGTCCATGTAGGCTCTGTTCTTCTTTGGAAGATCTTAAGAAAAAATTTACTTGTATGAATAATTTATTTACTAGTTAAGCAATTTACACATTCTCTTGAATCTCCTTTCTTCTATATTGAAAGGTTAACACTTTAATTGCCTCTTTTCCTGCAGCTTTAAACTGTTCAATGGGTTATTTATTCAGGAGTTTTCCTCTTGACAGCTGGTCAGACCTCACTTTCTAATGAAGTGCTTCCTGAATATATTTTATCTCCCGCAGTGTTTCCATAATTTCATGATCTTGTTGGTAAAGAATTATAATCTTTGTTCCTTGAGCCTCATTTGCCTTATGATCTCTTTTCTGATTACTCTTAAGTAGTCCTATTGTAATTGTCTACCATTTCTGTCATCTTAAAAATATAACACATAGTAGGTTTTCTTGTTATTTTTCATTGTTGACATTGAATATTGAAATATCTTTCTCTGCCCTTTTTTGCTTCACCATATTTATTTAATATACAACTTTCTTGTTTTCCAATATTTTTTTTCTCAATTTTCATTATCATTCTTTTTTTTTGGGGGGGGGGGTATTAAAGGTTTGTCCCTGAATAGAAGGGCCTACTGAGATATTCTTTTTGAGGCTTCTTCAGAAAATTTTAGAAACTAATAAATGTCAAGACCATGAAACAATAATAATGGTGAATAAACATTTCTTCCTTCAGGGTGATTAACAGCTACTCAGAAGAAAGGCTGAAACCCTGCTTCTTAACCACCATATTCTTATTTATGCAAGCAGTAATTGTGGTAACTACTGCAGATACATTTGGAGGAGTGAAGGAGGGATAGATAAGGGACAATCATTTTAAAATGATCTTTAAAATATCATCCTAGTACCTAGAAGGACTGCTATTCTGAATGCATTCAGATACTTGAAGAAATTTTCAGGTAGGGTGAACAGAAAAAAAGTTAAGTCAAGCTGGCCATCCTTCTGTTTATTTATTGGTCTACTTCTTTCACTTAATCTAGGATTGTACACATGATATATTTCTGAAGGATATCTTGAATGTTGCTGTATGTTAAAGAGCAATGCATTTCTAGATAAAAAACTTTTTGGTATAATGTTAATCCTGTTATTTATTTTAGCTATATTTCTATTAACTTTTTCTTCTCTGTGTTCCTTTTTACTATATCCTTTAACAACTTTTCTAAACTAAGCACATAATTACTTTCCTTCATTCTGTACTTCATTTCTTCCACTGTTTTTCGCCTCCTCATTTCTTCTTGCCCATGTTTCTCCAGATCCCTATGTGACTCCATAGTGTTCACTCAGTTTAGTCTCTTTATTCAGTAATTACATTCTCTCTTATTTTAGTGGTAGAATACCTGCTTCTGTGTTCAGTCTCTGAAATTCCCAGATAAAATATTTCATGTAACACAATAAGAAAGAATTGCAGCTTGAAACTTGTAGTGTGACTGGAACAATGGGAAAATTATTATGGCCTGGAAAAGACAGTGTTGGACTTAATGGACCCATGGCTTAATTTATTATCAGACAGAGTATATTTTATATATTCTCTGTTACTCTCTTTTACTTTCTATCTCTGTTTGCATATCCTATTCAGTTTTTGCAACATATGTAGAGATGAATAATTGTGTTCCTGTTAGCCAAAGGAGTATTTTTTTTTTTTTAGTTTTGCAAGAGATTTCTTAGGAAGCGCCTTTGATGAGAGACAAAAACTGCTATAAATGCACTTATCATTTTACCACTCTGGGGAATCCTCCAGAAGGCAGTCACCTTGATTTCTTGCAAGGAGAAGCAGAATGAAGCAATGTAGAACTAAGACTTTCAATGGGAAATAACATCTGGGGTGATTCCCCTTTTATCATCGCCCTAACTGATTCAGGTATTGGTGGTTGCAATATAGCCTCGTAGGAAAAATATTTTGTGAAAATGTTCATTTATATAGTGTTGGGAAAAATAATCCAGTGTTATTTTTTTTAAGAAACAAATGATGCCTAAGGACTAGAAGAAACTGTATGTAGGGAATTATGAGGCAAGTGTGATCCACAGTCTATATAGGATTGTAACAGGGGCTATATATTATATGTGTATTGGCAGGGGATAATAAAGTTTAAAGAATTCTGTTAGAATTTAGTAAGTTGCAGCTCAATGTTGATAAGCAGAAATCAGTGACTCCCAGAAACATTGATGTATCTATGACAGAACTGCATGATAACTTAAAGCAAAATTTGAAGCAAGAACAAGAAATATTGGTAATTAAAAACTGGATCTTTGTAGGTGGTAGAAAAGTCCATAATTATCTAGCTAAAGAGCCTTCTCCCATTGAAGTCTGTGGGATATTAGTTTTGCTAATTTGTTTTGCATAAATAAATGTGTTTCTTGCTGTTCAACATATGTCTGGTGCCATGAAATTATGGACTTCCTTGGAGTTTTGTCTTAGAAGTGTAGACTTTCAAACTTTTTTAAATCTAAAGCATTTTCATTTTAAAGTTTTAATATTACTATTGTCTCTGAAGGAAAAATAAGATGCATAACTTACCCCCCCCACCCCATCTTTAACTTCACCACACATAAAATGGGACCATATTTTCAAAATACCTTTCTTTCCTGGATAGAAAAAACAACTTACAATTGAAATGTATTTCCAAATATATAATTAAAATAAATCCACATTTTTGAACCTACAACCATGAACATATATTGCTTCCAAATGGCTCAGAAATCAGGAGCAATTTAAAATGATAGCCAGTAGTTCTAAAATGTATAGAAAGGAGAATAAGTCAATATAAAAAATGCTTGTCCTTTTCTTGGGTAATATCACTGACATGAAAATATTCTCTGCTAATAGCAGACCAATGAGTTACCTTTGGCCAATTGCTTGTTTTGAGCTCAGTGCACGCTGAGTGTGTATCTAGTAGTGCAATTAATCACAGTCACAGGATTGATTGATCACCTTCCAATCCATTTGAGCACAATTTATGCAGAGAAAATAGCAATAATTTCAGAATGTCTGCTATAACAAATGGGTTACCCCTTCACTCTGTTTTGATGGACAAAATATCAGAAAAAAAAACGTGACTGGATCTTCTACATTTATTTGCTTTTCTGACAATTGATGAATATTATTTGAAGCCTGTATAACAACAATGAAAGTTTGGAGTAGTGTCTATTAACTAAATATTTGTCCTTAATCCCAAAGATATATATTGGAACACAAGTGGGCATAAACCTCTGTCTAAGACTTTTTAAGACAACCGTGTCTTTTCTTGAAAGCAGCATTGCAATTCTGTGTCAAGCAGCTATAAGGTTTTTTTTTAAAGGAATGGAGTAAGATTGGCTACACATGTGTCTTTGTATACAGGAAAGGTGGATGTCATGTCTTCATCATAATCACTCCTAATTAAAGAGGAAAAAAAATTAAAATCAAATGCTCAGAAAATCTTCCTTCCTTCCTGTTTTCAATGAAAATGATGTTATTTGTATGCATTGATCCTGCTCATGCCCAGTGACAGCCACTTCAAACTTCCCTTTCTTTTTCAGGTTCTGCTAAGAAGCTCTCCTAAATGCATTTTATTATTCTTTATATGGGAGTTAACATTTGTACTATAGCATTAAATATGCACACTACCCTGAGTGAGCAAAAAATAGAAGTGGGATTAAAAAGAAAACTAATAAATGAAATAAATAAAACTGTCTTTAGGATGTATTATGTATGATTATATCCTGTAATGCATATCAGTCTTGGCATTGTGTGTTTCAACTAAACTATACTTTATAAAATTAATGATTCATTTAGATAAGTGAAATAAATCACAGATGATTGGGTTCTTGAATTAAATAAGTCATGATGTGACTTTTGGCTTACTGCATTATGCAAGTTCAGAAATATTTGAATTAAGCCACTACAAGTCTTTATTACGCTATAATACCTTTTTATGTTTTTCTTAGTATTTGTTTCATGCCAATGAAAAGGGAACAGTTTAGATCAGTGGTTCCCAAACTTTTTCAGTCCATCGACCCCTTGGTGTTTCAAACTCATCCTTGGTGCCCCCACCCAGGAGTGGGATTCAAATTTCTGTGGGTGTGGCCTAACTTGAGGATGTGGCTTGCTGGTCACGTGACTGGGTAGGTGTGGCTTGCTGGTCACGTGACTGGCTGATGTGGCTTGCTGGTCACATGACAGGGTAGGTGTGGTTTGGTGGGCATGTGACTGGGTGGGCATGGCCAGGTGACTGGCAAACAAGTGATCCTCACTTAATGGCCAGTTGTTTAACAAGTGTTCTAATTTATAACTGGCCTCCCCAGAGATACTTGACCTCTTTTTGGAGTTTTGACAGCCATGCATACACACACACACTCCCTTCTAACCCTGCTGGAGCAGGTCATTGGATTAGAATCGGCAACAAATCTCTGGTTAGATTCTAGTAGTGAATAAAATCTAATCATAGATGCTTTGCCGATTCTTGTTTTGTTTTATTTGTATCTCTTTATTTTATGTTGCTGAATTGCATTGACATGTCTGTCCCTTCTTGTGCACAACCCAGAAGCTTTTTGTGATTCTTTGCAGCAAAAATTACTGACCTCTGGCTTTGCTTTACTTTTCAAACATGCTGCCACTGCCGCGTTCTAGGTGCCAGCCCCGCAGGTCCACCCCATTGAGCCCACTACACTGGAGGGACCTGCCCAAGCAAGTCAAGTCAATGTAGTGAGCTTGAGAGAGGGAGAGAGAGAGAGAGAGAGAGAGAGAGAAGGAAAAGAAAGAAAAAGGACAGACAAAGAAAGAGGGGGGATGGAAGGAAGGGACAGAAAGAAAAGAAATAAAGAAGGAGGGAGGAGAAAGATAATAAGATATCTATTCTAGTCGAATCACCTGCTCCAGCAGGGTTAGAAGGAAGTGTGTGTGTATGTTCTCCTTGTAATTTACCAGTACATTTTGGTTTTGCCTTCTTCAGAATTGGCAATGTAATACATTGGGGAAAAGTAATTTTTAGGGTGGAGATCTGGTCCAATGGATCCTGTTTAAAGCCTCAACAAAATATGAGAGTCTTGACCATGTTTCTGATAGTCTTGACCATGTTTCATCCACAAAACCTTTAATAGAAGCCAAAGATGTTTCAATGTGCTGGCAAAGATGTTTCAATGTGGAAAAGGACCTCAGTCTAAACTAGGCCTCATTTCAATCTGATGCATTAGGTCTCTCTCTCTCTCTCTCCCTCCCTCCCTCCCTCCCAGACTGGCTTTGCTCTACTTTCCCAATGTGCCTGTGGGGGTGGTGCTTTGAACATGAATGCAGAGAGACAGAGACAGGTAGGTAGATAGATTGGTAGATAGATAGGTAGGCAGGTTGGCAGGCAGGCAGGCAGCAGGCCTTTTGGATGGATGTATAGATAGGTAGGTAGGTAGATTGGTAGATTGGTAGATTGGTAGATAGATAGATAGATAGATAGATAGATAGATAGATAGATAGATAGATAGATAGATAGATAGATCTATATTGGTTGGTAGGTAGGTAGGTAGGTAGGTAGGTAGGTAGGTAAGAAAACAGAAAGACAGGCAGGTAGGTAGGTAGGAAGGCAGACAGACAGCCAGGCAGACCTGATGGATGGATGGATGGATGGACGGACAGACAGACAGACAGACAGAGAGACAGACAGACAGACAGACAGAAAGAATGAATGTGACAGTGGCGGCACTTTGGGAAAGTAGAGCAAAGCCAGAGTGGGAATTGAAGCCCACACAAGTTGCCAAGGTTGAAAAACACTGGCTGAATATATTAACCCTGCCATTCTGGTTTAGAGTTTAGCATGCTGTTTGATTCTGGCTTAGTCAATCAACCATGGCTAAGATCTAAGTCCTTAATGCAGCTTCCTGAATGCCCCTTCTCCAGCCCCCTGCCCCAGTCCTTTCTTTGGCTTCCAATTTTTCAATGCCAACCTCCCTGGGGCAGCGATGCAGCCAACTTCACCCTCTTTACTTCAACCCAAGGTCCACTTCCATCGGTCCAAGCAAGAGGAGGTACTCTGCACATGCTCAGAGACTCCCAACTTCGTGGAAGTGTTCTGCCTATCTTTACGCTCAGCCCAGGAGGAGGAAGGCATGTGGAAGCAGCCCAGACTGGCAGAGGCAGAATGATCGCTTGGAAACTAAGCAAACAAGCAAGCGCAGGGCTCGGTCAGAAGAACTGTATGCACTCCCTGTATGCACTCATTCTCCTAATGCGGAATTACCTCAACAGTGACTGATTCCTCTTTCCATATTCTATGATCCCCCCAAACAATATTTAAAAAGTCATTCAGAAGAGATACAGATTGTTGCCATTGGTGACACATTAGTACAAAGCACTTGATAGTGTATATCTTCTGGCAGTGGCTGTGAGGCTGGAGGTATGAGTTCCAACAGATGTCTTGCCTGGATTCTGTTCTGGCCACCTCTGTATTAAAAGGTAGAAAACAATAATGTTGATTGTTTTAGCAAATGTATTATACATGTAGGTGTTTGAGCAGTTTGAAAGGAAAACCATGGTAATGAGTAAGGATTAGAGCTTTAAAATCATATACTTAACCTCTGTTAAATCTGTTGGGATTTTAAAAGGTTGTATGTCATTAAAAACAAACACATTCATAATGATTTTAGCTTTCCTGAAGTAGACTCTACTTTGCATTATTACGCTGAGTGAAAAGATGAATTACGAATGGCTCTATAGAGTAAAACAAAAAACAAAAAATCAGAAAGCATAGGTAATCACATGATAAACTACAGCCATACATGAATAATTGTGTACAGATATTTTTATATTAGAAGGTGGATTTGCATGTGATCAGCTAATGATCATTCTTAAATTTTTAAAGAACAAAGTCAAAAAATTTCCACTGAAAAATTTCTGAATTTGGTTTTGTTTTCTAAGTTGCTAATGTCAAAATACTGAGAGACAATACAACTCCAAATATTCCCCCACCCAACTGAAAAGGGAATTGAACTATATATATATCCCTCCTAGCAATCCGCACCTTTATTTTATGTTGATGCATTTCTATAGGTAGTATAGACAAAATAAACAAAACCCACCAGTAACTCCTCTGAAGATTCAAGTCATCTTTTTTTCCTGAAAAGCAAGGAGCAAGAAAATATGATGAAATATCATGAAGAGACATTTGTAAACTCATAAGCTCCAAAGATCTTCAAAATCATAATCTTCCATAATGATACTATTTACATTAAGATTGTTATCATGCAGATAGCACAAATTATATATTTGCATCAGTTGTCATAATGTCATAAGTACTTCTAACATTTGCAAAATGATATCATGATGCATATGATTTCAGAGCATAAGTGACATCACTTGGTTCACCCAACAGATGTATAGGTTCAATATTTCAGATAATTAAAACCATAAATTTTATTTGCTGCTCCCAAGCTTGTAAAAGAGCTGGAAAGACAGGCTAAGTTGTGGGGGCTCAGAATTCTAGCACAGTTTTCAAGCTGGCACATAATTCTTGTATGGACTTTTGTATATTTTATTCTTAACAATATTTAACTTTTAATACTGATTTTATTTCTTTATAAGGATTGTTTTTATACATGGTTTTATATGATTGTTCTAAGCTGCCTAGAGTAACTTTTTGTAACATGGTAAACCATATAAATTTTATTAATAAATAAATTATATAAACATATAAAATTTATATAAATTTTTTATATAAAATTGTAAAAAATAAATGCAATGTGCTGGGGAATTGAAATATTAATGTATTACTTTTTGGATATTGTTATATCTAATGTCAGATGAAAGTATTTTGTGTAGTGACTTAGCTAATTTATACTGTTGTAAAATATTGCCGGCAAATTATTATTGATAATTATTTTACTTACATATTGCTCTTCCTTTCAAAAACTCCAAAAATTGGGCAAAAGTGATATGTGACAAAAATGTAATTGACATGTAGGATGTATGAATTATTATCATGTAACCTTTGGAAAGAGTATCTGTGTACCTCTACATTACTAACAATTCTAAGCAAGGACTTCTGAGAAGTTAGAGCTACACATAGTCCATAAAGTAACCTAATTTCAAAATCTTTTTAAAAAACATAGGTGAAGATCTCTGATAAACTATTATTTTTCAAGAGAGATAAGTGGGCAACATAAAGGAAAAAAGAATATCTCAATGTACTTTTGCCTTTTCTTACATCTATGATTTGATTAGGGCCCATCCATATTACAATCCTCAGTGTATAACTCCTGAAGGAATTCTTGATATAGAAAGTTTCTTGATATAGAAAGTTTGTGTACTTTTGGCATAAGAGATAACATCAGAACATGGCATGCATTGACATCTTTTTATTTGTGTTATGCACAAATAGAACATAACACAAGAACAGTCTTCCTGAACCTAACATGTTTCCCTAATGGTAGGTAGGAATGACCTTGGAAGACAGGGGGGAGTGCTGCAGATTAGCCAATGGTCAGAGGTAGGTGAACCTACAAAAGGAATGGGCGTGTAGAAATTGTCTCAGAAGGGATATTCTTTAGTTTCAGCACTGTAAAGGCAAGGGTAAAGAGATGTACTTTCAAACTGCATAATTTTGTTAATGTGACCTTATGACAAAGATGTAGCTACTATTCCAATTAGTAGTAACAGTTTAGATATATCAATATATATTAGATATATTAGGATTGCAGCTGCTTAATAGAATGGAATTTTGGTAACTGAAGTACCAACCGATTTGGAGACATAATGAAAAGAAAGACAGCTCCACAGTATATAATTGGTTTCTCAGTTGTTAGCAATGCTGGCAATATTATGAAGCTGTTCACCTCTTTTGAAAAGATGTTATTTAACTTCAAGTTAAAAAAAATGTCCAAGAACACCATCAATTTAAATCTATGTCTTTTTATGCAAAAAAACATAACTAGATATTGGCAGAGACAAATAGGAAAGATAAATGAAAAGCAAAAGAGATGGGATGACCAATGAATGTGACCAAAGAGGAGGTTTATAGTATCTGTTAATGGGTTTATATATTTCAACTCTTTCTGACTGTCTTGTTCTTTGTGCTCATTTACTTTCCACTGAATTCATAAAAGAAGGTTGCTGACGACCTCCCATTTTTCATCAGAAGTTCACAGCCCATCCTCTGACTGCTCTTTGAAGGATAACCACCATCATCATACAGATTCTTCTAAGCTACAGTGAAGATCACTATCTCAGTCAATGTTTATCAAACAGTCATTTTATATACTTGAAGATGAAGCACAATGGCCAAATTTTATGAGTCATATTTTTATTGCACCATTATAGTGGTCGCCACTCCGCTTTGTCCCTTTGTTTCTCTTTTTTATATAGAACTTCTTTTCACTTATTTGCATTTCCATATTTTTAAAATACGTTTCTGCATTTATGGTACATAAAGAGATAACTTTCTCTTATCATTTATTTTACTCTAGAGTTAGGTTTTAAATTCTTTCTTGTGTTTTGTCTTCCTTTTAAACCCAGTTCACAAAGTTTATTACTTTTTTCACACATTTTTCTACATATTATTCATATTGTTTTCCAGAATATATATATCTCCTTAACATGCATTTATACATCTTTATTTCTGCATACAGACAACTTTTTTCCTAACAAAATGTTCACGGTAATATTGTGATGATATTATATATGCTAATGATACTCAATTATATTTTTCAACTATGGGCATGCCAAGAGAAGCTGTCAAGTTTCTATTCCAATTGGTTTGGATAGGGAGGAAATATCTCCAACTCATTCCTACCAAGATTGACTTACTGTGGTTAAGTTAGAATTAGAATTAGGAGAAGTATATTGTCATTGTACAAGTATAATGAAACTGTGGATGTACCCCAGCAACTGTCTGCAATATAATAAAACCAAAGCACTTAAAAATGAAGATAAGAAAAATAGAGTACCCTTTTTTTTTTTTAACAAATTTTATTCAGTTTTTCACATTAAAAACAAAAATCTCTTTTAAGTGGACAACATATTTCCAGGTCATCACCTTTACATACAAATATGACAGCAATTATATATTCATATATGCATACTTAATTCTATTATTACCTTTTCCATTCCAAATTTTCAGTAAGGAGAGAAACAAACATATTAATTCTAGCCTCTTTCATTAATCTCAATCGAAACATCTTTTTGTTTCATTTCAATTATTTTAAATATAATCGTTTAATATTTATTTTAAACAAAAAGATAAACAATATGTGTTTGCCTAATAATAATAATAATAATAATAATAATAATAATAATAATAATAATAATAATAGTTACCAATATCTCTCGTTACTTTTAATAGTCTATATTAACTTATTAATTTAGTTGGTTCTTTAGTCTGTCATATTCCCTTTCCATTACACATTCTTTTTATAAATTCTAGATTAATACAAATGTTAACACTAAAAAAACAAAAACAAGTGTAGGTTTCCCCCCTTTTACTGTTTTGAGTGTGACACCTCAATGATTAAAATTTACCTTTATTTCCTCATCTTGATTCCCAATAAACCATTATTTTTAAGAAGTTACAAGAATAATCATTACATATTTTCATTTGGATTCCGCATCATATTTCCCCCCTTGATCTTTAATAAGAGTTATCAGTATCTATTTTCTAAATATTTTTAATTGCAGAAATATTCTTATTATGCCTTGTCACCCTGCAGAATCCCCTTTTTAATTCATCAACCATTATCTCTGAAAAAACAATTTCTTTTCAACATTTTACTATTTCCGTATTTCTTTATTTCATGCACCTGTTTCTTACTGCTTCTCCTCCCCCTCTTTTCCCCATATCTTTTCTCATTCCAGTTTATATCCCTCTCTTTCTTAATATCTTCCTTTCCCCTTTTCTGCTGGGTCTTTCTGCCTTTCCTGACTTCACAAGTATTTCCCCTTTTGATTGTCTTCTTAAATCTCAATTTTTTAACCTTCCTTCTTTCCCCGCTTCTTTGTAGTGTTCTTTGTGTTAATTGTCTATTTAAAATGTCTTCTCCTTGAATCGACTCCTCCTCTTCCGAAGCTCTTTCTTCTTGTTCTTCAATCACCATTTCCATTTTTTCTAACACAGAGCAAAGTGATTTGCCTCTTTCCTGTAGTAATTCTCTCATATTTTTAAATTCCATTTTTAATTCCCGAAGAGATATCATCATTACACACTCTTGTATTTTATGATCGTTAAAGTCCACAAAAAAACAAAACAAAACCACTTTTAGTTTCCTTCTTTCTTCTTTCAATTTTCTAAACTTCTCAGTTATTCCAGCCGAGGGTCTATACCAAAAACAACAATCAATTCAACAGTCAGTCTTTCCTTGCTTTTTTCTTTATTCTGGTTCTGCTTTCACTTTCTAAGATTCATACTTACTTTGTTTCAATATTTCTTTAATGTTATATCCACACAAGTTCATTCAGAAACAGGATGCTTTTCCTTTTGTTTGAGCTCAAGTTTTTCTCAAAAGATGGCACTCTCCATTAAACAAAGTCTTCACCTTTTCCCTCTATTTTTTTAATTTACGGTTTTTCGAACCTCAATATTCCAGCACAGTCCAATTTGTAAACTTTATTATTATTATTTTTTGACAATCTTAAATCCAGCTTTATTTTACGCCTGTTTATTCCCAAAATATTTTAGTCCAATTTAGTTAAATCTTTAGTTCCAGCTTCTTCCTTTCCCTGTTCGAAGCCCCGCTTAGCTGTCAAAAATATTTTCTTTTTTTTTTTCCTGTCCCTTTGTAATTTCACCGCTCACTTTTCTTTTCTTAAAAATTCCATGTTACCTTAATCCTGGGGTACTTTTGTTTAGTTGTATTGTCCAGCTGTCCCTGTTCAGATATTATCCACCTCTTTCTTCCCTCCTGCACAAAGCTTAATCCAGCTGAGTCCTCCTCTTCAGGATGGCCATTTTAAACCACCGCTGCAGTCATCTTCGGGAGAAAAAAGACCAAGCCCAGGAGGGGAGATGCAGCTCCCCTCAACCTGGCTTGCTACTTCCCCTTATCCCGCCGCCCCTCCAAGGCAGCTTCAGCCCCTAATCATAATAATCAAAGCTCTCCAACGAAAGAGCATGGACCATAGCCCCAGAGAGTCACAATCTACAGTCCATCAGCAAGGAGGCTCCACTTTCTCGTACCCAAGTGTCCATTTGCAATTAGAGAGTACAATATCTATGAATATACACAAAATATACCACCAAGAAACTGGACATACTGCCTCGTGAGGACCACAATGCTGCACCTCTTTCTCTTCAGGTGCATGAGGTGACAAAAACACTGAGAGCAGTAAATCCCAGGAAAGCTGCTGGACATGATGGCATTCCTGCAGTAGTTATAGTATGTGCTGACCAGTTGGCAGAAATACTTACAGAGCTGTTCAATCTATCTTTATATTTTGGCATGTGTTAAAGATAGATTGAACACCTCTGTAAGTATTTCTGCCAATATGGTGAGCAATGGCTGTTTGTTATTTTGCTGTTTGTGCACCAATCTTTACATACATAAATAATTAGGCCCCTCCCTTTCTGTTACCAGAGGCAATATTGCGATCTTGATGGGGCAAGGTCTGGTCCACTAGCTCCATTGTAGCATCAGAGATTTGAGGGTGCAGTCAGAATTCTGTGACGATTAGCACACAGCACTCATGAATTGTGTTATTGTGGGAGATCTGCAACTGTAGTTCATCCACTTTGTTTATGAGGGATCTGGCGTTTATGAGGAACATATATGGTAATGGGGGTTTCTGCAGTCTCTTCCTCAATTGAGTTAGCAGGCCCGCTCGGCATCCCCACTTCTGTTTTCTCTCCCTATGCCGTCTTCTACACTTGCTTCATCCGACAACAATCCACGGAGCTCCCGGAGATCTTGCTAGCTCCAATGGGATATTATGGGATTCTGTATAAGCATAGGTGACTTCAGTTTTGAGTTGCTGTCCTATATTTATCAGGTCTTTTCAACAGTACGTTAGTCCATTGCAGGATGGAGTAAAATGCAGGAACAAAAAGAAGTAAAAAGACAAAAAGAAGAACAGACATTGGCAGCATTGAGGTGCTGCGACCATGTGCGCTGCCATCTTGTGCTCAGGTCTGGGAATATTTTATCTTTGACCTTGTACTTTCCTTTTCAAGGTTGGTAAATGATCTAGGACTCTTCTGGACATGCAGTTCCTGCTGGAAAAGTAGGTACCAGCTTGTGCTAGGAAGGGCTCCATCTGGCGCACCAGTTGCAGTGTTCCCTATATTGAGAGTACCTTCAAATAGTTACTTGTGCCCCAGTCACCTTGAAGTTTGATTATTGCAATGGAGCTATTTTGGAGCTGTTTTGAAGATCACCCATAAGCTTCACCCACAGATTTGGGTGGTATAAGTCATAATGAAAATGCGTTGATGTGCCCATGTAACATCTCTGTTTTCAGTGAGTTGCACTGGTTGCAGTTTTGCTCCTAGGTGTAATTCAAAGTGCAAGTTGCTAAAGCCCAAATGCCAAAGGGTTTGGTTACTTGAACTGCTTGTCTCTCAATGTTGCTGTGCTCTATTTTCTATGATTAAACAATCTCTCTTAGAACGCCATAAGCATGCCTTCTCTATAGTAGTTCTTGCCTTCCCAAATTAGGTTTTCACTGACATCCAAATGGACCTCACTGTACTGTCATTTATAAAAGCTGTTAAGACTTGGTTCTTCATACAGGCCTTGGGGGACGGAGAATGGGACCTCTTTGTTAAGCCTGTGTTCCTCAACCAGGGTTAAGGAGACAAGCTAAACAGAATGTGCAGCGTTAGTCAGATAGGCACACAGATAAATGTGTGAGATAAGTTTGTATGTTAGTTAACATACAGTAAAAATAACAGATACACTTGTGCTATCAAAAATATAGTTTATTCCATTTAGAGTTTATAGCATAGTCAAAATAACAGTCCATTAGTCATGTATCATTTTAGTCAGTCCATTCAAGGATATTCAATTAGCAAAGTCCATGTAGAATATCCAATGTCAGTTCACTTACAATAAATCAGTCCTTTCACTGTTGATAAATCAACAGTCCTTTTTCTTTCCCGTTCCAGTAGGGGAAAAACGCAGTCTTCAGTATATCCAGTAATTAGGGATCATAAAGCCAGAGAGAGCAAGCTGCCGTTGACTTGCTTCTTTTATGGTGCTTTTACAACCACTCCCTTAATTACATTCTTACAGTTAAAGTTACAGACACTTTAACTAACAAACCATGATAACATATTTATTATTTTACCTAAACCAGTTAGGGTAAACAATGTTATCCCTAACACTCTTAACTTCACTTAATATTTTTTATCTTTGTTTTGTATTAATTTTATTGCAATTTTTGTTTGGTTTTTGTAAGGTGCCTAGAGTTGATAAGAGTGTGATGGCATAATACGGTAGTCCTCAACTTATACCAGTTCATTTAGTGACCATTCAAAATTACTGTGGCATTGAAAAAGTGACTTATGATTGTTTTTCACACTTATGACTGTTGCAGCATCCCCATGATCACATGATCAAAATTCAGATGCTTGGCAACTGGTTCCTATTTATGATGGTTGCAGTGTCCTGAGTCATGTTATCAGCTTTTGTGACCTTTTGACAAGCAAAGACAATGGGGAATCCATATTCATTTAACAATCTTGTTACTAACTTAATAAATGCAATGCAACTTAATAACTATGACAAGTTATGACAAGTTGTAAAATGGGCAATGTTTCATGTAGCAACATAAAGTTTGGGATCATTATGGTTGTAACTTGTGGACTCCCTCTAATAATAATAGCATCATTTTAACATCATTGACATTGACAAAATCAACATGAGTCAGTTGCAAAAAGTATCTTTGCTTTAAGACCTTACAACCTGTAGATGATACTTTCAATACGATCAACCACCCGCATCTACCTATCCCAGATCCTTGGGAAGGTCCTGATAAGTGTCAGGGTTCCAACAGACATGATATTCTTCTGATTAAAATCAGAATTCCACCCTCCCTTCCCCCCCTTCTTCTCCTCCTTCCCCTCCCCTCGGAGGCCCCCTGAGTCAGGAGTTGCTCCTACCAGCATGGCTCCATCCCGCGTTGCCTCATGAAGGGAAAGGCAAAAAAGAAGAGCCGCGGCGGCGTTTTGCAACAGCAGCAGCGGCACCGGAGGCTCAGGTGCAGCAGCTCCCGGTTTTGCCTTTCCCTTCCCAAGGCAACGCGGGACTGGAGTCGTGTGGAGCTGCGCCGGCAGTAGCAACTCCTGACAGGCCCAGCCAGACACCTGAGCGCAGCCTGGGCAGTGCGAGCGGAGGCCGCTGAGTGGCAGGAAAAGGGAGTTGGGCAGCCACGGATCATTCGTCTCTTACCGTCGCCACCGCCTAGCCCTGGTGAGGGAAAGCAGCGGGCGCTCCCCGGGCGGCGGCCTTGGCCCCGCCCCCAGGGAAGCAGCTGCCCAGCTCTGGAGCTGATCCACATGTGACCAGCTGGAAAGGAAGTGTGTGTAGCATTGGTGTTGTGTGTGCGATTTCTTGGCTCGCAGCGTGGGGTCTCTTTTGGCTGGCCCCGATTTTTTTTTCAGAGGGGAATATCATGCCTGTTCCAAGTAATAGACCCATAGAAAACAAAACTTTGAGGATAAAAATGCCAAATCCCATATGAACATTGGCTGATTGTATAACAAACTCTAATAACAATAGTCTTCAATTAGTCATTCACTCCAATTATTCTCCAATGAAGAATAATTTACTATCTGGATATTTTCAGACTTTCCAATAATGTTATATAACTCATGCATTCTAACTTACATTGGTCTTTTCAGACATCCAGTTCCACTTCACAGAGAGAGGTTTCCCAAACTCCATACCTTTTCCACAAACAGAAGATTTTGTATACTGACTGTTGTTCATCCAATAGAAATTGTTTCTCCAGGATACCTTTGTTTTCTCAGTCTACCACTTGCAAGTTTGATAACTTCTGTTGGTTTCCTCATCTTTCTATCTTCAGTTGATAAAATATCATTTTCTTTGGCTTCAGAGTAGTGCTCCTTCCGTTCTTGTTTTCAAATATTTGAGTAACAAGTTATAATACATTTTTCACAGTACATAGCAACATTAAATAACCAACTTAATAAAACATAATGAACATGACTTCTACAAGCAAGAATATGTAAAATTGTTTCACATGACTCTCTCTTTTGCTCTGTTTAAAGAATATAGTGCTGTGCCTGATGTGTATATTGTCCAATTCACATATAGGTTTGGGAAGTGCAGACTGAGTTATAATATCTCATCACCACTTTAAATATAACCATCCTTCCTTTCATTAATTTTATAAAATGTATCATGATAATAATTGGTTATGAAGAATATGCTAATGTCAGCACAATGGCTAAGTGGGATAAGGTCTTCTTCTATTCTAGAGATGCCCCAACTATATCCTAATTGCCCAATTATCTATTTCTGAATTTATTTTGGCAACAGGAGGTATCTGGAAGTTATTTATATATTTGTTATAGCAAAATAACAATGAATATATGGTTAAATATTTAAGAATGTTGTCTCATTCTGTCCAGAAAAAAATGTGATGAATCCCTTTAGAGCTCACTATTCATGAAACTTCAGTCAGATTATTTATCACATGGCTTTCTCAGATCCCAGATAAAAATAATGTAACAAAACCTTATAAATTTTTATATAACTGCAAATAAATGGAGTTATTGTAAAAAGTACATATCATATCAGCTATGTTGTTCTTGCAAATGGAAGGAAGGTAGAAAACACGTCTAAGAAATAAAATTCATACTGAAGAAATCTCAGAAATAACAAAAAAGCTTCATAAATCTGCCCAGGGATCCATTATGAATAAGTGGGCACAGTGGGGGGACAGCACAGGAAGCCTTACCGAGATGCATCACTGGAAAACTGGCAATTCAGTTTAGCACTGCTGTGTGTTTTACTGAATTTCTATTGTTTGTCTGTTTTTCTTTAATAATTTTCCATTTGGGAAAAATAGTTACTATGATGTACATTTTCTGATTGACAGAGACGTGTCAGGGGCCTATGGTTTCTGCTTTTATTCTGTTATTTTTAGGCATAATCATTTTGTACATCGCTCTTCAATGGCTATATATGGAAATGACTTTTTTTTTGAGCAGATGGGTGTAATAAAAACAAGTGCTTTGAAATGCGGAGCCATTCAAGACATCAAACACTTTCTCCAGTCTTCCAGGCCCAGCTTGATAAACTACTGTTGATATAAGACAGGCCCATGAACTGACATGAAGGACAGCCATTTAACTGCTGATCCATTTTACTTCAAATGGCAGCTTCTGATGGGTCTGCCTTCTTCATCCTAGGCCTTTATTTTAGAAGGAAGTAATGTTTCTCAACTAATTGCAAGAATTCTTGAAAGCTAGAAGCTATACATTAAAACTTGAAAGTCAGAAATAAAGATTTTCTTTTCATTTTTTCAAAAAGGCTTCTCAGGGAGAGAATTCTTTCATAACAATTAGGTCAATAAGACTTGTTTCTTACATCCTTGTCCATCATTAAAAAACTGAAGCCCTTGATTGCTACTGGTGTTACAAATGCATGATTGATTTGATAAGAATATAGAATGAAGGTGAACCTTTTTCTCTCTTGAATGTATTTTTAATGTTGCATTTATGTTCCACACAGAGGTCTATAGCTTTTTATTTTATTTATAGATGCTTTCATTACATTACTTTAGCCTCTTAGTTCTATTTCTAAGACTATACGAATGTTTTGCGTGTAACAATAATATTTGGCTTTTTAGTTTTAGGTTTGAAAATATTTGAAAGTATTATTTAAAATACTTATGTATTGTCAGAAGATAGGTGATATAGCAAGAAAAAATTAAATACCATATCTTTTGGCATATTAGCATTTAGGCTTTGTGTTTATTTCTTGCTGTAGCCCCAATATGTCCAATCTTAGCTTCCAAATCCTGGACACAATTAAAATTTCCGCAGCCTTTCAAATCTAAATCTAAAAAGTTGAAACATGAAAAAACATTCTTCCACTCTCACTTTAGGAATATGTATAATGATATGCAAAGAGAAATTAATTTTGACACTTGGATTTTATTGTGAAATGTAAAACATGCAGAATTTATGAATAGCATGTATGTACCAAGTGACCTTTCTAAATAACCAAGAGAAAAATATGAACTCTCAAGTTACAATTTCCAGTGACAAAGTTACAATTCATTGTAACAGATAAACATACATTTAATTCTATCACAGAATCTTATTTTTTTAAAAAAATCACCTTAAATTATAGCTCTTAGGTATCATAAAATTTGTTAAAAATGTTTATTGAAGATGACATCAGAAGAGATCAAGTATGTCATGACACAGTTATGGTTTGTTATGGTGTGTGTGTGTGTGTGTGTGTGTGCATACAAGCTGGTATGGATGTGCAAAAAACATAGAAATATTCTTTCTTCTGATTCAGCCCATTCAACTTTGTAGCTTTCATGCAGAGGTCCTCTCTATTACTTTTAAAGTGGAAGTGCTAGAGTCTCAACACAGACTTTTCCATATTAACGATATATTCTGTTCCACTAACTATTCTTAAATTCCTTTTTTTACAATATTGACAATATAATTAATCTTGAACTTCCAGAACCAGGCAAATAATCACAATGGGAATAGTAACTGATTAATCCATCTGATTATGATGGATTAGTGTTCATTTTACACTGTAATTCATTTTAAAAGGCTGGGGTGTGATTACAAAGTGATTTTTGTAATTGGGAATTGTCATTACAAGGTAGATAAGAAAAAAAACTAATCTGGCAAGCTGGATTGATTAAGAATATATTAACGCTTGAGAAGGTTAAGCACACAGATATTTTTGAAGAACTTCATCACTTGTCTTTTGTTGATTCAGAATTAATAAATTTGGTCAGTATTACAGCATTTAGCAAAAGCAGATGGTAATCAATGGTGTTGTTAAGCAGCAACAATTTAGCTAGGAACTAGACAGCTGAATTGCATTGAATTATATAACTTTTAATCAATAGAAGTAGAGGTTAGGAATGTAAGTCACTTAACAGTTGGGTTGGAAAATATATAAACCAAGATAGACATTTTTTTTTTAACAAATTTTATTCAGTTTTTCACATTAAAAACAAAAATCTCTTTTTAGTGGACAACATATTTTTGGGTCATCACCTTTACATACAAATATGACAGCAATTATACATTCATATATGCATACTTAATTCTATTATTACCTTTTCCATTCCAAATTATCAGTAAGGAGAGAAACAAACACATTAATTCTAGCCTCTTTCATTAGTCTCAATCGAAACATCTTTTTGTTTCATTTCAATTATTTCAAATATAATCCTTTAATATTTATTTTAAAAATAAATATAAACAATATGTGTTTGCCTAATAATAATAATAATAATAATAATAATAATAATAATAATAATAATAATAATAATAATAATAAAGTTACCAATGTCTCTCCTTGCTTTTAATAGTCTATATTAACTTATTAATTTAGTTGGTTCTTTAGTCTGTCATATTCCCTTTCCATTACACATTCTTTTTATAAATTCTAGATTAATACAAATGTTAACACTTAAAAACAAAAACAAGTGTAGGTTTCCCCCCTTTTACTGTTTTGAGTGTGACACCTCAATGATTAAAATATACCTTTATTTCCTCATCTTGATTCCCAATAAACCATTATTTTTAAGAAGTTACAATAATAATCATCACATCTTTTCATTTGGATTCCGCAGCATATTTTCCCGCTTGATCTTTAATAAGAGTTATCAGTATCTATTTTCTAAATATTTTTAATTGCAGAAATATTCTTATTACTCCTTGTCACCCTGCAGAATCCCCTTTTTAATTCATCAACCATTATCTCTGAAAAAACAATTTCTTTTCAACATTTTACTATTTCCGTATTTCTTTATTTCATGCACCTGTTTCTTACTGCTTCTCCTCCCCCTCTTTTCCCCATATCTTTTCTCATTCCAGTTTATATCTCTCTCTTTTTTAATATCTTCCTTTCCCCTTTTCTGCTGGGTCTTTCTGCCTTTCCTGACTTCACAGGTATTCCCCCTTTTGATTGCCTTGTTAAATTTCAACTTTTTAACCTTCCGTCTTTCCCCACTTCTTTGTAGTCTTCTTGGTGTTAATTGTCTATTTAAAATGTCTTCTCCTTGAGTTGACTCCTCTTCCTCTGAAGCTCTTTCTTCTTGTTCTTCAATCACCATTTCCATTTTTTCTAACACAGAGCAAAGTGATTTGCCTCTTTCCTGTAGTAATTCTCCCATATTTTTAAGTTCCATTTTTAATTCGCGAAGAGATATCATCATTACACACTCTTATATTTTATGATCGTTAAAGTCCACACACACACAAAAAAATCACTTTTACTTTCCTTCTTTCTTCTTTCAATTTTCTAAAGTTCTCAGTTATTCCAGCCGAGGGTCTATACCAAAAACAACAATCAATTCAACAGTCAGTCTTTCCTTGCTTTTTTCTTTATTCTGGTTCTGCTTTCACTTTCTAAGATTCATTCTTACTTTGTTTCAATATTTCTTTAATGTTATATCCACACAAGTTCATTCAGAAACAGGATGCTTTCCCTTTTGTTTGAGCTCAAATTTTTGTCAAAAGGTGGCACTCTCCATTAAACAAAGTCTTCATGTTTTCCTCCTATTTTTTTATTTAGGGTTTTTCGAACGTCAATATTCCAGCACAGTCCAGTCTCCAATTTGTAAACTTTATTATTATTATTTTTTGACAATCTTAAGTCCAGCTTTATTTTATGCCTGTTTATTTCCAAAATATTTTAGTCCAATTTAGTTAAATCTTTAGTTCCAGCTTCTTCCTTTCCTGGTTCGAAGCCCCGCTTAGCTATCAAAAATATTTTCCCCCCTGTCCCTTTGTAATTTCACCGTTCACTTTTCTTTTCTTAAAAATTCCATGTTACCTTAATCCTGGGGTATTTTTGTTTAGTTGTATTGCCCAATTGTCCCTGTTCAGATGTTATCCACCTCTTTCTTCCCTCCTGCACAAAGCTTAATCCAGCTGAGTCCTCTCTTCAGGGTGGCCACCGCTACAGTCATCTGTAGTGGGGATAAAGACCAAGCCCAGGGGGGAAGATGTGGCTCCCCTCAACCTGGCTTGTGGCTTCCCCTTACTCCGCTGCCCCTCCAAGGCAGCTTCATCCCCTAATCGAAATAATCAGGGCTCTCCAACGAAAGACCACAGACCATAGCCACAGAGAGTTGCAATTTACAGTCTGTCAGCAAGGAGTCTCCACCTTCTTCCCCCAGGATAGACAGTTTAATACTACCTTTTTAAGGGAATGCTAAAATGGTAATTGGGTGTGGTTCCTCAAATGGCCATAAGATGGAGTCAGAAACCTGGGTTGTTTAATTCTGTTCTGTTGCTGAGAGTGTTGCCTTTCCTGCATTTCCCTATTGACTGTTACTGATCATCATTATTCTTGGATTTGATGTGAGTCTATTACTGAACTGTTTTTGATACTGGAGTTTGATTTGGATTATCCCTGGACTGAAAACTGACTGCTTTAACCGTGAATGACTTGGACTGTTTGTTGAACTTTGCTTAACCGTTTTAGTGGAAGTAAAAACCTACATTTTACGACACAGTGTATCTGTGTGCTGGTTGTGTGTTATTCTTCACTACTCTCACGATGTCTCCCTATGTGTGCTCATTCTCCTAACAGGGGATTACCTCAACACTAGATGCTGTAAAAAGTTGAATGCTTATCTGTTTCTTAAAATATTATGCATATATTCTGGTATTATTTCCTTTATAGACCTTTATAAATGTGCAAAGTATTGCAATGTCTCAAGATTTGTAACGGAATTAAGTTAAAACCAAGTAACTCTGTTTTTGTATATTCAATTAAACTACATATCCTACATATGAACTATTTTTGGTCTTCTTGACCTGAATGGCCAAAAATTGAAACCATTTTCTGGAGAAATTGTCTTGCATTTTAGGTGTTATAAAAGGGACTTGTTCTTGGTCCCTACCTGTTATAGGGAAAGCATAATGGAAAGTCGGAAAGCTAAGAATAATTAAATGCTGCATCTATAAAGTTCAGCCAGGGAAGTAAATCCTGATAATTCAAGGCTGCTTTGTGTCCTTAAGTAAAGAAAAAGTAATCCATCCTGATCATATAATTTGATTTGGTTTTGTACTGACAATACACAAAACAAAAAATATGAGACTCCAGGGCCATATGGGAACACCAGTAGTCTTGGGTGTGCACTCTACCAAATCTAAAATTTAATAAGCCTATTTAATTTTTAATTTGCTAGCAGGAAAGAAATATAAAATACATTACCAAAGAATAATAAAAATGTTAAGACTAATATTAATTACATGAAAATGAATTTGGATTTTTTTTTTTGTCTTACTGTCCTGAAAATGTCATGCATTCCTGCTCTAGAGCTTCAGAATGTTTCATTGTGATCCACTCAATCTGGTGTTTTTCATCTAGAGTTGATTCCATTTTAGCTTCCATTTAAAATTCACAGAGTTGCAATTACAACCATTTGCAGTTGATGGAGATAAATTGGTATCTTCAGGCAATAGAGATAGGAACAATGCCAGATCATGGATTAAAGCCCTGGGTCTATAGGGTTGCCACATTTTTGTAGCTGAGACAATGGATGTTCAATGTTCTGAACTAGGCTTCACAAAATCATGAAGCTGACTCCTCGTCCCGATAAAACCCCTTTTTATTAGGCTAATGTAAATTCCTCTCATTCACATCCAGCAAAGTCCTGACAAACAGTCTTTCAAGAGTGATTTACAATTACAGACCTTATCAGGCTTGGAGAGTTGCCAGGCCTCTAGCTTCCAAGTGCAATGCTGTATCAGAAAATACTTGGCAAGCAGTCATGAACAAACCTTCACTCTAATTAAATGAACTAATTGTCTCATGCAAACATCATTCCCCCTTTACTCCTGTTTATTCCATATGGGAGGGGCCATTCACCATCCACCTGTGCCTTTACTCCTGAGTCAACCCTTGTTCCTTAACTGTTCCCTTCTTCTGACAGCTCTGTGCATGCGCACATTGGAAACAGGCTCCAGCTGTTCTTCTGCCTCACTGATCTTCAACTCATCTGATAACTGTCAGACAGCCCTGGGCCCATTTCTGCCTCTGATGTAGAGCACTCGTCAGAGCCTTCACCAGACTCCAGGACTGGCCCAGGTTCCTCCCCAACCTCCTCACTGTCCAAGTCTGCTGCTGGTGGGCTACAACACTTGACTCCTTGCCAATTTCAAACAAACTTAGCATAGAAGAACCCCCGGCTAGATATTAACCAATCAGTTTCTTACATTTACTGTAAAAATGCACAAAAGCATAAACATATGCAAATGAAGTACTAAGTTTTAAGGTGCTGAATGGGTTTATGACTGAAGTCAGTGAGAATGTAGGTGCTCAGTGCTGTGGCTGAATCAGAACAATACTTGTGATTTAAAGCCTTTTACTGTCTTACAAATTATACTACAGACCACTTACACATATGCTATGGAAATATTATCATTAATAATTGAAATTGCTTTTGTCAAAATACAAGAATGATGTTCTATTCCCCAACATAGTGGATTAATAATATACAGAATGAGGAACTGTAGGGAGCTTGTAAACTGCAGGAGAGCATTAGTTCCATTGTCTGTTTCTTTTCACATTTCTCTACCACCCCATGATTAAAAACTGCTTTATGCCCCCCACAAAATCAAACAAGGAAAGTGTTAACACTGCAACTTAAAATATAAGCTGCATGAAAAATACATTCAATTAACTGTGATTGTTACAGTGATAATATAATGGGTGGAAAGAGCCCAAGATACTTAGAAGATACATTTAAACATTGTTTCATTTTCCATACTTGGTTGTGCTCATTGAGCATACTTAACAGGACAGTTTACTATGAAGCATTTCTGTCACACAACATATCAAACTTAGTTAATGGTAACCTTGGTTAATATTTTGTTGCTTAATATGTTGAAGAAATATAGTCAATTCAGCTTTATGATTCATTGAATTCTGAAAATCAAGGATGATCACAGATACTAGTTGTATGCATTCTCTGCATTTCTAATTGTCTGTCTGTATCTGTCTGCCTCTCCTCACCTCCCCCCCTCTCATTCTTCACTTTATGACAAATTTCAGCCATAAAGCTGGATGTTTGCAGTGTCTCTCAATTCTACCTAAGTCGTGGGGGTTGTGATGAAAATTAAAGAGGAAGTGTATTATGTGTGCCATTTTGAACTCTGGGAGTTAAATCTAATATAATTAATAAATAAAATAAGACTTATTCAGTTATAATGTTGCCTTTTCCCCATTTCTATATCTCAATAAATATACTATATACTAAGGACTAAAGAACACAAAACCAGATGGTCTTAATATAATATTTAGCATGAGCTGTTGTGAAAATATTTTCAATGTTTTGAAAATAAGAAAACTTACAAAAATACAATGCTTGTGTGTACGTATATGTGTTTATGCATATAGCATGTTAGAAGAACATCTTGTTCCAAATCTGCAAATCAGCTTAATCCAAAACAGCTTGAATCACATCTTGGACAAATACAATCATAGGTTACATTTTCTCGAGTCAATATTTCATGCTATAAAAACAAAACATGACATATAATGAACTGATGGCAATGATGGCAGCTTTAAAAGATTATACATATCAGAATGCTAAAAGTCTATATTTTTTGACCTTCACATTTTTGTATAGTGACTGAATATTTTGTTGTTATATTTTAATTGGTTTATGGATTAATCAAGTTTACAATGTTTTCTCTCTTTCACATGTACGTACCTACATATTGCACATATTTGTTTAGCTGTTGTTTTGTTTAATTGGTGTTTGTACTTGAGCAGGAAAAAAAATCCAATATCATTAGGAGTTTATAGCACATAGCTTAACAGAAAGTATTTAAAACTTTAAAAATTAGTAGATAGTGTGATTGGTTCTTGTCGAATTTGCTACTTCAAATCTATTTGGATATTTGATTGACTATTTCTAATTGTTTCTAAAAATTGATTTGAATTCATTTGAAATATCAAAATTGGTCAATGTTATTTCATTTTTTGAATCACTTACAATTGTTTAATTTAACATTTGGAAATTGATTCCATTGATTGCCTTTGAATCAAGTCTCCCGACAGAAACTTCACACATATTATTAGCCAGAGAGAAGAATGATATATGTTTAGATACATATATGGGGACATGCAGTATTTCAGTATTCAGTTAATATAGTTAATAGGATTAATTTAGGAAGAAAAAAATCCACTGTTTCCTTCTTCCAGATTCATTTATTGCTGAGTTATTCAAATCAATGAGTGCAGATCAGAGCAACCTAACTTTCTCTGTGAAGAGTATCTATTCTAGCTTAGCATAGTTCAAAGTTGAAGTAGTTTGAAACAGACAACTAGAGGATGAAGTTGGCAACTTAGTAAACAGCAGTCCACTGTAACTGATGTTATCTACCAGGACTGGATGAAATAGTGGCAGTATAGTTAAAATGCTATTACATCTTTGAAGGAGGGTTTAGTGAATCATTGCTACTATTAGGTCTTTCTCTTGGAATGTGTGTATCATTGTTAGAAAAGGAAAAGGACTTGGAAGGTCATAAATTAATAATGTGATTTATAAATTCTCTTGATTTGGAGTTTAAGTTTTCCTTTAAAGTGAAGATACTTTTCTAAACTGTTGAATATAACCATCATATCAGAGAAATGTTAATGACTGCAGTGAGAAGAAAATATAAAAAAGACAGTAAAGGGGCTAAATTTCAAAGTCAGCACCATGGTTAGCTCTTGACCATGGTTAGCTCTTGACCATAATTAACTCTTTGAAACAGAACTTTATTTTTCTTTATTTCTCCCTCCTGCTTTTGTTTAATTTTAATTAATTAACATTTCTGTCTTTTTCTGTGAGAATTCCAGTTTCTCCCAGCAGAACATGGGGTTATTTTACACGTATCTTATGGAATTTGGGATACAGTTACTTATTTGTAACTAGCATCTGATAATGCTTGCAGTATCTATCCTTAATCTTTCTTCATGATGTATGGTATAGTAGTGCCATATGGATTTGAAGTAGGCAGCCAGTAGTTAGCTGGAAACAGAAGTTAATTGAAGTGTTAAAACATCAGTGAATTAAAGTGAATTAAAGTGTTAAAACTTGTTTCAAAAGAAAGCAATTCTTGAGAAATCAAAACAGTGCCTTCCCAAAGTTCAGATTTAATTCTAGCTGATCAGCACCCACAGTTCACATCTCCTGTTCCACTGAAAAATAATGATAGCTTGAATAGATCCTGACAATTGAAGCCCTCACTGGCTTTTGAAGACTGAGGAAATGACAAACATTGTCTGGGACAGTTCTTTTATCTGTCTTTTTTTTGGGGGGGGGGGTTAATATAGGAGTTTGACAAGAAAATTTCATTTGCTTTCATCTAAGACTTCTCAAAAGAACTACAAGGTGGTAAATCTTTTATGGACAGAAAAAAGGGTTTGTGAAAATAAACTTAAATAAGTTAAATAAATAAGTTCAGAGAATTTGCTGGAGCTGGAGCTTTTCCTGCCTAGTAGTGACATTGTGTTGAATAATTTTGATTTGTGCTATTGGTATTCCAGGTAAATATTTAATGCAAGGATAGGTAGATACCCAATTTCTTGGATCAGCATGGTTGTTGTTACTACATTCTTAGATTCTCAAAATTTGCTAACCAGCAAAAGCAAGTGGAAAAATAATTTACTTAAAATTAAAACAGGCTGATACTAAACAGTCTGGTGAGCATTAGTTTTCAATACAAAAAGTAAGCAAAACCAAGGCCAGCTGAGAATATATCTCAAGCAGAATGGATGGGGGGAATTCTGGAGTTGAAGTCCACATACCTTAAATCTGCCAAGATTGAAAAAAAAAACTGATCTGGAGGATTGTATAATAGGTTGGGAAGGGTTTTTCTAGATGGTTTATACTACATTTCATTTAAAAATGCAGCTGTGAGTAAAATAGAAAATGTGTAGAAATACATCTAGAAGACCTTATTGCAGTGGAAAGCTGGTTATAAAAATGTGGCAAGAACAATAAAAAATAAAGCTAGAGTTCAATTTAGAAACCACTACTTAGTTTTATTGTTACAATATGTTTTTATTGTGTATAATTTTCTCATGGGATAAATTTGTATCAATTAGCCTGCAGTGATTTTGACTTTGTGATCCTTTGTAGACTTGCACAATTTGTATGCAAATTGCCCATGGCATTGCCAAACACTTATTTATCATTTTGTGCGAGTTATAAATTATTAATGCATGAATTTACCAGTTAAGCCAAATCTCTTCATGTAATTAAAAGTGACCAAATATTACTATATATTAGAAATAGCATGCCAATAAAATTGTTACAAATGGTTTGGTGATCAAAGGATAAGATAATAGCTAAGGAATGCATTATTTTGAATAATTGCAATAATTAGAAAAGCACTGCTTTATACTAAATATTGACAAATATAAATCTTGTATAGAGATAAATGTAGTTTTTAATATTTGTGGTCTATAAAAATTATTATATATGCATCAGTTATGTAGAGTTTAAAATCTAGTTCAACCATGATTAAATTATGGTTATATAATTTACATATTGGTTATTTACCAAATGTTCTAATAATATATGGAATAAATTGGTATTGTATTCACACTTTTCAGTATTGCTCTGAGAAATATTATATTGTAAGGAATCTTTTAGGTATCATTCTGGCATAAAACTGCAAAAAACTTTCATCAGCATTTCTTCATTGTCATCATATTCTGATGTAAAACATTGTCTACAGATAAAATAGCAGTGTATTTAATGTTAAATTAATATAAAATAAAAAGTTGTACATATTAAAAACAATGCAACATATGATCAAAGGAAGAATATTGAATTTCACTCGTTCTGATAATAGATCATCTATGTCTGAACTTACTATATTCAATTTGCAAGGCCACCAGCACGTTACTGGTCATTCTGGATCTTTCTGAAAGGGAAGAACAATTTTAAAAATCGGAAAATATACAATTAATGATTAAGAACCATTTTTTTTTTCAGTTTCTGATGACAATGATGATGATGTGCAATTCAAGTGAATGTTGACTCTCAACAATCACACAAATTTTTTTTTCCAAGGTAATATGTCCATAATTTGGTTGTACAAAAAGACTGCTAAAGTCTTTTCCAACTCTGTTATTCTGTTCCTTCACATTTTCTAATTGTGTACCCTGGCCCTATAATTGAGTCCATCTACCTGATTGCTTTTCTATCCTCATCACTCTATCCTTCCACCTTTTTCAGTGTTATAGAATTCTCAAGAGAGCCATGTTTCTGCATAATATGTCTATATTATTGTAATTTGAGCCTGATCATTTCTACATTTGCATTGATTTATTCTGAAATCCATTTGTTTATTTTATTGGCTACTGTATCTATGCTATTCTTAGAAGTCTTCTCTAACATTAGTTAGAAAGCATCAGTATTGGGTAGGATTCAAATTTTGTAACAATCGGTTCTGTGGATGTGGCTTAATTTGTGGGTGTGGCTGGTGGTCAGGTGACTGGGTGGGCATGGTTTGGTGGTCATGGGACTGGATGGGTGTGCATGGGTTTGCCATGTGACTGGCAAACCAAATACAAGTGGTCCTTGCTTAATGGCCGGTTGCTTAGCAAGAGTTTTAATTTATGACTGATCTCTCCAGAGCTACTTGACCTGTTTCTAGTGTTTTGACAGCCATGCACACACAAACACACACACACACACACACACACACACACTTCTACCCTGCTATTCTTTGATTCTGTAAAGATCTCCTGGACTAGACGAACTCCAAGATCCCTTGCAGGCCAGCCCTAGATTGCTGTGCAGCTTCAAAGAGTCTTCTGAAGCCAGGGTTTGTATCCTTCCTTCTTCTCCTTTTTTTCTCTCTCCCTCCCTCCCTCCCTCCCTCCTTCCATGAATTTATCTATCCATCCATATATCTCATTCACTTTCTTTCTTTCTTTCTTTCTTTCTTTCTTTCTTTCTTTCTTTCTTTCTTTCTTTCTTTCTTTCTTTCTTTCTTTCTTTCTTTCTTTCTTTCTTTCTTTTTCTTTCTGCCCCTTCCTTCCATCCCCCCTTTCTTCATTTCACTTCCTTTCTCTCTCCCCTTTTCTTTGTTTCCCTTTTCTCTTTCTTTTCTTTTTTGTGTCTTCCTTCTCTCTCTCTCTCTCTCCTCTCTCTGTCTCTCTACACCCTCTCTTCCCCCCTCTGTCTTTCTCTCTCTCCCTCTTCCCTCTCTCTCTCCCTCTCTTCCCTTCTCTCTTTTTCCCTCTTTGTTTCTCCCTCTCTCTTCCTCTTCCTCTTTTTCTCCCACCTCTCTTTTTCCCTTTCTCTTTGTCTTTCTCTGTTCCTTCCCTTCCTCCTTCCCTCTCTCCTTCTAAAGCAAGGAGACCCAGCTGAAACACACACACACACTTCCAATATTGATCATTAACTTATGTTCTTTCTGGCCAATCTCCTAGTGTCCCAGGGACCAGCTGCAATTGTCATTCGTACCCTGTCCTGCATTACCTGGAAAAGCTGGCAGGCAAGGCTTCCGGGTCCAACAAAGGGGCCGGGGGAGGGACTTCCTCCCCTCCCTTCTCCCACCCTGCTGGCATCCCGACTGCCTGCAAAGTGCAAACTTACCTTTCTCCCATGGCGGGTGGCAGAGGAAAAGGTGAGCCAGCCAGGACTGAGCTGTTGGCACTCAGCTGTCCAGCAGCCCACATCTCGTCCCCCTAATGCTGCTTAGATTCTCTGCAGCTACTGGGACTCGTGGCTACTGGGAGGGGTACAGGAGGCAACCAGGAAGCATGCATTCCACCTGCATTGCCCCTCTGCCTACCACCCCTTTCTTGCCCAGCTGAGCATTTTAGCTGAATGCAGACAGCCAAGGAAGATCCATTTTCATGAGGCTTGACTTGCACCATTCTCACAGAATGCAGCCCGCATTCAGCCAAAGCGCGCAGGCCGGCAGGCAGCAGAGGGAAGGGGTGGCAGGTAAAGAGGCAATTCAGACCCAGGCATCATAGTGTTATGCTCCCTGGTCACCTGTCCCCCCCACCCCTACCAGGCAAGCCAAGCAGCTGCAGAGAATCCGAGATGCAGGCTGGTAGGAACCCAAGTGGCAACAGGTCAGCCCTGGCTCACCTTCCTCTCTGCCACCAGTGAGTCAAGTAAGCTGGAGGCTGGGGATGGTTGGGTGGGAATCTTGCTCGGCTATGAGAGCTGTATGGGTGTCCCCCCACAGCTAGGCAAGTGGGGTGGGGAGGAAACTTGCTAGGCCACGAGAGCCGCATGGGCAGTCCCCATGGCTAAGCAAGCCAGACATGGATGGGGTTTGGCAGCTAGCTAGGCCACGAGCACTGAGGGTGGTGGCGGCACAGTGATGGTGGCCTAGGCCAGCCCGGGAATCAGGACCCAACTGGTGCTTTTGGCAATAGTGGCAGCAAGGACAGTGATGGCAGCAGTAGTGTGGTGGTGGCAGCCTAGGCTGGCCCAGGGGTCGGGACTCAACTGGGGCTGGCAGCAGCAGCAGCATATAGGTGACCTGGGCTTGCAGAATCTCATTCACCTAGACAGATCATGGTGGAAGGCAGACAGCGATGGCTGGCAGGTGGGCAAAGACAAACTGCAGACAGTGATGACACATGGCTGAGATAAGGAAGGGCAGGGTTAGAATGCAGTCAGTTTGTTGTGCATGGAGATAAGGACTGACTGGGCAGGGAGCGGAGAAGTGGGCGGAGAGGAGTGGGGCCAGCCAGGGACCTGTTTTACCGGTTCTCCAAACTACCCGGAATCGTAACAACCGGTTCTACTGAACCAGTCTGAACTGGTAGAATCCCATTCCTGATCAGTAGCACTCTTTCTATCCTGCTTCTTTACATTATGTTCTTTGTAGGTATTGCTATATCATAGCATCTGAATATCTTTTCCAAGGCTTTCATGGCTGCTCTTTGAAGTGATAATCTCTGGTATAATAACTGATTGCTACATCCTTTGCTATTGCAAACTGATTCTAAAAGACAGAAACTATCTAGAGCTTTACTGTCAGTTCAAATGCTGGTTGATATACCTGCTGTCATTAGTGCGGTCTTCTTTATATTTAATCATAGTCCCATTTTTTTTCACCTTGCAGAACATTTGCATTCAGAGTAGTACCATCAGCATAGTACCGTTATTGATGTTTCTTCTTCCAGTTTTAAAACCACATTCTTCTTTTTTCAATCCAGCTTTTCTTAATATGTATTCAGCATAGAGATTGAATAAGTAAGGGAAGAATATACAGCTGTCCTATGATTGACCTGCATTTTTAAATAAACACCAGGAAGAGAGGCTGCTTAGATAAGCTGGCTTTTCTTATTTGATTTCCTGAGTGATGTGTCAGTTACTCACTAAGTATAAGCCACTCTGACCCCAGTTAGATAATTATTTCCTTCTTTTGCTTTAACTAAGTGTGAAATACTCACTAGATATTAATAATATAGCTAATTCTCATTAATATGTAATCTTCCCTTGCTAAACTTAAGAAACTCTGTGGGGACAGAGGGGTTGAAGGGCTATTAAAACTTGCCCATCAAAGTCAATCCCTTTGAGAGGTGTGACATGGCAAAACTTTCTCATATTTTCATTCATCATACCTGACTGAGGAGAGATCTCTCCAACATAAATACCCAGACTTAGTTAATAAGACTTTATTCATTATAATCCTACTATTTTCTATCACTAATCCTCTCTGTGATATTTATGCAGCCACTTCAGTTTACATTAACAGCCTTGTCTCACTGCTTTTATGACCTGGAGCCAATTTCTTCCACTGTGTTGCCTCTGGACCTTGGCCTCTGGACCTGTGTATAAATTTTCTGTGAGGTTAGTGAGATGTTCTGGGATTCTCATATTTCTAACCGCATTCAAACACCTTACTAATACTAGACAGAATCAATTTTTCCCTATCATTATATATTGACTTATTTTTGGTATTTCTTGGCTTTCTTATTTATTGTATGCATCACCAATATCAGTTGTTCCTTTTCTAAAGTTAACTTGAATGTCTTGAATTCCCCTTTCCATGTAGGGCTCTCTTCTGCACTGGATGAACCTAAACATTATTTTGTTAGTGCAGTATGTCAGATCAAAGATATTGTATGATAGTTTGCACAAGTTAAATCTCCATTTTTTTGCTATTTGTATGTAGACTGAGCTCTTCCAATCTGTTATCCATTGTGTCATTCTCCAGATTTGGTAGCATAACTTAGTTATAGAATCTTTATAGTTTATTTTTCTTTTGATTACTATAGTTCTGTAGCTATTCCATCAATCTGCAATTCGGGGGAAAATAAGAGATTGACAGAATGACTGCAGGTGGAATGGGACAATTAGCTACAGCCGCCTGCTTCAGCCTAGCCAACTCACCATGGCGGTCCCTCCCCCGCCATTTCTCCCCATTGCTCCTTCCCATTGCTCTTCCATCACCACTCCTCACTTTCTGCCTCATTCCAGATGCTTTTCCATGGGAAAAATAGCTCAGGCCAATTCACTGTGTGGGACAATTAGCCATGTATCCTGGTGTTTGCATGTTGAGGGATGGGCCTCTGCTTTCCTTTTGGAAGTGGTGTGCAGAGAGAGTGCCAGGTGGGCGGGCAATGGCCTTGCCAGCCTTTTTCAAAAGGCAGTACACCTGGCACAGAGAAGCAGCCCAGTTGCCCCACACTGCAAGTACTGAATCCCCCGTCTCATGGTGCATAGCCTTTTGAAAAGTCCTGGCACACAAGGTCATCCCACCTGGTGCCCTCTCTGCTTGCTGTATCAAATGTGAAGGCAGAGTCTCACCACTCCGTGCGCAGATTGGCTGCCAGAATGCACCAATCCATGCACCAAGGGGTGAGCCCCTGCTTTCCCATTGGACATGGAAAGCAGAGAGGGCATCAGGTGAGGTGGGCAATGGCTAATTGTCCTGCATGGTGAATTGGCTAGGACTATTTGTGCTGCAGCAAATCACCTGGGAGAAGCAACTAGGGAGAAGCAATAGGGAATCAGTAGAGTGGAAGGAAGTGCATTCCATTGGGTGATATTTTTATAAATAAGCATGTAATAATAATTAAAAACTATTCTGATCAGATCACTATGTCATTCTGGTTCCTTGTGCCTAACAGTAGGCTTGGTAATGACCACAATGCTGATTTAACTTTATCTTCTAATATTAGAAATTCTTATAAGTAGAGAATATCTTCTAAGGTATTTTGGATGTTGAAGTCTGTTCATTGGAATTCTTTAAACATACAAATTCAAGATGGGAATCTCCTTCTGGGTTTTAAAATCTTTGGAAAGACTTTCCTTGTTTTTTTAAAGTTTGCTATAATATTATTTCTTGGCTCTTATAACAGCCATCTGAAATTGTTTATTAAGTTCCTTTCTGTGATTTTTGTCTTTCTTGCCTTCAAGTTCTCTTCTCTTATTAGTAAGTTTCACAATTTGTGACATCCACTTTGGTTTCTTCTGCTTTTTGGTCTTTAATAGTTTTTTTTTTCACATTTACCCTTAACAACTGCTTTGATTTTATTCCACAGTTTCTCTGTTTCCCTGTCAGTATTCAGTATTTCAAAACAGTTTTGATGTTCTTCGAAGTGAACATCACTTTAATTTGATTTGGAATTTCCATATGTACAGTTTGTGATCTATTCAGCAATTAGTTCTTACCCATCTCTTTGGTGTTGTAAATAACATTTTTCTAATAGTAATGTCTGGTTTCAAACTTGATTTTTAATCTCCATTCATAATTGTGTGTGTACGTGTGTGTGTGTGTATTTTGTAAATTTCCCAAAACAACATATGAAATAGCTGTTACAATGACATCTAGAAAGTAAGTTAATATTTGTTTTAATAAGGAGATTCAAATGAAAGTGGGTAAAAGTACTTTTCAGAACAAAGAAAAGCTTTGCCATTTCTGGTTCATTTTGCTTTGCCTTTATGGCAATGGACATACAACTTAATAAGAATTAACCGATTTTAGATTGAGAGCCTTATAGTGAAAAAAAAAAAAAAAGAGCTTCAGAACATTCATACTTTTTATCCTGAATGCAAATGTAAACTTTTATCAAGCTGGCTACCTAAGAAAGAAGTGCAAGAGAGACTAATCAGTGCTATAATTTTGCTGTAAGACAGATGCTTTTATGTAGCAGTTTGGTTTCCCTTTAGTATTTTGTGTTCAAAAGGCCATCACTCATGCCCCACCTGTGTGATTTATCTGCTTATTCTGCTGCAGTAAATGATGAAGAGCATTAGCTCTCCAGCCAGTGAGTCACAATAATACTTGTCTAGTGTAGGAAGCAGATGAGAAAAATGAAAGCATGAGATTAAAGAACATATGAATATACAGTGAATGGGGGGGGGGGGAATGAAGATCACACAGGTCATTGGACAAGACATCTTCGTTCTCTTCATGTTGTTTTTTTCTTTCTTTTTTAATGTAGTTTTAATGTAGTTTTCTTGGCAGCAAGTGGTTTTCCAATGCCTTCTACCAGATTCAAATCCCCTGACTTGCTTATAACTTGTGTTCCTGGGAATTTCCCATGTAAATACTAATGAGGCCAATATCTTCTGAATCCAGAGAAGGTTAGCTGAAAATTGCTGTTTGCTGAGATTCTGTAAGTATACAATAAAGGTGCCTCCAGATGAAATGGGTGGCACATAACTTTAAGAATAAATAATATATCTGTATTTGCTGTTCAGTACCTTATAAATGATCATAGGAACTAATTCAATAGAATTTGTTCCACTGCTGTTCTACTAAATGTGGAAAGAAACTTATTTTTGTGGAAAATAATATAAAAAACACACTGTGTTTAACCTTGCATATCCAGGCACACATACATATTCATATATATGCGCACATATATAATAAAAGGGAGTTGCAGTTTTGCTCTTGTCTATGAAATTGAATGCCTATGAAAATGAAATATAGGTTTTGATCTTTTTGCAACAACTCCCATTATCTGCCATTTTCTGGAACGTCATTTAATCCCAAGGTGTAGGACCTTGGCTCCATTGTAGGCACAGATAGTCCTCGACTTATGACAAAATTTCTGTTGCTGAATGAGAATTTTTTTAAAAGAGTGCTGCCCCATTTTATGACCTTTCTCACCACCAGTTGTTAATCACGGAGTTGTTAAGTTAATAAGTTTATGAAGTGAATCTGGTTTCCCCATTAATTTGCTTATCAGAAAGTTCCAAAAGGTGATCACATGACCTCTGGACACTGCAACCATCATAAATATGAGTCAATTGCCAAGCGATTGATCACATGACCATGGGGAATGCTGCAACAGTTGTAAATGGGAAAACTGGTCATAAATTACTCTTTTTCAGTGCTTTTGTCAATTGACAGTTTTGTCACTAAACAAACTATTGGAAGTCAAGGACTACTTGTATTTTTTTTTTTTTGAAAAAAAGTTTTTATTAATTTTCTACAAACAAACAAGACAAACAAAACATAAAAACATCAACTCTTATATGTACATCCAGTGTGTCAGTTGGTTCATCATTTTTGTGCATTCATTCTGTAGTCTCAAACTACAATTACATTACATAACAACTCATATTGTCAATCCAAATTTATATATCCTAATATCACTAAAAAAAGAAGTTTTTGACTATATTTTTAATCATTCATGCTTAATGAGCTAACAATACTTTAAGCCAGTTTACTCTATAACAAATCATCTAGTCATATCAAATCAATCCTAAAAAATCCTTTATAAATATAATATCAAATAGCAAAATAATAGCAAAATAAAGATATTCCTTACTATCTAGCATTCTAAATATTCTATTATCGTATTTTATCATCCAGCCATTTATAAAAAAGATCCCAAATTTCATAAAATTGTTTATCCTCTTGCTCTCTAATTTCAAATGTCAATCTACTCATCTCAGCACATTCCAATATTTTCTTAATAATTTCTTCCTGTAATGGTATTTTCTCATTCTTCCAATTTTTAGCAAATACAATCCTGGCCGCTGTTAATACATTTACAATCAGGTATTTCAAATCTTTACTATATATATCAGGTAAAATTCCCAATAAGAAGATCTCTGGTTTCAAATCAATATCTTTCTTTATCATTTTTTCCAACCACATGCGAATTATAGTCCAATATTTTCTAGCATCCTCACAAGTCCACCACATATGGTAATATGAGCCGGGTATCTGATGACATTTCCAGCATTTTTCAGATTTGTTCTTAAACATTCTTGCTATTCTTGTCGGGGGAAAGTGCCACCTGTAAAACATCTTATACAAGTTTTCTTTATATGCTGTTGACATTGTCATTTTATAATTTTGAGACCACAATTTCTGCCATTTCTCCAAATCAATCCCATATCCAAAATTCTTCCCCCAAACAATCATAGTTTCTTTAACTTGTTCTTCCTCTAATTTCATTCCCAGTAAATAACCATATAATTTTTTAATCACCTTCTCATCAGTACCCATCAAAATCTTATCTAAGTCAGTCTGCTTATCATAAAATCCCTCCGTTTTAGAATCTTCATCATACCTTGAGTGTATTTGTGCATATGAAAACCAATTCATCCTTATACCTTGTTCTTCTAAGTTTTGGATCGATTTAAGTTCACCCTTTTCATCCAAAAGTTCCCCATATCTAACTGTTTGTTCCCTCTTGTAAATTATAGGATAGGAAAATGCTTCAATGGTCGATAACCAAACTGGAATTTTCAAATAACATTGTCTTTTTATCTTCTCCCAATTTAACCACAAAGACTCCCGTACATAATGTCTTCTAAAATAACCCTGTGTTTTAGTTCCCTTATACCATAAGAAAGCATGCCAACCCAACAGCAAATCATGCCCTTCTAATGTCAACAACCTATGTTTCCTTAATGTTATCCATTCTTTGACCCACATCAAATTTGCAGCTTGATAATACAATTCCCAATTAGGCAGACCAAAACCTCCTCTAATTCTAGCATCTTGCAAAAGCTTTAGCTTTATTCTCGCTTTTTTACCTTGCCATATAAACTTCAACATAATTTTATTTAGATCTTCAAAATAGTCTTTTCCAAGCCTTATTGGTATTGTTTGAAACAAAAATAATATTCTAGGTAAGATATTCATCTTGATTGTTGAAATTCTCCCTATTAATGACAATTGCAAGTTTTCCCACTTCTTCAAATCTGTAGCTATCTGTTGTTTAAGTTTAATATAATTATCCTCCTTTAATGTGCTACATCTTGTTGTCAAATATATCCCCAAATACTTAACCTTATTTGTAACTTGAATTTTCAAAAGATCTGCCAATTCTTCTCTCTGTCTCAATAACATATTCTTTGTCAAAATCTTTGTTTTATCTTTGTTTATTTTCAAACCAGCCACCTCCCCATATGACTCTATCCTTTCCAGTAACTTTGGAGCTGTTTCAATCGGATTTTCCAAAATAAAAGCTAAATCATCAGCAAAAGCTTGTAGCTTGTATTCTTCCTTCTTAATTTTCATTCCTTTTATGCTTTTATCATCCCTAATATTTCTATTCAAGACTTCCAAGGTCAACACAAATAGCAAGGGAGATAGGGGGCATCCTTGTCTTGTGCCTTTTCTTATATTAATAAGATCTGTAAGTTCCCCCTCCATCATTACCCTTGCTGTCTGTTTATTGTATATAGCTTCTATTGCTTGAATAAATTTTTTGGCAAAACCCATCTGCTCCAATAATAATAACATAAATCTCCAATTCACATTGTCAAATGCTTTTTGAGCATCTAAGAATATCAAAGCCATTTGTTTTTCAGGATGAGCCTCATAATATTCCAAAGTATCCAAGATTACTCTCATATTGTCTCTAATTTGTCTCTTTGGCAGAAATCCATTTTGATCTGAGTGGATAAAATTGTTTAAATATTTTTTAAGTCTTTCTGCTAAGATTGAAGCAAAGATTTTATAGTCTGCATTCAATAAAGAAATAGGTCTATAATTCTTAATTTGCAATGGGTCAGTCTCTTCCTTTGGTATAAGTGTAATATAAGCCTCTGACCATGTTTTAGGTATCATCTTTTTTAACATAACTTCATTCATAACTTCTAACAATGGGATGCTCAATAGTTCTTGAAATGTTTTATAGAATTCTACTGGCAGCCCATCTGGGCCCGGAGCTTTCCCATTATTTTGTCTCTTAAATGCTTCATTTAGTTCCATCATTGTTATATTGCTTTCTAGCATTTCTTCAGTCTCTTTAGGTATCTTTGGTAGATTAGCTTCCTGTAAATACTGTTTAACTTTTCCTTCATCAATATTCTCTTGTTTATATAATTGCCCATAAAAATCTCGGATAATTTCTTTTTTCTCCTTATTCCCATAACAAACTTGGCCTTGTTCATCTATTAACTTCAATATTTTTCTTGATTCCTTCTCTTTTCTCAATTTATATGCTAGCCATCTACCTGGTTTATTTGCATCTTCAAAATAATTCTGTTTAGAGTTTCTAATTTTCTGTGCCAATTCTTCTTTCTCTATTAAATCCATTTTATGTTTAATTATATCCAGCTTCAATTTAATATCCTTTTTCTGTGGCATTTTCTGTAATTCTTTTTCAAGAGTTTTATACTCATTTTCCAAGGCCTTAGAAGCTTGCCTTTTCCTAATGTTCTTTTTTCTTGTATAATCTATTATCAAACCTCTAGCATATGCCTTCATAGTGTCCCACACATTTTGCATTGAAGTATCCTCTTTTTTATTTTCTCTAAAGAAAAAAGCCAATTCCTTCTCCATCCATTGTGTAAAATCTTTCTCCTTTAAAATAGTATTATTTAATGTCCATCTCGATCTTTTTTTTTGTCCCTTCCATTTAATTGTCATTGGGCTATGATCTGCCCATGTACTTGTTTCAATGCTTGTTTCTTTAATGTTAGATATTAGTTCTGTTGAGATCCAAATCATATCTAATCTGGACCATGATAAATGTCTATTTGAATAAAAAGTATATTGTTTAGCTTTAACGTTTCTTTCTCTCCAAATATCTTTTAAAGTTAATTCATCTGTCATTTTAAAAAAGGACCTTGGGAGAGCCTTTCTATTTTGCTTTGTTGTTGTTGCTATATAGTCCAGTTTATTGTCCACAATTCCATTAAAATCTCCCATCATAATTATATTAACATAGTCCAGTCCAATTATTTTCATGTGCAGTTTTTTATAAAACTCTTCTTGTTTATCATTCGGAGCATAAATTGCAATCAAGAGTATTTTTATGTTATTATCCATTATTTCTACCATTAATACCCTTCCATCTTCATCCGAGTAAATCAATTTTGCTGGAATAGCCTCTTTAATATATAAAACCACACCTCTTTTCTTACATTGAGTCAAAGAGGTAAATATTTTCCCTAATTTTGGCTGTAATAACAATTGTTCATGTTGTTTTTTAATATGAACTTCTTGTAAACAAATTATATCAAATTTTAATTTCTCTAATTTATGAAAAATTTTCCTTCTCTTAACAGCTGAATTAAGTCCGTTTATATTCATTGTAATCAGTTTTTTTTCCTCCATGATTATGCTTTATATTTAGATCTAACAGCTCTCGTGGGTCTCACTTCACGCTGTTCTTTATTATCAATCTGTCCCCCTATTGCTCCTTTCTCTTTTTCAGTCTCCAGTTGTTCATCTTGAAACACAATTAATGAAGTCTCCTTCTCTGCTTCCTCTCTTCTTCCTCCAAAAAATTCTGCTTGAAAAAGTTCTGCTTTCTCAATTGAGTCAATTCTATATCTCTGCTCTTGCCACGTAAACATTAATCCTTCTGGAATCAGCCATCTATAATTCATTTCATTTTCCAATAGTATTTTGGTCAGAAATTGATATTCTCTTCTCATCTCTCTCACTCTTCTAGGTATTTGTTTCAAAACCACAACCTCTTTACCCTTGTATTTCAGTGTTTTCTCTCTTGCTACTTGTAATATTTGCGTTTTAATGGATTTTTTGGTAAATCTAATATGAACTTCCCTGGGTAATTTGTTTCTCATCGCATATCTTGTATAGACTCGATATATCTCATCTATTCCATCCATCATCTTTTCCTGTGTAATTTCCAAAGCATCTGCCAAAATTTCTATCATTACCGCTGCCAGATTTTCTCCTTTTTCCTCCTCTATATTTTGAAATCTGAGGTAAAATTCTGACCTTTCCATCTCCCACCTCAGCATCCCACCTTTTTCTTGTTCGACCGCTGTTAATCTACTGTCAATATTTTCAATCTTCTTCTCTCTTTGTTTTCCTTCTTCCTCAATTTTTTGGAATTTCTCCTCATACTTAACCATCATTTGTTTAATATTTTCCACTTTTTCATCAGTCTTCTCTATTCTTTGTTCAATGGTGTCTGATTTTGTCTTGAGATCTTGAATTCCTTGAATAATCATCTGTAACTGTAAAGATATTTTTTCTTGTTCCTTATCTTGCTTCAACATTGTCTGAATTAAACGTTGTCCTCCAGCTGGTGGGGAAGCAGAGGTAGAAGCAGCAATGCCAGATGGTATTAGTTTCTTGCTCATTTCAATGTTTGCAAAACTTCAAATTCTTCTTAACTTTTAACCCAACTGGTAGGGCAGCCAATTATAATCCAAAATGGAGAACTCCAATAGTAAAAAACACGAAACCAAAGAGGAAACAGAAAAAAAAGAAGAGGAAAAATCTTCGGGTTCTTCCAGACCCTAATCCAATTACGAAATAATTCACCATAAAAAAGGAAAAAATAGAAAGAAAAAAACAAACAAATCCAAAAATAATAATATTGATTAAAAGCAAAAGAGAAAGGAAAATGCAAAAAGTGGGAGAAGAAAAACAAAAAGCAAAAAATTCCTTCAGGTTCTTCACACCTTAATCCAATTGAGAAATCTCAATAATCCAAAAAAATAATCCAAAAGAGGAAGAAGAGAAAAAACAAAAAAAAAAAATCAACCACAACAACAGAATAATCCAAAAAAAAAAAATATAAAAAGCAAAAAAATCCCAATAAAAATAAAAAAAAAATAAAAAAGAAAAGAGAAGAAACTCTGAGGCTTTCCCTTTAAATTAAAAGGCAAAAATAAAAATATATATAAAAAAAACTAACAAATGGGGTACATATAAAAAAAACACACTGCACTTTGTTATTTATCCAAGGCTCTTGTTATGACTCTCTTCTCCAACAGCTTCAAAGCCAAACCTCAAGTGTTAATAACAGTCCAGGAAAGCACCTGCAATAATATTTTGCTGTGCTCTCCCTCTATCTTATCACGTTAAAAAGTCCTTGAGATGAGGTCTTTTTACAATTCTCTCCAATTCAAATAGAGTACTTTCAAGCCTCTAGTTGGCAGTGTTACAAAGTTTCTTAATGCTCTTTCTCAGCCCCAACCGGAAAAAAGAATTAATATATACAAAAAAAAAAGAAAAAAAAAATGGCCAAAGGAAGCCTCTATCCTAAAAAAAATAAAAACGTCAAAGGGAGCCTAAAAGTATATATATAAGAAAATTCAGTCCAGTTACCTAAGTCACAGTAAAATCTTTCCCAAAGAATATAGAAAAAAAAAAAAAAAAAACACTCCAAGCCTCAATTTGACAGCACTTTAAAAACGCCGCTCAAACAATTTCAGTCAAAAAAAAAACCCACAGCTTCCTCCTCTCTTCAGAATGAACTTTCCAATCTCATCGAATTTGCAACACAAAAGAGCTTTTCTCACCCAACCGACACACTTCAATCCAATCACTTTCTTTTCGGAGCTGTCCCGACTTCAGCAGCTATGGAGGCTGCCTCTCCGCCGCCAGCAAAAGGGCTTCTTCCGAATCTAACCAGAGACTTTGCGATGTCTCTGGGATCCTGGAACAGTGCCCTTCGCAATCACCGTCTCTCCGGGACGATTTAGGTCCGTTAGGACCGACCAGGGGCGAAAATATCAGCTGCGATCTCAGAGCCCCAAGATCGCAGCTGTAACGCCGGCACGAAGCTCCGCCTTCTCTCCAAGGACTACTTGTATTTTACTGGGTTACTAGATCAGTTACTGGGTTAAATATAGATCAGTAGAAAGCCAGGCTTCTGGAACTAGATTTCAGCCTTTTAGGAAGGACTTGAACACATGACCGAGACCATTAGCTTTATGGTAGACTTTATCAAAGGCTGTTGAAGTCACACTAAGGAACAGGTCTGTTGCCTTGCCTAAGGTCTTCCATGGAGTTCATGGATAGAACTGGAGATTTCTTATCTTAGTTGAATTGACAGTTGGCTTTGCTCCATTAAAGTTAACAGAGAGGAAGAACAGGGACAGGAAATAGCATCAGACATTTTATCATGCATTCATTTTCATTTTTAGATTTATGAAACTATTGTTAACATCTCCTCAAGAGGAAATTTTACCTGCAAAGATTTCCCCTCTGATAGCTTAGTAATTGCTATGCAAGGACCTCCTTGTACCATTTAATAACCTTTTCTATCCACAATTTATATTTATTTCATAGCACTGAACTACTCTGGCAAATATTTTAGAGGGTCTTGATTAGTTAAGGCCTATAATGGCATGTTAGGGAGGACATTTCACTCTTTAATGGGTTGTGGTTGCAGCTGGTGTCCATCATAAATCATATTACTGCTGAATAGGTTTCTCGTTGGAAAACTCAATTGTTTCTCTTATTGTATGCATGCAAAAGAGAATTACACTGAAATTTTATTCTGCATTTGTCTCAGCTATTTCATTTTGATTCAAAGGAAAAAAAAGTCTGGGTGATTTTTTTTTAATTTCAGAAGAGAATTAAAAATGAGTGAAATTCTCATAAGTGGAGCAGCGTGGCCTTGTATGTTTGTTTGATTGAAGGCTTTGTTGTTCTGTCTCACCTTTCCTCTTTCCCAAAATATGAAAGAGTACAAACTCACACCAACACAGGCAGGCAAGTTGGCTCGGACTTCACAGAGTTAATTCTTTGGAACTGATAATATTCTTGGCATTCCCACATGTCCTGCCTGCCAAGTCCGAACTGATAAAGTTTTACTCACAGAAAACCACAAGGCACTCCACAAAAATAGTCATTCACGAAGAAAATCTGAAGTAAGGTTAAACTTTGTCCCGTACAAAGTTTCAGGAGAAAACACACCCACTTTTATCCCCTGTGAGGTGTGGCTCGATGACTCAGCTCACTCTCTGACCCTCCCATGCCTCCTACATTGCTGCTCATGTTTCTCCCTATGACGCTGCTTAGGATTGAGCCAACACTCTTCCTCTTTACTCCCTGTCAGGGGCTGCTCCAATATGCCTTCCCCCTGATTAATCTCAGGCTGTTCCTCTTGGTTGTCTGATGGAACCTGAGACATTATCAGGGAGGAAGGTCCTGGGGAGGAAGGCATTCCCAGTTCCTCCTCCTCATCTTCCAGGTCCTCTTCCTCTGACAGCATAGGCTTGGGAATCGGGCTGCAACACTTTGTACTGAAATGTCCTTCACTGAACAATCAACTCTCTCATAGTCCCTGTTTTCCCTCCACATATAATTAAATATGGAAATGTTAGGAGAGTTACAAATGGAGGACACATCATCCTGAGCACTTGCAAAATTCTGCTTAAAAGATGGCATCAGCTTAGATAAGTACATTATGATTAACTATACTAAAAACTCCCGGGAATCTCAGCAGGACCAAAATGGTCTACCACTTCTATCTCAAGCCCTCCAGATCACCCACAAGTACAAGCAGTGCCTTCTCAGTATTTTATCAAGCTTGAACCCTCACTGAAGAAAAGGATAATCCATTTCACCCAATTTTCAGTGTCCATTATTATCTCACTTTGTCTCTTAAGGATTTTGGTAATAAGTGCAGGAGAACCTATTTAAGGAGAATGTCCTCCATACCAACTACACACATTTTGGCCACCTAAACTACAAGGTTTTTCTAAATGAGCAGATGCAGATCTAGATTATTTTCAATTAATAGAGTTGGATGGGACCTTGTAGGTCATCTAGTCCAACCCCCCTGCCCAAACAGGACACCCTACACCATTTCTGACAAATGGCAGTGCAATCTCTTCTTGAAAGTGTCCAGTTTTAGAATATGAATGTGTGTGTGTGTGTGTTTTCTCAAGTTTTCACAGATACTTACATGTATGGCATTCAGCTTTGTTCGGGTATTTTCCCACATCATTGTAGTTGTGCTTTTAAAGTTGTAGCAATGTTTCGGCAGAATCTCATCTGCCATCATCAGACAAACACTATACACAGCCTGATGATGGCAGATGAGATTCTGCCAAAGCGTTGCTACACCTTTAAAAGCACAACTATAATGATGTGAGAAAATACCCGAACAAAGCTGAATACCATACATATAAATACCCACAAAAATGTACAAACACACACACACACACACACACACACCATGAGGCTTTGTCAATTTGGACAGCTTGAGGAACCAGAGGTCAAGTTTTTAATCAGAATTCTGTTTTTTTTCCACACTCCCACCCCACTGAAGAATATTCATTTTAATTCATATCAAATATTTTAATTTGCTTTCCTACATTTTAAAAAAAGAGTGGCTTATAAAAATCAGTAATAAGCTTCCCTTCTCTCAGATTTTGTTTATAAAAAGGAAAGAAAAAGGAAAAGGATGCATGAATATAGAGAATGAGTTAGAAAGTGCTAATATATGCTATTTATGACAGGCATAAACACAATGAGCTATCTGCAGTTCTCCCTCTTATTTGGTTTTCCTGTTGTGATGATGAGCCTCTTGAGTTCTCTGATTAATGGACGAAGACTGAGTAGGTTGCATTTCAGCAATACAAAAGCAGAGGTATTTTGAAACTATTGCCGGGAAAGAAGACGTTAACCTTCTCTGTTGTACTGTGTTTGTGATGAAACTATTCCCTTATGCTATAGTATGTGGATTTTCTTTCAAATTAACTCACAATTATTTGAAAGTAGAAGTAGTAGGCCCATGAGGAAGGGAGTACTGCTCTACCAAGGTGACAACTAGGAATACTTAGAACTTAGTGGGAAGTGAATTTCTGTGCATGAGTCCAAAAATGGAGTTAAGTAACTGTCTAGCTAGAAAAAGTTGAAATGGAGATCTTAGAAAGAAAAAAGACATCCATAATTTCTCTTCAGCTCAAGAGAAGAAATTGCTCTTTTAAAATTTTGCCTCTCTCTCTCTCTCAATCTCTTTGTTTCTCCCACTCCTTTCCTCCCTTTTTCTCATTTTATTTGTCTCTCTCTTTCTCCCCCATGTGGAGCTGGCCAATTTACTTACTGGATGCCAAGTCAAAGATTTTTTTGCCCAACAAATTTAAACTGATTTGCTTTCATAGTAGTATTGGCAAGGAAGTAAAATGTAGGTGTTTTCCTCATACTTTTATTTAAGTCTTAGTGACAAGAGGAATGTGTTCGGAAAATCTTGAATACATCAAGAGAACTGTTCAGTCTCTTCTGTAATATTGTCAAAGTGTTTAATGGTTCTCTGTGCCTTTCAGTCTTGTGAACAAAATCATATTACTCTGCAAAATTTGATGCACAGATAGACTTGGACACTAATATATGCAAGAGGTTGTTTTCAAGGGCAGAAATGGTAAGATGTTTTAGCAATTGCCATTAATGGTAAACTAGGTACAATTTTCTATCATTGAGGTTGATGGAAGAGAAAGAACACCCCCATAAACTTAAACTGTTGCATGTGGTGCAGCCAAGAATTTACATAAACACTTTAGAGGGAAGTTATTTCAGGTTTCAAAAGTTGCTGATAGAAAACTGCCAAAATTACATTTGTTATACAACTTCATCCTTTACATCTAGCAATTGTGATTAAAAATACCTTTACACTGGTTTTGTATATTATGCTGTTTACTTGGTTTGGGATTAGACTACAGGCATTGTGTTAATATACCATTGTTCAAAAAATGTGCATCTTGGTGCAGTGTTGCTACATATAATTTACTATATCAGCTTTCACAAATTTTCCCAAACAAGGAATTTGAGGAGCAAACTCCTAAGCACTTTAAAGGAAAATATTTTGGTGAAGAATTGAACTTTAAATCTGACCACTCATCTGCCTTAAAAAAAATGATACATCTAAAATGATTTAAAGGACTAAGTCACTAAATGTACTGTAGAAGAGACTGAAAACTATTATTTTATGATTAAGTCTACATTACCATTTGAACTGTACACCACCTCTTTGATAAAGAAGCATTTTTTTTCTTGAGAGTTTCAGATTTGTGCTAAATGAGAAAGATTGGATCCTAAATATAGGGCAAAAAAGAAGTTTGGCAATTCTTTTTTTTTAAAAAAAGGTTTTTATTTTTTACAACAAACATTAAAAACATAATACCCTCTTTCAATTATATACATACAGTGTGTCAGTTGGTTACAATCTTTTGTGCTACCCTTTTTTTTTACCATAACTCACAAGTTATATAAATTCTTACCTTATCAAACTGACTTGTGCTTATGTAATATCAATTATTAATCATTCATTTGACTAAACTATTTTTTCATCATTCTATACGGGATATTCTAAATTTCATTATGGTTTAATCTTATACATTCATCCAATGATTATATATTTTATATTGTATCCTATATCAATCTATTAACTTTTATTATGAAGCTTGCTAATCTACCATGCCTTTTTATCTAACCATTGATAAAATCCCATATCATATAAAATTGTTTATCTTCTTGTTCTCTAATTTCAAGTGTCAATTTACTCATTTCGGCACAGTCCATGATTTTCTTAATAATTTCCTCCTGCATAGGTATTTTTTCATTTTTCCAATTCTTAGCAAATAAAATTCTAGACGCTGTTAATAACATTTACAATCAAATATTTCAATTTTTTACTGTATATTTCTGGTATAATTCCCGATAAGAATATCTCAGGTTTAAAGTCTATGTGTTGTTTTATCATTTTTTTTCAACCATGTGTGGTCCAATATCTTTTTGCATCCGAGCCTGTCCACCACATATGGTAATATGAACCAAGTATCTGATGACATTTCCAACATTTATCCGATTTATTCTTGAACATCCTTGCAATTCTCATTGGGGGTAAGTGCCACCTGTAAAACATCTTATACAAATTTTCTTTATATGCAGTTGACATTTTCATTTTATAATTTTGAGACCATAATTTTTGCCATTTATCTTATTTAAATGCCATTTAAATTATTTATTTTAATCCCATATCCAAAATTTTCCCCCCATGCACTCATTGTTTCTTTTAATTGTTCTTCCTCTAATTTAAACTTCAACAAACGTCCGTAAAGTTTTTTAATTACTTTTTCATCAGTACCTGTCAAAATTTTATCTAAGTCAGTCAACTTATCATAGATACCTTCTATTTTAACATCTTTATCAAATCTAGATTGTATTTGCAAATATGAAAACCAATTCATTTTTACACCTTGTTCTTCCAACACTTGCATAGATTTAAGTTCACCCTTTTCATTCAATATCTCACCATATCTAACTGTTTGTTCTTTTTATATATATTATAGGACAGGAAAAAGCTTCAGTAGTAGATAACCATAGTGGAATTTTTAAATAATATTGATTTTTTATCTTCTCCCATAGTAATCTTGAATAATTTTTTTCTTCTCCACATTTCCATAGCATACATGTCCTTGTTCATTTGTCAATTGATTTATCCTTCTTGAATCTCTTTCCTTTCTCAATTTATATGCTAGCCATCTGCCTGGTTTGTTTGCATCTTCAGAATAGTTCTGCTTAGCATTTTTAATTTTTTTGTGCTATTTCCTCTTTTTCCATTAGCCCCATTTTATGTTTAGTTATGTTCACTTTAATTTTAATGTCCTTTTTTTTGTGGAAATTTCTGTAGTTCTTTTTCCAGTCTCTTGTAGTCATCTTCCAATATTTTAAAGGTTTTTCTCTGTTTTATATTTCTTTTCCTTGTATAGTCCATTATCAAGCCTCTTGTATAAGCCTTCATCATGTCCCAGAGATTCTGTAATGATGTATCCTCTTTTGTGTTTTCTTTAAAGAAAAAAGTCGGTTCTCTCTCAATTTTCTGTTTAAAGTCTTTTTCCTTTAATATCGTATTATTGAAAGTCCATCTAGATCTCCTTTTTTGTTCTTTCCATACAAGTGTTATTGAATTATGATCTTCCCAGGTACTTGTTTCTATTTCAACGTCTTGTGTGTTAGAGAGCAATTCTGTTAACATCCATATCATATCTATCTGGACCATAATACATGTCTATTTGAATAAAAAGTATATTGTCTATTCATCAGTTTTGTTTGTTTGTTTTTAAAAGCTAATAAAATTGTTTTCAAAAATAAAAATAAAAATAAAAAGTATATTGTTTATTTTTCCACATTTCTCTCTCTCTATGCATCTTTTAGGTTTATCTCATCTACCATTTGAAAGAAGGATTTTGGCAATGTTTTTCCAGCTTTCTCTGCTGCTTTTTGTGTTTTATAATCCAATTTGTCATTTATTATTCCATTAAAATCTCCAATCAGGAAAATATTAGCATAGTCCAGTTCAATTATTTTCTTGTGTAATTTCCTGTAAAAATCTTCTTGATTATCATTTGGAGCATAGATTGCTATTAAAAGTATCTTTAGATTATTGTCCATTATCTCCATCATCAAAATCCTTCCATCATCATCTGTATATATTTGTTCCTCAGAGATTGTATCTCTAATGTATAAAACCACTCCTCTCTTTTTACACTGTGTCAACGCTGCAAATAATTTCCCTAATTTTTCTTGTTTCAAGATGTGGTCATGTTGGTTTTTAATATGTACTTCTTGTAGGCAGATTATATCAAATTTAATTTCTCTAATTTATGAAAATATTTTTCTTTTAGTAGCTGAAGTAAGTCCATTTATATTAATTGTAATCAGTTTTCTCTCATTCATTTTAGACTTTATAAGAAGGATTTGTTGCTCTAGTAGATCTTAGTTCTCATTGCTCTTTGGATACACTACCTACGGCTTCTTTTTTTTCAATTACTGCTATACATTCCTGTTGAAATTCAATTAAGGACTCTTCTTTCTTGTATCTTCCTCCCTTCCTCTGAAGTATTCCAGATGGAATAACTCAGTTTTTTCAACTGTATCAATTCTGTGTCTTTGTTCCTGCCAGGTAAACTTGAGACCTTCTGGTATCAGCCATCTGTAATTTATTCCTCTCTTAAGTAACTATTTGGTCAAAAATAAGTATTCTCTTCTTATCCCTCACACTCTTCTCAGTACCTGCTTCAGTACCACTATTTCTTTATCTTTGTACTTTAGTGTTTTTTCTCTTGCTGCCTGTAGTATTTGTGATTTAATTATTTTCTTAATAAATCTGATATTAACTTCTCTTGGCAGTTGGTTTCTCATCACATATCTTGTGTAGACATGAAAAACCTCATCCATTCCACCCATCACCTTCTCTTTAGTTATCTCTAATGCTTCTGCCAAGATTTCTGTCATTTCAGCAAGGTTTTCATCTTTTTCTTCTTCTATTTTTGAAATCTGATAGAATTCTGATTTATCAATTTCCCATCCTAGCAATATGCTCTTGTCTCTTTCAATTTCACTCAGTCAGGTATCCATATCTCCAATCTTCTTATATCTTTGTACATCTTGTTCTTCAATTTTCTTAATTCTGTCCTTATATTGCATCATCATCTGTTGAACATTTTCAATTTTCTCACCTGTCTTTTCTGTTCTTTGCTTAATGTTTTCCATTCTTTTTTCAATGTTTTCCGTTCTCTTTTCAATATTATCTGTTTTTGCTTGTATCTTTTGAATTCCTTGCATAATCATCTGCAGTGTCACTTCTTTCTCCTTCTCTTGTTGTAACATCACCTGTATTGATCATTGTCCTCCAGATGGTGAGGAGGAAGAAGTCAGGATTGAAGAAGCTAAGGCTGGTATCTTTCTGCTCATCTTAGAATATTTAATAGGAAAAATGGGAAGAAAAAGCAAGAGCAGTTAACTGCCACTCCAATAAAAAATAAAAGCAAAAAATAAAAAGGGAAGAGAAAAAAATCTTCAAGCACTTGAGCAGCTTAATTCCAATTGTGTGGAAGAAAAAGGAAAAAAAGTAAAATGGAGAAAGGATGAAAAAAATAAAAAAAAATAGAAAAAATTAAAATGACAGAAATCTGTATATTTCCCTTGCTAAAAAGGTAGAGCAAAAGGGGCAGGGAGAAAAAAAAAGTAATCTTATTCCTGCATCAAAAGACTCAAGTCCAAATATAAAAATCCAACGGGGGGAGGGGGAATTAAAAAAAAGGGAAAGAGAAAATGCTATTCTTTCAGAAAGCAAAGCACTGCCACTAAATATTTGAGGCTCTTTACTAAATCAGAAAACAAAATTTCCAGTTCTCTTTTCAAGGTCACTTCAATCTTCTTTCTTTCAATTTCAACTCCAGACTCCAGCTATCAGTAATTGTACAGAAGAGCACCTGCATAAACAATCTACATGCTCTCCCCACTATCTTTTCAATGAAAAACTCCTTGAATGTAACACCAAATGTATCAACAAGAAAGAAAGAAAAACAATATATCCAAGCCTCCATGTGGCAGCGCTACTTATTTCTCTTTCCTTTCCCTTCCCCTCTAATATTTAAGCCAGGAATTTAAAAAAAAAGAGTCTAAAATTGTTAAAAAGAAGAGACAAAAAAAAAGAAACTTTTCCAAAGAGTTATTTTAAAAAGAAAAAATAAAAGTTAAAAAGGAAAGACTAGTACAATTTAAAAATTAAAAAGTTTTTACAAAAATCCAAAGTTCCAATAAAAAGGAAAAAAACCTTCAGGTTTAATTTGTGCTTAATCTCACCACTTGACCACTTTTATCTTCACTTTTAAATTTAACTTTTAGTCTTTTAGGGTGTTCTCTCCAGAAAATAATAAGTAGAAATTTATCTCACCATACTGACACACTTTCTTTCCAGCTTTCTTCCTTTCCAGAGCTGTCTCAGCTTCAGTAGCTTTAATGGCTGCCTCTCCGCCACGGGAAAAAAGGGCTTCTCCTGGATCTACCAGGGACTTTGCAATGTCCCTGGGATTTGCAGGATGTGCCCTCCTCAGTCACCGTCTCTACAGGATGGTTTAGGTCTGGTGGAACCATCTCGTAACAGAGATATCAGCGGCAATCTTAGAGCTTCAAGATCGCATGCTGTACCACTGCGACACCCAGCTCTGCCCTCTCCGAAGTTTGGCAATTCTTATATGGAAACTTGAATTTATTATTCAGGTTTTGGTTTAGCAAAGTATGGCATTAGAAGTTAAGGGCTGCAATGGGTTCCTTAAATTTAGTTTATACTGCCTAGAATCCCTGTGTGAGTGAGATAGGTGATTCTTAAATATGATTGATCGAACAACCAATCATGAATAAATGCAGTAAGAACAACAAGAAAGAAAGGAATAGAACAGGCACACTGATTTCTATCTTATGTGTAATGCTTGGAACAACAGAATAGCACTTTGGTCTTATACATATATATGTCTGTGTGTCATTGGTGGTATTCAGCAGGTTCTGACCAGTTCTGGAGAACCGGTAGTGGAAATTTTGAATAGTTCGGAGAACTGGCAAATATCACCTCTGACTGGATATTTTACAGCATTCTTTCCCTGCTGCATCCATTCAGCCACACCCATAGAACTGGCAGTAAAAAAATTTGAATCCCACCATTGATGTGTGTGTATAAAATAAAGGTGGAAAATAAATAAATATAAAATATATGTGCACATAATTTTTTTTAAGATTGCCAGGAGTGTCAAAATGTTTATTAAAATTATTGAGATAAAAAAGCAGCTTATTGTACCCTTGGATTATCCCTCTAAAGCCAAAGGGGTGAAAAAATTGATACTCATTATCCAAGCAGGAAGAATAAATTATATATAGTGTGATCACAGTGGAATGCTAAAATTCTTGGCAATTATATTGTTTTGTGAAGAAAGATGATTATGCACAATTGTCCTGTAGATTTCTGTTATCATCTCTTCTTTTTTCTTGCATTAGAAGGTTAAATTATTTGTCTGCATTAAGGGCAGAGGGAATGGCCTTGAAGACAGCAGGAAGGACTGTACCAAGTTAATTGATAAAAACTGCTTAGGCCAAAAATGTAACATGAATAAACATCTCAGACTAGCCTCTCCTTAGTTTACACAAAGATAAAGGAAAGGGAAAACTTATTCAGACTTTCTACTATGGCTGTTAGAATAAAAGTAGTACTGATCTACAAGGTATTGGTTTCTTAAAGGAATGACAGATGGGGATGAGTGACAACCAACTAGAGGCAATTTCTGTAGGTACACATAGGTAAATCAGGGTTGCTAATCTGGACAAAGAGAAATCTAGTTTGAAATGCTAAGAAATCTTAGTTCAAACAACAAATCCACATTCCAAATAATTTAATGAAGGAGTATAATATGAAGAACTGCCATATTTGGGCTGCAAAAATCTAAATTACCAATAGAAGTCAGCAAGGAATTGCAAAACTTGTGCTTTTTTTGCTTTCAGGTTGTCCAGCTCTACTTCATTATCTCTATATGGCCGTGATGGCGAACCTATGGCATGTGTGCCACAGGTGGCATGCAGAGCCATTTGTACTGGCACACGAGCCACAGGTAAACTTACCTCACTGTGCATGTGCATGCCTCACACCTGATTTTTGGCCTGTTTGAGGCCTTCTTCAGCCTCCCAGAAGCTTGAGGAAAGCCTTTGCAGGCAAAAAAAATAGACCTGTTTCATCACTTCTTATATTTCTGGAAATATCAGAAGTGACAAAACGGGCCCATTTTTCGGCCTGCAAAAGCTTCAGAAGTTTTCCTCAAGCCTCTGAGAGGCTGAAAAAGGCCTCAAATGGGCCAAAAATCAGCTAGGAGGTGCAATGCAGGTAAGGGGGCGGCGGTGGGGTTGCGTACACATGCATAGGAAGAATGGGGGAGGCACACACATTGCCTTCTGGGTGCTGACATAGAAGCCCAAAAAGGTTAACTACCACTGCTATATGGTAATATGAGATCAAAAAGACCAATCAAAAGATGATTATTGGAAACAAATAATAGTTAAATCCTTGATGACCTATATTGTATTCCTGGAGATAAAATACAGTGTTGAGAAACACCTGGAGAATTGTATTTCTTTATCATCTTCAAGTTTCTAGAGAATATGATTGGCATGCTATGCTATGTTAATAGAGCATAAATGTTAAAAAAAAAAGAATATTTTATTTGTCTTTAAAATAGTATTTTGCTATATTTTCTTTTAAATATCTCTCAAACATAGAAATCCAAGAATGTCTCTAAAACTGCATCGGTTTCTTTCGGTCATCTATGTGTGACTGGACTCTTTTTCTTCACCTTGCACAAAAGGTTCCTTAAATCTTCAGCCATCAAGATATCCAAGATTGTAGATCTTTATTGCAACAATTTTAGTTTAGTTCTATTTCTTTTCAGCATTTCTTTATTAAATATAATGTGCTATAAATTGAATAAGGTGATGGGCGTGCTTCTATGACAATTTTGAAACAATTCCTCCATATTCCATTCTAACTGTTGCTCTTTGGTCATTATTCAAGTCCTTCACTTGGCAGATGAAATGGCTCAGTAAATCTATGCTTTTAAGAGTTACCCATGGTGTACTGTGGTCTGCAATGTCAAAATACACTGTATAACCGATAAGAGAGAATTAGATGTTCGACGCTCCCTTGTCTTTTTCATTATCTATTAGGCAATTAGCAATTATTGAATTATCTTATTGGGACATATGCAAAACTTTAGTTCTCTGGAGAAGGCTCTAATCATGAGACAAGTGAAAGAAAGATAAGATGCCCAGCTGTAAGATGGATGGACTCAATTACAGTGGCAAAGAGTGCACTGTTTGAAGGCCTGAAAGACAAGGCTTGGGATAATAAAGCATCATAGAGAAAATCTATTGATGTGGTTGCTAGAAATAAACAATTACTTGATGGCACACAATCATTCTATCATTCAATCAAACTAGTCTGATATATTATCTCTGCCCTTCTGAATCCAGTTTATACATTTGGTACTTGTTATACCATGTATAGTTGAAGTCTGGATTCCATAATCATGTATGTAAGATAAATACAGCTATTTGCTAATTAGGATATTCTATAGCACTGTCCTTTTTTGGTACTCATATAATGATTGCTTTTTTTTTTTTTTACAAGTCCCCTGGTCATTGCTGTATTCCATGCCTGCTTACAAGCAGCAAGCAGCACTTTTACTATGTATTTTAATTAAATTTTAAACAGTTCTGCTTCCATTTCATCAACTCCTTTAAGTTTTGTTTACTTATCTGATATTTTCAAAATATCTCAGTATAATAAGCCTAAATGCACAACTTACATTTTGTATACAGTAGTTCTTCTATACCAGGGGTGTCAAACTCAAGGCCTGGGATTTCCTGCAACCCTGAATCCAGCCCTCCCAAAATCTGTTTTCACCGGCAGAGAGTTGCAGGATGCATGGCAGCCAAAAACAGAGCTCAGGAGCCTGTTTTCATTGGCACAGCACTCAGGCCACTACAGGTGCCCCCAACAGGGCTAATGTCAAGCTGGCCACGCCTACCCTGGCCAACTCACCCAGGCACCCCAAGATCAAGCACAACCCTAATGCAGCCCTCAATGAAATCAAGTTTGACACCCCTGTTTTATACCATCATTCTGCCTCTTTTTCATAACTTTTCTCCAATAAATTGTTGTCCTATTTTCTTTTTATCACATCCATCTCTGTACAACATATTTCTGTGACTGCTGAATAGAATAGAATAGAATAACAGAGTTGGAAGGGACCTTGGATGTGTTTTAAAGAAGACAATCAGCACCTGGAATTGCACCCAGAAGTTTACTGGGATCCAGTGCAGCTTATGTGGCAATGGGATTACAGAGACATACTATGGTGTCCACAATAGGGCCCATGCCACTACATTTTGGACCAGCTTTCAAATGCCTCTCAAGGGTAGCCCCTGTAGGATGTTTGCAATCACACAAACAGGGAGGAAGTTAAGTTGTGAGTGAATGTGAGCAGTGCTTTCTGATCTACAGATGGGCACAACTGGTGCACAAGGTATATTTGTGCTAATGCCTTTCTGGCCGCTAACAGAAGCTGCAAGCCCAGCAAGACAGTAGATTGCACACAGTTTTTGCTTTGCTTTCAGGAGTGTAACCCTATTCAATACTAACTGTAGAAAACCAGCAGATACAGAGGTTGCTAATAGTCCCCTAGCCACTCAGTATCAGGGTTAAGCAGGGGTGGCCTGCTGGGGGTTTGCATGGGTTTAGAAGATCCTCTAACTAACATTCTGCATAGTTCGAAGAACCCTCAAATCCCACTCCTGGCTGGCCCTGCCCCTCCCAGGAGTCTCCACATGGCCCGTTTTGGATGTAGGTAAGTGGACGCCATGCACAGAGGCTTGGGGAGGGTGAAACATGGGCCTTTTTGGAAAGCCAGAAACGGGGTTGTTTCCTGCTTGCAGAGAACCTCCTGAGCCCGGGGAAGACAAAAACGCACCCCCTGCCATGGTGCAGGAGACCGACTAGGCCATGCCTACCCTGGCCACAACCACCCAGCAATCTGACAGCAAACCCATTGCTAAAATTTTTGAAGCCCACCCTTGGGTTAAGCTTAAGACTGTTTCTTCTCAACCAGAGCCACACGAATTCCAGGCACTTTGATAGCATCACTTGAACATCCTGTTAAGACTGGAGCATGGATGCGAATGATGGTGACGAGCCGGTAGAAACAGTGAACTTCAAACTCTTTATTTACATATTGTGACAGCTCAAACTGGAGGGCTGCTATAGCCTTCCTTATAGAGGCAACTTATTAACTATTCAACCAATAGCAAACCTGGAGTGCTAGCTCCGTTAACCAATGGGAATGGCCTGTTAATGGCCAATCAGATGCTCCTGAATGGACCAATCCGATCCTGCCATTAACAGCCAATCAGAAGTGCAGGGCCAGAACCCTTGCACTTGACTTCAAGCTCAAGATACTTTATTGGTATTAATCATTCACAACACATCCTGTTGCAAAGATGTACAAATTAGTAAATCAGCATACCAATGACACATAATCCAATGCTGATGGATAACTTCACCTGGTGGTGTCATGTAGATATTAAGAAATTTAGAAATAGACCCTCTGCTGAACTGGAACCAACCTCAAAAGGAGGAGGACCCCTGAAGAAAAGTGCCTTCCACTTATAACCCCTTGAGTGATCCCAGAAAGATACTCTGATAGTTGGTGTCAGAAATCACTGAGAGATCAAGGGCAAGATGAACACAATGTCACCATCCTGCCAGATTACATTCAGAAAATGCAACCCATGCTTCCTATCCTGATCCTGATTTCAATGAGTCCAGATTTCAACTTCCATCTTCTATAATTAATTCTGGTGAAAAGATTACAAAGTGTTGGAAGTCACTGTAAAATTGTTCCGCTTTCCATACATCTTTGGTTACTTCAAGAACTTTGATCATTATAATATTGATTAGCTTAGCTTGGACTTGAATTGGAACCATTTGGTGATTTGGAGGGGTGTAATTAATCAAAGTACTGACTTTGGCTCCTTTTGTAAATACTGCAGTGAGGGCTAGTCTATTTCTTTATTTCTTTAAGATCCGATGTGCCTCTTTTGTGAAATGATTTGTGCTTATTCCCAGAATGTCAGGGTGCAGTCTTGTTATTTCTGTTTTGACAATATGAGGTTTATCTTGGTTTATGGTTCTGATATTCCACATATGACAGATAATCATGTATTTGCAACATCAAACTTTTCTTTTCCCTCTGGCTGAATTGGTATGATGCAATATAATGCAGTGAGATCATGAGTATCAGTGCTACTCATATTTGCCACCTGTTCTTCCCCAGTAGTTAGTTGGATATCTTCTAACCTGGAGGGAAGGGCAGGGATTTTTGATGGACTTATCTTTCAGTATCATTTTGGTAGTGTCTTGATGGAGGTTGTCCATTTGGTTCTCTTGCCAGAATACTGGAATGAGTTGCTATTCCCTCCGGTCTCTGTCCCCATTGGAAATGGCTCTTCATAAGTAACTAAGTTTAACTGCTACTTTATCACAAAGATGAAAAATTATATTAAAGTAGCTTTTCTGCAGTTATGCTGCCTCTTCTTCAAAAACTGTTTCCCCAGAACAATTTCATTTCTTAATAACTTGAAATGGAATGCTATGTTTTAATCTTTTAAAAAAGTATTTTGAAATATAAAAGAGATAGTAAGATTGCCCAAGTCTTGCATGCTCTTCTCTTCCCTTTTCCCACAGGGCCTCAAGATGACCAAAACCACCTACTTTTTATCTTAAATGCATAATCCAAGCCTGTGGTTGTGATCATATGAAAGATTTTGGATAATTTGTCAGTTACCGTATATACTTGAGTATAAGTCGACCCGAATATAAGTCGAGGCACCCAATTTTACCACAAAAAACTGGGAAAACTTATTGACTCGAGTATAAGTCGAGGGTGGGAAATGCAGCAGCTACTGGTAAATTTCAAAAATAAAAATAGATACCAATAAAATTACATGAATTGAGGCATCAGTAGGTTAAATGTTTTTGAATATTTATTTCAAAGAAAAACAGTAAACTAGCTCTGTAAGTGGAAAAGAGAGCCAACAAAACCAATATGGTATCAACAATAACTTTAAAAGTACAAAAACCTAAGCTCAATCAGCAACCAAGCTAAAACACAAGAGTTAAAATCCTTCAAAACTGGATTCCTCATCATCATCTGTATGTCCAAAGAGAGTCACTCTCTCCCTTGCAAGAAAAAAGCATGTGTATGTGCTGCATGTACATCCTGTTTTGGAGAGCCACCATCTCTTTCACAGCTCTCCCTCATGCCTCCATTGCATGTGCACACATGCCATGGCTCAGTAGTAGGTCAACATACAGATGTCACACTAGGTTCCCTCCTCAAAAGGAACATCCAACCTTTCTTGAGAAGTACAAACTTCATCTGTTCAGGATTGTGGTGACAAAGGTGAAGGAGGATGGGGCTGAGAGAAGGGAAGGGAAGAAAAGATCACTGACAGGGAGAAAGACAGGGAGAAACACCTGGAAGTGTGAGCCCTCGAGTTTCCTTAGGGAAGACCAGACAACAAGGGAAGAGGAGAGGAGGAGGAGGAGGAGGAGGAGGAGGAGGAGGAGGAGGAGGAGGAGGAGGAGGAGGAGGAGGAGGAGGAGAGTTAAAAAAAAAAAGAGTGGGAAGCCAACTCATGTGTGCCATCAAAGCCAGGGGGAAGCGGGGCTTTCTCCGCCTGCTGCCGCCAGAGGAGTGTGGGGGGGGAGTGCGGGGAAAGGGGGTTCGTGCCGAGGCCCCGCAAGCGATTACCAGATTTGCAGCTCCATTTGTTGGTGAAGCTGGAAGCGCGGAACACAGGAGCTCACGGGGGCCCCGGGGGCCCGTTAATGGGGGAGAGGCCACTTGGGGTTGCCAGCTCAGGCAGCCTCCCCCGCCGCCTCCCCTAGCAGCGAAGAGCTGCTCTGGGGGGCTCCCGCCACAGCACAGCCAGGCACTTTGTCTCGCTGCCTCCGGAGCAGCTCTTCGCTGCTAGGCTAGGGGGCGGGGGAGGCTGCCTGAGCCTGGCGGTTTCTTGGCGAAGCTGGAAGCGCGCAACACAGGAGCTCGCAGGGTCCCCGGGCACCCATTAATGGGGAAGGAGAGGCCGCTTGGGGTCGCCAGGCTCAGGCAGCCTCCCCCGCCCCCTAGCCTAGCAGCGAAGAGCTGCTCCGGGAGCTCCCGCCACGGCGCAGCCAGGCACTTTGTCTCGCTGCCCCCGGAGCAGCTCTTCGCTGCTAGGCTAGGAGGCGGGGGAGGCTGCCTGAGCCTGGCGGTTTCTTGGCGAAGCTGGAAGCGCGCAACGCAGGAGCTCGCGGAGGCCCCGGGCGCCTGTTAATGGGAAAGGAGAGGCCGCTTGGGGTCGCCAGGCTCAGGCAGCCTCGCCCGCCCCCTCCCCTAGCAGCAAAGAGCTGCTCTGGGGGGTTCCCGCCACGGCACAGCCAGGCACTTTGTCTCGCTGCCCCCGGAGCAGCTCTTCGCTTCTTGGCGAATCTGGAAGCGCGCAACGCAGGAGCTCGCGGAGTCCCGGGGCACCCGTTAATGGGGAAGGAGAGGCCGCTTGGGGTCGCCTGTGAGGCCCTCAGCGGGTAGACAGCCACGGCGGCGATGCTGCCCTGGAGACGCGATCGGTTGCAGCCACGCCAGCGCAGGCCAGGCATGATGCCGTAGCGGCTGACTCGAGTAAAAGCCAAGGGCAGTTTTTTCAGCACAAAAAATGGGCTGAAAAACTCGGCTTATACTCGAGTATATACGGTATTTTAATTTGTAAATGAATATTTGGGTATTAGTAAGGTTGATATAATAGAGAAGGGATGTTTCACATATTTTTTTAGAGATTAAAGGTTTTCTTTTTCATAGCCTAATATAAATAGATATACAAAATCTAAAGCTTTAGTAACCATGTAGATCCAAATTAAGCATGTATATGCATTATATATGTTTTGTTTTACAAAAGACCTCTTTTTTTGCAGGAATACTATATGGTATTCATACCTGGCAGTTTTTTCCTCATAATGTTTAATAATATTTAATTATTATTCATATGAAAAGTAATTAAACTTGCTATTTTATCCTTCAGAAAGAATAAAAGCACAGTTGATTAAATGGGAGATGAATCTTAGGACATGCACACTTTTAGAGGAGTATCAAGTCATTTAAAATAGGTAGTGAAAGGTTTTGTACTCAATGGGAGCTACTGGGAAAAAGAGACTGCATAATTATCAGAATTGATAACAATAACAATGCAGACTACAAAATGTGCAAATCCGCAAGTTAAGTGCTTAACCGAAACCCATATATTATGGAATACAAAATGCACATGATTTATTTTGACATGAATCATTAAGATGAATTATCATTAATTATAAACAAGCAGAATCTATTAAATAAGCCACCAAGTGATACATATGGCAAAGACAAGGAGCCCTGCTATACCCCTGCTGTCCTTCTCACTTTATCTCCTAATTCCCTGTTTTCCATATTTCAGAGTTTAAATCTTGCTGACAAGCTTCTCTTTTCTTCCCCATTCATTGTATCTTTAGAAGAGCTAGATATAATTTGATTGTTTCCAAAAATGATGTTGACATGCTGGGATTCACGATCACTGATGTTTCTTCCCAAAACATCATTTATTCTTTTTATGCAAAAATATTTTATAGTCAGAGAATAGTTGGCCAAGGATATTATACTATTACATACTGTAGTTATAGAAGCTTAATTTTGTGTTTGTGTGTGAATGCAAAGTAAATTGTGCTTAATTTCCCATTAAAGCAGTAGACCATTAAATGTAAGGTTTACAATCAAAGTAAAGCCTTTATTCGGGCCTTTAAGCCAAAGAAAATATTTACAATTCACTAGCTGCAGCACTCAGAAGGCAGCTTGTGAAAAATACTGTCAAGTCTTTAGAAGATTGAGGAACTTTCTTGAAGGGAACAGGACATGGCAAAGGAGATGGAAGTTGAAAGGAGGAATTGGCAACATTAAACCTTTCTACCCAGTTTGATGAGGTCTTGTGCCCCCATCCCTATCATATGGTGCTAGATAGGATAGTCTTCTGACCATTGGTGGAATTCAAAATTTGTTACTACCGGTTCTGTGGACATGGCATGGCTTGGTGGACATGGCAGGGGAAGGATACTGCAAAATCTCTATTCCCACCCCACTGCAGGGGAAAGATACTGTAAAATCACCATTCCACCCCACTCCAGGGGAAGGATAGTGTAAAATCTACATTCCTGCCCATTCCAGGGAAAGGTTACTATCCCATTCCCTCCCCATCTCACTAACTGTTTTCCAGCTCCTTTCTCCTGTATAGGGCAACAAAAGAAGACCCAGTTGATCAGCTGGGACGCAGGAAGCAAAGAATAGATGGGGGTGGGGCCAGTCAGAGGTGGTATTTGCTGGTTCTCCAAACTACTCAAAATGTCCGCAACCAGTACTTCAGAATTGGTCAGAACCTGCTGAATACCACCTCTGCTTCTGGCTCTCTGAAGAACTTTCCCAGGACTTGGCAGGGATTGTAAAAAGACAGGGAAAAAGAAAGCCATAGAAAGGCCACCTTTCTCAGTCTTCTTAACACTCAGCTTCTTTTCAGAATATTTACTTTTGCACTCTGAAAGAATAGAGGTGATAGTAAAGCCCTTAGTACTGACCTGTCTCCCAATTCTAGTAAATCTTCTTCAAGCAGAAAAGAGATGTTATGAACAAATAAAGGCATTTCATAGAGTTTTAAACAACCTTAAATAAAAAGCAGGGTTCTAATCCTGTACTTCTGATTGGCCCGAAAATAGCGACATAGGATTGGTCCCTTCTGGGAAATCTGATTGGCTGCTAACGGGCCGACTCTCATTGGTTCAAGGGTTAAATACTTCCATGCTTTTCATTGGCTAATAGGACAGCAGCCAACCCTATAAAAGTGCTGCTGCTGCCCTAGGTGTTGCTCTGTTCAGTATGATTAATAAAGAGTTGAAGTTCACTGTTCACTGCCTCGTCTCCGTTCCTTGCGCCCACGCTCAGAACTTAACACTGGCGACGAGAGTGGAATACGGAGACATCTGAGCTGATTGAACACTCACAGAGCAGCAAACAGAGCACGTGGCTGAAGGCACATCGAAAATGGAAAACATGTCCGGCGGCGCCATACCACCCGCTCCATTTGACCTGACACAAGAAGACTGGGACTCGTACATGGACCGGTTCCAGATGTTTTTGGAGACCAACAATTTGAAGGACGCAACAACGGGGAAAAAGCGAGCAGTGTTCCTGACCCATTGCGGGTCTGCCGTCTTTAAAATGGCCAAGGCACTAGTGAAACCAGCTGAGGTGAAATCCATGGACTGGGACATCCTTGCACCCCTTCTATGAGCCCACTATGCACCCACCGTACCAATGCTTGTACGAAGATACAAATTTTATCAGAGGGACCAATGGAAAGGAGAGAGCATTGCAGATTTCATCGCGGACCTCCGGAACCTGGGAGGCCTTTGTGGGTTTGCAGACCTCGAAGAAGCTCTGAGAGACCAAATAGTTCTAGGATTAGATGACCATATGGCACAGAACAAGATCATGGCCAAAGGGGACATCGATCTTGCCGATGTCATCAAAGATGCTACTGCAGCAGAAGCAACCAGGAAGTCGGCCGCCCGAATGCGCCGCACCAATGCACCGCTCCATCAACTCGCCAATGATAGCTCACCTCACCTAGAGAGGCACACAACAGCGACCCACCACGAGGATCTCGAATCTCCATCGGATAGTGATGAGGAGGAGGTCAACCGGCTCCAGTCCGAATGCAACCAACGAAACCCGCGTAATCGAAGACTTCCATGCCAATGCGCGGGTTGTGGGGCAAACCACCCATGATCAGAATGCAAATTCCTCGATGCGCTCTGCCATTCCTGTGGGAAAAGAGGCCACACCGGGAAGGTCTGTAGAAGCAAGCGAGAATCCAGCCCAAATTGGAGAGAAAACAACTACCTCCAGACCACAGGGAATCATCCTGTGAGTCAGGAACGCATGAACCACTCCTACAGAAATAAAACACTTGACACTTCAACGAGATGGGAAGAGGCACACCAAACCATTACCATCGGTCACGCTTCATCATTAGATGCAAAGAAGATCCGAGTGAGGATCACCATCGAGAACCAACCTTGCGTGATGGAAGTCGACTCAGGGTCGTCCCTCTTGATGGTTTCCTGGAAGACTCTTAAACAGTTAATCCCTGCCGTCCGGCATCAAGACCTCAGAGCCCAAAGAATTATACTCAAAGATTACCAGGGGAACCGAATTCCGGTCGTCTGCTCCAGCCAAGTCCAAGTATCATTCAAAAATCGTACTGCGTCGTTACCGCTGACCATCGTTGATCGCGACCGGCCTAGTTTGTTAGGCTTTCAATGATTCACCCCACTCGGGATCGAGGTAGCCGGCATTCACCAAACCAGAAGCGACGACTGGGAGGAGGCCCTCGTCTAGGAATTCCAGGAATTTGTCTTTGCAGACAAACTAGGCGAGTACAAGGGGACCCCGATATCATTTAACCTTAACCCTGAAATAGTCCCCATCCACCTTAAGCCTCGTCGGGTACCTTTTGCCCTAAAACCAAAGATCGACGAGCAGCTCGATAAATTAATAGCCCAGGGTGTTTTAGAACCAACTGACCATGCCCATTGGGAAACCCCAATCGTAACACCGATCAAACTGGATCAATCGTTAAGAATTTGTGGGGACTACCGGGCATCCCTTAATCATGCCCTTCAATAGAATGCTTACCCGGTACCGGTGGTTCAACACCTTCTCCATTCCCTGGGGGGGTGGAAAAGTCTTCGCTAAATTGGTTTTAGCGTAGGCATACCAACAACTGCCTGCAGAAAAAAAAACCCGCGGAAGCACAGACAATCGTTACGCACTGAGGCACTTTTAAATGCAACCGACTCCAATTCAGAGTGAGTCTAGTCCCAGGGATTTTCCAAAGTCTGATGGAGAGACTTTTGCAAGGGATCAAGGGGGTCGTACCATATTTTCATGATGTTTTAATTGCTGCCCCGAATAGAGAAGTACTAGAGAGGCATCTTAGAATGGTTCTCCAGACATTTAAAGACTCCGGCCTAAAGGTTAAAAAAAATAAATGTCAACTGTGTACAGAGAAAGTAGAGTTCCTGGGGTACCTAATCGATAAGCAAGGAATTCACCCCACTGATAGCAAACTAAGAGCGATCAAAAATGCCCAAGACCCAAGAATAGGCCAGACCTCCAAGCTTTCTTGGGGCTCATTAACTTTTACAACATCTTCTTGCCCCAGAAGGCGACCGTAGCTGAGCCCCTACATAGACTTCTTGACAAAAAAGCCACCTGGGTCTTGGGACACCGAGAGAAGCACGCATTCCAACAAGTGAAAAACTTACTAACCTCCGATGCTGTTTTAATGCAGTATAGAGACTTTGCCTTTAACCATTACATGTGTTGCTTCACCGTTTGGAGTAGGAGCCATTTTAAGTCATGTGTTACCAAATGGTAGTGAGGCCCCTATTGCCTATTTTTCAAGGACCTTATCGAGGGCTGAACGCAACTATAGCCAAATTGACAAAGAGGCTCTTGCTGTTGTATCTGCTGTGAAACGGTTTCATGAATATGTGTATGGATGAGCTTTTACTATTATTACCGATCACAAGCCTTTGCTGGGGATTATAGCGGGAGACAAGCCAACCCCCTATATATTGTCACCTAGAATGACTCGTTGGTCGGAGTTCTTAGCTGCATACAATTATAAATTGCAACACCGCCCGGGGAAAGCCATTCCCCACGCTGACGCATTGAGCCGTGCCCCACTTCTGGAAACCGTCGATGACGCAGCTCCAACCCTCATGACACTCCAAATTGAAACACTACATTCACTGCCGCTAACAGCCAGAGACATCGCTATTGAAACAAAATGAGATCCTATCCTGGCGCGAGTTCTCAGCTGGGTCGAACGAGGATGGCCAGTAAAACCCCTGACGACTTCACCCCTTTCAGAAACCGGCAAACAGAGCTTTTCTCACAGAAAGGCTGCATCCTATGGGGAGACAGAGTCGTTGTCCCAGAGTGGTTACAATGAGCAGTTTTGAAAGCATTGCATGACGGTCACCCCGGCATCGTGCGTATGAAAGCGCTCGCACGAAGCTATGCGTGTTGGCCGGGCATCGATAAGCAAATCGAAGCCTGGGTGAAGACTTGTCTAAAGTGCCAAGAAGTCAGCAGTGCCCCACCTAGAGCAACTCCAACGGAGTGGGAAAGTCCCCAGGGGCCATGGTCCCACATCCACATTGATTTTGCGGGACCTACTAAGGGACATACGTTCCTGCTAACAGTGGATGCCTATTCCAACTGGCTTAAAATCTACAAGATGAAGACTACTACAACCGATTCAGTCATCCGCAAATTAAATAAACTATTTGCAACACATGGGCTGCCAAACGTTCTAGTCTCCGACAACAGACCCCATTTCACCGCCCTGGCATTTGAACAATACTTAGCGGACCAGGGTATCTGCCATGTGCTAACCTTGCCGGCGCACCCTGTGGCCAATGGCAGGGCCGAGCGCATGGTCCAATTTGTTAAAAAAACTCTCCACAAGATGGACTAGGGGACATTGACGACAAACTGAACAGAATACTCCTACTCCAACACATCACTCCGCACAGCGTCACCAACAAGACTCCAGCTGAACTGTTGATGGGACGCAAGCTCCGCTCCCACCTCGACCGTCTCCACCCGTCCTACGTGCCAGAGAAACCCTGTGGATCTAGCGAAAAATGCCGTGAGTTCAAGGTAGGTGACTTAGTCTTTGCTAAAAACCTTTCCGGCGAACCATTATGGGTCGAAGCAACCGTAACCCAAACCACCGGGCCCAGATCGTACCACGTGCAAACATTGGACGGAAAGATATGGAAACGCCATATAGATCAGCTTCGCTCTAGGTTTCAACCCAGTTCCTGCGACTCCTGTGACTCTCAAACTGAGGGGGGAGGGGATGTCGAGGGAACTGAATTCGAGATGGTGAAAAGTGAAATCGAAGGAAGTCAGCAGCCCGGCGCGTTACCTGAAGAAGAATCAGGAAGGGGGGTTGCCTCACCACAGAGAAATACCTCAACCGAGGCAAGCCCGCAGAGACCGGAGGACAACAACGACAGAATTAGCGGCGCCGAGTCATCCTGTGAGGATGTGGAACTGCCTGTACCAGATAAATAAAAAAACGTTCCACCGAAACCAGACTACAGACAGGAACCGGTGGGGCAGCACAAATCTAATAGACAGTTGAAACAACCTGCATATCTGTGGGATTACATCACCGCACCTCTCAAACGGGACCTAGGGGGAAGGGGTGTTATGAACTAATAAAGGCGTTTCATAGAGTTTTAAACAACCTTAAGTAAAAAGCAGAGTTCTAATCCTGCACTTCTGATTGGCCCGAAAATAGCAACGTAGGATTGGTCCCTTCTGGGAAATCTGATTGGCTGCTAACGGGCTGACTCTCATTGGTTCAAGGGTTAAATACTTCCATGCTTTTCGTTGGCTAATAGGACAGCAGCCAATCCTATAAAAGGGCTGCTGCTGCCCTAGGTGTTGCTCTGTTCAGTATGATTAATAAAGAGTTGAAGTTCACTGTTCACTGTCTTGTCTCCGTTCCTTGCGCCCACGCTCAGAACTTAACAAGAGAGAACTGAATCTTCTTTAAGCAAATTACCCACTGCTTTTCTCCCTCAACATTCTTTTTTCTTACCAAGATCAAATACTTTTTAATCTGTTGACTAGTAGTTTTATGACAAGCTATGTGGAACAATCCTAGATATTGCCATTGAAGTTTGCAAGGAAGATAATGAGCAGACATGACAGGAAAGAGGAGTGGCTTGAAAGGACTGGGAATATTTAGCCTTGAGAAGCAGTCTGCAAGGAAAAGAAGGGTTATCTCATAAAAGGTTGCTCAGAAACAAAGATTTAAAATTAGAAAGCAATAGATTTGTGTTGGTCATTGTAAAAATTATATTCATACCAATAGTAAGAATTATCCAGCAATGCCTCTGGAGGTGATGAACATTCTTTCAATTAATGTATTTTACTGAAGGTGAATGGCCATATGTCAGGAAAACTATAGTAATAGGCAGGATATTATCCTGATGTTCTCCAGGATTAATTCCAATTTTTTCAATCTGTGATTATAAGGCTTCAACATTATTCCTTTTGTGTGTATAATTCTTTGAATATTAATGAAAGATGACATTCAGTGCTCATATATAGGAAATATATACAATGTCCATATTAATGCAAAAGTAAACTGAAGGGACAATTAAGGCATTTATATGCAGTACATACAAGCTCAATCTGTCTTTCTGAAGATGAACTGACAGACACATTAAAACCAAGATCATAATAGTCTGACCAGTGACAAATTGGTTGCCCTAAATATCCTCATTGAATGTTATAATCTGAGCCAGTCAGTGCACAATTAGTTACATTGTACTGTTCCTTTCCTGCTATTAGAACAGCAGCCAAAAGAAAATGGAATTGATATAAAAGAAAAATTTCAAAGATTGGAATGAAAACAGAATAAATGGTTTTGGTTGGTAGCTCTCTCTTGCTGCTAATAAAAGATGTAGCTAACTAATGACAATTTAATGTAAAAATAGGTTCAAATATTAATTTTCTTGTAGGTTTATTCATGCCTTTGCCAGAAAATATCTGTAGTTAATAATGTCTGGTAAAATAGGGAATTTACAAATATAGTTGATGGATTTTATTAGAAAAGGGAAGCAATCCTATTTTGAAGAATGCACAGCTGAAAGTTCCTCTTTGCTCTGCTTTTTTTCCTCTGCTTTTATAAAAAATATCATATTTATAAGCATTGTAACATGAAATTATATAGAATAAGATTAAGAAATAAAGTGGAAGAAACAGTGAAAATATAGCATCTGATCTTCTTTATAGCATTTACAAATTTATCTCTTTTCCCTCTTTAAAATTAACAATTTCCTCACGTTCCACCATCTTTGCAATACATCCCTCCATTATGCATATTTCAGTATTTTTTTAATCTTTGTGTTTACAGTAGTCTTGTTGCAGTTACCATATATAAAATCATGCAAATCATATAAAAACTCTTTTCTAATTGGCTATCCATAATGTTAAATCCTGGGCATGAGCGCAAGGAACGGAGATGAGATATCGAACAGTGACTTCAACTCTTTATTAACAAGAAAGAACAGAGCAAAATACTTGGGCAGCAGCAGCTCTTTTATAGAGCTGGCTGCCATCAAAACAACCAATGAATTGAGTTTACCACTTTCTTAAGCGTCCAATCAGAGGGCCCTGTTAACAGCCAATCAGACTGGCCAAAACCGACCAATCACGACTCGCCATCTACGGGCCAATGAGAAGTGCAGGATTACAAGCCTGCTGTAAAGTAAAGTTGTTGAGGGTTATGTTATGGCTTAGTCCATAACACCCCTCCCCCTAGGTTCCATCTGAGGGGTGGGGTGATGTATTCTCGCAAATAGGCAGGTCGCTTCACCTGTCTGCTTGACCTGCGCTGTTCCACCGGTTTCTGTCCTGGTTCTGGTTCCGGTGGGCTGCTAGCTGGGTTGGATGGCGAAGACTGTGGCCCTGGGCTGCTTTCCCTGCTTACGTCAGTGCTGTCTTCCGGGTTCCCTGGATCCGCCTCCATCACAGCGCTGTCACGTGGTGAGGCCGCTCCCTGGCTCGGTTCTCCCTCGGATGGTGAGTATCCCCTGGTTGGTTGTGTGGGCTGTTGGGTTTCAATTATCATTTCTTCTTCGGCCTCCTTAATGTTCCTTCCCCCCCCCCAGCTGGAGGTTCCGGTGCTAATCTGGAACGGAGTTGGTCTATGTGGCGTTTCCACATCTTACTGTCTGCAGTTTGTAGGCGATAGGATCGGGGTCCCGTAAGTTGCGTTATTGTCGCGGGGACGCACAATGGGTCGCCCAATAAGTTTTTCACAAACACGAGGTCCCCTTCCTGGAATGCCCAACACTTGCTGCTGGATCCCGGGGGTTGTTCCGGTGTGTAATTTGGGTGGAGGCGATCAAGATGCGAGCGAAGTTTCCGGCCCATCAGGAGTTCAGCTGGGGTTTTGTTCATGGTACTGTTTGGGCTTATGTGCTGGAGAAGAAGCATCCGATTTATTTTGTCATCAATGTCACTGTGGTCCATTTTGTGCAAGGTCTGTTTCACAAATTGAACCATTCGCTCATCCCTATCATTGGCCACAGGGTAAGCTGGCGATGTTAAAGCATGGCGGATGCCCCAATCTGCCAGGTACTGTTCGAATGCCAGGGCAGTGAATTGGGGGCCATTATCGGAGACCAGGACATCTGGAAGTCCGTGGGTAGCGAATAGTTTATTCAGTTTTTTAGTGACTGCGTCTGTGGTGGTGCTTTTCATCTTGTGGACTTCGAGCCAGTTTGAATAGGCATCCACTGTTAGGAGGAAAGTGTGTCCTCTTGTGGGTCCCGCAAAATCGATGTGGATATGGGACCAAGGACCTCGAGGCGTTTCCCACTGAGTTGGGGCAGTCTTTGGAGGAGCGGAGCAAATCTCCTGGCATTTGCTGCATTTTGCTACCCAGGTCTCTATCTGTTTATCTAAGCCAGGCCACCATGCGTAACTCCTGGCTAATGCCTTCATCTGCACGATGCCTGGATGTCCATCGTGCAGCATTTTCAATATCCTATATTGTAATTTCTCCGGGACTATGACTCTGTCTCCCCACACTATGCAGCCTTTCTGGGAGAATAGTTCTGTTTGATGATTCCTAAATGGCTTGAACGTGTCATGGGTTGCGCTGACCGGCCAACCCCGTTCTACCCAGCTGAGGATTCGTGCCAAAACAGGGTCTTTTTTTGTCTCTAAGGCGATGTCTCGAGTGGTCAGTGGCGGCGATTTGAGGGTTTTGATTTGCAATATGGCTAAGGTTGGAGCAGGGTCCTCTATAATGTCTGATAGTGGAGAACGGCTCAAAGCGTCAGCGTGGGGAATGGTTTTCCCCAGGCGGTGTTGCAATCGGTAATTGTAGGCGGCTAAAAATTCTGACCAATGTGTCATTCTTGGTGATAAGATATGGGGAGTTGGTTTGTTTCCCGCCAAAATACCAAGTAGCGGCTTGTGGTCTGTAATTATGGTAAAGGGTCTCCCATATACATATTCATGGAAACGTTTAATTGCGGATACAATAGCGAGAGCCTCTTTATCAAGTTGACTATAGCTCCTTTTGGTTTTAGACAAAGTTCTCGAAAAGAACGCAATAGGTGCCTCATTTCCGTTTGGTAGGACATGGCTTAAGATGGCTCCCACTCCAAATGGTGAGGCAACACATGTAACCATCAAAGGTAGAGTTAAGAGGTCTTTTATCCCTTGAAACGCTTTCTCTTCATGCTGTCCCCAGACCCAGGAAGCCTTTTTATAGAGAAGTCTATGTAGGGGCTCAGCTACGGTTGCCTTCTGGGGCAAGAAGATGTTATAAAAGTTAATGAGTCCCAGGAAGGCTTGGAGGTCTGACTTATTCCTAGGTCTCGGGGCTTTTTTGATTGCAGTTAGTTTTTTTTCGGTGGGGTGGTTTCCCTGTCTGTCGAGAAAGTATCCCAGGAACTCCACTGTCTCCATACAAAGTTGACACTTGTCCCTTTTTACCTTCAGACCAGCGTCTTTGAATTTCTGAAGAACTTTTCTGAGTCGTTGTACTAATAACTCTTTAGTGGGGGCAGCTATTAGGACGTCATCAAAATAAGGCACGACGCTTTTTATGCCTTGTAATAGTCTCTCCATTAAACTTTGGAAAATGCCCGGCGCCACACTTACTCCGAATTGGAGTCTATTGCACTTGAAAGTGCCTCTATGTGTAACTATTGTCTGGGCTTCTGCAGTTGCTGCGTCTACAGGGAGTTGCTGGTACTCCTGAGCTAAGTCCAATTTCGCAAATATTTTTCCGCCACCCAGGGAATGAAGAAGGCGTTGAACAACTGGTACTGGGTAAGCGCTCTGTTGAAGAGCATGATTTAGGGTGGCATGATTTAATCCCCACAAATTCTTAATGAACCATCTGGCTTCATGTGCATTATTATCGGGGTTTCCCAGTGGGCATGGTCAATCGGTTCCAATACACCCTGGGCTATCAGTTTATCTAACTGCTCGTTGATCTTCAGTTTTAAGGCAAAAGGTACCCGATGAGGCTTAAGCCAAATGGGAGCTACATCGGGGCTGATATTAAATGATATAGGGGTTCCCTTGTACTTGCCTAATGTTCCCGTGAACACTTCCTGGCATTCCTGGATGAGAGCCTCTTCCCAGTCGTCGCTTCTGGTTTGGTGTATGCTGGTTCAATCCCGAGTGGGGCGAACCACTGTAACCCTAACAAGCTGGGTCGGTAACGATCGACGACAGTCAGGGGAAGCATCGCGGTGCGGTCCTTGAAGGATACTTGGACGTTGCTGGAACCAACATCTGGAATTCTGTTTCCCTGGTAGTCTTTCAGGATGATTCATTGCGTGCTGAGGTCCTGGCGGCAGATGGTAGGGGTCAGCTGTTTGAGGGTTTTCCAGGATACCATCGATAGGGATGATCCCGAACCGACTTCCATCACGCACAGTCAATTCTCAATAGTCACCCTTACGTGGATCTTTCTTGCATCGAACGATGAAGCATGGCCGATAATAATGGTTTGGTGGGCCTCTTCTCATCTCGTTGAAGAGGCAGGTGCTTGGTTTCTGTAGTAGTAGTGGTTGTTCCATTGGTGGTTCAGATGGTCCCGGTTCTCAGGAGGTTTGCCTATCTCCCGACGGAGGTTGTTCTCCCTTCGGTTGGGACTGGACTCTCGTCTGCTTCTGCAGACCTTCGCGATGTGGCCTCTTTTTCCGCAGGTACAGCAGAGTGCGTCGAGGAATTTGCAGTCCAATCGCAGGTGGGTTGCCCTGCAACCAGCACATAGGCACGGAAGTCTCTGGTTCCTTTGCTCTCATTCCGAGCGGAGCCGGTTGACCTCCTCTTCCTCACTGTTTGAGGATGAGTCGAGGTCTTCATGGAGGGTAGTGGTAGCGTGCTTCTCAGTGGCGAGTGGGCTCTCGTTGGCGAGTTGGCAAAGCGGTGCATTCGCTTGGCACACTCGAGCGGCTGACTTGCTGGTTGCTTCTGCGGCAGTAGCGTCAGCGATGACATCTGTAAGGCTGATGTCGCCTTTCGCCATCAGCTTACTCTGCATATGCGGTGCATTTAATCCCAGAACTATGCGGTTTCTTAGGGCTTCCTCTAAGTTTGCAAAACCACAAAGGCCTCCTAGGTTCCGGAGGTCAGCTACGAATTTTCCAACGCTCTCGTCCTTCCGTTGGTCCCTCTGGTAAAATTCATGTCTTTGTATCAGTGTAGGTACTGCGGGTGCGTAATGGGCCCGGAGGATTGGGGAGAGGGTCTCCCAATCCATGGTCTTCACTTCCGCCGGTTTTGCTAGTGCTTTAGCCATTTTAAAAACGGCAGGGCCGCAATGAGTCAGGAACACCGCTCGTTTCTTGCCAGGTGTAGCATCTTTTAAATTGTTGGTCTCCAGAAACATCTGGAAGTGATCTATATACGAGTCCCAGTCTTCGGTTGCTGGGTTGAATGGAGCGGGGGGTATGGCACCACTGGTCATCTTGCCGTTTGTTGCGTGCCTCTTCCTCCACATGCTCTGTCTCGTTCAATGCGTTCTTAGTCAGCTCTATCGTCTCTGCATCCCACCCTCGTTGCCAGTGTTAAATCCTGGGCATGGGCGCAAGGAACGGAGACGAGACATCGAATAGTGACTTCAACTCTTTATTAACAAGAAAGAATAGAGCAAAATACTTGGGCAGCAGCAGCTCTTTTATAGAACTGGCTGCTGTCAAAACAACCAATGAATTGAGTTTACCGCTTTCACAAGCATCCAATCAGGGGGGCCCGTTAACAGCCAATCAGACTGGCCAAAACCAACCAATCACGACTCGCTATCTACGGGCCAATGAGAAGTGCTGGATTACAAGCCTTCTGTAAAGTAAAGTTGTTGAGGGTTGTATCGCTGTGCTGGCTTAGTCCATAACACATAAGTCCTAGGGAAAAAAACATCTGAATGTTGGTCTTTAAAAAATTTTTGTGTCATCATATGTATTTTACCCATTTTTTTTTCATTTTCACAAATTTAACATGCATGATAAAATTCCCTTTTTTCATACTTCTAATATAGTTTAGGAATACTTTTATATATCTTAAATAATTTTTATGGTGTCATATACCAATGGTATATCATTTTATAAAAGTTCTTTAATAAATTGCAACACATTGTGAATTTTAGTCCCTTTAGCACAGTCTCTCTCATTTGTTCAAATGTATGTTAGAATCAAAATTCTATCCCATTTTATCATGCACTTTGAAACTTATTCTTCCTCATTAGATGGTATTTTATTTTATTAATTAGGACAAGCAGTTTATTAAGTGTTCTCGAACAATTAACACCTTTACTGCAGAAAAAAGCTGGCTATACTGTCTTCCACTTTCTAAAATCAACTACATTTCACTTTAAGGTACATTAATTATATCTAAATTTCTACCTATAGATATAAATTTACATCTGCAAATTTTATACAGAACAATGTCCTCTGTTGTTATCTATGTTGTTAATGTATAAGAGATCGCACCAGATACTATTTTTCTTTAGATAAGGAATTACTCTGACTTTTACCATATAAGTACTTGTTCTGTATTAATAAGGGGAAATATTCCTGGGTCAGATTTTTTAATGTGTAAAATAATAAATGAAATCAGTTTTTTAAAACTGATCTTGGATATGTTTGATCATTGGTACAACTCCATCTAAGTTATCTTTCAATTAGCTAATGGCAAAGTTGTAATAGAGAGTGAGAAAACTCTGTGAGTGCGAGTGTAGCAGAGTGGATAAAAATTCTTGTATTCTCTAATAACAGAATCTTTCTTCACTCTCACTTCAGAAACCAATTCCTAAATGTTATAGACAAATAACAATAGTAATAAAATGGTCATAATCAGTATAATTCATTCTCCTTTAGCATACTGTAGTTCTGAATGTCTCTTTCACTAAAATGGAGGATTGTCATGGTGATTTATAAAAAAATTGTATGCACAATGGGTTTAAAGTGGCTTACAAAAGTTTGTATCTTTCTCAATCTCACACTTTATGTTTGCATTTCCAATTGCTATTCTTTTTCTTCTTCTCAAATAAGGTGGCTACATTTTCCCCATTCACTCCATATTCTGAGATACAAGAATGCAAATCAATCAATAGTTGTATTGTTCTTGTTTTTTAATAAAGCTATTTCCACCAAATTAATTTCCAAATAATCATTTAGTCCTTAAGTAGCTTGATATAGAAGAGAGGGCTGAAATTTAGCAGGTGAAAATTATATTTTCAAGTAAAAAAATGAATTATGTTTGTGTCAGTATTTTTTGCTTTCATGCTGGCAAGAAACATTCTAAATATATGAACCTGCTAAATAATTGAGATGTTTTGTCAAGCAATTGCAACTTTTAAGCAGTTCTTAAGGGCAGCATCAACTACACCAGTTGCAACAATTTGTAGAATCTTATGAATAAACATGAATAAACATGAACAAATTATGTCCAGAGTAGAACAGTTGAAACAACAGCAGCAACAACAAAAAATTGTTCCCTTAGTCTGGTCTCATGTTATGAGCATAATAATAGAGGTACGGTGTAAAAAGGATATAAACTTCTTTTAAAAACAGAATATAGTGGAATTCAATCCCATCTGCCTTTATTGACCTGGCCAGGGATCAAAACTTGTGAAAACTTTAGTCCAAAATAGACTTTAAAGCTAAGAAATGCTACATCAATGTAGACTTTGGGAGATTCGGCCTAGGGAATGATCCTCTGAAAAATTGCATGGCCTGCCGCTGAATAATTTCTTGGGCTCTAAAGGAAATGGTGGGCATATTGTGTTTTCAGATTTACAAGATTTGTAAATTTAGCTTTACAGTAAAGTAGAATTAGCTTATCTTGTGTTTCCTGTCTGGTCTAGCTGATAAAGCTGACAATCAGCTATCAAGAAAGTAATGTATCTATGAGCTCTAGAATGCCCGATGAATAATGTTTTCAGTTATTATGGTGATAACTGAGTTCTTATCAAAAAGAGTTTGTGATTCTTTTGTCTATCTTAATGTGGCACATTCTGAATCCCTTTTAGAAAGAACTGGGAGAACAGGATCCTTTTCTATGTTTTGAATTAGATGTTGAAAATTTTCCGTAAAGATTAGGAGGCCTACTCTTTCTCAAGGAAATTGCTTCAAAGTGATTGATTCAGTTTGCTCTTATTAATTTCCCCTCCTTCAGTATGAAAAGATGGTTGATATCCTGAGAAGCAGGCAACGGATGAGAATTAGTTTCTTTTTATCTCTATCACTGCAAAGATATATGAGATGCATTTCTTAAGGAAAAAATGTCACCATGGGTTTCACATTCCATGTGGAGACAAGAATTTATGAAAAAAAGGTAAATGCTAGACAAAGTGGTATCAATGAATGTTCATGTAAAATGATATCTGTAAAACAAGTAGTTGGTGTACTTTTCCTGTTAATACTTCTGCCTTTGGATTTACTAGTAATAGCTGTGGTAAGAAGCAGTATTGCATAATTAATACATAAACAACTGTGGCTTCTTCTGAATTTTGGCAGGTTTGACCACAAATATCCATGCTTAATTACATTTCAATATTTTAATATTGTGATGTGATTCTGTTGTTCTATTGAACAGTTTCTGGAAAATTTCAATTGATTGAAAATGTGAAGGCTTTGATACTAATTGATCCAAGTAGGAGGGACCACATAACACTTTAGCTGAAAATCTATATGTTACCAGTTGCTTTTCATAGGTAATTAAAGATAACCTCTAAAACTTCAAGGATCTTAAAGTGTGATTACTGTACATGAGGAATTGCTTCTCCTATTACAAATCTGTCTACAAAGTTTCTCAGAAGACTCATAGATCTACAGAGGCACATCTATGAAGTACATGAAGACCTTTTCCATCTTAGGCTGTATAGAATACACTTTCTTGGAAATTCTGTTTTGCTCCTATTCTCTCAATATTTAGAAAGTGGGCTAATAGATTATCTCTTTCAGTAAAATCATAATAGGTGAATGATTTTAGCTTTCACTTCTAAACTTGTATCTTTGTTTTCAAATTACCCATTCTATTTGCTATGTTTTCAGGATTTAACATCAGTGTAACTTCAATTTACTCCATTATTAGTACAAAGCATACATAGTCCAAATATAAGGAAAAAGGAAAAGTGAGTGTTTTCAGCATATTGATTGTAATTCAATAATCATGGATAAGGAGAGAAATTTGTTTTATTTGCATTTTCCAAATCAATGTGCAGATTGAAATGCAGTTACATTTTAATATTTGTACTGTACTTCTCCAATTTTAGTAGATTGCGTCACTTAAAACAATTTACAAACAGTATTGAAGAAGGCATAATAGCAAATAAGTGGAAATAATAGGCACAGTTGGATTTTATAGAAGAAAACTAGTTTATTAGTAAAATTGCACTTAAAGTAAAAGTATATTGAGTTTTTTCAGGGTTATGAGATAATATTATTTTGACATTGGAAAAATAATGACATTGAGCAAAATCAAATTGATCAGACCTGCCTAATCCTCCTAATGGTATAATTTGTGTTAGGCTAGCAAGAAATTTCAACAGAAGAGAATATAACCATAGCTCAGGGTTGAATCATGAATTAGAATGGTAATTCATTACCTAGTCAGAAGTTTCTGCAATCAACCAAGCTCAGAGAACACTAAGTACTCTATAGCAAGGAATTCCCCAGGGAATTCAGTGTAAATGAGTAAATCAGTGGTGGGATTCAATTTTTTTTTATTACCGGTTCTGTGGGCATGGCTTGGTGGGCGTGGCAGGGGAAGGATAAAGAGCGGATATTTGCCATTTCTCTGAACTACTCAAAATTTCTGCTACTGGTTCTCCAGAACTAGTCAGAACCTGCTGAATACAACCTCTAGTCTGAATGTCCAGATTCTAGTCCTTGGTTACCAGCTTCAATTTCCCTCATCTTATCTCTAAGCTCTCTGGTATCTTATTTTGGAAAAAAAGACTAAAGAAGGAAGAAACAGATTGGATTGTGGGACATTTAGAATGTTGACAATAAGGCATGAACATTTTCATAAAATTAGCCAGTTGCAAAACTTCAATTTGTTAGTAAGTCAATTGGTGAGGTTTCTCCCACTATGCCTCTGATAGTCTTCCTTATACAAACTTTTATGAGGAGATTTATGCTTCTGAATTTTATAGTTTCTATCTTTAATTGGACTTTGGTCATGGATAGTCCTGTGCCAATAAGGGAGAATATTTATAGTTCAGGGTTGAAATGTTGTTACTTAGTTTGGGTAGTGAAATGTCTGCAAGAAAACAACCAAGCCCAGAAAACACCAAGGATCTCACGTAGTCTAGAGCAGGGGTCTCCAATCTTGGCAACTTTAAGCCAAGCTGGCTGGGGAATTCTGGGAGTTGAAGTTCTCCAGGCTTAGAGTTGCCAAGATTGGAGACCCTTGCTATAGAAGTACAGCTACCAGATGTCTAGAAAGACAGTTCCTCCTTTTTTTTTTTGTTATGTACTCCATTTGGCAGACTTAGCCTTACAATCAAAGATTGTCCAGTACCTTTGAGTATCACAAGTAATCTTTTCTTGAGAAGCTTTCTTGTGCTGTGCAGTGCCTCCCAAATAGGTTCTAACTACAAGTTAACAAATTCTGTTCTATGACCTTGATAAGTACCTCAGGAGTTACTATCTGGAATTTTCATTCCTTAATCAGGTACATGCTGAATGCTTTTGCCTCCTTACTGGCTCTAGTACATTTATGTGATTGAAAAACAAATCTTCCTGATGCTGGGAAAAATAATTTCATTTACATGTAATCCTAAGTACTGTACTTGGAGGAAGAGTTCTTTATGGTAATTTTTGTCACAAATGCTAAGAAAATTAGGTAGTGTGTCCTGTTTTTCATTCATTTTGTCCTCCTTTTCAAATATCTGTGCCCCTATTTGCCTGTTCAGATATCTCATAAACAAAAATATAATAGTTATGGGATCTAGGAATTACAGGAAACAAGTAAGAACTAACCAAGTATGCTAATATTTATATTAGTGCCAGAAAAAAAATGCAGCTGATTGACAGTGAAAAACAGGTGCTATGTTTGTATCCCAAGTACTTTTAGAATCAAATTTATAACACTGTATAGACCAAATGCATATATGGATTGATAAAATAACCTTCAGTTTTTTCATCATTGAAAATACTTTAAAAGCTCAAGAATTTAAAAGCATAAAACTTAGAATATGAAAAAAGTCAGCAGGCTATAAACACAGACTTACTTTGTGAATAAAGTGAGTGGTCTATAAACAGAGACACCCAACCAAAATTCAGCAGCACAAATTCAAACAGACAGCAAAGAAACAAAAAACATCTAGGTAAATAAATTAAATCTCCCTAGTGCCAGTCAGGACATTCATAATTAGAGTCCCTATTTTATATTGCCATTCAGATATCCTATTTGATTAAAACCATACTTGAGGAATGTTTGATTTGCCTCTAGGTTTTTTTACTCATAAATCACTCTCAGATCTACTAAAAACTAAAAGGATGGTAAGAACAGTTGAACATAGAATATGTAATTCCAGCCCAGCTGGTAGAGTCTTAAGAATTCTTTTTGTTGTTTTAGCTAATAGCTTCCGTATTCGAATCACTTGGAATTCTCCATTGAGCTGCTCCGAGCATCCAGAGAGTGGGAGGTGCTTAGTCTCTGCTCAAATGGGCTGGGTTTAATTGTTAGGATGCTGTTGCTCCTCCTTGGCTCCTCCCTAGCATCCCCCAGTTTTAGCTCAGCCTTTGGCTGGAGCAGGATTTAAAGGTTTGAATTAGGTTGATCAGAACAGATTTCCAAATTTAGGTTTCTATTTACTAAGTTCTGACTACGATTGGCAGGAAAGCGGTCGGAACGGCAGAAAGCAGATCGCCTTGGCGATCTGGCCACTTTAGCAGCCTCAGGAGTTTTGGGAGTTCCCTGGTCATGGCAGTTGCTTCTTTGGGAGAGAACGCTGTTTTACATTTCTTTGCCAAATGCCTTTGCCTTACCATTGTGATATGACCTGCATGCTGCTTTTAAGGAAGTGTGCTTATTTGTCTCTAATTCATTTTGCCAATGGTGATTTCCTCCCCTCAGAGAATGCAGGGGGTGTGGGCATCGGACCCTTTCTTATCCACTCCTCACTGCTCAGTCACACAGTAGCTTTTTCATCAGACGGGCTGAGCAGCAGAGGCTGCTGCTGTGTTCGCACCTAAAAAAATAAGGCCAGCGCCATTTTCCTTAAGGGCCTGCAGACCATTTTTTACTTTTTTAAAGACACCACCATTTTTCCACATTGCATCGTGGAGCTGTTCACTGGTTCGCCAGTATCCTGTGAGAGGCTTTATTAAACTCTAAGCACACTGTGCAGTTACAGAGGGAAATAGGGACATTTAACTCCCTTTACTCCAGTTTCAGGGAGCTAAAAAGCTTTGTTGTTGTTGGCTGCCCTCACAGGAGAATGAATATATATTGGGGGATTCTTCAATTTAGTTTCGGAATTCTCTGATTCCCTGAGTACCCAGGAAGTAGACGGGCCAGTAGTGGCTTTGGCATCCTCCTCTACTATTCCCATCAAGGTGAAGGAGGCCCTTAAACTAGAGGAGAAGAAAGCTGAGATCGCTCTCAGAAAGGCACATCAATCTGATGCTTGGGCCATAAGGGAAGCAATGCCGTGTCCTTCTTCACTAGGACATCCCTCAGATGGCTCTGCTACCTAAGGGACACCATACCAAATTATAATATTAGAGCGCATCAGGACATCACCAAATTGATTGCAGCTGCAGAGTATTTGGTGGATACTACTTTTCATTTGGTCAAATTTTCAGCTCGGGCCATGGCATCACAGGTTACAGCGTTTGCTTTGGCTGAGACATTGGCAAGCCGATTCCAAACATAAATGAAAGCTAGCTTCCTCCCCAATTTTGGGTGACAAATTATTTGGCTCTGCCCTGGATCCGCTGTTAATTGAGACTAGAAGCAAGAAGAAGATTATCTTCTCCCTCCTTCAGTGCTCAGACAGAAGGAACCATCAGCCCTTTCAGAGAGGCTCTTTTCGCCCCTATTATCAAGGTCCATTCTCCCTTAGATTCCAGAGGGTATCAGGATATAAGGACACCCAGCAGTCCGATAGATCGGAATTCTCCAACAGACCTCAGGTGGGGGATGGGGAAGAGACCTTTTAGGAGGACAAGAAACAGAGGTTTCCATTGTCCACAATAAATCTAGGGATCTCATTCCCATTGGAGGACGATTGAGACTCTTTGCAGACTGTTGGGAATCTTCCACATCAGATTCCTGGGTGTGTGACACCATTAGATTTGGCCTGGCTCTAGAGTTCTACTCCACACCCCTGAACTTTTTCATGAAATGCCCTATTTCCAGGAATCCTGTTAAACGGAACCTGATGGAGACAGCGATCAATCACTTACTGGAAATCAAAGCCATCTAACCGGTATCCCAGGTTCAACAGGGACAGGGATTCTATTCACTACTTTTTGTAGTCCCTAAGAGTTCAGGAGGATGGAGGACAATCCTAGATTTAAAACAACTTAACCGCACTTTAATTTATCATAAATTTAAAATGAGTATGTTACAATCCATTCTGCTTAGCATAAGAAAGGGTGACTTTTTAACTTCCATCGATTTAACAGAGGCATACTTACACATACCAATCAGACCTCTACACACCAAATTTCTCAGGTTCTCCTACAACGACCAGCATTTTGAATACATTACCCTGCCCTTTGGGTTGTCATCTGCCTCCAGGACTTTTACAATGTTCTGGAAGCCCTGGCCACTCACCTTAGGATTGCTCCTGTGAGAGTCCAGTGCTACCTGGATGACATCTTGATATTATCTTCCTCATCCAAGCAGGCAGAATTGGATACTCAAATTACATTGCAAACCCTGCAACATCACGGTTTCTCCATTAATTGGGCATAGAGTCAATTGTCTCCCTCCACACACCTAGCTTACCTGGGTTCGATAATAGACACAATTGAAAGAAGGGTGTTTCTATTCCTGAGAGACAGGAGAGCATTAAAAACTTAGCTCAGCTTATCAGATCCCTCAAATGGGTTCCTCTAGCCGATCTGTCTAAATTACTGGAGAAAATTATTTCCTGTATTTCCATTATTCCCTTTGGCCTGGTTCCACACTAGGTCACTCCAATGGTACCTGCTTCCATTTCAATGAGTGGGACGAAGCAACTCTAAGATCCGAGCATTGGTTCCAATGAAAGTGCTGCTCTTGCTGCACTTGTGGACCATTCCAGCCATCAACAGGGGTTGTCCACTGCAAGAGCCCCACAGACTCATCATCACTACAGATGCCAGTCTGTTCAGATGGGGAGCACATTTCCAGGCCCTCTCGACTCAAGGGCATTGGTCAGCAGCAGAGCAGTCGAACAGCATAAATTGGTTAGAGCTCAGTGCAGTCCACCTGGCCCTTCGCAGTTTCCTTCCACATATTCAAAGGAAACACATCCTTATTCTTACAAACAACATTACTATAAAAGCACACATCAACAGACAAGGGGGGGACCCACTTGAAACAACTCATGTGGGAAGCAGAGAGACTGTGCCTTTGGGCGGAAAGGAACTTGAGTTCCATCAGAGCAGAACATATATCAGATCTGACAAACACACAGGCAGACTGGTTAAGCAGGGCCACAGTCGACCAATCAGAGTGGTGCCTACACCTGGAACTGTTTCAAGCGGCAGTGCAGAAATTCGGACTACCAATTACAGATCTGTTCACTTCTCCCCTGAACGCACAGCTCCCGAGATTCATTTCAAGATACTCTTCCCATGGAGCGGAGATGTCAACGTCCTCCATTGCCGGTGGCCTCAGGAATTCCTATATGCCTTCCCCCCTCTCCCGTTGATACCCAAAGTGGTCCAAAAGATGCTGGAAGAGAAAGCGGAACTGATCTTGGTGACACCATTCTGGCCCAGAAGACTGTGGTTCATGGATCTGAGGGGTCTGTCCACAGAAGACCCCTGGAAAATTCCACCACACAGAATTCTACTCACTCAGTGACCAATCCAATACCTGGACCCTCAATGGATACACTTAGCCATTTGTTGGTTGAGTGGCGACATCTCAGGAAGGAGAACCTCTTGACTAGAGTGATCAACACCATTCAATCAGCTCAGCGCCCCTCAACAAGCTGCATCTATAATGCCACATGGAACATTTTCTATAAATGGTGTTCAGAATCCAAAGTAGACCCTTTTGCTCCATCAGTGGCACAAGTTTTAGAGTTTCTTCAAGATGGACTCTACAGGGGTCTCTCACCAAACACCTTAAAACAACAGGTGGTAGCTATTGCATCGATGGTGACGTGGCATTGTCTAATGTCCATCTCCCACTACCCTTGTATAAAGAGCTTTCTCTGTGGAGCCACAAATCTATGTCCACCAGTGGTACATAGTTACCCGACCGGGACCTTAACAAGGTACTCACAGCACTTTCGAAGGGCCCATTTGAACCACTGAAAACTACCAGTCTTCATTTTCTCACATACAAAATATTCTTCCTCATTGCTATAACATCAGCACAACGTATCTCAGAACTAGCGGCACTAGCAGCCAGAAAGGACCTCTGTATTTTTCATACAGACAGGGTTGTTCTGCAGCCAGACCCTACTTTCATACCAAAGGTCAACTCGGCTTTCCACAGGGCACAAGAACTGGTTCTCCCAAACTTTTGTCCCAGGCCTTCACAAGAACTAGAGTATCAATGGCACTGGCTGAATGTCTGCAGAGCTCTTCATACATACTTACATTGAATGGCTCCCTTCAGGAAGACTGAAGCCATTTTTCTATCTTTTCAGCCAACCACTCAGGGGCATAAGATCTCACCTTTAACTATAGGCAGATGGTTGAAAGCCACAATAGCCAAAGCGCACGAGACTCAATAATTACCAGTGCCTAGAGGCATCACAATGCATTCAACAAGAAGCGCAACAACCTCAGCGGCCTGGGCCACTCAAGCCCCTATAGCAAAAATATGTAGATCAGTGATGTGGGTTTCTCCATTGCCCTTTATTAGACTTTACAAAATTGATGTCTTTTCATCTGATGAAGCCTCCTTTGGCAGGAGGGTGTTACAACAAGTCCACTTGGACAGTGGGGGAGCTCCAGCCCAGACAGAGACCCTCCCATAGAACAAGCCCAAGCTTTGGTATGTCCCACTCTCTGGAGGCTCGGAGCAGCTCAATGGAGAAAGGCGTTGGTACTTACCTGATACACCCGTTCTCTGTGAGCTACGATGAGCATCCAGCCCCAGCCAGTATCCCTCTGGTGGGATCCTTTTCTGGCCAATGACTAATCTAACAGAATGCAGAAACTCATGAATGACTAAATCACAGAAGAGGGCAAGGATCACATCACCTCGTCTTCACCAAAACTTGGGGACGCTAGGGAGGAGCCAGGGATAAGCAATAGCACCCTAACAGTTAAGCCCAGCCTATCTGAGCAGAGACTAAGCACCTCCCACTCTCTGGATGCTCGTTGCAGTTCACAGAGAATGGGCATATCAGGTAAGTACCAACACCCCTTCTGAAGGTAGCATTTTTTAAAATAAGGCAATTTTTTTTCTTTTTTTCAATTTTTTTTCCAAGGTCTTATGTTGACAGAGGTCTAATTTCTTGATAATTGCCTTTCTGCTTACATATCACTTCAACTAGTGTTCTCAGGTCAGTGAGATCTTTCAATATTTTTCTTTTATTCAGTATACATGCAATCTAGACTATAAACTTCAGAGTTGCTACCTTACAGCAACTTTGATCCATCTGTTTCCTTTCATATTATAATTGATATGTAAAGAAAGACATTTGGGAGAAAAGAAAATACAACTAATTCAGCTTTGAGCTAGGCATCTTCCATAGTAGTTGGAGTAACCAATTCTGTCCATCATTGGCATTTTATGTTGAATGTCACAAAGTATGCAGAGTTGGTAGATATATGCAAAGATCCAACCATTATCAGTGCTCTAGTTTTGTATTTATAAATACAGTATATTGCTAACTTTCTGTTGAACACATATTAGGGTGATATTATAAAAATGCTTGCAATTTGGAATAAGATAATCAAAAGATTTTATCGGTGTCTTTCATGAATATGGAGATGTCTTCATATGAATAGTGAGAAACTGTTAACAGTGATCAAAAAGGAATCTTTGGGGTTTCCGGTTCTGCGTGGCTTCAGTGGCAGCAGGAATTTGCGACCATCCGTGATTCCTGCTGCGCTTGCCGCCAAGGTGCCCCTGATCCAAATGGATCCGGGGGATATGGCTTTCCTGTAGAGGCAGCCAAAGAGAGAGGGGAGCCAGACAGGGGGTTGGGAATGTCACAGACCCCCTCCTCGTCCAGAAAAACCCCTTTTTCCTGAGGTGGTGGAGCGGCGGTCAGTAATGTCCGCCACGAAGAAGCCTGCAACCGGGTAAGATTGTGCTGGAGGGAGCAGGAAAGTGAAAGTGCTGGCTGAGCCAGGTCAATCAATATCTCTCAAACTCTCTGGAACTGAATTGTTTGAATTGCTGGAGGATACATTGTATCCCTAAGAAGATCGGAAAGCGGCGGAGAAAGCTGTTAAAGGGATTTTTTTTTTCTTCACTCTCCCACCCCATAGAAACAGCAGATGAAGATTTGAAATTTATTTGGGCACTGAAGGTGAATTATTTTGAAAGTTAAAGCCAAGGGACAAAAGATTCTTTGGACATTGGACTTAATAATTTAAGAAATAGGAAAACCCTTATTGGAGGTATGGATTTCTGATCATTAAAAAAAAAATGTTGTTGTAAGTGGGAAGGGAGAGGAAAAAAAATGGAGCAGAAGCTGAAAGAGGAGGAGATTGCCTAGAATCCCAAAGAAAGACATATGGTAATTGGACCTCTTTGATTAAACAGTAACCCTAGAAAGAGAAGTGGAAGAAGGGGAAAAAAGTATTAATTTTTGGAACTTTTTTTGAATTATTTTTGATTAAAAATACTTGGGTGGTTGTTTTGGGAAAAGTTTCTCTTTTCATGATGGCATCGCTTGTGGATGAACTAAAGACTGAATATCAAAAATATAAAAAGGAAGAATAAGATGGAAAAGATACTTTGGGCACTCTATTTCAATTTTTAGAAATGGCGTTATGTACTTATGAAAAGTTGACTACACAGCAGAATGGCTGGGACAAAGAAGAAGAGGAAGAAGAAGCCATCTTTGATGAACAATGGGTTTTTTCCGGGGAGGAGGAGAAAGAGGATAAGAAAAAGGGGATTTTAAGGTTTGAAAAAACAACCAAAAGAGAGAAAAATGAGAGGAAAGGTGGATGCAAGGTTAGAAAGCAATGGAAAGGAAGTAAGAAAAGGGAGGAGGAGAGACAAAGGGGTAAAAAGGGCAAGGAGAAGAATAAGAGAGAAAGGGGGGGAGGAGAAGCCTCAATGGTGGGAAGCAAGATTTAAAGAAAAAAAACTTATTTCGAGACAATGGGTGAATCTAACTGGGAAAAAAAGGGGGGGATTCTGGAAGGTATATAAGATTGTGTTTTTATATGTGTATCTAGAGTAGAATGTTTAAGATATAAATGAGTATTAATATATATGATTAGGTTGTTTTTTTTTAAATGATATGGATAGTGGTTATATAGGGTTTTTTTTTAGTTATTGACTTTTTTTTATAAAATTTATTGTGTAATTTTAGAATATACTAAACAGAATCCCAAGATAAATTAAGTGTTATATGAAGTGCTTTTAAGTTAGGGCAATGAGTTAAAGGCGCCACTCCAATTAGTGTATAGGAGAAGTATAGTAAAAGAAAAAAGATGAATGGATAACTGGAAATAGAACAGACAAAGAATGATATTGAAAATGGTAATAAGATATGGAAGGATATATGAAATGAATATGATGTTTGAATTTCGTCTGTGTGAAGAGTTTTAACTCGGGTTCAAGCAGCCTTCAGAAAAGATGTTTTAGGTTTTGTTTTGTTTTCTATGTTCTGTGTTTTGTATGTTGATAAAAGGCAATAAAATTTTAATTAGCAAGAAATAACTTGGATAATTAGAATGAAAAGGAGAAGTTGGGATAAGATATGAAGTTAAATAGATATTGATATTATAATTTGTAATCATTTTGTATTTTCTATTGGTTTTCTTCTTTAATTATTATTTTTTCTTTAGAAAAGAATTTGTAAGCTGTTATGCCTTGATTGTTTGTGCATTGTTTTTGTAAAATTAATAAAACTTGTTTAAAAAAAAAAAATCTTGACAGCTGGCCATTTAGGCAGGGTCAGCTAAACATAGTGGCCTGAAATTCTTTTTTTCTTTAAACAAATTTTATTAATTTTACAAAAACAGTGCACAAACAATCAAGGCATAACAGCTTACAAATTCTTTTCTAAAAGAAAAAAAAATAATTAAAGAAGAAAACCGATAGAACATACAAAATGAATCCAAATTATAATATCAATATTTACGTTATCTATTTAACTTTATATCTTATCCCAATTTCTCCTTTTCATTCTAATTATCCAAGTTATTTCTTGCTAATTAAAATTTTATTGCCTTTTATCAACATACAAAACACAGAACATAGAAAACAAAACAAAACCTAAAACATCTTTTCTGAAGGCTGCTTGATCCCGAGTTAAAACTCTTCACACAGACGAAATTCACACATCATATTCACTTTATATATCCTTCCATATCTTATTACCATTTTCAATATCATTTCTTTGTCTGTTCTATTTCCAGCTATCCATTCATCTTTTTTCTTTTACTATACTTCTCCTATACACTAATTGGAGTGATGCCTTTAACTCATTACCCTAACTTAAAAGTACTTCATATGCTACTTAATTTATCTGTTTAGTACATTCTAAAATTACACAATAAATTTTATAAGAAAGGTCAATAACTAAAGAAAAAACCTATATAACCACTATCCATATCATTTAAAAAGAAAAAAAAAACCTAATCATATATATTAATACTCATTTATATTCTACTCTAGATACACATATAAAAATACATTCTGAAGTAATGTGCCATATAAAAATATATGTGTTATACAAATATTTACAATTAGTAGTAGCAGTTTTGCATGAATGTCTTAGATACCTGATTCCAAGGCTACAATGCTGAAAAAAGATAAATTACAAACGAATCCAAATGAATACTAACAGCTAATGCTATTGATTATAACTGCAAGAGTTTCATAGTGTCATTGTACCATTAATGAATAGTAAAAAAGATATTTACTATAATAACAGATTAGTACAAAGCATACATTAACTTGGAAATAATACTAGTTAGACTAGTTGTCAGGGCCACCATTCATCAAAATGGAATAAGAATGATAATGATAGCAATTTTAGGGTAAATGTCCATGGAGATTCTCAGTCAACCAGGTCATGGTTGTCCTAGAGGTGTTTTTTCAGAAAGCAACTGGGGTTTCTTGTTTTTCCTTGTTTTGCTTCTCATCCAAGAAGCTTCTTCAGAAACGTCTTTAAAAAAAACAACAAGAAAGTCCAGTTGCCTTTTGAAAAAGCATCTTTGGGACAATTTTAGGGTTGTTTGTGAAAGATACAAACTCTTACACATCATTCCTATCTAGCTGTGGGCACATAAGTCATTAAACTGGAATAATTTCATTTGCAAGCTTGAATATGACATTTTACTAGAATTCTTCAAACAGATACTTATATGATTTACTTTAATAGGATGTTTAGTTAGGAGTAGGATATTATTGAAAGGTCTTTGTTTTATTTGTGTACTGTTAAGACCCCTCAATATTCATATTTACAATATTACCCCTCAATATTCATATTTACAACCGAAACTAAAATAAGTTAATATATCATGAAACAAAACATGATGATGTGTATCCATTTATATTAAATATTTAAAATTTGTGTTAAAACTCTGTTTTGAACACATTCCTAAATATGTGGAAATGAGAATGTCATAAGGATCTTTTGGGAAGGCTGTTCCGGAAAATTGAAACCATTTCTAACAAGCAGAGACTTATAATTCTTGCCTCAAAATCTCCATGTAATGAATTTTCAGGATCATCCCATGAGATGTGTAGACTAGGTAGGTAGATTCTACTCAAAGCAATAATCCTACAAGTATTATTGGGTTTTGTACATGAAATGCAACACTGATTTTCCTTTAAATATGAACTATGGTTAGAATGCAGTATTGCAACCTACCTCTGCTGACTGCCAGCAGTTTGGCAGTTCAAATCTCACCAGCTCAAGGTTAAATTATACTTCCAACTTTCCAAGGTCAGCAATATGCTGACTCTGTCAACTACTTAGAGAGGGCTGTAAAGCACTGTGAAGTGGTATATAAGTCTAAACTGTTGCTGTTGCTATTGAATTACACATAGAAATTTGTGATAACTTATGGAAAGCCTATAATACTAGTGTTATATGTGAAAAGCAACTTTTTTCTGCTACTGCTTTTGAGTAGTCCTCAGAGGCAGTCCCATGTAGAGCATATTATCTAGCAGTTTCCATAATTCTCAGAGAACTAATGTATCTAGAGTCACCACATAAGCATACAGAAAACCAGACTGTTTCCATATCAACAACAGTTTAGTCTTGTAGGGATTCAAGATCCACTTTTTAACCCCTTTCCAAATTTTGATAGTCTTCAGGAGCTGGTCAAGATTTCCATCATAACAGATAATCAGAATTGCTTGGACAGAAGGTTTGTCTAGATATTATCAATACACTTATGATGAATCTCCCTTAGGAGTTATTGTTGGTCAATTCAATTGGCAGAATGGTATAATAATAAATTGAATGAGAATTGTACTGAGTTTTGAAGAATTGTACATTATGCTATTAAAAATTAAATATGCCATTGAAGTGAGCTTAATCCCTACTGACTATAAGGATATATGCAATTTTTGCCACTTCCTTTTGGATTTTTTTTCACTTGTCAATCTGGTTCATAGTCCTGAATTTTCATGTTAAAAATTAATCAGATAACATTTCCAATTCAATATTATAAATGCAAAAATTCCCAATAAAATGTTGCCCCTCAGATTGCTATCTACATACTTATTAAATTTATATGCCATCCATTTCACTGTTAAAACAACATATAACAGAATACCTTGGCACTAAGGAGACTCAGAACCAATTCCTATAACTTAGGGATTGCTACAGATATATGGTGTCTTCTACTTTCAGAAACTTTCAGATTATTTAATAAAATATGTACCAAAAGTTGTGAGTTTTGGCAAAGATTTTAAAATAGGGCAGTTAGACTATTAGTCGAAACATGTCAGCATGATCATATTCTATGTTTTTTACCAATTACAGTAGCAACAATTCCTTTCTGGGTTCAATACAAAGTCCTGGCATTATCTATTTCAGTTAGTTGAAAAGCTGTGAAGAAAGATATCTTAAACATTCATCTAATCAAGAATGCATGTACTCCTCTAAGCCTATTCTACAGATGCCTCTACCAAATTAGATGAACAAAGAGGTCAGAAGAGAAAGGATACTTCAGTAGAAATGCCATGTTTATGGAATTCTTTTCCTACAAAGATTTGTCGGAGGTCTATTTAAAAGTCTTTTCAACAACCAAGCAGAAAAAAATCTTAATATTTTTCTGAGCATTTGATTAATAGAGTCAGGGCTTTTATAACTTAACAGTGTTTTACTCTGAGGATGTTATACATGCTGCATGTATTATAACTGCAGTTGATGATTTATCCTGATTATTGTCCTTTCTCTTTATTAGGCGTACCAGACAAGTGTAGTTATTATGTGGTTTAGAAGCAAAGTGCATAAGCAACAAAGTCAGTCCCAAGGCATTCATGGATTAGTTATCCATAGATTAGTTATCTCTTTGCCTGTTTTCAAGACATTTCCTCATGAATTTTATTAAAATTAAGAGAAGTAAATGCTACATTAAAACTATGATAATGTCTTTTTTTTCAACATTTTGGATAACATATATCAAAGCAAGTTTAATCTTTTTTTGTGCTATATAATTTTGATTAAGAAAAAAGTGTCTTGTCTTGTAGCTTGCCCAGCAGGGATGTTCAAAGCTCATCAAGGAGCAGGAGTCTGCACACAATGTCCTCCCAACAGTCGCTCCACGTCAGAAGCTGCTGCCATCTGCACTTGTCGCAACGGATACTACCGGTCTGACTTTGATCCGTCAGAGGTAGCTTGTACTAGTAAGTACTAGTATTTATTTCTGAGAACAGGTTGGCTTCAAAACTAATTGGATCCATTCTTCTTAAATAGTTCTGGAGAAACAACATTCAGGAATAGCCTAGTGATAATAACTGTAGTGATAACCATGTTTTGTAAATGATCTAGAAGGACACTGAACTTCAAACATATGCCAGCTCAACACCTTCCTGCATTTACTACAGCAGTCTGCTCCCCCCCCCCCAGGTTTAGATTTAAAAGTCATGAATTTTAAGGAGGCAATTCCTAAAAAAAAAAAAAAAAGCCACAACTACATATTTTTTCAAACCTGCATGGAAGCCTTAAAAAAGTCTGGATGATTTAATGAATAGCACAGAGTTGTTCACATGATGTCCAAATCATTTTTGAAGAATATGTACACAGAAAAGATTAACTTGTTAAAATTATTTTTAATAGACTGAAAAATGTTAGTTAACCTTTAGCTTTCAGACCAGAACATAGCTGATTAAAAATATAGGAAGAATATTTAAGGGGCCGGGTGGAAGCATTCTTTAAAAAGATCTCATCAAATTAATATTTCCTAGCAAAACAGAAATAGAAGAAACACAGAGAGAGAAAAAGAAAAGAAAACTCATCAACAACTATTATTACAAGATCTGGGAACAAAGGCTCACAATTTAGGGATGGATGATATTAACCAAAATAAACCCTTAATGATTTTTCATAATTAGTAGTAATTTTCTTTTCATGTGAATTTATTATTTTTTCAAAACATTTAGGACATAAATACCATCTCTTCATAAGAGATGCATTTGCAGTTGTAATGTAGTACTTAGTCTGTTGGTGCATCAAAGCTAGAAATTTAGGATCTCTGAAGTGTAACTTGAATGTGTGCGCATTCAGAGTATGCCAAAATAATGGAATTGTCTATAATATCTATGAAGGGAGCAGAAGACAATGGATCTACAATCCCATATTGGGGGAAAAGCAATCCTTGATAGCCTTCCTGATTTTTCAGCCTTATATTCAGTGTGATTTCTATTATTATCTGTTATTTCCATTTCCATTTCATTTGTAATTTAAACTTCTTTTGGAAAAATTAATATTTTAGAATTAATTTGTGTGATTTACTGTAACATCATGTTGCAGAGACATTTGAAAATTATTTTTCCCTGCTTGGAGACTGCTGGGGTGCTCTGTGTTTCCTGGGAAGAGGTTGATCTTTCCAACTTCCTTTGCAGCTGGCTTACACAGAGGTCTATATTAGTTTAGTACTTTTTGCATACTGCTTCTGAAGGTAATTGCATTGTAGTTATGAGTTGCCTGATGTGTGTTTGAAATAAGAGATTAATTTCCATATTCTGCTTGATCACTGGTAACAGGAAGTACAATAAATAAATCTGTTTTTATTGCTTCTTGTTATATAGCTGATTTACACTATGCCTTGCTAGAGAAGTACTGTATGTAAAAAAGTCAATTTGTTGGTTTTTATTTCTGCTCGTTAAGACCTAATTTTAAAATGTTTTAATTTGAGGTGCCAGATGTTCTGTTCCCAAATTGTTATATGCCATAGGAGTAAATAAATTTAGTACTGTATGGTAGCTGTTGCCGCTATTTACTTCCTTGCTAGTGCATTTCCTGCTTTATGGAGCTTTTCACTAGTATGCTTTTAAAATTCCCCATTTAGTGCTAGAAATGAAATTTTCATTAACTTCTGTACATTTCACAAAACAGTAAAAAGCAGGTTAGACATTATTGTAAGAGTAAGGTAGAGTGAATAGCCAACAGATATTGCACTGAACCTTGTGAAACATTCTGTCTGTGCAAGTATATTATTTGTGTAAAGGATTATGTTTGTTGCCCCATCCTATTCCATCCAATTTCCATTTTCAATATAAGAGACAAAGGTAATTTTTGGACAGCAAAAATCTGCATGTCAGAGAAAAAATGGGATAATGACACAAATGACATTCAGCAAAAATAGAAACAGAAATCCGAGGAACACATAAAATATAAATTAATGGTGTATCAATCAAAAGGGCACAGGATTTTCCACAGCCAATGAAAATATTTTGATTGGTAATATGGAAGTCTATATTAGCCCAAAAGGTGTGTTGGTTATTCCAGTTTGAATCCTTTTGTGTTTATAATAGCTGAATAGAGATAGAAAGTAGGGCACCAGGAGATCCCTGCTTTATTCTGCACCAAAGGAGCAGTTGGCAGATAGCATATGTCCAAATTAACCTCTGAGGTAATGGCCCAAATTAACATTTATGTTAATTCTTGCCCATATTGTAATGGTTTGCGTTTGCATTTGGGCTGGAGGTATCAGAGGGTGTTTGTGCCCAGGTGCTTGCTTAGTTTGTGATGTGGAGATTTCTTTGTTTGTGAATGCAGGCTTCCAGATAAATAACTCCACCAGACCGATGATGGCAGATTAGATTCTGCCGAAACATTGCTACAACTTTAAAAGCACAACTATAAAGACATGGGAAAATACCCGAACAAAGCTGAATACCATACATACATACATACATACATACATACATACATACATTCACACACACACACACACACACATTATTAAAAAAATTGCTAAGAAGAACTTTGTATGTAAGCTGTGGGATCACAAAAGGTAGAAAATTAGGTAGGCTAGCATATGATTCCCATATGTTGTGACAATTAGAGAAGACAGATATGGAATTCTCAGCCCTCTTTTGCTCAATGTCTTTTGGATTAAATGTACAATTTTAAAATTATGTAGTATGTGTACTGAGTATATTAGTGTAAGAGAAAAGCAGGCAGAGCAGGGAGGGTGGAGAGTGGAGTTAAATAAGCCATCAGGCTAGACATTCCCACAAACTGTCTTAGGTCCAACTGTTCTTGAATTCCTTTGACTCTTATCTGGTATCAATTTAGTGTTGAGCTTTAATTGATAAATTGTTATTTATAGGCTTAATCAATAAATCTTCTCAACTGCAATTTAGCATATAGTTTTGATTCTTTGTACCTGACAGTTAGAAGCCTATGACTGATTTGGTTTTATTTAGTGATATTAAAAAGTAGCATGCTTTTTCCCCATCTACACTATTTTTCTGTTGCTACATACTTTTCTGAATACAGCCCTAAGCATAGATCCCTGTCCCTTCCTATTTGGGAAGATTCAAATTCCCCAAAGGTTGATTTTATCATGCAGTACATGGAGTTAAAACAAAGAGTGGGTGGGGCTAGTGCAAAATTATATGGACACCCTTGTTTTTCTTTCTCAATTCTCTCTTCCCACAAACAGCAGTTTGCAGGCAGAAAGGAGCAAGTTGCTGCAGCTGGCTTACCTTGCCAATTCACCCCAGTAAACTCACTATGGGACAACTCACTACAGTCAACTTGCCATGGGACAACTCACTTCCGGAGAAGTCAATGTGGGATAACTCATGAGAGAGACAAATAGAATTGCAGCTTATCCCAGCCTTGAAAACTACTAACTTGAGAAAGTTCAAATCTAAAGCAAGACAATGTCCACTGCAATTCTCTTTGTCTTTCCCTTGAGTTATCCCACTATGAATTGTTATGCAGTGAGTTGTGCCATGGCAAGTTCACCAAGGTGCGTCAGTCAGGGCAAGATGACTGTGGCAAGCAGCTGCAGCAAGTTGTCCTAGGCCTGATTGTAGGAAAGAGTTAACTCTCTCTAACCAGAGACTTGAACTGATTTCTTGCAGATAATGTTTGAAATTAGCTTTGTAACTGCATAGGAATCTATAGGTTTCCCACTTCTTGATGAAGGAAAAGCAATAGTTCTGGAAACTTTATATTAATCAATGATACTGATTGGCCTTCCCAAACCAAGCTGGTGATAAATGAGCTTAATAATATCCTTTGGCTGCAGGTTCGTTGTGTTGGAAGAGGAGACATTCCTATGCAATCTAGGTTCCAATTTGAGCTAGGCTGCACAAGTAAATCTTTTCTCCCTCCCTTCTCCTTGATTTGCTGAGATAATCATAGCTTTCTTAACAATATGTATTTTCCTAATAAAAAAGAATCAAACTATGACTTTATCTCATAGATAATCTATTTACTGAACAATGTTGGAAATACAATATTTTTGCCACATGGATTTTCTATTTTGATTTGCATTGAGGAAGGCAATGGGACTATAATGTCTGTTTTTCAAAAGTCTGTCACTAACTGCTCAAATAAATTGATAAAAGTTCTATTAAGTGACTGATTGTCAGTGCTTCCAGGTAAACTGAACATGAAACATGATTAAATGAGCTAATTCTACTTCATTGTAAGGGTACATTAATAGAATCCTGAAAAAGGATTGATTGACTACTTTGTTCATATTCTTCTAACCTGGTGCTCAAAGATGGATTAAGCCTGAAGTGGCCAATGTTTCCAGTCAGTCACCATTCCATAGTTTAGCAATTTTCAAATGGGTTTAAATTACAACTTCCAGAATACACATTTCATTGAACTAACTGGAGATTCTGCAAATACTAATCCTAACTCATCAGATCAGAGAAAATTGAGTTAGTGAGCTTTAGCATTTGTACAATAAAAAAATTAACTTTATGTAGTTTTCCCTCTCATTGGTGAGAGAAAGGGTCAAGAAGTCTAGAAAAGGATTATTATTTTTCACTGGAAAGAATGAATATGTTTTACAATTCTGTAAGCTTTCACTGTGAGTGTGTATCTATGAATTCAATATGGTTACGTTTTTAAGTGCAGCACCATTTTAGTCTTCTATGTCTTTACTGGTAGATGGCTCATGACAAATACTTTATCTGTGCTGATAGAGAAAAAAATTAAATGGAATGGAATTTTCGTTAAAAGGACAGCATTTTTCTAGCAATTTTAACAAAATGCTTTCATCTGTGTAACCATGGCAACAGATCAGAGAAGCTCTCTCAAAGTGCCACTCTGAATGTAATTATGAAGAAAAGGAGAAAGAGGAAGGTAGTAGGGAATTTGGAATAGAGACAGCAGCTGGAAAACCCTCCAGGGCTTGAACAGAGCAGAGGTGGGCTATGACAGATTCAACAGAATTGCTTTTGATTCATTTTCTTTTGAGTAAGATGTTGAAACACTTGCCTGTTAATTATTTTCCTTGATCCCAGCAAAATGGCCAGTAGCCTCTCCACACCAATGTCAATGATTTAGTGCCCAACAAAACTATCCCTGGTGGTGAGAAGACTAATCTCCAAATAAATGAGAAAGAACCACAATATCATTCAAATTAGTACTCATTCACACACCATATTTGCACCAGTGCAAGAAAAAGAATGCACAAAATGTATTCATTGATTTGTGACATTTCTAGACCATTCAACTCTTAAATGGCTATGCTGAACTTTTGCTTGACATGCTGGAATTAGAAAAGGGCCTTGACAAAGCCAATTTGGAGACAAAGAGAATATGAGAAAGCAGATGTTAAAACTTTCTGTGAAGACATTATGACATTTGGGCGAAAGAAGAAATCATATGAAATTGGCTTATTGGACCAAGGTTGAAGTAATAGCTTACTATTTCTGGTAATGTTCAATCTTCTTTTTTTAACTGGGACTAGATGATGATGATGTTTTAACAATTTTGTTTATTTGAATAGAGGAAATGGGGGATATGCTTAAATGGAAATGTACATCTGTCTTAGTTATTTTTTTCAGTACGGTGCACACTAGAATTCTGCAGCTATTAAACTTCAGTTAATTGACTTTTTATTCTGTTGCCCCTGTAGAAAATCAGTGTTGAACGAAATTCTTATCTTGTAAAGTGCTTCATTATTCATAGATTGTTACTTCCTATGGATATAAGGTAAATAGTCTGAACTCTGGTGTCCCTGTTGTTCATAGTAACTACATAGGAAATAGACATAAAAGGAGACCTTTCTAAGACTTCATTAAATATCTATTCTTTCAATCTTACACATTAAAGTATCAGTAAGAGCTTACTGTATCTGCTATGTATGGCTAGCTTGTGCCTTTTAAGGTATGTGGATTTTTATGAAATTTGAATTGTATTTCATGGAACATTTAAACCTAAAAGATTTCTTCTGGTTATTTAATTTCTGCAAACATGGATCCATTGGAGATCTAACAGTATAACCTAGCAGTTTGAATTCTCATCACAGGCTAAGGCAATCTTACCTGATGTATTACTTTAATTACTTAAAAATCTAGCAAACTTTAACTCCAGATGAGATGGGTGGCATACAAATTGAATGAATAAATAAGATATATATCCAGCTTTTCTTCTCCTAACCTCCGCCTAGAACTTGCTTCAAGTATTGACTATTACAGATAAAAAGAGAATTATAGTTAAAGTATACAAACATATCAATTAAATATACTTAAATAATCAAAATTTAATGACATTCAGCAGTTAAAATATCTTTTAGCAAAACAATTCACTAAATTGCTGAACATTTATCCAAACAATAAAGAGAATTGTAAATACAAAAGGAGAGCACCAGGTTGTTGGAGTCTGATCATGAGCATGATGGTTATAAGATAGATTGGTTGAGGATTAGCTCACACAGAAATATAAATCAGATTTTCTGTGTTTATATAATGTCAGAAATGAAAAAATGTTTGGAGACACCAGAAATGGCACATAAATGGTTAGAATGCAGCATTGCAGGCTAACTCTGGCAACGACCAACAGTTTGATCCTTACCATTTCAGGATTGACTCAGCCTTCCATCCTTCCAAGGTCAGTAAAATGAGAACACAGATTGTTGGGGGCAATATGCTGATGCTGTAAACCACTTAGAGAGTGGTTTGTAAAGCACTATGAAGCAGTATATAAATCTAAGTGCTATTCCTATTTTCTGGATTTTCTGAAAAATGTACAGGGAATGAAGATTGTACTTGCCTGCCAGACAAGGCTCTATTATGAATTGCATGTGTCAAAACCTTCATTTTCTTTTCCTGATTTTTGCTTCAAATGTTAAAGTGCATGTCTTCAGCATATGACTCTGAAAGATGGGAGACACTACTACCAATGAAGAACAACCAACCAAATACGACTCATTTTTTTAATCAGGATTGTGGCTTTGTATTTGTCAGAGCTTTGCTTAGAGCATGGCAATAAATCTCTTCTTATAAAACTCAACCAGCATTCAGGAGTTAGCAGAGGAAAAACCAAGGACAAGCTCCAAATAAATAAATTGCTTTTGTTGCATATAAAAGAAGCCCTAAATAATGATGATCACCTAGTGCAGATGTAGCAGTCCAGTCTACTAATAGGGGAAGGACAGAGCCAAGGAGAGGGGTAAATAGATACATTGAGAGTCGCAACCAGCCACAAACAAGTCCCCCATAATTGTCGTTGAAACTTAGCTCTTACCAGGTGCTCTTACCAGGTGGTGATAATTAGTTAAGATTTCTGTGCATAGACTTTCAGCAATAAAACACTTAAATTGAACCTGCATGAATAGACCTGGCTTCTTTCATCTGACATAATCTTGTACAATCAGCACAGGCCCCCCCCGAAGGCTGTGTATTATCTCCACTTCTCTTCTCCCTAAATACCAATGACTGCATCTCAAATGATCCATCTGTTAAAATACTGAAGTTTGCTGATGACACAACAGTGATTGGACTCACTCGAGACAACGATGAATCTGCAAATAGACAGGAGGTTATGCAACTTGGCTTGTGGTGTAACTGGAATAATCTGGAACTGAACACACTCAAAACCGTAGAAATAATGGTAGACTTTAGAAGAAAGTCTCCCATACTACTACCTCGTACAATACTAGACAACATAGTATCAACAGTAGAGATCTTCCAATTTCTAGGTTCTACTATATCACATGACCTAAAATGGACACCTAACATCAAAAACGTCATCAAAAAAGCACAACAAAGAATGTTCTTTCTGTGCTAACTCAGAAAGCTCAAACTGCCCAAGGAGCTGCTGATCCAGTTCTACAGAGGAATTATTGAGTCTATCCATCTGCATCTCTTTAACTGTCTGGTTTGGTTCTGCAACCCAACAGGACAGACACAGACTTCAGAGGATAATTAGGACTGCAGAAAAAACAATTACTACCCACCTGTCTTCAATCGAGGACCTGTATATTGCATGAATCAAAAAGAGGGTTGTGAAAATGTTTACAGACTCCTCACATCCTGGACATAAATTGTTTCAACTCCTTCCCTCAAAACAACGCTATAGAGCACTGCACACCAGAACAACTAGACACAAGAACAGTTTTTCCCTGAAAACAGTTTTTCCCATCACTCTGCTAAATAATTCCCTCAACACTGTTCAACTATTTACAAAGTGTACACTACTATTACTGTTAATCTTCTCATCACTCCTTATCACCCATCCCCTCCCACTTGTGATTATAGGACTGTAACTTTGTTGCTTGTATCCTTATGATTTATATTGACTGTTTCCTAGTATGATTTGATTGTTGATTATACCCTATGACTATCATTAAGTGTTGTATGTTATGATTCTTGACTCTTGACAAATTTATCTTTTATGTATACTGTGAGTATTTGAACCGAGAAAAATTCCTTGTGTGTCCAATCACACTTGGCCAATAAAGAATTCTATTCTATTCTATTCTATTCTATTCTATTCTATTCTATTCTATTCTATTCTATTCTATTCTATTCTATTCTATTCTATTCTATTCTATCTTCAAAGATTTCAAAAGGAGTACAACAAAAAACCTAGCATGGCATCTGATCCACAAGCAGGAGCAACAGCTGATGAAATAACAATAATGGCTGCTGTTCTGTGATATCAGGATGAAGTAGAGAACAAAGTACACAATTTGTCAGCAGCATTGCTCCAACTAGTGCAACAGATGCAGAATTTGAGGCAGACCACACCCTTGGTAGGGTCAGCTCATGAAGCACTTCCAAGGGTGTATCCTGTATTATAGAGAAATCATAGAAGCTTGCCAGAAAGATTTTGAAGAGAATTGGAAAGGGTAAGAATCTTCATAGCGCAATATGAGTTATTTATGGGAACCTGAGTAGCAGAATTTCTAGTCAACTGATCACAGGTGTCCTTTTTACTGGCAGTCTCAAAAGCTCAATGGAATGGGCATTCCCTATTACTAAAACTAATACCCAATTATGGATAAATATCAAAACTTCATGGTTAAATGCACTCTGCAGTCAGCTTTCTTAGTATCCTAAAATAAACCATCTGGTCCTGGAGATCTAAATTTCATTTAAATTAGTGAAATGTTATTCTACTTGGCTTTTCTAAGTTCCTCCTGCTTCTATTAGCTAATAAAAGCAATGGGATTAGGTTTAGGGGGCAAATGTTAAGATTTCCATAACATTTTTAGTAAAGAATAAATTAGATACTAGCCTTAATCATCATATGGAATATTCTCTGCTAAGAGAAATAACACTGAGAGGTCCTTGGTGGTCTCTGAGCTTGGTTGTTCAATCAAGCTCAGAGAGCACAAAGGTCATCTCATTTCAACCCTGAGCTACAAATATTCTCCTTTATTAGTGGAAATGACACTATCCCGTTTCAGTTTGGCAAATGCAGCCTGGTAAGATAGGAATACAACCAGAGTCCTTCATTACACTGAATGAAAATTAATAGAATCCAGATAATTTTACTGTTCAGCACTAGAGACAGCTGCAAATAATATAAAAATATAATCTTTATATACAAATATATACTGGATTTACCAAGTACCACTTTCAGATCTTTTTTAGCCATCCTACGGTTTAGGGCATTCCTACAGGAGAGTGTTTTAAGGAAGATAAGCTTTGGACTCCACATTTCTCCTTCCCCTTCTCTCCCCTCTCAGAACTTAAGAGTTGACTTTCATATTCAAATTAAGTGGATCTCTGTGTGTGTCCTTGAGAAAATAGATTTTTGTTTTTTTAGTATTCTAGCTAGATACAATTATTTCGAAGGAACAAAAAGTAATATAGTTTGACTCATATCACACAAAGATAAAAGTGAATGATACCATAGTACCATGCTGCATCGTAAGAGAATGTACTCATGATGGACATTTATGACCATAAGGCAGTGACACAAACAAGCAAGGAAAAAGACAACATTCTTGCTCATATGGGTATGAAGATGATTATGCTGCACAATCCATGAGTTATTTGCTGATATCAGATACTTCAAGGTGACTGAAATAAATGAGCCCAGTAAAAAACTCTTCTAGGAACATCACTGGTCAATGTTCTTAGTTAAAGCGATCGATGAAAATCTGTGTATGAAATATATTTATTATAATTACTTATATTCTCCTTTAAAATAATAATTCTCCCAAACCTGTTTTTGAGTAAAAAGAAACTAAGTAAAAACTAAATATTATTTTAAAATAAACACTCTATTAAAAATCTTCTTACATGACTGCTGATAGTAATGGGTCTGGCAGGTGTGGGAAAACCAGAACAAACCGAATCAAGCTTTTCAAGAGATGAATATTTGGGGATGTGAAATGTTTATCTTACCATAGAGGAAGACAATGAAGATCATTTGGAACATGGGAAAGTCTCTGTCCTCAATAGAAGCCGCACATTAGACAAGCACAAATAGCAGTCACCTCCCAGGTGAATTATTCCAATTGATTTAAATAGTAAATATTTTGTACAAAACTGAAATAAATCAAATATTCCAATGTTTTAAAATAAAATGTTTTAAAATACCACTAAAGCTATACATTGCAGCCATATATTTACTTGCATAGCCTTGATTTGCAAATTATTATTTAACAGGTGTTCCCTCAGGACCTCGCAATGTAATCTCTATTGTCAATGAGACTTCAATTATATTAGAATGGCACCCACCTCGGGATACAGGAGGTCGTGATGATGTGACCTATAACATAGTCTGCAAAAAGTGTCGGTCAGATCGCCGTAGCTGCTCCCGCTGTGATGACAATGTGGAGTTTGTACCAAGACAACTGGGCCTTACAGGAACTCGTGTCTTCATCAGCAACCTGTGGGCTCATACGCCATACACCTTTGATATCCAAGCTGTCAATGGGGTTTCTAATAAAAGTCCATTCCCACCACAGCATGCCTCAGTGAACATCACTACCAACCAAGCAGGTAAGATGCCGTTCAGAAACTACCCGTATGATTTTGTTCATGAACATAGGGAAAGAAAATTGCAAAAATATTTAAAACTGTATCTACTGTTGTGAATAGAATGAATAACAATCAGGTTCTAGAATCAAGTTCCATAAATCTTGGTAAATGTTATTTCTTCTCCTTCTCTTTTTAGCACTGAGAAATGGGAGTAGATCTCTTGCTAGGTTCTGCTATAACTAGCGAATTTATGGCACCCATTATATAGTTCTCATAGTCTTAGTAGCAGAATAATATTTAACAGCTCCCCAAAACGTTGCCTTCTTCCAGTAGGCTTATCTGGGATAGTGAATGAATGAGAAGCAACAGCAATGCTGCAATGTGCAGCAGGCAGGTAACTGAATTTTTATTGTTTTAATAACCAATAATACTCTCATACAGGTAGTTCTTAGTTTATTCATTTAGTTACCATTCAAAGTTACCATTCAAACAGCATGGTAAAAAGTGAGTTATGACCATTTTTCAACGATTGTTGTACCATCCCCATGGTCATGTGATCAAAATTTGGATGCTTAGCAACTGATTCATATTCTTGACAGTTGTGTGTCCCAGGATCATGTGAGCAGTTTTTGCAACCTTTCTGATAAACAAAGTCAATGGGGAAGCCATATTCACTTAACAACCATGGTGCTAACTTAACAGCTGCAATGATTAACTTAAAAGCTGTGGCTAGAAAGATCATAAAATGGGGCAAAACTCAGTTAACATGTTTCTCTTTGAGCGACATAAATTTTGGGCTCAGTTATGGTCATAAATCTAGGGCTACCTGTATGTTAATCCGGGGCAGTATAACACATTACATTTTGGTTCGATTCTACAGCTATTGCAAATAACTGAAACTCTAGAACAAGCATGTGAATAGAACAGCAGTCATGTCAGGCCATTAAAACCCATATGCTGCTCCTCTCAGTTTCTTGGATTGCTCACATGGTGGCACTCAGTACTTCAGCTGTTCCTAAAGAACAAAAACAAAATTGGGTTGATGAGGTAGTCACACTAGAAACGTGATCTGGATAGATAACATTTGGATCCACATAACAGCTGAATAATAGCTGTACAACTAACATTCTTAGCAGCAAAAACAAAACCATAGCCACCTTTAGAAAGAACTAGAATTTCTTCTGGACTTTATTATCTCTTTTCTCCCTTGATTTTTTAAAACTAGAGATAATCATAGATGATTCAATCACTGACTCTTCCTTAGCAGAGAATTGGAATGTGGGGCAGGTATCCTGATGGCTCTGCAATGTTTGTACATGTATTCTTGGTGGGGGGATAGAAAAGTTAACAGGTAGTGACCCTGACCAAAAACTTGATGAAGAGAAGGATTAACTGTCGAAGCATTGGGAGATGACAATAGACCACAATATATTTGGGTTTGGCTATAACAAGAGGATGAAAATTCTTATTTTCTGCAATATATGTAAAATAGGAAGCCTTTATTAATGCCATCCCTGAAGAATTCACACCAATAGACACAATATTTTTTAAAAAAGTCTTGGTCTCAATATTTGAGCATTCTATTTCCCAGATGTAGGAATTTTGTCAGCTTCAACACATCAGTGTAAATTGGGCACCAAAGATACAACTGAGATCTAAGCAGAAGTGATGCCCTTCTGTCCATACTTTATGTTTCCTTTTCATTCTCTTCATTTCTTCACCTGGTCATCTGCTCTTCTATTGCTCTATTCTCCAGCCTCAGGTCATCTGAATTTCCAAATGTCTGCCCTTCCTCTTTTTATATAGAGCCATTGTTTTTAGGTATGCCCTTTGCTCTTTTTTGTTCCTGTCAACCAGTGTCTCTACTTCCCATTTGTCCATTTGCTTTTTTCCTTCCTGATTATTCCTGTTGCAAAGCTGTGATTATTAAAAATTGATACATTTGCATTGTATCTGGCTTTTCTCTGCACTTATCCAGATAAAGTACAATTGCTTTCAGCATATTAAGGATGCACCCTGTGTTTGAAAGGCCTCAAAGATGGAGCACATATTTGGCAATTAGAAATGAGGCATTAGCATTCAGCACATTTTAAGCAAGTGGAAATGGTGTGCTGGGCACTACAGGCATTTAAAGGGAGAGTAATAGGAATGCAAAGTGGACTAGATAGTGCAGGTTTGACATTGACTCACACATTATGCCTAACATTTGATTTGTTGTCCTCATTCCCCTCCCCCATCTGAAAATGCAGCATATTTCTAACTGCAACGCCTACTGCTTATGCAAGAAATAACAGAAAAGCATATTACAGGCAGCCATATCTTCACATATTATGGCATGCATTCACCATCTACATAGTCTTTATTAAATTCTTGAAGGAAAGAAACAGGGTAACAGACTTTAAATAAGGACAAATGATGGAGAAAATTGCATGTCCTAAGTTCATGCTAAAAAGTATTTATGTCAGTTCTCTTCTCTTTAATTAATCTAATTAAGCATTTTTAACAGAAACAAACTTGAATGCTTTTCTCAGGTTTGTAAGAATTGATCTATATCTTTTAACTTAGCCATCTGTCTACTCATTTACCCATATATTACTTTTTCATTTCTTGGAAACAGTTATCTCTCCATCTGTCCCCTTTGCCTTCCATAAAATTCTCCATCCAATACATTCCCATTTAATTGATTGTATCTGCAGGGCTCTCTTCAGTTCTTCAGCTTTTACTGAAGTGATAGGCCTGAAGGACTCTCTAAATGGATTTGAGGTCTTCTGTACCACTGACAATTTTATCCATTTGCCTGCTAGGCTATTGTTTTATGAAATGTTGCTAACTGGGCTTTTTCTCAAATGTACATCCTAATTTCCTACGTGAACAAGCTTGCAGGCATACAGTTGATGTTATTATTCCTTTTTCAGCTGCTGTAGGCCAATTGTATATCAGCAACATGTTTCTATACTTCCTGTTTCAAGTTTCAAACACACACATGCACACAGAATTGCTTGGTAAAGGCTGAGAAGACAAGCACATGAGCATAAATCAGACTCTGTGAAGATAAGGCTTGCCTGAATAGTTTTACTTTTTACAGGAATAAACAGAAGAATAGTCAGGATTCAGTCTGGAATTCAGAGAACCAAGCAAGACTTATCAATCACTCCAAGGATCATAGTTTTAGGGTCAGATCTGCTTCTTAAATAGGTTGCAGCCAGTTGTTTTAATTAAGGCAGGCATGTCTTTGCTTCATTGAATGCCTTTGCTTTGCTTTAAAGTGCTTAAAACCCTTGGACTCTACTTGTCTGTTTCAAGATCTATGTCAGTTCCAGTTATTCTAATGCTGCCTCTGTTTGAGGAGCCTCCGTGATTCTTGGTTTGATATTTCCTAAAGATGTTGGGAAATACCCAGCTAGGCAAAGAGGAGGAATCAAGCAGGGAACTAGTGTTGAGTCCTTGGTACTGCTAAAAGCGACTTAAGCCTTATCAGTTTCATGAAATATGATCTGTTAGTTCCCAAGGCAAGGCAGTCTGGGGGTATTCCTGTAACAGGTAAAACAAAATAGTCAACTTGAACCTTTCATATATGGATCTGGTTGCTTGTGCCTGACAAAAGGTGATATTCAACTGGTTCATCTGGAACAGCTTTTTCAGATTCAGTGTCCTAAGCCACGATGTATAAAATATCTCAGATAAATCTTCCTTTTCACTTTGCAACAGACATACCCATTTTCTTTCAAATTTCAATCATTTGAAACTCTAAACTTTTTCTCCAAAAAAGTAGGATATAGAAGAGTGTCTATAGAATAATTAAACCTCCTGTGATTTTTTTTTTTTTTTAAAAACATTAGTTATCAGGAGTAGTTTTATGGGTTAACACATAATCAGGAAATTTCAGGAGTCTGTATGCTAAACTTTCTATTCCTGAAGTCTCCTGAATATCCTACTGCAGCTATCTAACTCCTGATGCTTGTTGTAGAATTTATCTGTTCACCAATTCCCTTCATATAACCAAGAGGAAGAGCAGTAATTTGCAAAAACAGTTAACATAGTAGAGGTTTAAAGACAGGAAACATAGTGGTACATTTCAGCTTTCACTCTTAATTTGATAATTCTGAGTAGTTTAATCCTGGAGTTGAGTTTCCAGTTGTCAGATTACAGTTGGATGCTTATGTCTAGGAATCTTTAAAACAAGGTATCTTGTTTGTACGAAGAAAGAAATATTATCAATGTTCTTGAGCTCCTGGGCATGTTGTGAGACCATACTGTTTACCTCACATTTTCATCTGAACCCTCTGAGTCAGGGAGACATGCCTTATACTGCCACAGACAAGGACAAAAAAATCACACTAAATTACGGGAAAGCAACATGTAGCTTTAAAGCCATGCACAAATACCTTCTTCCGACCCTTGGCACCTCTCTTGGTCCCAGTTGCTGAAAGCTGATATCACAATGACCCATCACTTTGAGCTGAAATATAAATAAATGTTGTGAAAGTTCAAACTGACATACCACTTTTTAAAAAAACAAACACACCTCTCCAGTCATATGTTTAACATGAGAGATAGTTCACTCAAGTTTGTGGCCTTTAGCACTCTTCAACTGTTAAGCACATCCTTTAACTACAAAAAAGTTTTCTTACCTCTGCAGTAATCCATAATGTAGTTTGTTAGTCTGTCTTCGTGGAATATGTATAGCAGGTCATAATCTCCTTATCTAAAGGTTATACATATACATGATTTGGTTATAAATGAATTTTCCATGATTTTCTGAAGAAAGTAGAACAAAATTTTCTAACCTGGCATATTATGGGATATAGTTTTTCCCATAGTTTTCCTGTAAGACATTCTGATGCTATTTACATTTCAATTGTTTTGAATTAATTTGCTTGATTAATTTTTATCAACATATCTATTTTGATAACAGATTCTATAAATACATTTGTGGAATCCCACAAGTGTATTTCTTCTTAATAGTGGTATATCTTGTCATTTTTCTGATGTAACAAAATGTCTGTCAGATTTGGTAGCCTCTCAAATGAGTTGTCTTTAGATCTTACAAAATTTAGTATATACCTGCTGCAAGTTTCTGACCATGGAACCAAGATATCTCTGAAGGCTTTGTTCTCTTTTTGTAAATTAGACATGTAATTTTTGTAGGGCTTGATTGTCATGGTTGACTTTTACAACAGAATGGTTGATATCCCCCTCAAAACACTAGACTGAGATCATGTCTTGGAGAAAAAAGTGGATATATAGCAAAGAGAGGAGAGAGATTATAAATGAGACTTCTATTTTTTTTTCAGTTTTGATCTGGCTCTCTTTCCATCCTTATGTTGCCAAACAGACTTTTGGGTTTCTTGGTTTATCAGCAAACTAAAAGATCACTTAACCAAGGCCATGCTTCTTTGGCTATATGACAGCTATATGACCACACCTTTTGTTAAGCCCTAAACTTTATACTACTTATTACTTTAAAAAGTGATGCTGTACAAGATAAATGAAGGTCATTTCAACAGTGTCCTGGTATACAAACCAGGAACAACAACACAAAGACAACCCAATATATATGCTGTGTTTGTATCTTACCAAAATCCTTATTGAAATCAAGATTTTTGTGCTAATGACTGCATGAAATAATATGTTAAAGATGAGACTGTCAAGTTTGATTAATTTAATCTGAAAATTTCGCTGTTAAGCAAATTGACCATTGTATGAGGACATTATTATAGCAAAATTGGCAGAGCTTCCTAAAATATTCCATCAACTCCTTGTTGCACAATTTGTTGCATACAATCTAATGCAATGAGAAGCTTCTTGATTCTGATCCCTGTGCTTATTGTTCATCTGTGTGATTTTTGGAAGGGATTTCTACTTCAGTATAATTCTTTCTTTCATGCAATAATGCAAAGCAATCCATTTGAATAAGCAAGGATGAGGAAGCCTCAGTATTGCTGCCCATCCACCTGCGTACCAATTTGATGTTGATCATCTTTGCAGCAATATCCATGTTAAATAGGCAGGAAGGGGGGGGGTTGTGAATGTGGCAATTAACAAAACAGCAATCAAGCTAAGTGTTTAATTTTGGAAAATTATCATCTTCTCTGAACGCATGTGGAAAGATTTAAAAAAAAATTAAAAACCTAGGATTAAATGTGCTGTGCAAACAAAGGCATGGCTGGACTGTCAACATCACCCACTAGAAAAAATAAGCAGTCACCCCACTCAGTGAATTCCTGAATACATAGGACCTGCCTCTTCCAAAACAAAATGACTATAACAGCACAAAATAAGATTTGGGTAAATATAAACAATCGGAGGAATGTTTTCCTGTATACTTTGTAGTGCATAGGCTTAATTTGTGCCATGTATTATGTTACACATAACAAGTGGTCAGCATAAAAATATTTAACTGCCTAAAACAAAAAAATCCTACCCCCCCCTCCAAAAAAAAAAGCCAGGTCTTTCCCTGGCTTTTTTAGCCTTGCATATTCAAATAACTAGACTAATAATAACTTGTCCTTGGTTATGCTAGTTGGGATGACCATCTGAGTGATCCAAAACACCAGGAAAGCACTGCTGTCTACCCTTGATCTTGCTAAATAAATAAAAAAGCTAAATAAATAAAAAAATTCCAATGTCCATGGTCCCATCAATAGTTGTTTAATACCTTTAAATAGCCTTGAACAACCTGCATATCTTCAAGTTGTATGTATCAGCTCCCAAAAGTTTTAGCCAGTGTAACCATTACTGAAAATTGGGAGTTGATGTCCACAAACATGGAAGGCTCTAAGATTGTTTCTTATGACTACCACGTGACTCTTAATTTTGTGGCAGCAAATCAGCATAGCTACTGCTGCAGATTTTATCATAGCAGTTGGAACCATCACAAAAATGAGGCAAGCATAAAACCTCAGCTTTGGGAAGGTGGGCTTTGGAGTCATGAGAAATAATCTAACAAACAGTACATCAAGAATTCCCCTAGTTTCTGCTTGCTTTTATTCATTTTAACATAAACAAAACAAGCATTTATTTTAGTACTGCACATTTTTTAAAATCAAACAGTATCTTTGTTGGACTTGGTCTAGTCCTCTTCCCTTTCCAAAAGTGGCAACAAAAGAGTGAAGCAGAATTTTATAAATACCTAGTTAAGCATTGCTGGATTAATTCTTTTTTTTACCTGTACACTAACCCTTCTTTCCATCAATATCCTATTATGCATATAGTTATTGATAAAATCCTACCCACAAGTAAGGACTTTAATAATACTGATTGAGAAGCTCATATAGGACATATTTTTTCTTTGCCAGCACACTTCCATTTGCAAAGCCTGTATTTTCTTGGAATTCTGGTTATGTTATGCATCATGTGTTTTGAGATACATCTGTGTTGTAATCTTTCAGCATTGGAAAATACCTATTTCAACATATATTTGATTGCAAAGACATTTTAGTTGTTAAGTTCTGCGCATGGGCGCAAGAATTGGAGACGAGACGATGAACAGTGAACTTCAACTCTTTAACATTGTGGAACAGAGCAAAAACTATGACAGCAATGGCCCCTTTTATAGGCAAGCTGCTGATCAAATAACCAATAAGAAACGGGAAGCGTTAGTTCCCTTAACTAATGAAAGAGGCCCGCTAATAGCCAATCAGATTCTCCTGAACGGACCAATCAGATGTCGCTGTTATCAGCCAATCAGAAGTGCAGGGCCAGAACCCTGCACTTTTCTAAAGGTTTTAATAATCTTTATTTTAGCACTTTTATTAATTCACAACACCCCTTCCCCCCCCGGGTTCCGTTTAAGAGGTGCGGTGATGTAATCTTTGAGGTAGGCAGGTTGTTTAGATTGTCTGTTAGATTTTCGCTGTCCCCCTGGTACTTGTTTATAATCTTGTTTGGGCGGGACGTTTTCTGGCGAATGGGGTGCCTCCGGTCCTTCATTTAAAAACTCGGTGCTGCTAATGTCCTCGTTGTCCTCTAGCCTCTGTGGGCTTGCTTCTGATGAGGTGTCTCTTAGCGGCAAGTCCACCACTCTCTCTGATCCTTCCGAATGCTCACTTCTTCCACTCGTGCTTTCTGCCATTTTGAACTCGGTCTCCTCGGCATCTCCTCCCCCCTCAGTTTGGAAGTTACCAGAGTCGCAGAAACGAGGTTGCAGCCTTGAACGCAGCTGATCAATATGGCGCTTCCATATTCTTCTGTCGCGACTTTTTACTCGGTACGACCTGGGTCCTGTGACTTGGATTACAGTTGCCTCGACCCACAAAGGATCGCCAGAAAAGTTTCTAGCGAAGACTAAGTTGCCTATCTGGAATTCGCGGCATTCCCACTGGATCCGTGTGGTTTTTCTGGTTCATACGATGGGTATAGTCGGTCAAGGTGGGAGTGGAGTTTTCATCCCATTAACAATTCGGCCGGAGTCTTGTTGGTGATGCTGTGCGGAGTGATGTGTTGCAGAAAGAGTATCCGGTTAATCTTATCTTCGATATCACCATAGTCCATTTTATGTAGGGTCTTTTTGATGAATTGTACCATGCGCTCAGCTCTTCCATTGGCCTCAGGATGCGCTGGCAAAGTTAGCGCATGGCGAATACCACGGTCTGCCAAATACTGTTCAAAAGAAAGTGCGGTAAACTGGAGGCCGTTGTCGGATACCAGAACGTCTGGCAATCCATGGGTTGCGAATAATCTGTCCAATTTCCTGATGACGGATTTGGTTGTGGTACTTTTCATTTCATGGATTTCAAGCCAGTTTGAGTAGGCATCCACTGTTACTAGGAATGTGTGTCCTTTAGTAGGTCCCGCAAAGTCAATATGAATATGGGACCATGGTCCCCTAGGTGTTTCCCACTCTGTTGGGGTTACTTTTGGTGGGGCATTGCTAACTTCCTGGCATTTGGAACAAGTCTTTACCCAGGCCTCAATTTGCTTGTCGATACCCGGCCACCACGCGTAGCTTCGTGCGAGCGCCTTCATGCGCACGATGCCGGGGTGGCCTTCATGCAAGGTTTTCAATACCGCTCGTTGCAGCTGCTCTGGGATGACGACTCTATCCCCCCAAATTATGCAGCCTTTCTGGGAAAACAGTTCCGTCTGTCGATTCTTGAAAGGACTGAAGTTGTCAGGGATTTGATGCAATGGCCATCCTCGCTCAACCCAGCTAAGAACTCATACCAAAACGGGATCGCGTTTGGTTTCAATCGCGATATCTCGAGCTGTCAGTGGTGGTGACTGAAGTGTCTCAATCTGGAGCGTTGCGACAGTTGGAGCTGGGTCGTCAATGGTTTCCGGAAGTGGTGCATGGCTTAGTGCATCAACGTGGGGGATGGCTTTTCCTGGGCGATGTTGCAGCTTATAATTATATGCAGCCAAGAATTCCGATCAGCGAGTCATTCTGGGAGATAATATATAAGGGGTTGGCTTGTCCCCCGCTATAATCCCCTGAAAAGGTTTGTGGTCGGTAACTATAGTAAAAACTCGCCCATAAATATATTCATGAAATCGTTTAACAGCAGAAACGACAGCAAGAGCCTCTTTATCGATTTGACTATAGTTATGTTCAGCTTTTGATAGCGTTTTTGAAAAGTAGACAATAGGGGCTTCACTACTATTTGGTAACACATGGCTCAAAATGGCACCCACTCCGAATGGTGATGCATCACATGTAATCGTTAAGGCAAAGTCTCATTATACTGCATCAAAACAGCGTCTGAAGTCAATAAGTTTTTTACTTGTCAGAACACGTGTTCCTCTCGGTGTCCCCAGACCCAGGTTGCCTTTTTGTCCAACAGACGATGTAGGGGCTTGGCTACGGTCGCTTTGTGGGGCAGGAACATGTTGTAAAAATTGATAAGGCCCAGGAAAGCTTGGAGATCAGTCTTATTTCTGGGCCTTGGAGCATTTTTGATTGCCCTTAGTTTGCTATCGGTGGGGTGAATGCCTTGTTTATCGATTAAGTATCCTAAAAATTCTACTTTATCCGTACACATTTGACACTTATTTTTTTTTACTTTAAGGCCAGAGTCTTTAAATTTCTGGAGAACTAACCTTAGGTGCTCCCTTAGTATTTCTCTAGTCGGAGCAGCAATTAAAATGTCATCAAAATAAGGTACAACCCCCTTTATACCCTGTAGTAGTCTCTCCATCAAGCTCTGAAAAATTCCTGGGGCCATGCTAACTCCGAATTGAAGTCGGTTGCACTTAAATGCACCTCAGTGCGCAACGATCGTTTGTGCCTCTGCCATTTTTTTGTCTACAGGCAATTGTTGGTATGCCTGTGCTAAATCCAATTTAGCGAAGACTTTTCTGCCCCCAGGGAATGGAGACCAGGTAAGCGTTCTGCTGAAGGGCGTGATTCAGGGTGCCTCGGTAGTCCCCACAAATTCTTAACGATCCATCCGGCTTGATGGGTGTTACGATTGGGGTTTCCCAGGGAGCATGGTCAGTTGGTTCTAACACACCCTGGGCTATTAATTTATCAAGCTGCTGGTCAATCTTTGGTTTAAGGGCAAATGGAACTCGATGAGGCTTAAGACGGATGGGAGCTACTTTGGGGTTAAGGTTAAATGATATTGGGGTCCCCTTGTACTCGCCTAATTTCTCTGTAAAGACGTCCTGGAACTCCCGGACGATGGTCTCTTCCCAATCGTCACTGTTGGTTCGGTGAATGCCGGCTACTTCAATTCCAAGTGGGGTGAACCATTGGAGGCCTAACAAACTAGGCCGATCCCTGTCGACTACGGTTAGTGGTAGGGATGCAGTATGATTTTTAAATGAGACACGGACTTTGCTGGATCCAACGACTGGAATTCGATTTCCCTGATAGTCCTTAAGTATGATTTTTTGGAATCTGAGGTCTTGCTGCCGGACGGTGGGAATTAATTGTTTAAGGGTTTTCCAGGAAACCATCGAGAGGAACGATCCTGAATTGACTTCCATCATGCAGGGCTGGTTTTCGATGGCAACCTTCACCCGGATCTTCTTGGCATCTAATGATGAGGCGTGACCAATCGTAATGGTTTGGTGTGCCTCTTCTCATTTCGTTGACTGGGCTAGTGGTTTGTTTCTGTAGGAGTGGTTGTTCCATTGGTGGGTTAAGTATTCTCGATTCACAGGCCGACTTCCTGTGGGCTGGCGGTAGTTGGTCCCCCTCTGAGGTGTGTTGGATCCTTGCTTGCTTCTACAGACTCTTCCTATGTGACCTCTTTTCCAGCACACATGGCAGAGCGTGTTGAGGAATTTGCAGTCTGATCATGGGTGGTTTGCCCCACAACCAGCGCATTGGTACTGCACTCTCTGGTTACGTTGATGGCGTTGGTCTCGTTCAGACCGGAGCTGGTTGACCTCTTCTTCATCGCTTTCTGATGATGATTCGAGGTCCCCGTGGTGGGCTGTCGTTGCCTGTCCTTCCAGGTGAGGTGAGATTTCGCCAGCGAGTTGATGGAGCGGGGCATGCATGCGGCGCATTCGTGCAGGCGACTTCCTGGTTGCTTCTGCTGCAGTAGCGTCAGCGATGGCATCTGCAAGGCTGATGTCGCCTTTTACCATCAGCTTACTCTGCACATGCGGTGCATCTAATCCCAGAATTATTCGGTTTCTCAGAGCCTCTTCGAGGTCATCGAATCCACAGAGGCCTCCCAGGTTCTGGAGATCCGTGATGAAATCTGCAATGCTTTCTCCCTTCCACTGGTCTCTTTGATAAAATTCATGTCTTTGAACAAGCATTGGTATGGTTGGTGCATAGTGGGCCCGTAGAAGGGGCTCGAGGACGTCCCAGTCCATGGACTTCACCTCAGCTGGTTTGGCTAGTGCCTTGGCCATCTTAAACACGGCCAGCCCACAGTGAGTTAGGAATACTGCTCGCTTCTTTCCAGTAGTGGCATCCTTCAAGTTGTTGGTCTCCAGAAACATCTGGAATCGGTCCATATATGAGTCCCAGTCTTCTTGTGCCGGGTCGAATGGAGTGGGTGGTATGACGCTGCTAGACATGGTTCAGCTGTTGCTCTGTTTAGCGCTCTGTAGTGCTCAGTCATCTCTGACGTCTCCAAATCCCACCTTCGTCGCCAGTGTTAAGTTCTGCACATGGGCGCAAGAATTGGAGACGAGACGATGAACAGTGAACTTCAACTCTTTATTTAACATTGTGGAACAGAGCAAAAACTACGGCAGCAATGGCCCCTTTTATAGGCAAGCTGCTGATCAAATAACCAATAAGAAATGGGAAGCATTAGTTCCCTTAACCAATGAAAGAGGCCCACTAATAGCCAATCAGATTCTCCTGAACGGACCAATCAGATGTCGCTATTATCAGCCAATCAGAAGTGCAGGGCCAGAACCCTGCACTTTTCTAAAGGTTTTAATAATCTTTATTTAAGCACTTTTATTAATTCACAACATTAGTGCCATGTTTTTCTTTTCCACTGAAATAGCTCTCATGTTTGAAAGAATTGGTGCATATTTAATTCATATTTCACCAGTAAATTTTAGTTTTGTTTGCGTGTGTGAGCACACATGCTTGTGCACAATACCATATTTCTCAAATTTTGAATTTCACTGTTTTATAAATACAAGGACAGTTTTAAAATTAAGAGAAACACATTTCCAAAAGGAACAAACAATGCAATTTTTAGTATCCTTTTTTTCAGATAGTTTAGTTATGCCCCCATTACAGGGAGTTGTTCTAGCTCAGAAGGAATTGATTATGAATCTTAGAAATCTATTTAGCATAGTGATTTGTAAGCAGAATGAGAAGAACACATGAGAATCATCACTTGTGTAAAAACATTACAGTATGTCAGGAAAAAAAAAAGCCCAATTATCAGTAACTAACCCTGCTCTATTCACCAAAAGGCATCACTGCTCACCAGGACTTAAGGGACTGTGGCTTTCAGAAGCATATAAGGAAAAAATCATTTAGAAGGCTCTGAGAATTCATCCCAACAGAGCCTTTACCACATGCTTGACTGGGCTTTTAAAATGAGACAGTTTGATTTCTCAGGAGGATCAGGCAGGAAATTAACTTGTTTAATGGAGCACAAGTGATATTGCCTTGATTCTTTGTGGATTGCCATCTCCAGCAAGAATTAAAAAAAATAAATTCAGTAGGCAGATTCAAAGATGAAGTCAGTGATTCTCCAGGAATCTAGCTCAGAAACATGAAAACTTTTTTGTCCACATAGATTCCTTTTTCACCACTTCCTGGCAAGTTATAAGCATGTTGTCCTCCAAAACCAGGGCTGTCCTAAAATAAACCCTAACACTTGTAAAGGGATTACATCACCTTTTTCTCTTTTCATAGAAGTTTATGGCTCAGTGGTAAATCACATGTTTGACATGCAGAATATCCCATGTTCAATTCCTGGCATTCCTCATGGGATAGGATAAGATTCCCCATTGGAAATCTTGGACTACTACTGCTAATCACTGTGTAAATGTTAATAGTAGCTAGAATAATGAACGGAGTCAATATATAAGTGCTATGACTTGTAGAACCTTGCCAAAAGCACAAAAACACATCTCGCATTCTATGCTGCTGCTTCCAACCCACCATTGGTTCATTGAGAATAAAATCTTCAGATTTTGGCCTCTGCATTGGGAAGGAAATACCAGAAAACACAGTTTCCTATCCTTTGAGAAGGAGGTAGGAAAGGAGAAAGAGAGAGAATTTATTTATTGCATTCATATTCCATGAGGACCATAAAAAGATTCTCAATGACCCACAAAAAGTAGTAAAGCAATAAATAATAAAATTACAGCTATACAACTTGACACAGCATTCGCTGTCAATTCCCAAGTACCTTCTGGATTTTTTTATTTTCAGCTGTACCTGGAAGGTACCTAAAATTGAGGCCACTTAATCTTTCCACACAAAGCCATTCCAGAGAGCTGGCCTGATTATATAAAAACATTTTCAGGCTTTGAATCCCCTGATTCCCCCAAACAGGGAACATCCAGCTGCTTTTTCCAGCAGGATCAAAATGGGCCAGTTCTAGAGATGTGGCTTTGTCACAAACTCAACACCAAGTCATAGAAGGCTTTTTTGGTTAAAACTAGTACTTTAAATTACAGTAGGGAAATGGAATGAAAAGATTTTTTATTTTATAACATGACCTTTTTTCTTTTTCCAAGTGGATTGCATTGCATGCTGCTATTTTTATTTTTTAAAAAGAAAACCTTTTCCTTTGGAGGTCTAGGCAAAAGCAGAAGAAGGGGAAGGGGTAGATGTGAGGACTGGAGCTGAAAACTGCCAGAGAGGTGGAAAAGTAAAGTACTGCCATGGAAACACCAGTTCTGCAATGATGCCTACATTAACTTCCCAATGTTATAAAAATGTTATGAGCTGTGATGTTAGGCCTTGCTTTATTTTATCAAGCATCCTAAGCAGAAAGATACTTTCTGCTCTCATCAGTAAGCAATAGTCTATTTTTGTTTCCTGTTGCACAGAAAATGGTACTCTAGGGTACAGTATCTCTGACGTGTATATTCTAAAATTAATCAGCAAGATTAATTATGACTGATAGCTCCATCTTCCACTTGTCTTCACACTCTTGAAAGCAATGTCTGCCCATGTAATGTATGCATGACTTTATCAACTTCAGCACTATTTCACTTGTCTTTTCCCAAATAAAAAGACCCTAGTGATCAGATCCTATTTCCTTGTAATATCAGTTGTCTTTTTATTTCTTTCTTCAACTAATAGGGCTAAAATTGTGCAAGTTGAGTTTTCCATGTTTCTCAAATGATTGGAAGAATTGTTATAAGCTTTTTGATTATTGACTGAAGCAGCCCTTGTTTTTCTAGGCTTTTGCATTTCCCAGGATTGGGGGTGGGTGTAGATGAATTGTCTTTTGTTGTGTATGTACCATAGTTAATAAAGTATGAGCTTGAGGTAAAGTGCAGGGTTCTGGCCCTGTACTTCTGATTGGCTGTTAGGCAGCCAGTTCAGATTGGTTAGTTCTGAGGAATCCAATTGGCCCTTAATGGAGATTCTTTATTGGTTAAAAGAGCTACGTTCAGAGCTTGTTATTGGACAAATCTTACAAGGGGTGCCTATATAAGGCAGAGTTCACTGTTGTTGTTTTGAGAAGTCACTATGCAAATAAAAGAGCTGTGAGTTCACCGTTCAGAGGCTGTCTCCATTTACTCCGACCCATGATCAGTACCTAACACTGGTGACGAGGGTGAGATGTGGAGACGTCTGAACCGAAAAAGCCAGGAAGCGACACTGAGCACGTGACAGACAACGCCAACAACGGAACCATGTCCGGCGGCATCGTACCACCCGCTCCATTCGATCCAACCAAGAGGATTGGGAATCCTACATGGATCGCTTCCAAATGTTTCTCAAGACAAATGACTTGAAGGACGCCACGCCAGCAAAGAAAAGGGCGTTGTTCCTGATGCATTGTGGCCCAGTCGTATTTAAAATGGCTAAAGCACTCGCCAAACCTCGAGAAGTGAAAGCCATGAGCTGGGATGACCTCGAACCCATCCTGAGAGGCCATTACACGCCAACCTTGCCTACACTCGTGAGACGCCATGAGTTTTATTAGAGGAACCAACGAAAAGGGGAGAGCGTGGCCGATTTCGTGGCAGACCTCCGAAATTTAGGGGGCCTCTGCGGGTTTACTGATTTAGAAGAGGCACTAAGGGATCGAATAATTCTGGGATTAGATGCACTAGGCGTGCAAAGCAAGCTGATGGCAAAAGGCGACATCAGCCTTGCTGACGCCATCGCCGAAGCCACGGCTGCAGAGGCGACCAAAAAGTCGGCCGCGCAACTACGGCGAAACTGCACCCCGGTGTCACCACCACCGGCCAGCGAAATCTCACCTAGCACAGAAGGGCAGCTTCTAACAACACATCACAAGGACCTCTCTTCGTCGTCAGACAGCGATGAAGAAGGGGTCCATCGACTGCGGTCCGACCGGGACCTTTGTCAGAAGCCCTTACACCCTTTTGCTGGCTGTGGAGCCAACCATGCCAGGTCCGAATGCAAATTCCGCGATGCACTCTGCCATGAGTGCGGAAAACGAGACCACATCGGCGGGTCTGCCGCAGCTTGCCAGGACTCAGCCAGGCATCAAAGGGGGCTAACTATCGCCAATTGACAGGAAGCCGTCCTCTAAGGCGAATGCCAGTAAACCACTCCAACAGAAATCCATCCGTGCAGAGAGAAGAGGCTCACCATACTATCACTATCGGTCATGCCTCAACCTTGGACATTAAGAAAATCCGAGTCACGGTAGCCATCGAGAACCAGCCATGCCACATGGAAGTAGACTCGGGATCGTCCCTCAAGCAGCTCATCCCCACTATTCAACGCCAAGATTTCAAATTTCAATGCCTCATCCTCAAGGACTACCAGGGAAATCGAATCCCCATCATCGGGTCCTGCCGAGTCCGAGTCTCCTTCAAGAAGCACACAGTGTACTTACCTCTAATGGTCATCGATAGAGACAGGCCTAGCCTACTAGGCCTCCAATGGTTCACGCCACTCGGCATTGAAGTGGCCGGTGTAAACCGAGTCGGTGGTTGTGATTGGGAGGAAGACCTTATCTCTGAGTTCAGTGACATCTTCATGGACAGCTTAGGCGAGTATAAGGGGACCCCAATCTCATTTAGTTTAGATCCAAAAGTAGCTCCTATTCGTTTGAAGCCCCGTCGAGTTCCGTTCGCCCTAAAATCAAAAATCGACGAACAACTCGACAAACTAATTGCTCAAGGGGTATTGAAGCCTATCGATCACTCTCCATGGGAAACACCTATTGTAACACTCATTAAGCCAGATGGGTCAATCCGAATTTGTGGGGACTACCAGGCCACATTAAACCACGCCCTTCAGCAGAATGCATATCCAGTTCCGGTGGTACAGCACCTCATCCATTCCTTGGGGGGGCGGGAAGGTTTTTGCTAAATTGGATTTAGCTCAAGCTTATCAACAATTACCCGTGGATGAAAAAACGGCCCAAGCCCAAACTATTGTAAAGCACAGGGGTGCCTTTAAATGTACCCGACTGCAATTCGGAGTTAGTGTAGCCCCGGGGATCTTCCAGAGCCTTATGGAAAGGTTATTACAAGGAATCAAGGGCGTGGTCCCTTATTTTGATGACGTATTAATTGCAGCCCCCACAAACAGAATCTTACAGGACCGTTTGAAATGTGTGCTAAAAAAATTCCAAGAGGCCGGACTTAGGGTGAAAAAAGATAAATGCAAATTGTATACTGACAGTATTGAGTTTCTAGGGTACCGGATTGATAGCCAGGGCATTCATCCTACCGAAAATAAATTAAAAGCGATAAAAAATGCTCCCAGGCCACGAAACAAGGCCGATCTCCAGGCGTTCTTAGGCCTCATTAATTTCTATAATGTATTTTTACCGCACAAGGCAACTGTTGCTGAACCATTACACCGGTTATTAGATAAAAAAGCATTGTGGGTGTGGGGTTACCGGGAAGAACAAGCATTCCGGAATGTAAAAAAACTGCTCACATCTCACTCTGTACTCATGCAGTATAACGAGACTTTGCCATTAGTTATAACCTGCGATGCATCGCCCTTCGGTGTAGGCGCCATTTTGAGCCACGTACTGCCTAATGGGAATGAAGCTCCTGTTGCATACTTTTCGAAGACTCTTTCAAAAGCAAAGCGAAACTATGGACAAATTGATAAAGAAGCCCTCGCAATCGTTTCAGCTGTAAAAAAATTTCACGAATATGTGTATGGGAGGGTTTTTACCATTGTGACTGACCACAAACCATTGCTAGGGATAATAGCCGGGGACAAGCCAACCCCCTACATATTATCCCCTAGAATGACCCAATGGTCAGAATTCCGAGCTGCTTATAATTATTGGCTGCAATATCGCCCGGGGAAAGCCATTCCCCACGCCGACGCATTAAGCTGAGCACCACTTCCAGAGACTCTCGACGATCTGGCACCAATGGCAACCACGTTACAAATCGAAGCACTCAACTCACCGCCCATGACCGCCCGAGACATCGTGAGAGAAACCAAACGAGATCCCACCCTAGCTCGAGTCCTAGGCTGGGTAGAACGTGGATGGCCATTGGACCAAATATCCGATGACATCGCACCATTCAAATCTCGTCAGACTGAATTGTTCTCCCAAAGGGGCTGTATCATCTGGTGCAATAGAGTCGTTGTCCCAGAACGACTCCGGAAGACACTGCTGCGAATTTTGCACGAGGGCCACCCCGGCATCATGCGATTGAAGGCGCTTGCACGAAGCTAGGCATGCTGGCCGGGCATGGACCGGCAAATCGAGCAGTGGGTTAAAACGTGTCCCAATTGCCAACAAGTTAGCAACGCCCCACCAAAAGTCATACCTATGGAATGGGAGACACCACATGGACCCTGGCCCAGAATCCACTTGGACTTCGCAGGGCCAACCAAGGGCCATACCTTCTTGCTTACAGTCGACGCATACTCCAATTGGTTAGAAATTCATCGTATGATGACTACGACCTCCAAGGCGGTGATCAAGATCCTAAACAGACTCTTTGCAACCCACGGATTGCCAGACGTCCTGGTATCCGATAACGGGTCACAGTTTACTGCGCTAATGTTCGAGCAATACCTCGCTGACCGCGGCATCCGCCATGCCCTCATCTCGCCTGTGCATCCTGCGACCAATGGCCGAGCTGAACGGATGGTCCAATTTGTTAAAAAGACTTTGCAAAAAATGGACTATGAAAATATAGATGACAAGATCAACCAAATTCTCTTTTTACAACACATAACTCCACATAGCATCACCGGCAGAACTCCCGCCGAACTACTGATGGGACGAAGACTCCGCTCCCACCTCGACTGGTTGCACCCCGCTTATGAACCGGAAAAGCCAATAGGATCCACCGGCCGCTGTCACACCTTCCAGGTAGGAGACCTTGTTTACGCACGAAACTTATCGGGCAACCCGCTATGGATAGAGGCGACGGTAGTACGCGTGACCGGTCCCAAAATGCTACGTGGTGCAATGCCTTGACAATAAAATGTGGAAACGGCATATCGACCAATTATGGTCATGACTTGCAACGGCCAGTCAGCAACTCCCCCATGACCAAACCGAGGGGGGGGAGGTACGGAAGATGTAGTTCCAGGGAACCTGTTCGAGGGGAATGACGAACTAAGCGATACTCAGGAAATGGAGCAGGAAGGAGAAATGTTTGCACTGCAAGAAATGGCAGCTGAGCAAAAAGCAGAACCACTGCCAAACAACAATCTACCTCAACAGGATTGCAACCAACCAATCCAACGAAAATCCGAAAGACTTAAAAGACAACCGTCCTATCTAAAGGACTATATAACTACACAGTAATTAAGAAGCCAGGGGGAAGGGGTGTTGTGTATGTACCATAGTTCATAAAGTATGAGCTTGAGGTAAAGTGCAGGGTTCTGGCCCTGCACTTCTGATTGGCTGTTAGGCGGCCAGTTCGGATTGGTTAGTTCTGAGGAATCCGATTGGCCCTTAACGGAGATTCTTTATTGGTTAAAAGAGCTACGTTCAGAGCTCGTTATTGGACAAATCTTACAAGGGTTGCCTATATAAGGCAGAGTTCACTGTTGTTGTTTTGAGAAGTCACTATGCAAATAAAAGAGCTGTGAGTTTACCGTTCAGAGGCTGTCTCCATTTACTCCGACCCATGATCAGTACCTAACATCTTTCTTTTAAAATCCCTCTTTAAAAAGCTGCAACAGTTCATATAGAATCTATATGCAGTATACCAATGATGCCACATCTTTCCCTTGTATCTTTTCAACAGCATAATGCATTTTATATCTCAAACCAACATAGGTGAAATATCAAATGGTATGTACTAACTCGGGGGTGGGGGGGAAACTATGGTCTCTTTATGGCTTTACAGACTTCAATTACCAGAATTCATGAGCCAGCCATGTGGGCTGAGGAATTCTAGGAGTTGAACTCTACAGGTCATAAGAGGGCCATAGTTCCCCATCCCTGTACTAAATGAATTATCTCAACAACTCATCAAATGCCTACATGAATATGTTAAAAATACTCACAGCATACTATGTTAGTTGTCTGAACTAGTATGAGGTGCCAGAAAAGAGTCATGAATCTGAACCATATCTTAAATATATTTTAGCAAAGTTTTTAACAATATGGTGAGGCTAGATTCTCCATTTTGCATAACATTTAATGTATTGATTCCTTTAATGCTGCCTATCATGCTGTACATAACCAGTCTTCTGTTGCCTGATCCTCTCTTGACAAAGTGTTTTTGTACTTACAACCTTTGTTAGTACTGTACAACATAGGGAGTCATAAATAAACAAACCAGGTTTCTGCCTAAAGCCACAAGAAAAGTAACAAAGCTTAATGAATGGTATGAAGACAGTTAACCTGCTTAAGTGTGCTGCACATACCAGGCACAGAGCTGCCAATTGCCTTTTTCATAATGACAATAGTGAAACCCAGAAAAAGTTGAACTCGCTATGAGAGTTTTTTGCTGTCTTTGAAGGATAAAGGCTCCAAGAGAAAATTGTTGGAATTTTCATAGAGAGAAAGTGAAAACTCTCTTCTGGTTTTGCTTGTTCATTTTGCAGATGGTTTGTATAGTTTCCATTTGATGAGCAATCCCCAGGAATTTTAAATTCTACTTAAAAACAAGTAGCTTTTAAAAATATTAAAATCAAATTATTTACACACTGTTCACATTTCTATTCTTCCTTTTATAATAATAGTCTTCAAACAACAATTAAAGATGAGGAAATTTTACCATCACAGCAAAGGGAGGGTGATTCTAAGGTAAAAACTAGCTTAACTGGAGTTTAGTTTATAACTAAAAAGTTCTGCTTGTATTGTGTGAAGAATTGTTTTCTTGTCCCAGTGGTGGAAAAGCATAATGTAATAAGGTTGAGAGGAGCACCTTATAACGTGTGTGTGTGTGCGCGCGCATGCACATGTTTTCATGTCACTATTGACCCCTGGACAAGTCCTCCGAGTTTTCTTGGCAGTGGTTGCCATTGCCTCCTTCCTTGGATTTTTCTGCTACAGTTGAAGTGGAATTTGCAGGGAGGTCTGACTGAGGAAGTTTTTGGTTTGATAATGGATCTCCTTATCTTACCATTAGCAAGATGAAAGAGCTCAATCTGATCACAGACTTTCTACAACCTGAGTGGACCTGGATTTTCTCTAGTCCCCGATTACAGTAAATGGAAATGAGATGTGATTTTGAGTATATTTTCTAAGATTTGATAGTTTGAAATATGTTACTGCAAATGTCACTTGCTTTGGAAGTGAATGTTTGCTACAGCATAAAATAAAGAACAATATCTTTTTTTTTTTTAGTATTCTAAATCAGGATTATTCGTCCCACAGAAATTCACAACATATTAAAATAATTTATAATAGCACATTACATATGTGCACTTATGATACTTCAAATTATTACAGTAGTAGTACATAAAATATACATGTGTAAAACAATATAAAATATGTAAATTAGTAGAAAAATACATTATTTAAAAAGTAGCATCAGATTGCAATTCCAAAGTTAAGGACCATATTTTCTAAACAGTGCTACTGAAAAGTGGGTTTTAAAGTCTCTTTAACTTGATTTCCTATGTGAGGGGAGTATATTAAATATATGTTGTATGTGAGGAACATATTAAATATATGTTAATGTTGGCATATAGATTTTTGTTTACAGGCTTTCCCATGATTGAGGATGCTAGTTGTGTAAAGTTCCTAAATATGGGAACAAGCCTGGGAATAGAACCAGGTCTTAAGGGCCTTCCAGCACCCCAGGAGAATGGGGTGTATCATCTGTATCTTTGGAGGGATGCTATTCCAGAGGGCAAGGGCAGTGACAGAGTAGGCTGTCTTATTCAGTCCCATAAGATGTCAATGTTTAAACAGAAGGAACCTGGAGTCTGCCTGTGGACAAGGTCTGTTGAAACCACAGCTCATGTCCTGTTACATTGTGTTCTCTATAAGGATCCACAGGCTCATTTTATAACTCCTTACTGATAAAATATGTGGTAAATTTGATCTCTTTTATGTGAAGCTATTATTGTTGGATCAGCACAATATAGTTTCTTTGAACATCACTGAAGTCTGCTATAGTGTCTGTAAAATTAGGCAGAGTTTGGCTGCCCATCGAAGATCACATCACTAACTGGAATATACCACAATGTCTTGTTCTGTTTTATTTCTTTGAATGTTTCAGTTTTTAGTTTTTATTCTGGTCTGTGACCATAAGGAGAGATTGATTGACTTGGATTGACCCAATAGATATAAATATATTGGGTGAGCAAAAATGACTGGACATAATTGCTCAGATCATCAGGCCCTATGTCTGAAATGTTCAAATAGAACAAATTTCAGCTCTTGGAATCTTTAGCAGTTGTCCTTTCTGACTAGGAAAAAAATGAATTGGAGATCATGAATCTGAAGGATACCCAAATTAGGAAGAGTATGACTATCCCTAGTGACAGCACAGCTTAACTTTTACTCCCTCTCTCTCAAGTAATTGGCATGGGTCTCCTCATTTAATTTTATACCCAAACCATGCTGGAAATTAGACATGAAACAATGAATGAATCCCACCTCGCCAAAGACCTGGTGAATTCCTATGGCTGAAATTCACTGGAAAATCCTAGTCCAACACTTTAGTAGCCAAACCATACTGGGTCAAGAACTGATACCCAGAGAAAGAAGAATGAAATCTAAGCTGAGAGAGAAGTAAGTGAAGAAAAGGCATAAGGAATAAAGAAGCTTTGACAATAGTATTTTGGAGGAGGCAGTACATAAAAAAAAGTGCAAAGAAGTGACTTGAGGGAAGTGAAGTGACTTAGAGGAGGTAACTTAACATCTTCCATTCATACTCTTTATCTGAAGTAAAGAGTGTGAATGAAAAATATTAAGGGTCATAGGGCACCCATTAGGAAAAAATGAAGGAAGAAAAGCAGAGGAAGAGATATTTGGCTATTGCTGAAGAAATGGAGAATTCAAAAGTGAAAATGTATACAAAAACATGAAAAGGGCCATGAGAATCCATTTCTGAAAGGAAGATTGATAAGTCCTTACATGGGACCTGGTCAATATTCAGAGTTATATTGATATGCTTTTATAGGGTTCCAAAGTAACCTACCATGGAATTCATGTTTTAAATATATATTTTATTGAAAACTACCCCTGTCAAAATATCATTGAAATCTATTGATATCTATTTTTATGCTGCTCCTGTTAATTTTAGTGGAGCTAGCACAGTTTTGTATGAAGCCTTTTGAGGGTCCTTGGCAATAATAATTTGCTTTCATCAATTAATTTATTTGTGTGTATTCTTTTCTGAAACTTTATGCCCAGAGTCAGAAAGCTAACAGTAATAACAAAGGATATTAGTCCTTGTGTTAATTGTTCTCTTTATGTCATGAAATACTTCATTTTATTATTGTATTGAAGTGCACTATGTTATGTTACATGCCTCCTCCCCCTCCTCCATTCTCACTGACCTCTTCTTCTTGTCTGCATCTTGGTGTTTTACTTGTATTTCTTCAGAGTGTCTCACTACCTTCCCCTGAAGTGATGTTTCACTTTTCTTGCAATTCCTATTCCCTCCTTTCTCCATAGCACCTTCCACAGTTCTTATTATGCACCAGGTAAGTGCCACAATGAAGAGCATCACGCTGTCATGGCCTCAGCCAGAACAGCCCAATGGCATCATCTTGGACTATGAAATCCGTTATTATGAGAAGCTGAGCCGAATCTGCATCCCTGAGATTAGCAGCGCCATGGGCTCAAGACCAGCTACCGTAAGCCTGAATGCATTTCAGAGAAGGGAATTGGCTGGGCTGGTAATGGGAGAAGATGAAATTAAAACTGCCAACTATTTTTAACATATCACAGAATGCATGGTTCTGATTTAATTCCAAAATTAGATTGTAGATTTTCTGTGTTCACTCCAGCCTAAGGTTCTGTATAACACAGTGAAAATCTTATTTTATTTTAAATAGATTATCCTTCTTATATCCTCTTTTCCACCTAGCAATAAGGAACTCGTGAGATAAACCTGACTTAATTTTTTTTAATGTAGGTGGTTGGGCACTTTCTTTGTCGAGTCTTCCACGATGGCTTTCTAGTTTAATGAACTTTACCTGTTATTTGGCTTGTGATAAACACCAGCAGATTGAGAATTCCTATCACAAGCTACACTAACTCAATCTGTAGAAAAATCTTTGCAACAATAATTAATTGAAAGTGGGGCCTGCCCATTTGTTCCTACTTGTTTCCATTTTATATATTTATTTCAGTCCCTGTATTCTTACATAAGGATTGTTTTAACAACTGAAAGCTTGCTATGAATGCCAGTCTGCATCCTGAACTTATTTTTATGATGTTTGGGTAGTATTTTGTGCACTGTATAGCACTCCTTAATGTCTATACTTATCTTTCAAAAGCTATCTTGTAAGCTCCTGATATCCTACAGATGACTCCTGTTTTATTACCTTGTAAGAGCTAGATAGATTCAATCCGACACAGTTGGCTGTAGATTGAACTAGTTTTGCCCACGAGGCCCTGGGGTACAGTAAATGATATCCAATGCCAGATTGTCAGGAAGCAAGTATCAGCTGCCATGCTGCTATACAGGCCTGCCAACCATACCTGATGTTTAGGATTAGACAATCATCCAGAGAGACGAAGTTATTGTACTTGCTTGCATTTGTCACACTTGAAGCATATCATGCCACCTCAATATTCAACTACATGGGGTGAAATGAAAAAGCCCAGACAGGGAAAAAAAACAGCAGTTGGAGCATAGGAAATATATATATATTAAATATATATGTAATGATCTTAAAATGAAAGAACATTTGGATAAATTTGTTTTCTTTTAGCTGCATTTGACTATAGAGTGAAGCCTTCTATTTCATAGGATCATGTTGCGCAGATCACCATGTGAATGTCAATGATTTAACTGGAATCCCTTTTAGGCCCTGTTGCCCACCTTCCACTATAGGATGGACCATATCTAGGAATAAATAGGAAAAGAGGATTAAATCAAAGCTTTGAGTCAAAAGCAAGATTTTTCAGCCAAATGTAACAAAAAACAAATTTGCATGCTTAAAAGCTTAAGAAATGCTAGGATGCAAGTTTTGTTATGCCTTATTTTTGTGCTTGAATTGTGATGGCTGTTTCATTTCCATAGTCAGGTCATGACAAGTGTAGAAGAGAACTATTGAAATGTAGCTATGGTTTCTCTTATTCTGGCCATTTAAAAGAGTGAATAGCTAGGATAAACATATTTGCTGAATATTAATATTAGTTACCTGAGAATTAAAAGCCATTGCATTGTATTCTTTTTGCAGAAAACATATAGATATTACTAATTTCCTTACACAATAGGCATACTGCAAGTTGCATAAGTACCACAATTTTCTCATTTATTACTTATTATTTATAATTATTTTCATTTACACTATGACAGAAGGATTGTAAGAATTAAAATGGATTTGAGTAATATTGATATATAATACCCTAACTTCCTTGGCCCTTGCTCAGAAATATGAAATTTTCTGCTTTCCCAATCAGGAAGCCTCCAAATGACGTGTGAATTGCTCAGGTTTATGGGAGTTACAGCTTTAGAACATCCCAAAAGCCCAATTTCAATTTGTTTTAGATAGTTAAAAAATAGCCCTCTGGTTATCCTCATTTCATCCCATTCATTAAGCATGTAGAAAGCAAGAAACAAGTTGGTACATGGGATGATTGTTTTTTAACCAGCATCATAGTTGATACTGCAAATAATGTTGCTTCTTTCCTCACACCTCTCCTTCATTTGTTCTTTACTGAAGGACCACAGTGAGTACAACTCCTCTATGGCCAAAAGTCAGACCAACACTGCTCGAATCGATGGGCTTCGGCCTGGGATGGTTTATGTAGTGCAGGTGCGGGCTCGGACTGTGGCTGGCTATGGGAAATACAGTGGAAAAATGTGCTTCCAAACTCTGACAGATGGTGAGTGCCTTTGAAAAGTAGGGAAGTTGGTTGAACTCCCTGTCAAATTCCCATACTGTAATTGAATTAAATCAACTTGTCTATTCAAATCCTTCTGTGGTGAGGTAGCATGGCAAGATCAAGCGATTTAAAAGTAAGAGTAATTTATTGTCAGTTGGAAGGCTAATCTGACTGAAATTCCTCCACCTCTTCCTCCTCACTAGTCAAGATTTTCTTTCTTTCTGGCTGCAAAAGAAAAACAAGTCCCATCACCACTTCTTAGGAAGATCTAAGGCCAAATCTGTGTTGGAACCCAAACTGCATAGTAGTTGGTTATTCAAGGAATGTTTTTTTTTTTTTTTTTAAAGGTTGAGTGCAGATTTTGAAAGGTATAGAATGGATCGACTTAAATTTGTACCAATAGATGGAGTCTATTTATGATGGTCATTCTCAGACTTTTTTTTTTTTTTAATGCACAGATAACATGCCTTTTTTCATATCCTGCTGCTCAAGAAAGGAGTATAGTTTAAAAAAATGTTTTGTGCTTAAGGATCAGTTACATTTGAAATGTTGCATTTTAAAAGATTATATTACAAATAGGTGAGATCTTTAAAAATACCAGGGGAAGTGTCTAAGAAGTCCCCTTATATTAGAGAAGTATGCATACAATTTTTTAAAAAAAATATTAAAAGATGCTGGGACTGAATATTTCACAATAATGCTGTGTGTCATAATTAAAGGACTTAGTATGTACTTTCTGGATCTATAGTCCATGTATGTGTAGTGTCTCAGTAATGTATAAGTAAGAAAAATCATTTTTAAAACATACAGAATGAAAGAGAAAATATTTAGATGGATCAATAAGCCAGCAATTGGTCAAGCTATCCTGCACCTGTAGACCTTTGAAAAATAACAATTTTTATAAGTTTTTATAGGAAACTTATGTTTTCAGTGAACTATCTGCAAAGATAGTTAAATCATACTTTAAACATACATACCGTATATACTCGAGTATAAGTCGACCCGAATATAAGCCGAGGCACCTAATTTAACCACAAAAAACTGGGAAAACTTATTGACTCGAGTATAAGCCGAGGGTGGGAAATGCAGCAGCTACTGGTAAATTTCAAAAATAAAAATAGATACCAATAAAAACTTTCAATAGGACAGTTGAGAATAAGTTTGATGTTCACAATTTCCTCTTTGAAAGAGACCAGTAAATAGGGAACAAGAAGATGAAGAAAAAGAAGTGTGTTTTTTCACACTTTTCACACTGCAGTGAACAAAAATGGCATTATAGGAACAGGCTTATTCTCAGCCCAAAGGTTTGTTTCTGATTTCTTCCCTGATTTAAGGGAAATTTGGGAAACGATCTCACTATCATGAAAGGTTTAATTGATTCACTAACCCAAAAGATGATGATGATGACAGTGGTAGGCAGGAGTCACTCTCTCCCTTGCAAGAAAAAACCAAGAGCCGTTCTTATGATCTCTCTCTCTCTCTCTCTCTCTCCCCCCCCCCAAAATAAAGTCAAGCCCTTTCCAGCACGCGTGCACAATCCGCCACCGCCCCTTTGCACCTTGCAAATGCAAAACCCCAGAGTTTTTGCATTTGCAAGGTGCAAAGCGGCGGGGGCGGATCGCGCGCGCGTGCTTAAAGGGCTTGACTATATTACAGGGAGAAAGAGAGAGAGGGAGAGATCATAAGAATGGCTCTTGCTTTTTTCTTGCAAGGGAGAGAGTGACTCCTGCCTCCCACTGTCATCAATATCTTCCTCTTTTGGGTTAGTGAATCAATTAATTTGGGAAATGATCTCACTATCAGAAAACAACGTGAGCTGCCACCACCACCTCCTCCTCCCCCTCCTCCCGAGTGGACTGAAAGCAGCTGGAGCTGAGGAAATGAAGCTGAGTGGAGCGACCTCGGCTCGCGTTGCTTTCTCAGCCTAGAGCTCAGAAAAAAACGCGAGCTGCCACCACCTCCTCCCCCTCCTCCCGAGTGGACTGAAAGCAGCTGGAGCTGAGGAAATGAAGCTGAGTGGAGCAACCTCGGCTCGCGTTGCTTTCTCAGCCTAGAGCTCAGAAAACAACGCGAGCTGCCACCACCTACTCCTCCCCCTCCTCCCCCTCCTCCCAAGTGGACTGAAAGCAGCTGGAGCTGAGGAAATGAAGCTGAGTGGAGCAACCTCGGCTCGCGTTGCTTTCTCAGCCTAGAGCTCAGAAAACAATGCGAGCTGCCACCACCTCCCCCTCCTCCCCCTCCTCCCGAGTGGACTGAAAGCAGCTGGAGCTGAGGAAATGAAGCTGAGTGGAGCAACCTTGGCTCGCGTTGCTTTCTCAGCCTAGAGCTCAGAAAACAACGCGAGCTGCCACCACCTCCTCCTCCCCCTCCTCCCCCTCCTCCCGAGTAGACTGAAAGCAGCTGGAGCTGAGGAAATGAAGCTGAGTGGAACGACCTCGGCTCGCGTTGTTTTCTCAGCCTAGAGTTCAGAAAACAATGCGAGTTGCCACCACCTCCTACTCCTCCCCCTCCTCCCCCTCCTCCCGAGTAGACTGAAAGCAGCTGGAGCTGAGGAAATGAAGCTGTGTGGAGCGACCTCGGCTCACGTTGCTTTCTCAGCCTAGAGCTCAGAAAACAACACGAGCTGCCACCACCTCCTCCTCCCCCTCCTCCCGAGTGGACTGAAAGCAGCTGGAGCCAAGGAAATGAAGCTGAGTGGAGCCGAAGCAACCTCGGCTCGCGTTGTTTTCTCAGCCTAGAGAAAGGGGAAGGGGGCTCATCTGGACCAAGGGTGAGTCTCCCCCTCAGTTTCCCCTGAAGGATCTTCTGTCGCTTTTGCCTTCTCCCTACATCTTCCCTCTGTTAAAATCCCACACACACACACACACTTATTTTCGGTTGGATAGATTTCGTGTCTGAGCATTCTCACATGGCGGTGGGTCTTCCCCCAAAAAAAAACAGTTAAAAAAAGAAAAAACAATATATCCTCAAGCAAGAACTTTTCTGCTTCCGATTACCCCCATGCTTAAAAGTTGCAAAGGAAACACGGAAGCAGGGAAGCGGCTGCCCAGCTTCGGAGCTCCACACCATTTTTTTTTCAGAGGGGAATCTGACTCGAGTATAAGCCGAGGGGTTCTTTTTCAGCACAAAAAATGTGCTGAAAAACTCGGCTTATACTCGAGTATATACGGTAATTCATTTCTGGAGATAATTGGAAACACCAAAATACAAAACAAAATTTTGTAATACACTGTAAGAGCTGATGTTGGCAAGGTAGGAAACTACAATTCTCGGACTATGTAGAATCATTATGTAAACTTGTCTGAGCTGCAGTTGTTCGCATAGTTTTAAAGAAAGCCATTGTTGGAATATTGGAATATTGGAATGGAATATTGTTGACTCAGAAAACCAGAAAGAAAAGACTTGGATTTAAACCCTAACATATATAGACAAAGCTCTGGATTGCTGTGAACTGCAGTGGGCAGATTTTCTCTACAATAAAACAACATATCTAACCATCTAACTGTGAAATTTCTATTGTTACCTAGCAACAGATTATGGGATAGAATTTCTGGAGAGTGGGAATGCATTGAGATGCCTTGGAGAGACATTTGATGCACACTAAATGCCATTGGATCCTGCAGATACATTGGAGTATAATGCTCATCACCCACAGTTATCTGCCTAGAAGCCAGTAGCTTAGAAAATAATATTTTTGAAAATTCTTATTCAGATTTACTAAGGGAAAAGATGATTTGTGAATCATCTTGATAAACTTCATTACAGCTTTCTAAATTTGGGGTAGGCAGCTGTTTTTAATTGTTATTAATTATATACACACACAGCTATACACATGCATACTACTTGCCAAAACAATAACTTTTTTAAAGATTTAATAAGCACTGAAAACAATAAAATGACTACATGATAAAAATAGCAATAATAATAATAATAATCTACAACAATCAAATATTAAAAATAAAGTTCACCTACTATTTTCTGCTAAATCTAAAGTGGGGAGAGAAGGTGTTCTTTCCCTGGAGCTGAAAGGATTTTGTGATGACAGCACTCTAGGTATGAAGTTCTGCATCTAAAAAGTTATTTTCTTGTTCCGATCCATCCTACTTCTGCAAGCATTTGATTATATGCCACCAAATCATTATTGGCTGTTAGTGACAACATAGTTAAGTTTCATCTAGGATGATCTATCCTTTTACCTGGTCTTTTATATCTTCCAATAGTGCATTCATCACCTCTGTAACCGAGTCTATCCATCTTACTGCTAGTCATACTCTTCTTTTCTTTCTTTCCTTCCATCTTTCCCAGCATAGTCTTCTCTACTATGGTCTTTGTCTAAAGTAGAATAATTTGTCTTGTCAGTCTTGAGTGAGAACTCTGGGTTGATTTTGTTCAGTGATCCATTCATCTGTTTTCTTGGCTAGCATATTCTCAGGACTATGCCAACATCAAAGATCAAAAGCATCAATATTCATCCTATTCTGATTCTTCAAAGCCCTGATCACGATGAGTATAGACACATCATTGCATTTGAATAGTTTTCCAAGATCTTCATAGCTGCTGCAGCAAATGGTGATATGTGATGTATTTCTGAACTGCTTGTTCTCTTACTGTTGAGGTTGATCCTGAAAGACAGAAGCAACCCACCACTTGGATATCTGCATTATCTGTTCTAAGTCTGGTTGCTTAGTCCCACTTTTTCATGGTGTACCTTGAGTTTTATCATGAGATCTTGCAGAAACTTTGTATTTTCAGCCATTGGTGTAACTCAACTAATTGAAGTTTCTTCCCCCAATTTTAGAACTAGGTTAATCATCCAATCTAGTTTCCCTTAATACATATACTATACGTATGTACACAGCAAATAGATGGAATAAATAAGAGAAGGCTATATAGCCTTGTTGCATTCATTTCCAACTCTGGAGCCAATTTATTTCTCCATGTTCTATGTTCTCCATGACTGCCTAACCTGCATTTAAGTTTTTCACAAGGAAAATGAGATGTCCTGGGATCCCTATTTTTCTAAGGACATTTCATAGCTTAATATGATCAAAGGCTTTTCTTTGATCAATGAAATGCATGTTTAATTATTTTGAGTATTCTTTGGCTTTCTCAATTATCCTGTTTACATCAGCAATATTGTCTTGTGTTTCTGTGCTTTTCCTATAACCAGCTTGACCATCTGGCATCTCTTTTTTCATGTAGGATTTTAATTTGCATTGTTGATCCTAATTATTATTTTTGGTAGCATGTGAAATGAAGGATATTGAAAAGAGTTGGCGTATAGACTGTTCAGCCTACCATTTGGGTGGTTTTGGTATTTAGACTGATCTCTTCCAATTTATTAGTTATCATGTCATTCTCCAGATTTGCTGACACAGTTTGTTATTTGATTGATTCTTTTTTATTTCTTTCCATGTTTCTATAGCCATTAGTCCTGTACCTTTTCAATTTGATAAGGAGTGCTAGTATTAGAGATCCCTGTAAGCAGGAATTATCTTCTAAGTTATCTTGGATGTTGACATATCTACTGTATAGTATAAGTAGTCCTGTACTTACAACAGCATATAGGACCATAATTTCTGGTTTGCGAGAAAGAGAATGCACAAGAGGTGCAACATAGGGAGACTTCAAGGAGTTCACAAGAGGCCAGAGAGGTGAATGTGGATGCAAAAGTGCATGCAAGAGGTGCCTGTTTGGGAGGACATATACAGATTGGGAAAGGTGAGGAGAGGGTGTGTGAGAGGTGCAATACATACTGGGGAAAGTGTGCAACGGTATGACATAAGTCAGGGAGCATGCAAAGAGGTGAATGACTGGCATGATGTGAGTGGAGTGGAGAAGAAAGAGGATGCATAGATAGGAGAGACTTAAAATACTCCAGTGATTTGTGATCTTCTATGCCAGCTTCCCCATTTACTATATGGGGAAGCCAGCAGAAAAGGTTGCAAATGGCAGTCATGGTTGTAGGTGCGAATGGATTGCCAGGCATTTAGATCACATAACCATATGGTGCAGAAAAATCCATTATTCATTTACTGCCTTTGCAACTTAGAATGGTCACTGATCCAATCATCATAGGTTGAGAACTTAATATATTTCATTTATTATTATTCATTTGTGTCCTGCTTTTATTGTTTTTACAAATAATTCCAATATATGTTCCTCTTCCTATTTTCTCCACAACAACAACCCCATGAGGTGAGTTGAGCTGAGATAGATTGGCTGACCCAAGATCACCCAGCAGGCTTTCATAGCTAAGATGGTCAGAATTCTCCCAATTTTTAGCCTGGTATCTTACCAAACCAGACAAAACTTTTGTTTGATCTCATTTGAAGTGATTATTATCTCTCCACTGGTATCCATTAGTATAGCAGTTCTCAACCAGCAGCCATATTATTGCCTGTGGGACCTTGGGTATTTTAATGAGGACACAGATGAAAAATATGAAATGAGGGGGATGACATGTGTCAGGGGTCATAGAAAAGCCAAGTGCTATTACGTTGTTGATGCAAAAAAATGTAATGAGACCTAGAGTGGGGGCCACAGGAAAAAAACAAGGATGAAAAGGTGCCCCGGGTTTTCTTTAAAAAGTCATGAAATGCACCATTATATCAGTTTGAGGTTGGAACCTCTGACTAAGTTCAGATATTTTTTAAAATAAACTTTCCTCTTTTTCCATGCTGTTTCCATGTTCAGTGCTTTTACAGATGCTATTGTAATATTGGTTCTTGTCTCATGAAACCATTCTCTGAACCCTTTGTTAAGTTCCTTTGGGACATTTTTGTCTTTCTTGGCTTTGTCTTGTCTTCTTGACAATTTCTGTGGATATATTCTGACATCAAATTTGCTTTCTTCTGTTTCTTCGTTTTTGGCAGTCTCTTTTTACATTCATCCTTAACAACATTAAATTCATTCCACAGGAAACCTAGGTTTATACAGATATTGCTGCACATTATACGTATTTTGTCATGAACTGGATGCTTTTCAAAAATATTCTAAAGCTCGATCTGAATGTAATTCATTACTATAACTAGTGTCCTTCAGTATGTATTTAGCATGATGGAACAATTAATGTGACTACTAACTGCAAATTACTTCAAAAGTATGTTGATGGGGAAAAATAAGTATATATTGACCCCTATCTGCCCCTTTAAGTTTTTTTAAGCAAATGAATAAACCTGTTAACAAATTAATAAACCTGTTTTAACCACTTAATTAATCTATACCAATGTCCTGCATCATAATATCATAATTCAGGTGGGTCCCCTCTAAATTACTTTTACTTAGTTTTGCTACATAAGCCTAACTGTAACCCTGAGTCCACTGTCCTTGAGCAATGTCTAACTGAAGAAAAAAATGGGAAGCATGTGTGAAACAACTGCTAACTGAAGAGATGAGCCCTTTTTAAATTATCTTTCCACTTTACTTAGACAATTAGACAGGCAAAGAGAATATTTTGCCCAAAACATAAGCAGCTAATTGAAATCTAACAAGAATGGATACTGTATTATTAAATATTAATTGATTGTTAGATGGGAATTTGTTCAAAATTTATGCATCAGGCAGGAGATAAAGCAGATACCAGTAATTAGCTTCAAATGAGAATAAAAAAAATTAAAAGGAGGTGTGAAATTCTGTTTGTATGAATTTATTTTAAACTATTAAGTATTCGTGCCAGAATTATTAGAAGATAAGCAGTAATGTTAATCAAATTAATTTATTGTCTACGAGTCCATTGTGTTAGGGTGCATGCAAGTAGATAGCCCTTTATCTGAATAATTTCTTGAGGAAGCCAGACAGTGTTAAAAAGGATATTATTTCCTAGAGTTTTATATTAAGTATCAGTTCTGAATTTCAGGGCAAGCAGAATTGTTCAATTCAAATATAATGGCAAACTAAAGTTTGCCAAAATGTAGAAATTAATCAGTACTTGTGATGAAAAGATAGGAGGATATAAATCTAAATTATGATTGATATTACTAGCAGTATAAACATTTATAAAGCATTCTCCACAATCCCACTGATGCCTTCAATTTAGAACAAAATATATGTAGCTCAAGAAGTCCTTGGTGCTCTCTGAGCTTGGTTGTTTGCTTGCAAATATTTCATTATCCAACTAGGTAGCATCATGAATTCTAATGAGTGTAGGTTTGCTGCCTGCTAGTATATATACTAGCTTTACCTCCACCGGAACTGATTTGGTAAGCAGAAATACAGAAACAGATTGCAAATCCCATACTTACTGAACTGATATGGTGTATATAAATTCCCTGACAAGCTGAGCAGAGAATACCTATTGTGGAAGGTACCATGAAAAGCTGCACCCAGCTGAAGAACTTAGACATATGATAGCAGGGCTGGGACCACAGTCTGTAGAAATAGTGAAAAATGTTTACTTATCCCAACTAGGTGACCCAGATACTGCCCTGGAAATAGTGTGGGATACGCTCGATCAGCGGTATGGCGCTTCCACATTGATAGAGTACTTGCTCTTGGATTGCATTGACGAATTCACGGATATCAGCCTCAGAGAACCCCACCAACTGGAGGAATTTTCTGCCATTCTTATGCAGCTGTGGGCAGCCAAAAAAGATCCCGACTTGCCGGGACGTGCTTGCCTTGACCAATTTAGAATGCAAGAGACAATAATTAAAAAACTACCACAGCAGCTAATTGAACAATGGATCAATTTATCCAATGTTTTTAGGGCCATGAACTGAAACAAAGAACCACCCTTTGCCCTTCTCAAAGAATTTGTTGCCCACCAAATTACCTAATTAACTTATTTTAATTTAATTACCTCGCTGGGTAATTAAAGGTCCAAGCAAATAACCAAGCTCAAAGAACATCAAAAATTCCAGAAGTTTCAAATTAATTGTAGAATCTGTTGTTTGGGTTGTGTTTTCTTAGCTTTAATGCTAAATATAGTTGGAGGAGGAGGAGGAGGTGGTGGTGGTTACAATCAAACCTGAGTTCCATTAGCAACTACAAAATTATTTTCAGGATATGCGAGGATCTACCTTAATAGATTGGTAGTGAATACTGGGGCTTAAAAAGGGGGCTACAGATTGAAATTCCTGATTCGCCATGCAGTTCCCTGGGTTGCCTTAAAGCAAAAGTGCTTGTTAGCTTATCTCATTTCACAAACAGTAGGGTAAAATGCAATTACCTGTGTATGTCATCTTGGAAGAATAGGAGGGTACCAGTCTCATCAATAAATAATCAGGATGTATTAATAACTGTGGAAGGTATATATCAGCAGGTAGGAAAATTACAAAATGACTTATTTTTCCCCTCCAGATGACTACAAGTCAGAACTAAGAGAACAATTGCCATTGATTGCTGGTTCTGCTGCAGCAGGGGTCGTCTTCATTGTCTCCTTGGTGGCTATTTCAATTGTTTGCAGCAGGTATTATTTGCCCCATTAGCCTTTTCTTTCCATTCCAAAGAGGATCTTTCCCAGAGGATATAGTAGGAATGCATAAATGTTCAGCAGGATACTTTTGGCAAAACTAATGATCTGCGGTGATTGAACAGAAAATATCCCAAAAATGAGAGGATATGCCAGTGGACATAGATTGTTCTGTGAAAAAAAACACATATGAACCAAAAAACAGTTATATGTCAGAAAGCTCCAGGTATGCACCTCTGTAGTTAATACCAAATCAAAAGAAAAAAAAAATACCTGGATAACTTTCTTCGTTTGATGGGCCCACAGTTAGGAGGTTTGTCTCCCAAGGCCAACTGCCTTGTAATGTTTGCCTTCAGCTTAATCTTGTCCAAAGGATTCTCTTCTTGGTCTCCCGCAGAGGATATTTATGGGGTGTTAGCCTTTTGTTGGCTACTATGGTGCAATAAATGGGTTTTTTTTTGCTATTTTCAGTGCTTTCTGCTTCTTCATCCTATATTATCCATCCACACAAAAGGTTATTTTATTGTATTGTTTTTTAACCAGATTATAAATCTGTTTTATTTAGTTTTAATTGTAGGTGCAATTGCAAATCACTGAAATTGTACCTGACAATTTCAGTTACTAATGATTACTAATAATGCAAGAAATTACTAAATAATTTTAGTAAACCATATTAAATTTTGAAGGACAGTATCAGAAAAAAGCTCCATTAACCATTGGTCAAAAACAGGCCAGAGTGGTAGTTTTATGCAAAGTGCATTTCAGGAACATTTATTGGGAAGTACAGGTAGCCCTCGACATACAACAATTCATTTATTGACTGCTCAAAGTTACAACCGCACTGAAAAAAGCAACATGATCATTTTTCACACTTACAACCTTTGCAGCATCCTCATGGTTATGTGATCAAAATTCAGATGCTTGGCAACTGGTTCATATTTATGACGGTTGCAATATACTGGGGTCAAGTGATCGCCTTTTGTGAGCATCTGACAAGCAAGGTCAATGGGGAAGTCAGATCCACTTAACAATCATGTTACTAATTTAACAACTGGAATGATTCGCTTAACAACTATGGCAAGAAAGGTCATAAAATTGGGCAACAGTCACTTAAGAAATGTCTCACTTGACTGGCTTTAGTCCCTCCCCTTGCACATACCCCTGATATATTTCTGACATATTTCTGGGTTCTCTAAAGTAGGGCTTGTTTTAATTTGTGATCAGCTAATCAATTTTACAATGCTAATATGCCAACTAAGAACCCAGAGTGGATTTGTAGATTATGCTGAGCCATGATATGGTTTGAATTGTTTCTATTTACAGATTCTATGCTGCCGGCTGCTGTGAATTGTAGCCTTGTAAGATGACAATGTGAAACCTCCTTTGGTGTGCCCCTCAAATGAAATGTTTTGTTCAATGTATATATTCATATGTGAGAAGGGAATTAAGTAATTTTTATTTAAATTTAAATTACATACAGTTTATGTGAATTAATTAAATACATACAAACTACTTAAGTAAACTAAATTAATTAAATTAAATCAAAAAGAGTTTTGCCCTGGTTTTGCTTAGATCTTACCACCCAAGGGCCAAAGGCAGCCTTAGCCTGTAAAAATGTAAACATTCTGCCTCTTATTGTGTGTGAATTCAGCCATTGTGATTTATTCAATAAACTTTAGTTAAAACCAACTTTTCATTACATCTGAAAGAAGCCCTTTAATGGGATGTGCACTTATTAAAGGAAAAAGATAGTCCTGGGTATATTGTATTGCTATCTTCCAGGGAAAGTAAAAGGTGTCTTACTTAATCAGGAAAATTCCAGTGAAGATCGAGCAGATGGATTAGATCAGTCACAGCAAAAGACAGCAGGAAATAGAATCATGGATTGGTTTAAATTAACCCTGTTGCCTGAAATTATCCCATAAGAGTAATAAATACTGTTTTAGTAATCTACTAATTGATCCTTATGTGGACTGCTATAATTTGGGATGTGATCACCTTCTCCCCCTACGTGAGAGCTGTCTAGATACAAAAGGACCTTAACCGTCATATTACAAACTTCTCTTAAGACGTTTCTGTATAGTTTCTGCTGATGGTTCCTTCTCTCTGCCCGAAGCTGATGACAAATCCTCAACACAGAACTGATTTTTCTTCCCCTAGAGAAGCAAGCTGAGTCTTATCCTCATCAGACTCTTCTGATGGCAATTGATAGAGCTAGAATTACAAAGTATTTGGTCTATAGCAGCAGTTATCAATTCAGAGCCATATGCCCCCCTAGGATAATTCAAGGAGGCCACATGTGAAAAGCATAACAGGGGGCACAGAATGAGCCAAGGGGAGCACAAAAAAGGAAAGTATATTATAATGCAAGTACTGTCTGGTTGATGCCAAAAAAAGAACCTGTTGCTCTCTCTCTGGTAATAGGTCAGAGACCAGAGGGGACATAGGAGAATATATGCAGGAGGCCTAGGAGAAAAACAATATTGGAAGGGGGCACAGGCATTAGAGGAGTGGCATATTTATACAATCACTGCTTCCAAATGCTTTCCAAAGTTTGCACAGTCTTAGAATTTGGACAAAATTTGAACTGATGTTTACTTTTGATTTTCCTAGGAAGCGAGCATATAGCAAAGAGGCAGTATACAGTGATAAACTACAACATTACAGTACCGGTAGAGGTGAGTGCAAGAAACCTCTGAAAGGTTATGGATGGGCCAGGAAAGTTGTAAGTACTTTGTTGTAAGGCTTAAACAAAAATCATATCTTTTAATTGCCTGGTTTGGACTTGAAATGAAACCTGAAAAATATTGGAGGCAGCGGGAGCTTGGAGGGGAGACAAAATTTTTTAGAATATACTAAACAGAATCCCAATATAAGTTAAGTGTTATATTAAGTGTTATTAAGCTAGGGGAAAGAGTTAAAGGTGTCATACTCCAATCAGTGTACAGGAGAAGTTTGTTTAAAGAGAAAAGATGAATGGATAGCTGGAAATAGAACAGATAAAGAATGATAAGTATTATGAATTGAACTGAAATGAGATAAATCAAATAAACTAAGAAAGATAAAAGAGGGAAGAAGCTATATAGAAAACTGAAAATTGTAATAAGATATGGAATGGTATATAAAGTGAATATGAATTTTGAATTTGTGTCTGTGCGAAGAGTTTTAACCCGGGATCAAGCAACTTTCAGAAAAGATGTTGTATGTTTTTATGTTTTATGTTTTGTTTGTTTGAGTATTGTTTTTGAAAAGCAATAAAATTTTAATTAGCAAGAAATATAATTTGGATAATAGAATGAAAAGGAGAAGTTGGGATAAGATATGAAGCTGAACAGATAACGTAAATATATATATATATTATAATTTGGAATTATTTTGTATGTTCTATTGGTTTTTTCAGAAAAGATCTTTTATGTTATTATGCCTTGTTTGTATGTGTATTGTTTTGTAAAACTATTAAAATTTGTCTTTAAATGGAGGGGAAACAAAAAATAAGGAAAAAATGGATGCTAGACAAAGAACAGATATTTTATCTTAAGGTTGCTGTACTTCCTTTATGTTAGGAACAGTTTATAAATTCTGGCCAAAAAGGATGCTTACAAGCCTTTTGGGCAGAGAACAAAGTAAGAGCAAACATAGTACTATCAGAATTTCCTTTGCAGATGCTCAACAGAACTAATTAACAACAGAGAACATGGAAACTGGTTAAATGAAAGGATCCACAAAAAGCCCTGAAGGAAATCTTAACCTCAGAAGATAAGACTTTTCTCCTAGCATTTGCTTAGCTAGATATTTGAAGTAGTTTTTAGAACATTTTTTACCCAGCTTCATTTAGGCAAAATGAAATGCCAAGATATACAGCGCTTGTTGTCCATATGCTGCTGAGCTAGTTGTTTGAATGTTGAAATAAGTGGTTGTCTTCAGTCTTTCTGCAAATATCCCTGGAAAACAGAACTTCATGCAGCGCACCTGAAATGGAAGCTTGTTACAGCATAGTTGTATTTGCTCCAGTCATCATTTGATTGGCAAACAAAAGCAAGGTCTTGGAAAAAGTAGAAGCAAAACTTTATATTTTATTCAGTCTAAAAATATTTTGTCCCAATGCATTGATTTATCAGAAACAGTCAACTGTTGGAAAATGTTCTTAGTTCCTGTTTCATAAAGAGATCACATTCCTATTGCTTCCTGAATTCAATCTGGGTCATGGCAAGCAGCTAATCAGTTTTTATACAATCATGGTTTTTTTAAAAATATTAGGAAAGTGAGTAGGATAATCACAAGCGTAACCGCCAAGTAGTTACAGCCAACCTACACATGCTTTATTTGCTTACAGGGTATGTAGAACCAGCTGTAAACAATTATATTTGATAGCTCCCAGGTGTTTGGGGAAAATCTCTAACACAAATATGCATAACTCTTTGGAGTTCTATATATTATAGCCATCAGCAATACCTAAGTAAACCTTAGCCAAACCAGGAAATGAGATAAAAGGTAGGAAATCAAATTGGGAGCACCTGAAATCCAATTTGCACTGTAGAGGCAAAGTCTCACCCAGACATTTTATTTCTTTAAAAAGACAACATGAGTCTAAAATGTAGAGGAGAACATCCTCATTATTATTCAAACTGATAGACCAGAGTATGCTACTATATCATGATAGTAAAAGTTAATCAAATGAACATTGAAGTAGAACAGAATTAAAGCTTCATAAAAGCTTTTATATTTGTTGATCTTCAAACTGGTTTCAGCGTATTCCTAAGATTTTGAATGTAGTTATCAGTAAATTCTGTTTGAAATTATATAGGCCTACATAGTTTGCTGTTGGGAGTCTAATGATTTTAAACAAACTAAAATTGTTTTCTTAAGACCAATATGAATAAGAATAATAGCTTCTTATCCATGTCTCTATAATTAATGTGGTAAATATGAAAATACTGGAGTATCTAACCACTTCCTTCTTTCAGATTATTATAGGCACTTTTTTAAATTGACAAAAATGCATAACTTAAAGTTTTAGATTTATCAGTTTACACTGGTGTATTAGCTTCCTCACTATTTCTGTGATCAAAATGTCTGTTTTTAACTAAGCTGAAACAATATTATATAATTGCGTTTCTAAAGTAAACATAAGACTGAACATGGCAAGAGATATGAGGGTCCAAAGTGAATGATATGGAGATGAAATGATGCTGATAAATATCTGGAATGGAGTTTTGATGAGTAGACTTTGAAGAAACTGCAATCAGCTAGAAAACAGTCTACTTACAGTGCGCAATCAATGGGTTGTTCCTCTGAAACTTTGTGCTATAACTGTGATATTTCCAAGGAATGATTCCAAAAAGAATGCGACAGTACATGTCATGTATTCTTTGGCAGAACATACTTTAAATTATATTTTGATGCAACTTCAGGCAAGAAATAGTTTAAAAGGATGTGATGACTGGACAACTTTCATTCCTCATTACCATTACCTATTTTCAGTGTTTGTCCTATTTGGAGCAAAGAAAATGGAGTGTGAGAGATTTGTGACTGGCTTTCAGCCTGATTACTTACTTTTCTGAATTAATAATGAGAGATTTTTACAAGAAACCTGCAGCATGGTTGAAACTTGTTAACGCTTTTCCGTGGACATTTGTTATGTTAATGCTTTTCTGTGGACATTTCATAATGACATATTCTTTCCCCAAAGTAGCAATGTCCAATAGAATATATCTTAACTAAAGACAGAAAGGTAGATCCAATCTCAATTTTTTCTAAATCACTAAGTTTCTAATCTCCCTGCTTTTATTTTATTTTGCTCTAGTTTTTTTTTTAAATAAAATATAAGGGAAAAGAAAAAATGCAGGTCATCTTCATCAATATCAATGAAATTGTCATGCATAAAAGCCATCATCATTGGCCATGTTGTGAATTAATAAAAGTGTTTGAATAAAGTTGTTGAAACCTTAAAGCAAAGTGCAGGGCTCTGGCCCTGCACTTCTGATTGGCCGATAATAGCGATATCGGATTAGTCCGTTCAGGAGAATCTGATTGGCTATTAACAAGCCCTTCTCATTGGTTAAAAAGAACTAGCGTTCCTGTGTTTTCATTGACTAAATACCCAAGAGCTTGCCTATATAAAGGCGGCTGTTGAGGCTGTTTGAGAAAGCTGTTGCACCATGTTAAATAAAGAGTTGAAGTTCACTGTTCGTCGACTCGTCTCCGCTTCTTGCGCCACGCGCAGAACTTAACACTGGCGATGAGGATGGGATGTGGAGACGTCAGAGCTGACTGAACACTACAAACAGTCATAACAGAGCACTTGGCTGAAACGCACCAACGGCGGAACCATGTCCGGCAGCATCATACCACCCGCTCCATTTGACCCGGCACAAGAAAACTGGGACTCATATATGGATCGCTTCCAGATGTTTCTGGAGACCAACAATTTGAAGGATGCCACTACTGGAAAGAAACGGGCGGTATTCCAAACTCATTGCGGGCCAACCGTATTCAAGATGGCCAAAGCACAAGCGAAACCGGCAGAAGTGAAGTCCATGGACTGGGACGTCCTCGAACCCCTGCTAAGGGCCCACTATGCACCGACTGTACCAACGCTCGTGAGAAGGCATGAATATTACCAGAGAGAAGGGCAAAAGTGTTGCAGATTTCATAGCAGATCTCCAGAATCTGGGAGGTCTATGTGGGTTTGCTGACCTTGAAGAAGCCCTGAGAGACAGAATAGTTCTGGGACTAGATGCACCAGGCGTGCAGAGTAAGCTGATGGCAAAAGGCGACATCAGCCTTACAGATGCCATCACTGATGCTACTGCAGCAGAAGCAACCAGGAAGTCGGCTGCTCGAATGCGCCGCACCCATGCTCCATTTCGCCAACGCGCCAGCAAAGTTTCACCTCACTTAGAAGAACTGGCAACGACAGCCCAGCACGAGGACCTCGAATCGTCATGAGAAAGTGATGAAGAAGAGGTCAACCAGCTCCGGTCTGAACGAGACCAACGCCAGAAATCGCAGTACCAATGTGCTGGTTGTGGGGCAAACCACCCCCCGATCAGACTGCAAATTCCTCGACGCGCTCTGCCATATGTGCGGGAAAAGAGGCCACATTGGATGGGTCTGTAGAAGCAAGCAAGGACCCAGCCAAACCCTGAGGGGGGCTAACTACAGCCAATCTACAGGAAGCCATCCTGCAAAGCGAGAACCCTTGAACCACCAATGGAACAACCACTCCTCCAGAAACAAACCCCTAAACCACTCAACGAAGCGAGAAGAGGCACACCAAACTATTACAATTGGTCACGCCTCATCACTGGACGCCAAGAAGATCCGGGTCAAGGTGTCCATCGAAAAACAGCCTTGTATGATGGAAGTCGATTCAGGATCGTCCCTTTCGATGGTGTCCTGGAAGACTCTCAAGCAACTCATCCCTACCGTCCAGCGACAAGACCTCCAGTTCCAAAGAATCATACTCAAAGATTATCAAGGGAATCAAATTCCAGTCGTGGGATCCAGCCAAGTCCGTGTCTCCTTTAAAAATCGTACTGCATCTCTACCCTTGACTGTAGTCAACAGGGATCGGCCTAGCTTGTTAGGCCTACAATGGTTCACTTCACTTGGAATTGAGGTAGCCGGCATTCACCGAACCAGCAGCAATGACTGGGAAGAGGCTCTCGCCCAAGAATTCCAGGACGTCTTTGCAGACAAACTAGGCGAGTACAAGGGGACCCCTATATCATTTAACCTCAACCCCAAAATAGCTCCCATCCGCCTTAAGCCTCGTCGAGTCCCATTCGCCCTAAAACCAAAGATTGACGAGCAGCTTGATAAATAGCCCAGGGGGTGTTAGAACCAACCGACCATTCTCCCTGGGAAACCCCAATAGTGACACCCATCAAGCCGGATGGATCGTTAAGAATTTGTGGGGACTACCGAGCCACCCTGAATCACGCCCTGCAGCAAAACGCTTACCCGGTACCGGTGGTGCAACACCTTCTCCATTCCCTGGGGGGGCGGAAAAGTCTTCGGTAAACTAGATCTAGCCCAGGCATACCAACAACTGCCTGTAGACAGAAAAACAGCAGAGGCTCAAACGATCGTTATGCACCGAGGTGCTTTTAAATGTAACCAACTCCAATTCAGAGGAAGCGTGGCCCCGGGAATCTTTCAAAGTTTGATGGAAAGACTATTACAAGGGATAAAAGGCATTGTCCCCTATTTTGATGATGTTTTAATTGCTGCTCCAATTCAAGAAATACTAAGGGAGTGCCTGGGGTTGGTTCTTCAGAGATTTAAAGACTCAGGTCTCAAAGTTAAGAAAAACAAGTGTCAACTATGTACTGATTGAGTAGAATTTCTAGGATATTTAATAGATAAACAGGGCATTCACCCCACCGATAGCAAACTTAGGGCAATCAAAAACTCCCCAAGACCCCGAAATAAGGCGGATCTCCAAGCGTTCCTAGGCCTTATCAATTTTGATAACGTCTTCCTGCCTCACGAGGCAACCGTAGCCGAACCCCTACATTGTTTATAAGACAAAAAAGCAACCTGGGTTTGGGGGCACCGAGAGGAACAGGCGTTTCGACATGTAAAAAACTTATTGACCTCCGACACTGTTTTGATGCAGTATAATAAGACCTTGCCTTTGACTGTTACTTGTGATGCATCACTTTTCGGAGTGAGCACCATTTGGAGCCACATTTTACCAAACGGAAGTGAAGCCCCTGTTGCCTACTTTTTAAAAACGCTGTCAAAAGCAGAACGCAATTACAGTCAAATCGATAAGGAAGCTCTTGCTATTGTATCTGCTGTTAAACGATTTCATGAATATATTTATGGGTGAGCTTTCACTATAATAACTGACCACAAACCTTTACTGGGAATAATAGCAGGAGATAAACCAACCCCTTATATATTATCTCCCAGAATGACTCGCTGGTCAGAATTCTTGCCTGCCTATAATTATAAGTTGCAACACCGCCCGGGGAAAGCCATTCCTCACGCTGACGCATTAAGCCATGCACCTCTTCCAGAAACCGTTGACGACCCTGCTCCGACCATCACAACACTGCAGATCGAGACACTCCAAAAACCGCCGCTGACAGCTCGCAATATTGCGATTGAAACTAAATGTGATTCCGTTCGAGCACGTGTCCTCAGTTGGGTAGAATGTGGATGGCCATTGGACCAAATTCCTGACAATTATGCCCCCTTCAAAAGTTGACAGATGGAACTGTTTTCCCAGAAGGGCTGCATCATTTGGGGTGATAGAGTCGTTGTCCCAGAGCGATTACAGCGAGCAGTACTAAGAACCTTGCACGGTGGCCACCCCGGCATCGTGCGCATGAAAGCACTCGCACGAAGCTATGCGTGGTGGCCGGGCATAGACAAGCAGATCGAAGCCTGGGTAAAGACTTGTTCCAAATGCCAGGAAGTCAGCAATGCCCCACCGAAAGCAACTCCAACAGAATGGGAAACACCCAGGGGACCATGGTCCCGTATTCATCTGGACTTTGCGGGACCTACGAATGGACACACATTTTTATTAACAGTGGATGCCTGCTCGAACTGGCTCGAAATCCATGAGATGAAAAATACAACAACCGAATCGGTCATCAGAAAATTGGACAGATTATTTGCAACACACGGATTACCGGACGTTTTGGTATCCGACAACGGGCCCCAGTTTACCGCACTTTCTTTTGAACAGTACCTGATGGACCGCAGTATTCGCCATGCGCTAACTTCACCGGCGCTAACTTCACCAGTGCATCCTGCGGCTAATGGAAGGGCCGAGCGCATGGTACAATTCATCAAAAGAACTCTACATAAAATGGACTATGGCGATATCGAAGACAAGATTAACCGGATACTCTTTTTGCAGCACATCACTCCACACAGCGTCACCAACAAAACTCCTGCTGAGTTATTGATGGGACGGAAACTCCACTCCCACCTGGACCAACTACACCCATTGTACGAACCTGACAAACCACACGGATCCAGCGGGAAATGCCGAAATTTCCAGGTTGGCGACTTGGTTTTCGCGAGAAACTTTTATGGCGACCCATTGTGGGTCGAGGCAACTGTAATCCAAGTAACCATACCCAGATCATACCGAGTGAAATGTCGCGATGATAGAATATGGAAGTGCCATATTGATCAGCTGCGTTCAAGGCTGTAGTCGAGGGTCTGCGATTCCGGTGATTTCTAAACTGAGGGGGGAGGAGACGCCGAGGAGGCTGAGTTTGGAATGGCGGAAGGCACAAGCGGAACAAACAACCGCTCAGACTCAACATGTGAAGAAGGATTGGGGACAGGGGTTAACTCGCCTCAAAGAGATATCGAGGACATTAATGGAACGGAAGTTTAGATACAGAATCAGAGGCACCCTGATCACCAGATAACGTCCTACCCCAACAAGACTCTAGACAAATACCGGGAGGACAGCGTAAATCAAATAGACAATCAAAACAATCTGCCTACCTCAAAGACTACGTTACCACACCCCTTAAACAGAACCCGGGGGGAAGGGGTGTTGTGAATTAATAAAAGTGTTTGAATAAAGTTGTTGAAACCTTAAAGCAAAGTGCAGGGCTCTGGCCCTGCACTTCTGATTGGCCGATAATAGCGATATCGGATTGGTCCGTTCAGGAGAATCTGATTGGCTATTAACGAACCCTTCTCATTGGTTAAAAAGAGCTAGCATTCCTGTGTTTTCATTGGCTAAATACCCAAGAGCTTGCTTATATAAAGGGGGCCATTTGAGAGAGCTGTTGAGGCCGTTTGGGAGAGCTGTTGCACCATGTTAAATAAAGAGTTGAAGTTCACTGTTCGTCGACTTGTCTCCGCTTCTTGTGCCACGCACCGAACTTAACAGGCCATGTGGTGATTGCTTGACTCTATTAGCTTTAGTCAGATATCCCATGATCAGTAAAGAAATTATGTAAAATAAGATCACTTTCACCTTGCTAGTTAACTGATGTATGTAAGGAATAGATAGATTTTTCACAATAATGTTATAATTAACTTCATATTGGGAAGTTTTCAGCTATTACTCATAATTTCATTCCTAAAGTTTAGGAAATTTAGGCCCAGCCAGAATCTAGATGAAAAGCTTTTTTTTTTTTTTTTGGAGAAGCTCAGATACCCTATCAGGAGTGTCAACCTGGCAACCCACAGACTAGAAGTGTCATGCATAGGCCATGCCCACTCCATCTCTGTGAAGGGGAAAAATATCATGAAACGTCAGGTGACAGCAACATGGCACTGCGAGTTTGACACCCATGCTATACTTTGATGGAAATATGGGGTGCATAATGAATTAATATATGAAATCAACACTTCCAAAATAACTAGAAATGTTGTCAACATATTTATAGTATTATGAACAATTGAATTGAAAAATGAATTTATATAGTATACATTAAAAAGTAAAATGTTAGAGAAATGACCATCAGGCTAATGGTGATCAGATTACTCAAGACCCTAAAATTCAGATTAATTGCCAAACGACTGGAGCAGACTGAACTCTTTTTATGTAAGTATGGATAGATGTAAATGCAAATGTTGGCAAAAACTTAAGTGTTATTTATATATCACCTCTATTATTTTTACAAGTAACTCAAGGCAGCAAATACACACAAAATACTTTCCTCCTATTTTACTCACAACAACAGTCCTGTGAGGTTGATTGGACTGAAAGAGTGACCTAAATCAGGACTTGAACTCACAGCCTACTGCTTTCTAGCCTAATGCCTTTATTACTAAACCAGACTGGCTGGCTGTTATTGTTTGTTGTCTGTCTATTGGGTAAGATAGTTTAGTGTGACTTTTAAATGGATTATGTTTTACTTGTTTCTATTTTATTCTTCAGGCTTGCAAAGGTGGCCAAAAATGTAAGAAACATATTGCTGGGATAATATTTCTATATATGCAGTACTGTGTCACCATGCATCAGTACAAAAACAGGATTTAATGAGAGTATCCATCTCAGGTGGCTATTGATAATAGCATGGAAAACATACTGCACAGAATTATGAACATTTTTTTCATTGGCTATCTTTGTGTCAGATTATAATCCTTACATCATAGATAACCTTTATTCATTTTACATTCTGATATATTTGCATGCTAAATGTATCAGAATAAAGAAAATTAAGATGTGTAGCCCTTCATTCACAGAATGGTGGCAGGGAAGAAGCAAAGTGAAAAACCTACAGTGATTTCCAGAGAAAGTTACAAGTTAATACATATGTTAAAGATGAAACATCTGGAGAGTGCAAAAACTATAACAAACATATAAATTACATTTATGATCAAAATTCTCATTTATATTTTCATTTTCTGGAAGGTATTTTGTTGAAAGTTGGAGAGTCATAAACAAAAGAACACTGAGAAGTACAGATTTCATGACCCAAAGAGTCGAAAGATTTTTTTTCATGGTTTAAATATTTGCTGAAATAAAACATTTTGCAAACTCCAGTAGGAATATTTATAGAAGAGAATGAAAATACTGTAGACTGTTAATATTATATTGTTTTGTTATCAGTTATTGTTAAGTAGCCATAAATATAGGATATTGCCTTTAAAAAGCCCTACATAATCTAAAATTGAGGAAATACATCTTTCTGTTGATTACCATCTGTTGGTGATACAGAAGTCTGCAATCTTTGAAGTACCAAAATGTTTTCCTTTGGCACAATGGAGAAGCTGCTAATTCTCAGCATGATAAAAGAAGAAAGCTTGTGCTATCAGTTAGAAATATGCATCAGTCTATTCTCTATCATTAGTACCAGAGTTGTTGCATGTAGCCTATAATTGCATAGCAGGATGTTCTTTTCATCCTCTGATCTTTGAGCTTTCATTCATGCTGTGCTCATTATGTCAGCCCACCTTTACCCCCAGGGTAGTTCCAAACTATGGCAAATTTTCTTAACAAGTTCAAAGCCATTTATCAGTTGTGCATATACCTTCTCCCTGGCTCTTCAGTCTATACTGCTGGGCATTTAGAAGCCACATTACACTTGCAGAGAGTATGCCAGTACTATGTTACAAGATCATTGTGTCCTCAAATTGATCACCTGAATTATATGTTTGTTTTGCTGTTCCAATCTGTAAACCAAACTTGGTTATCATCTTGTAAATTCCTTTGTAATTCTGCTAGAGAATTGGCTGCACTTATAAAAGTATTTAATGGAACAGTAAAAGTCTATGTGATAAAGCATTTACGAAACAGTAAAAATAAAGATGACTTCCTGGCAAGTCTTCACTGTTGGCAAGAGAGGAATCCAGCTTTGGACCAATAGTTTGTTCAGATTACATCAGATTTAGTGCTATAAAATTAACCCAGTAATGAAGGAATTGATCAATTAGTATAGACAGGGGTGGGATTCAAATTTTTTTAACAACCGGTTCTGTGGGTATGGATTAGTTGGTGGTTGTGGCTTGGTGGTCATGTGACCAGGTGGACGTGGTTTGGTGGTCATGTTATTGACTGGGCATGGCCAACTCAATATCACTCACATTGAGGCATGCATCTCCTCGCCTGGCCTCTCATGACTGTGAGGATGCTGCAACAATCGTAAGTGTGAAAAATGGTCATAAGTGACTTTTTTCAGTGCCATTGTAACTTTGAATGGTCATTCCACACAAGCAAAGTACCAGCAAAGGAGGGGAAAAAAACTCCAGAGAAGTTCCTGAGACAGAAAGTCTATTCCTGCCAAGAATGTAATAAGGGGTAACGGAGAGGCAGTTTCTGGAAGCAACACCAGAATGTTTCCTTCCTACCTTCCTTACAGGATTAGGCAAGTAATTTCTTCTAACAACTGGTTCTCCAAACTGCTTAGAATGTTAACAACCGGTTCTAGTAAATAGGTGTGAGCTGGTAGAATCCCACCCCTGAGTATAGGGTTGATCACTGCATTAACTGTAATGCAATCTATATGTTTCAGGTCAAAATTGACATTAGTATGGTGGTCCTTCTTTTCTTTCTAACTTATTCTTTTCTCTGTTCTCCTAATTATCTTTCTAGTACCTTTTGGTTACCTACAGGCCAACTGCTAAAGATAGAGAGTTAAGTATTACATGTGGCCTATAGATTACTGATTGCCTATTCCTATAATAACATATGAAGCAATTGGTTGAGATATCTAAGCGTTATTGGTTCAGACTAGGTATGTTTAGCTTGAGAAAAATCAAAAATATTTTAATATTAAATGAGATATCCAGAATACCTGAATCTTTTTGATTGAAATTCTCTGAAAATGGCATTTTTTAATTTTTAATCTGATGGAAGGTAAAAATCAGAATTATGTGCGTCTGGGAAATTAATATACTATAGTTTAATGATATAAAGCCACACTCACCCACATCTATTGAAATATGGCCTTGAAATAGCATTCAAACAATATTCATAGGCCAAGGGTAGTCCTTTGACTGAAGAATATGAGCCATCCTCTCCTAAAACATATACCATGACTGGTGATTTTCCCTGTTTGGAAAGCTTCCAATCACTTGTAGAAGCCTGACATTTGAAGCTGATAACAATCGCCTAAATCTTGCAGTTTTAGTTGCTTTAGTAGTATTTTGAAAAGGGAATGGAAGACTTTTGTGGTCTAGAAAATAGTTCAGGAAGATATGAGAATCTTAGATGTTTTTACCTAGCCATTAGCAGAAAAAAAATTTCACCATTAATGATACCTCACACTTGTGTGTTCTTAGATTCATATGTTTCACTATAAAATGTATGTACTTCTACTGATATGATTTGTATTTCTGAATGTAAGATCTCTCTTAAGATTTGTGAAATAACAAGGTTTCTTCCCTTCTTTCAAAGTCCTTTTAGCACTCTCAGATCATTCCAGTCATGTCTGACAGTGTTTTACCAGCTACAAAGAGAATCATTTGGAGAAGGGTAAAAGAAACCTGAAGAATATTTATTATGGAGATTATATTTTATTGTTTAGATGCTCACCAGTTTGTAATTGCTACATTTTGTCAGTAGCAGTCACAAAACAATCAAAAGGTGTGCTGAGTAAATAAAAATGGGTTAAATTATGCATGAGGAGAAGTGTCCTAAATCTGATGCCATTTTTCCCATAGAACTAGCAAAGTAGCTTTTTGCTACATAATTTGCTCTTATGAATTGAACAAACAAGACTTATAAGAAGACTTTTAACTCCAAGCAGCAAGCTTGTCAATCTGAATCAACTAGAAAGCTTTCTAAAACATTAAATTGTTGAAAAATGATTTTATTCTCTTTTTTTTTTCAGTCCTCATTTTGTCTTTCTATAACTCTACTTTTAAAAGAGCACACTAATAGTGTTTTAGGTTCTGATTGTATTTCATCTTTCTTTTTTAGTTTTGTTTTCAATTTCTCAAGGCAACTTAGTTTTCCAGAGTGTTTTCTTTCTTTCTTCTCCCCCTTTTTCTCTTCCCTTCTCCTTTCACTCATTTTCCTTCTTAGTTTGCTTCTATTTCTTTCCCTCATTCACTGCTATGGCACAGCCACCCCTCACAATCAGAGGGAAGCAGAAAAGGCATTGGGCTAATAAATATTGTTCTCTAGCTACATTTTTTTCTTTGACTTTCTTGCTAATGGACTTGGTATGGCTTCAATAAGTAAAAATATGCACCCATTTTTGGATATAATCTATTTCTTGCTCCTGATCCATTTTAATTACATGCCCTAAATTTCCAGGGAGATTGCAAAATAAAAGTAGAGAATGATATAAGAAAGGATTGGAACAGAAGGGATAATGAACTGGCCAACTCAGAAAGAGATCCTGGATTAAAAAAAAAAACACCAGGGAAGGAAGAAGGGTTTAGCTTCAGGGTGCTATTCTATCCTCCTCCCAGAGATGAATATGATTCTTTTTTCTCTCTCCTTTTATCCCACTAAAATGAGAAGGCTCCCCTGGAATGAAGATCTACATTGATCCTTTTACATATGAGGACCCCAATGAAGCTGTCCGTGAATTTGCCAAGGAAATTGATGTGTCTTTCGTGAAGATTGAAGAAGTCATTGGAGCAGGTGTGACTCATTTGCTAGTGGGCTGGTGCCACTCCTATTTTCTCTTTTCCTTACTTTTCATTTTTCCTCCACATTGGATATTCTGGTTCATTCAGCTCAATTATCAGTGGACTGGCTATTTTTTTTTTTAAAATGAAGTCTAACTGTATCTTCTGTGATTGAAGAGGCTGTGCTTAATTAATTGACTCACTTTAATACATTGTTGTGCTCCCAGGTTTAATTAACAATAAATAGGTTGTGCAATTGTTCTCTAGTTTATGGCATCCCTCTATTCATTAGAGCAGCAATCTCTACCTTTTAAAAATTTAAGAAAATTCATAGAGACAAATTAAACAAACTAAGCAATCTTCATTTTTGTTATACAAGATCTATACTTTGCATAAAAGTAATTTGCATAAAATGTGTAAATTATAGGATTAATTAATTATAAAATTTATAAACCACTTTTCTTTTTTTAAAAAATGCAAAGGGGTAAACATTTAAGATATAAAATTATAGAAAACAAATAATTATAGGACATCTAGCAAATAGGTAAGTAGGACATCAAAATGTCCAGGTTATAATTTTTTTTTTTAATATATTGTACACACAGCAGCAAAAATGACATCTAATATTTGTAAAATTTTACCAAGTATGTTAGGTGACACTAAAGACAAAATCTGCCTCAAATTAATATTGGAACTCTGATATATATATTTTGAATACAAGGTTTGGTTATATGAAAACAAACAGCTTCTTAAAAAGATCCTGGTTTAGGCATTTTAGGGTCTTGTCCACAAGACCCTGGAAGTGTCTAACCTTAGTCACCTTATTTCAGGCAATTCACTGACTTTTTATACTATTGTAAGATACATTTATTTAATGTTAGGACTCATTGATAGTACATCCTTGGTGTTGCTGTACCTGTATCATTTATTTTTATTTATTTATTTAATTTATATTGCTGTCTATTCGCCCATGGCGACTCAAGGTGGCTTAAACAATGTAAAACCACATTTAAAACAAAAATAAAAATAAAAAACAATAAAAACTAACAAAAAGAATCAAATAAATTAGTAAAGTACAATAAAACAAAATTTGGAAAAAATTTTTTTGAAAACCCAACTCCCACCCCCCCGCCCCGATGACAGCCGATCACATGAGCCATATGATGGGCTCATCCCTCTCTGGGTTCCCCAAGCCCACTGGCAAAACCAGGTCTTCAGTGCCAAAGTGCTAGAATGGGGCAATTCTAATCTCTGGGGGCATGATAACAGCTTTAGTAACACATATAAATTTATTTCTCTGTGTTACTTACTCTTAAAACAGCAGATGTATTTAAATCAGCAAATCTGCAATCAACTTTCAAGGATGTTTTAATCTGATTGTTGCAGATAGTACCATAAAAGCCCTAGAATCAGTTCTTTGATTCTATGACTCAGAAAATATCATGCAGCTGTAGAAGGTGGTATCTTCTTTCTGGATGAACAAAGTTATTTGAATGTCTACATAATATAACAACAACAATTCTGGAATTACAATGAGGTAAAGCAACCTAAAGTCAATTTAGTTAATAGTTTAAAAAGTATTGTCAACTATAAACAAAATATTTTATATCTAGTTCAACTGAGAAGTATATTTACTCCATAGATTTCAGATGGGTTATTAACTTAGTTTGAGTTAATAAAACTAAGTTGGCATATTTAGGATTTTTCACAGTGATGATTTAAGTAATCCAGATACATAATGTTGCTTAAAAAGATTTGAAGCATTTGATGGTCAGCCTGTAGTCTACTTAACGCTGTATTCTTTCTTAGAATCTCCACACTATATTTTTATCTAATATTTAATACTGTCCTGGAAATGATCCAGAATTTATTTTTTGCTAAACTCATGCATGCATTTCTGGAATTAGCCAGAAAGGTTTACATTTGCTTGCAGATTTTAATTCCCATTTTTTCATTCTAGTATATATGAGCTTTCCTGTTACTTTTTGATCTGTTCTATTTTTTTCTCTCATGTTTTTCAACCTGTTTTCTATCATGTTCTTCAATTCAACTTCTTTAACCAGATACTTAAAAATGAATTAGTTGCTTAGTCATGACCAATTGCTTTATTGTTTTGTTTGCCTTCAGCATTGCTTTATTCATTGATTCTTTTTCCATTAAAGGTGCTTCCAGATGAAGATGTTTATGGACACCAAGTAGACTGGATGGCATGTTTAATATTTGTATTTTAACCATGGTGGTTTTCAGGAAACTTACAGCATCCAAATGGGTGACGGTTACGGTGCAGCATTCTACACTTCTGTGCTGGGAGTTATCCTTTTTAAAATATATATTTCCAAAGGTTACTACTGTGCTAATCAGAACAGTTTTTATCTGGAAGTATCCTTATTTCTCTCTCTCTCTCTCCTTTTCTCTCTGTCTTCCTTTCTGTCTGTACACCAGACCCCTTATCATTGCACAACAGGTGTCACCTTCCTGTTTTCTAAGAAAGATGGAGGAAGATGAGACAGCTCACAAGGAACTGAGTATAGGACTCAAAGAGCAAACCTATTAAGTTCAATTGTATTTTTCTTCTATTTATGTGTGTTGTAAATTTTTATCTTCCTTGACTTCTTTAAGTTTCTATAATTTTTGTTGTTTTTCTTTTAAAAAAGTGTTCACTGATGTTGTTCACTTTATTAGGTCTGTCATGTTATCTGAATCCAAACCTGTTTTTTTTAAAATAAGTATCACAAAGTCAGTGAATCTCCTATGCATTTTTATTTATTTAATAAAATCTCAATCTGTTTTCCAGCATTAAATAACTCCAATACTTAGAATTATACAGTGTTAATCTTAAGGACGTTGGAATAATATGCTTTAAATTCAATGGAACTTTTTGCTAAATCAGTATTTAGCACTGTGGGATAATAGATAGAAGTCTTCTAAATTAATCATCCTAAATTAATAAATATTTTAACTATTAGCAAACTAACTATATATTCAGTAACACTGAGATTATTGAGAAAATATGAATAAAATACTAGTGTCAGAAGGGTAGCCATTTTAGATTTTGAAGCAAAAATAAAGTTGCTTTTTAACTAATAAATTTATTATTCCACATGTTTCTTTGTGCCACAATCAATTTTGTGAAACAATGAATGAATATTTCCTTTCTTCGAGTCCTCTGTTGCTGACCATAAGGTGACAGGCCTTTATAAAAGGATTGACAAAGAATTATTTCAGTGCAAAACAGTGGAATTGGCATCATAAAAGTTAATTCTGTTTTTTATGGATTAATCAAGAAAATCCCAATTACTGGTTTGTTTAAGTCAGTTTTTTAACTTTAAGTTTATTCAATGGGTACACAATACTACATATAATTTTTACATTTTTTGTTCACAAGATGAACAAATAGATATGCATTGAATTAATACAGAGTAGTCACCTTGTTAATTGTTAATTCACAATTGTTAATTCACAGCTGATTGTTGTGGCTTTCAAATTGTAGGCTTGTAAAATGCTGTGGGAAAAGAAGCCACATATAGTGGAATCTAGACAATATAACTGGCTACAAGAACATGGCTTTCTTCTCACTAGATGAGAGGAATCCAGTAAACTGAATGTTTTTTTCTGAATGTTGACTTTGAAATACATAGGGTGTTCACATGCACAAAGCCCAATTTGAAAGCTGCCCTTGTTCTTGTCAGGAGTTCAGCCCTTCATATATACTGCATGCAGCACATGCCAAACCATCTTGTTTTTATCTGGAGTAATACCACATTTTAGCTCACAATTGTCCTATAATTTTTTTTCTTTTCATTTTTCTTTCAATTCCATCATCCCCCCCTCTTCCCATGGCCTTAAGATATTTTGGGCAAGACATTATCTCTTAGAAAACCTTTGGTCTCAGTCTTAGAGTCTTAAAGTTTCCATTTCATAAACACCAGCATTATGGAAGTGAATTTCCTTCTCAGCTAGGAACAGTTTTTGCCTATTCTGCCTTGGGGAAGATCAAATGGTAAATTCTTGTAAGCACTGCAAAGCAATTACTAAACAGGCTCACTGCTATTGTTTGTCCCATTTGTGAGTTGTTCTCGGGGAACAAGTGTTTAGAGTGGCAGACTCTGAAAGTACTCCTTTTTCTTCAAAGCTCCTACCAGAGGTCTCAGAGGTTGTCAAGGAACTCTTGTCTATTCTCAGTCATGTTCAAGCTCTCTGTCTCTGGTAGAAAATCCACAGCCCTCTGCTATGCTGCCATCAGCACTTGATAAACAACCTAAGCTTTCTAAAAGGGCTGCCTTATTTTTTATGACACAAAAAAGAATATTGTGGTTTCCCTAATACAGATTCCAGCAGCTATAGGTCCTTTTTCACCCAGATCTTCTAAATTTCTAGTACCCCTGTTTCAGGAGCCACTGATCTGAACCATCTACCCCCTTTGCTGTCCCTTGAACAGTTTTAGAAGGAAACATTTGTAATAAGCCTTCTCTGAGTCTTTGTTTTTCCAGGCTCTCAGACGGCTCAATCTAGATCCATCCCAATCTGTATCTCAAAGTGATCAAGATCAAAGTTGGTTACCTTGCAATTATGCATCTTATGGTGAAAGCCTGTCTTTAATTTTCACTGATCCCATAATATCCCATTAGATTTATTTTTTCTAGGACTGGCCATTAGGTGCTGATTCCAAGCAGTTGTGGTATTTTCCTTCATCTAAATACTATTGTTTTCCTATTTTGTCTTTTTTTTTTCAAATCAACCTGTGACTTGTAACTTTCTGTGACATTACTTTTATTCTGACAGAATTTTTCTGTTCTTCAGCACATTTCAAGGGAAGTGAATGAGTTACCAATCATGCAATGCTACTTTCTCAAATATTGCTGCCTTTCTGTCAATGGTTTGATCTGCACCTTTTGGTGTTCCTTATTCTCAAATTAGTGCAACTGTCATTAACCCTTGGTTAATGGTAGTCTCTGTAAGATATCTTCAGATATGTTTACAATACCTTTTTGGTTCTGTTGGCTTCTTCATCTCTTTCATTGCTCAGTCCCTAGGCTGGAGACTTTTCATATTATGAGCAGTTTTGACCAATTGTGCAGGCTCCAGCAAGTTAAACCACCATCTTAGACCGAGAAGAAACCAATTGGTGGAGGATGTGATTGCTTCTTCAGTCTTTATAACAGTGATTCTTAAACTACAGATAATTAGTCCCAAGAAGATAATTTGGGCATATCCTGGGGATAAATGGGATAATTTATAATTGCTTGTTTGTAAGTCAAATATCCAGTTTGGAATCAGTGCTTCTGAGACATTTGTATGTAATAAAAGAGTCACAGGGAGGAAGAGGGCAAGGAGGATTAATGACATTATTTAAGCCTGGAAAAATGGGTAATTTGGTCAAACAAGCTAAGAGTCCCTGCTTTGTATAGTTATATTTCTAGACTTGCTGAAGACCAACATTCATGAGCTAAACTGGTCACTGGGTCATTCACTTTATAGATCCATCTTGGCATCTGAAAATCAAGGTCTTTGTGGCTATACTGTTCATAATTAACCCTAAAAGACAGAAACTACAGACAGCTTTAGTATTTTCAATTTCTTTTCCAAGAATAGTTATCTATGATGCTGCTAACTCCAGACAGAATCTCTGAGACTGCCTTTAGAGAATATTTGCAGAACGTTCTTTCCACATGAGATGGAAGGGGACTCAAAGATGAATATTTTCTTCAGAAACTTTCATCATATGGAAAATTCTGTCACTGCACAAAAGATCCGTTTCTCTACTTTTCATATTCTAGATGTTGTATCTGTATCTTTGAAAGAGCATTTGGGAGTACACAGTACAGGGCAAATATACTGAGATGAATGGGGGCAAAAACATTTACAATATGAATACAAATGCTAATAAATTAAAAATGATATAACATCAGACCAAAATAAACAATATAGTAGTAATACAGAAGTAACATATTCCAAAAGTAGAAGTGAATATAAAAATGGTTTGGTGTAATTCTGTTTTTAACAACTTCTGAAAACCAATAAGGAGTGGGGGCAACCTGATCTCCAGAGAGATTATTTTTGAAAAGCAGCACTTTCTGACTTTGGTTTTATCTCTTGTAAGTTTGAGACAACAGGCACCCCCCTCTAGATTATCTAGTAGGTCAGGTCATTTCCAGTTATATTAGATGGTCTTGTAGGTAGCCAGGTGCCATGCTATAAAGGGCTTTATAGGTCAAAACCAGCACTTTAAAACTTACTTAGAAAACAATGGGTAAATAGTGCAGACTTACAAAATAGTGTTATTTGTTTCCGATATCTGGTGCCAATAAGTAAAGAGACTGCTGCCTTCTGGACTAATTGTAGTTTCCATGTAGTTTTTAAAGACAACCCAGGTAGAATGCATTCAAGTACAATTCAATATCTGCAGCTCTGATCCTACCTGAGCATAAATGCCCCTGATCAAATCTTACATCCTTTAACTGGTTATTCCAAAATAGCTTTTCCAAGTTGAGCTGCAATTCCTGATCCTTTTGTGCTCCTATCTCTTCAAACACCAGAATTTTTAAGTGCTGGATAGAATTAGTTCTTGCCGTGGTTCAGAAGCTGATGGATTCAGGGTAAACATGGTACAAACAGTTGTTGGATCTGCCTCATTTGGATCTAGGGGAACAGAGTCTGCTGTTGCTTTGCCTCCCCCTGGTTCTCCATCCATCCAAGGATATCTGAGCTCATAAGACTAGACTCAAACAAATGAACAGATTTGCTACAAAAAGAGTGTGTAAGCATGCCTTTCTGAGGTTTTGCACCTCAAACTTTCAATGACACAGTATGTTGCTATTTTCAAGAAGGAAATTCCAAGGCCTATGTTACATCTTCAACATCTTAATTCTTCAACCTGCCTTTCTTCAGAATCATTTCAATATCATTATTTCCCTCTTACAGCAAAGTATTTGTTCGCATATCCCAATTTTCAAAAAGTCTATTTTTATCTCTTTATAGTGTGCTATCACTATTTTTTCCTTGGCTTTAGAATTAATGGTTACATGTACTAATTTTGATGATATCAAGTACAGTACTTAGAGGTTTTTTTTTTCCACCTAAGGGCATCACATCTATTGCATTGTATCATCATCTCCATCTCCATGGTACAGTATCTTCTTTCTAGATAACTGGAATTTAGTTGGTCCATCATGTATCATGATTGTGGGGCACATTTCTCATGTGCTTCTCTATTTAGAATAACTTGAGATTTGGGTTCAGCTATTAGAAATTTGGCTTCATTTAATCATTATCCATTACTGGCAAGTTTAAAGTCACAGTACTTTTTTTATAAGTTTATTCCTGAATGATGGTCATCATCATCCACGTATCTATATGCAGATGCAAGACATATCTTTGTTCTTTTTACATCTGAAGTCACATAGTAAAATATATGTTTTCATATATTATTGAGCTAAGGATTTGGCATCCCATCTCCTTTGAGGAGTTCTTCAGAGGTAGAACTGCCAAGATAGAAATAAAAACTGATGTGGTTTCTGCTACATAAACAAAGTGGTACAAGGTTCATCCCCACTTTTACATCTCACTAAATAACCCATTACCTCTCAGGGTTATTTTATAGATATTTCCTTACCATATTGGATTCAATAATGGTACCACTTCTAATGTACTTGAAAAGCTCTTAACAACTCAGGAAGATATTCAGAGATCTTGAAAGTAGCCTATGTTGAATTATACAATACAATCAAACATCAACTTTATGTATTATGTATTATCTCAAAACATTTATTTATCAAATTTTTACATTGCCCATGTCACCTAAGTGACTCTGGCAACTTACAAGTTTTTTTTAATCAATAAAATGGTTTATGATAATGTTTGTCATTAAATTTTTCATTTTAAAATTTCAAATCCATAGTAGTAACAGGAATGATGCCTGAATAAAGTTTGCCTTCTGCTTAAACTAAACAGCATCATTCCAAAGAGACTAGTATTTATTTTTGCTCTTTCCAAATCAGCTTAAAGATTAGGTACTTCTTCCCAGTTGGTGTCCAAAAGTATTGTGGCCAAGTTTTCTTATAAGCTGACTAAACAACACTCTCCCCACATTCAAGATGGCAAATAGGCCATCCTTTAATGCCATCCTTTCTCCAGAGCTATGGTAGGCAGCTAATAGGGCTCAGCCTTTACTTTCTTTCAACACTGTCTTCTAAAATGCTACTTTTAGAGGCATGCCCTTGGTTAGTTCTTTGGTTGGTCATCATATGACTACCAAATGATTCTGATGCTAACAGAACTAGCTTGTTCATGTGTATGAAATATACATACCACAATCATATGACTACCAAATAATTCTGATGCTAACAGAACTAATTTGTTTGTGTATATGAAACATAGATACCACTATGAATAGAAAATATAATAGAACCTATAATTTGAAAATTATTTGAGTGGCTGCCAACTAATTCACACAACTGTCTTCCTACTCCACTTGATGTTTGATGTTATCTCTGGAATTGAGAGCCATGCTTGGCCATGTCATGGTTCAGGGGACTAACTCATTCTTCTTTAAGCACTTGAAGATTCCTAATGGACTCTGGACAGGTGCATAACCTGTGTAGTTCATCTTTTCTTTGTACAAGTGATCACTGTGGATAATTCTCACTGTCTTGTATTTCTTCTTTTTACCATTCCACTGCCTGCTCACCTTTCCCAAAACAATTGCTTGTGTGTAAAATATTGCATTCCCTTGACTGTATTCCATGAATCTCAAAGGGCTGTACAACAGTAAATGTGTTTTTCTTTGAGGTTGCTATAAAAATTATTTGCTATTTTAATTTAGTTATTTTTTTCAAAATGTGTACTTATACATATCTGTATGTCAACACCACAGCGTAGCAGTTAGAACAATGGTACTCATAGTTAAGAAAGGGTTAACCGATAAGAGTATACTTATTTCATAGCTATGGAGAAGAAATACTATGTGCCATTTCACAGTAAGACAGCATTTTCCTCTTTTGCACAACTAGTGAAGTTACCAAAAGTCTTACTTATGTGAAGTCTTTAAAAATGCAATACTTTTAATAAAACACTGCCTTTTCAAAGAAATATTTATAATATCTTGGGAGAAAATAGTACTCCATACATATACCTCATTCAGAATCATCTATCATTCAGAATCAAATTTCTTATATAGTTCTTATTAACCTCTCCTTTTAAAATGCGAAATTGACCAGAATTGGTTTATAACTTACATCAATCTTATTACAGGAGAATTTGGTGAAGTTTATAAAGGGCGCCTGAAACTGCCTGGCAAGAGAGAAATTTATGTGGCTATTAAGACATTAAAGGCTGGCTATTCTGAAAAACAACGGCGGGATTTCTTAAGTGAAGCCAGCATCATGGGTCAGTTTGACCATCCAAATATTATTCGGCTAGAGGGAGTTGTTACTAAAAGTCGGCCAGTGATGATTATCACAGAATTTATGGAAAATGGAGCCCTGGATTCTTTTCTACGAGTAAGTACAACAGTGTTTTTAAGTGATATTAGATTGGAAATATCTAATGAGATAAGTTGCTATTTATTGTAGGGATGGTGCAGATTAAGTCAACTCCTTACAATTAATAATTCTAAAATAATGTTTAGAACTCTCTCATTCTTCTCATAATGAAATCACATAAGTATGTCTTGAAAGAGTGCACATTTTACTTCTTCTTAGCAACTTTAATTGTGAGAATTGAAATACAACCTTCCTTCCAGTCACTGGCCCTTCTGCTATTAGGATATGATTTTTTTTGGTTTTGGGCAATGAATCTGCTGGTATTCTTGCACATCATCTTAGCTGGATATTTTATTCTTCAGCTTTTAAAGTTTCCTGGTTTTTTTCTCAACATTTTCCTTCTTTCCCTGAAATTTTATAAAGTTCCCGTTTCTCTCTTCTTTATCTATTTCTTTCGCTCACTTCTACTAACTTATGCCTATTCTATTAAATTCCCCCGAATCGGCCTTCCGCCATTTCCAACCATTTATTTCCTTCTTTATCAATTTTGGGGAGACTTCTATTCCCAGCCTGTTTTCTAGTTTCTAGACATATGAAATATGTTCATGTCTGTGTTTATTTTTTACTGTTACAGCAAAATGATGGCCAGTTTACAGTCATTCAGTTGGTGGGAATGCTTCGAGGGATTGCAGCTGGCATGAAGTACCTTGCAGAAATGAATTATGTCCACCGTGATCTTGCAGCCAGGAATATCCTGGTCAATAGCAACCTGGTCTGTAAAGTATCTGATTTTGGCCTCTCTCGCTACCTGCAAGATGACACATCAGATCCAACTTACACCAGCTCTTTGGTAGGTAGTTTGCATGTAAGAATGCCTGGGGAGCCTGTGGGGATTGAAAGGTGTTTTCGTTAATTAGTTTTAAGCCTCTTACAATAATTTACATGCTACATGGGTCAGCTTTTTCTAATTATTTTAATAAATGGCCCAAATTAAATATCTATTTTAATCTTTTATCTATGGTTGCTAATAGAGGAATGTTTATAAAGAAGGCCAAAATTCATTTGAACACATATTGCAAGTGACTGTCCTGATCTCAAGTAGGTATGATCCAAAAAAAGAAAGAGCTTAGGTCTGCTCTAAGGATATGGGAATTAAGCCATGAACAAACAGGTGATCATAGCAGATGGCAAATCCAAGGGAATAACAAAATAATACTTATCATTAGGACTTGTGATAGGCTCAGCACAGCAGTCACCAAGAGCCATTCAACTAAAAAAGAAATTTGTGAACACACTGTAAATCTGTTTTTTCTGAAACTTATGTTATTTCTGAGATATCATACAGTTTCCTTTGTCACATCTCAGATTGTCAATAGCTCATTAAATTTAGATTTACATATTGCAAAGTATAATGAATCTCAGTGGTAAGATGGTATTGGCTATGACTATGATCTTATTACCATTCATGTATACAAAGTGTCCATGGGATTCTTTCTCTGCAATAAAGGCAATAAATGGTCTGCTCAGGGCAAGTATGCCAAATGGAGTTAAAATTATACTGCTAAAAACAAAACAAACCAGGCTTCCTTATTCTTGATTTAAAATATGGGTTAAGATAGGTCTCTTATCTAAGAAAGTCACAACAATAAACTTCGAAATCATAACAATTTTAGCAACCTATTGGAACATATTTGCGAGTGACTTAGGCAGTTTCTCCTTACATTTTCCTAAGATCAGCTGATGGTGTTTGCAAACATGGCCACTGTGGATGAACAACAGCTATTGGTTATTAGCAGGTTTATTCAGTTATCATGATCGCTTATTTGGTTTCTGTTTTTGTAGATTTCAAAAAATACATTTGAAATGAAGCTAATGGATAATCTAATTTTGCATACTCTATACTTGAATCAAAGTGACTCAGTGGCTACGACTCTGAGTTTGTTGATCAGAAAGGTCAGCAGTTTGGCGGTTTGTATACCTAGCACTGTGTAATGGAGTGAGCTCCCATTACTTGTCCCAGTTTCTGCCAAGCTAGCAGTTTGAAAGCATGTAAAAATGCAAGTAGAAAAATAGGGACCACATGGTGGGAAGATAACAGCATTGCATGTACCTTTGGTGTTTAGTCATGCCAGGCACATGACCATGGAGGCATCTTTGGACAGCACTGGCTCTTTAGTTTTGTAACGGAGATGAGCACTGTCCCCTAGAGCCAGAAACAACTAGATGTATGTGCGAGGGAAATCTTTATCCTTGAATCATCCTATCTTTAAACAGCCTGTCAAACTGTTCTTTTTTTTTTTTTAAACTCTAAGACAGGGATACTCATGAACTACTACCACTCATGAAGTGCTGTACTCGGTTTTATTACTGTTATTATTTGCTTCCTAGTAATTGCAGATAATATTGGTACTATTATTGGGATATGTGGATCACGTTTTTGTCTCACTTAGGAAGATATTAAAAAATTGAAAATGATGCTTTGGCCTTGCAAATGCGTAAATCACACTTTTTTTTTAATCTTTAGCCTTCTGCCCCTCCAAAGAAAACAAACAGTACAGCCATGTTTTGGGGTAGCAATGGTGATGGATTCTTTAAAGACTGAAGTGATTCAAAAAGCCTTTGAGGAAAATGATCAAAAATTCCCATTACAGATTGTTCCATAGAATATGATGGTGGTAATCTAGTGGGCCATGATTTGCAGCCCTTTCCAGATAAAACAGGAACACATTGAAAATTAATCAAACATGCTCTAGGATCATTTCCCTTTTTTGGCTGGTTTAAATAGTCAACATTGGCAGCCCATCACAAGGAGTGGGGCTGCCACCTCACAGGTTGTTGAATTGACTGGCATTGCTCTTGTCTCCTCTTGGCCCTCCATGTTCATGGATCGGGAGGACAGGATAGTTTTGCCTCCTTATCTGCACTGGCCACTGGCAGCTCAATCTCTGTCTGAAGCCTCACTTATTGTAGCTGTGTTTCTATCTCAGTCAGTACTCATCTGGCCACTCCAACTGTGACTGCTCCATTGAGCTGGAGCTTGATGCTGCCTATCAGAGCCTCCAGTCACCCGCAACTCACTGTCACATCTCCCCCGGAACTGGCTCATTATCCTCCTTCGAACTAGCAATAATCTTCTGCAAAGCTACTAAAGCAGTCCAGTTAACAAAAGGGGAAGTGCCTTGCTGTGTAAAGTTTGGAAGCAGCATTTTTCCCTAGCATTGTCTAAATTGAAACTAAAGCCCACATCTAATATCACTGTTTCTTGCAAAATAAATTCCAGCAACTAAAATAACAATTCAGAAAAAAAGGAGAAGCCAGATGGCATAAATTGTTATAAATGTTACAGGTCCCCCAAAATCCATGTTTTGATGGACTGAGTAACCTGTCCATCTTTCCCAGCATCTAACTATAGTGCAAACCTCACCTGGTACCTTTTATTTCCAGGTCATGAACAACATAGACTTAGATTACTTTCAGTTGTTAAAACTTGTTTTGATGCTGTAGCGCAACAGCCTCATGGTATGTAACTTATGTTAGGTTTTGGTGGAATTGGTAGTCCTGCAATCATTGAGTGATGTTACTTTACACCAAGAATTATCCAATGGCTCAACTGGAAAGTCTGTTTCTTCTTTAAACTGTATTTGCAGTCCATTTAAATAAATCAGTGTGAACTTCAATTGTCCACTGAACATAATAGGGTCTCTCCTACATCTGGAGAAAAAGCAGATTTTTATCATCTGTATTTTTATAGTAAATTTATGCCCCAAATGGCCTTTCAAGCAGCTGGAAAGTGATATAGTGCTTGCAATTACATCATTGCTTCCCATGACAGATTCATACTTCTGCTCTTTGGGGACAAGTAAGAGAATAGCTTTCAAGCAAATGTCTCTTTTTAAATGGAGCTCTTATTATAATGGCCAAATCTGTTCTGCTATCCACTTTTAAAAAGGACATGAAAACCAAAATAACTAATTTTATTCACAGTAAATGTTTCATTTTATTTGTTTTCCCTTTTTTATATTAAGCTTCATTATGCCATGAATGTTTGATCTGAAAGCAAGGTCATTAAAGAATGAAACCAACCACTATTAACTATTACTTATCTTTCCTTAGTGCTCAATCTGTTCAGGTGATACAACACTCACCTATTAACCACTATGGCAAAAATAGGGTGTGAGAATTATGTTCCCTGTTGGGATCAGCCAAAAACCAAATGTTTCTGCTCATATCTTAGAGTAGTGCTCCTTATACTAGCAAAATACTCGCAAAAGACTGAGTAACCTGTCCATCTTTCCCAACTTGCATCTAACTATAGCGCAAACCTCACCTGGTACCTTTTATTTCCAGGTCATGAACGACATAGACTTAGATTACTTTCAGTTGTTAAAACTTGTTTTGATGCTGTAGCGCAACAGCCTCATGGTATGTAACTTATGTTAGGCTTTACCACCAGCTAGTTTGGAAGGAAGTGTGTGGGAACAGAGACAATAGAGATAGCATAAGGATCTGTCATGTCCGTTTGGCAAGGAGACCAGGAGGCAGTGACTGTGGTTTCAGCTCTTTATTAGGCCCCCGGAACCGATCTGGCTCTAAGGGAAAACTTGCGGCTTTTTATTCTCAAGCCGCGTTGGCCGCAGCCAATGGCACTGCTTTGAATCTCCCATGATTCATATCCGCCAATCGCGGGAGATTCTCAGCGGGCCAATCAGCGCGGCTCGCTAAACCAATCAGATCACCCCGCTCTTTGACCAATCAAAACGCGGGGTTTCAAGAATGCAAATGAAGTTACAGAACACCCCTCCCCTCTTGATTTGGTCCTACGTAAAGTAGTCCCAAAAGTAGGCGGGGCTCCGCACTTGCCTACTGGACCTGCGCAGGTCAGTCGTTGTTTGGCTCCCGGCCGGTTTGGTCGGGTTCTCTGTGTCTCTCGGCCTCATCGATGGAACCGCCTGGTAGGCCTTGCTGGGCCACTTGTCGCAGCTCCCCCCCGGTCTACCCGGGCTGGTTGAGCTGTGGTTCTCGCCGCTCCCGCCCGGTCTTTCTGGGCTGGTCGAGCTGGCCTGGCTGCTTCTCCCTGGTGAGGCTTCAAGCTTGCTGCTTGCTGGTGAGTATGGTTGGTTTTCTTCTGGGTTTTGGTTCCCGGGATATTCCCTCCCCTCTTGGCTTCTGTTAAGGGGATTTTCTGTGTCTGGTTGTGTGTCGGTTGTGTTTCTTGCCGTTCTCGATCTTATTTGATCGATGTGGCATTTCCACATTCGTCCGTCGGTTGTTTGCAGCCAGTACAAGTGGGGACCTGTCAGTTGGGTTATGGTTGCTGGTACCCATAGTGGGTCTCCAGTTAGGTTTTTTGCATAGACGGCTTTGCCTGGTGCAAAAGACCGGTGCTTGCTGGAGGAGTTTGGGGTTTTTTCTGGGTTGTATGTGGGGTGCAGTCTGTCAAGTGGGGACCTTATTTTCCTCCCCATCAGTAGCTCTGCCGGGCTTTTGTTCGTTGTTGTGTTCGAGGTTATATGTTGGATAAAAAGCATTTTATTTCTTTTGTCTTGAATTTCCCCGTGTTCAATTTTCTGGATGGTTTTTTTCGTGAATTGAACCATCCGTTCCGCCCTTCCGTTTGCCGACGGATGCGCCAGAGCTGTCAGTGCGTATCGTATGCCCCGTTCCGCTAGGAATTTTTCAAATTCCAGCGAGGTGAATTGGGGCCCGTTGTCCAACACGATGACATCCGGGAGGCCGTGGGTTGCGAATAGTTTGCAAAGTTCCTTGGTTACGGCCTCTGTGGTGGTGGATTTCATGTTGCTTACCTCCAGCCAGTTGGAGTAAGCATCTACGGTTACTAGGAATGTATGTCCCTTGGTGGGCCCGGCAAAGTCTATGTGGACCCTAGACCAGGGTCCCCTGGGGGTTTCCCATTCCAGGATCGGTGCTGCGGGAGGGCTCGGTCTGGTTTCTTGGCAGTGTTGACACCTTGCCACCCAGGCCTCAATTTGCTCATCCATCCCCAGGGCTTTCATTCTAACTATGCCCGGGTGCCCCTCGTGTAACAACCCCAATACCTTCCCTTGCAGTTTTTCCGGGATAACCACCCTATCCCCCCACAGTATACACCCTTTTTGCAGCGAAAGTTCCGTTTGCCGGTTCTGGAATGTTTTGAATGCTTCGTCGTTGTCCTTTTCCGGCCACCCTTTCTCTACCCAATGTAACACCCGCGCCAGATGTTTGTCTTTATTGGTTTCTCGGGCAATGTCTGACGCGGTTATGGGTAGATCGGGCAGAGTCTCTATGCTGAGGGTGCTCGTTGTGGGTGCTGGGTCAGTGTCTAAGTCGGGTAGCAGTGAGCGGCTCAAAGCGTCTGCATGTGTAATAGTCTTACCGGGTCAGTGTGTGAGCTGGTAGCTGTAGGCGGCAAGGAATTCGGACCACCTTGTCATCCTGGGAGATAAAATGTTCAGGGTGGCCCGGTTTCCTACCAGGATGCCCAACAATGGCTTGTGGTCCGTGATGATTGTGAAGGTGCGGCCATAGAGGTACTCGTGGAACCTCTTCACTGCTGTGACGATGGCTAGGGCCTCCTTGTCCAGCTAGCTATAGTTCCACTCCAGTTTGGTGAGTGTCCTGGAGAAGAAGGCGATGGGCACTTCTCTTCCATCCGGGATTGTGTGGCTGAGGACGGCACCAACACCGAAGGGTGAGGCATCGCATGTGATGGCGAGTGGTAGGGTCTCATTGTATTGGATGAGGACGGCATCCGAGGTGAGCAGGTCCTTGGTTCTCCTGAAGGCAGCTTCCTCACATTTTCCCCAAGTCCAGGTAGCCACCTTGTCCAAGAGCCTATGCAAAGGCTCCGCCGCGGTCGCCTTCTGGGGCAGGAACACATTGTAAAAATTAAGCAGTCCCAGAAACGCCTGCAGTTCTGTTTTAGTCCTGGGTGTGGGAGCCTCCTTAATGGCTCTGATTTTAGTTTCAGTGGGGTGGATGCTGTGCTGATCTAAGAGGTATCCCAGGAACTCGACTCGCTCTGTGTAAAGTTGGCACTTTTCCCTCTTCACTTTTAGCCCGGTTTCCTTGAATTTGGTTAACACCTCCCTTAGCCGACCCTCTCGTTCTCGCTGGTTGGTTGCCGACACCAGCACATCGTCGAAGTAGGGCACCACCCCCTTGATGCCCTGCAAGAGTCTCTCCATGAGGCTCTGGAAAATTCCAGGCACCACGCTGACTCCAAACTGGAGTCGGTTACATCGGAAAGCTCCCCGGTGGGTGACTATGGTTTGTACCTCTGCGGTTTCTGCGTCGACCGGCAGCTGTTGGTATGCTTGGGCCAGATCGAGCTTTGCAAAAACCTTGCCTCCCCCCAGTGAGTGTAGAAGGTGCTGCACTACTGGGACGGGGTAGGCGCTTTGTTGCAAGGCGCAATTTAGGGTGGCCTTATAGTCCCCGCAGATTCTCACTGACCCATCGGGCTTGATTGGGGTGATTATTGGGGTCTCCCACTGGGCATGATCAATTGGTTGTAGGACCCCTTGCTTGACAAGCTTGTCAATTTGCTTGTCAATTTTTGGCCGGAGTGCAAAAGGTACCCGCCGTGGTTTTAGGCATCTTGGGGGAATGTTAGGGTCTAGGCTGAAGGAGATGGGGGGCCCTTGATACTTGCCTAGGGTGCCATCGAACACTTCCTGGAAGTCCCATGCCAGTTGCTGCTCCCAATCGGTCTCGGCGATGTGGTTGATGCCCGTGACTTCGATGCCAAGCGGCGCGAACCATTGCAGTCCCAAAAGGCTGGGCCGGTCTCGGTCCATGATTGTTAGGGGAAGCTTTTCCATGTGGCCCTTAAATGTTACTTCAAATTGTCCAGTTCCGACTACCGGGATGCGGTTTCCCTGGTAGTCTTTGATGATTAGTCTCTGGTTCTCCAGTCCCTTCTTGTGGGTGGTAGGCACCAAGCATTTGATTTCTTGCCAGGCGACAATGGAGAGGTAGGACCCGGAATCCACCTCCATCCTGCATGGCTTGTCTTCGATGCCTACCTCCACGTAGACTTTCCGGGCGTCGGTGGTTGATGCGTGGCCAATGATGACCGTCTGGTGGGTTTCCTCCTTCCGCCGGGTCTCTCCGCCTCATCAGGTTTGCCCGCTCTGGTCCCATTGGCTGTCGGCTGGGCGATCTCTGGCTCTGGGGGGTGTGCTGTCCCCTCTCCGCTCGCTATGGTCCTGCCGTCTGGGGTTGTAGGCTTTCTTTAGTCGGCAGACGCGGGCGATGTGGCCCTTTTTGTTGCAAGCCGGCAGACTGCGTCGAAGAAACGGCACTCTGATCTCAGGTGGTCGCCTCCACAACTGGCACACGCGATCCCTGACTTACGACCCCGCCGATTGCACTGGTCGCGTCCCGCCTGGAGCCGGTGGATTTCCTCCTCCTCGTCCGAGATGTTGGAGGTGGAGTGGAATTCGCCATGGTGGGTGGTGGTCTCGCGGTGACTTGCTTCCGGTTGGGCCTCGGTCGCCCGTTCCGAGTCGGTGGTTGTGATGCGGTCCCCAGCGTCCAATCTCTGCATGCGGTTCACCGACTTCCGGGTAGCCTCGGCTGCGGTGGCTTCAGCGATGGCATCGGCGAGTGCGATGTCACCTTTGGCCATCAGTCGGCTCTGGAGGACTGGATCCTGAAGTCCGAGCACGACTTGGTCCCGTAGGGCCTCGTCCATGTTGGAGAATCCGCACATGCCTCCTAGGTTCCGCAACTCGGCAACAAAGTCGCTGATGCTTTCGCCCGGTCTCTGGTCCCGCCGGTAGAAGTCGTGCCGCCTGATGAGGGTGGGCACGGTGGGGGCGTAGTGGTTGCGGAGCAAGGGCTTGAGGTCGTCCCAGTCCATCGCTTTGATGTTGGCGGGTTTCGCGAGGGCTTTCGCCATCTTGAACACTGCGGGCCCGTAGTGTGTCAGGAAAACGGCTTGTTTTTTTGGCCCCGTGGCGTCTTTCATGTTGCTGCATTCGAGGAACACGAGGAATCTGTCCGTGTAGGATTCCCAGTCCTCGCTAGCGGGGTTGAAGGGCACGGGCGGAGCGATGCTGACCATCTCGTCAGTCTTGCTTCCGGCGGACACGTGCTTGATGGGGATCCCTTGGGATCCCATTCTCGTCGCCAGTGTCATGTCCATTCGGCAAGAAGACCAGGAGGCAGTGACTGTGGTTTCAGCTCTTTATTAGGCCCCCGGAACCGGTCTGGCTCCAAGGGAAAACTTGCGGCTTTTTATTCTCAAGCCGCGGCGGCCATGGCCAATGGCACCACTTTGAATCTCCGTGATTCGTATCCGCCAATCACGGGAGATTCTCAGTGGGCCAATCAGCGCAGCTCGCTAAACCAATCAGATCACCCCGCGCTTTGACCAATCAAAATGTGGGGTTTCAAGAATGCAAATGAAGGTACAGAACAGGATCAATAATGGGCACAGCAAATTTCCTGCCAAGATAATTTTTTTTTGCTGGCTGCAGAATGGATGGACAGCACTTCAGTGAAGCAATGGGAAGGGCTGTGAATCTAATTTCCACAGTCCTTTTACAAGTAATATTCTGACAAGATTGACATGACTCTCTCCCAGGCTCTGTCTGCAGGCAATTCTTTATACATTCTCCCCATTTTCAGCAATGTAACTCCTGGCGGAAGGAACAAAATTCAACAGAGCTGGGCTTGGAAACAAACTTTGCAAACTTTACTAAGGTTCTGGGTCCCCCCTTCCCTCATTTATTTCTGTTTCATAGCCCTGCTTCTAGTATAGAACAAGTACTCCTTTGCCTGCTCAAATAATGGCTTAAGTACAACACAGTTTGGATAGTTTTATCATCTAGATTCACGTTTCTCAATTTCATCAGCTTTTGAAATGTGTGGATTTCAACACATGCTGGTCAAGGAATTGTGGAAGTTGAAATCAACATATCTTAACGTTTCTGAAATTGAGGAACATTGATCTACTTATTTGGGTTACATGTTCAGTGATGTTCAGGTAAAAGTGATGACTCCCAGGCTTTGAATTAACTAAATTTACTTATTCAAGCATATGGCAACTTAAAGCCTTTTCTTCTGTCTGGAGCTATGTCTAACTATAATTCATTTATACTTAGGATGATCCTTCTAGTATAATGCAATGTACAAAAGCATAAAACTATTTTTTGCATTAGGAAAAATGTTCAAAGTTGTCTTTCTTGGCACTTCATTCAAGCCATAGGTTTATCCTCCTTTCTAATACTGATCAGATTTGGTGATTGGTGTTTAGAAATGTATTTTGAATTATAATGAAAGGGTACCTATATTAGCTACTACATATCACTGGCAGTATATAATTTTAAGTGCAGAAACTGAAGCACTTGCTTCATCTGGTATGCTCAGCAAATTGTGATGAGCTGTCATATATGTGCCAAAGACAACCCCAGTTCCTTGCCCTTCCTTTGGTATCTTTCTTAGGGGAAAGTGCCAGAAGCAAAAAATTGTTCCGTGTTTCACAATACAAACAGCCAAGGGTGAGGAAATGTCACTCAGAATAAAACCCCGAAGACCATTGTTGCTACTTGATATGCAAAGAGGTGCAAGGAAACAGCTGTTGCTGTCAGCCTTTGACGTCTGCTGTTGGGCCTAGAAGTGGGAGCACACCTACATATTCTCTGAAGGAAACATGCTGTCCTTTTCAAAACACTTGCTTGTCCGTTGGCATTCATGAGCATGAGATTTCGTTAGCTACTGTTTATGCTGAACACCACAGCTGGAATAAATGTCACAATGCTAATTTCTTTTCTCATGCAGAAAGTACTAGTGTCTCTGCCATGAAACAAATGAAGCATATTAGCTACAGCCATGAACCAAGCCCTATTTGCGGATTTGCATTAATACAATAATTTGAACTAGTTGTTTTATCTCCATCTATAAAATCCTGGAAATTATGATTCCATTTACTAATTGTACATGGCAATAGTTTAAAGGATTATTTCTGGATATATATCAAACTATTGTTAAAAACAGCTGTAGTCAATGGCCAATCTTCATAGGCCTGCTAACTTCCTTTGAGATTCTCACTGGACTTGGAACCAATCACTTATTTCCAGGTGAGCTTCCTTCACAGAAGTGTGGAGAGAAAAATGAGAATGACACTTGAACTTATAAGGGAAAGATAGGATATATATCTGATGAATAACAATCATACTTTAATTGCTTTTGGAAAACATTTTCCTGCTCTCTATAGAGCAGATTATGTATAACTCAGTTGTGTTTAGAAAATAATTGGTATTACATATTGCATTAAACCATCCTTTCTTAAGCATGATTTATTTACTAAATCATAATTTACTTAGATTAATATGCTAAGATACAAGCTATGAAATCATTAGATCATGGTCTAGCATTGGTTTTGCAGCAAAACCCTCCTCTTTTAAATGCAATTTCTTAGCAACTAAATTTGCAGGAAGCAAATATATAGTAGTGATAGTAATAGTAGTAGTAGAATAGAAGTGGAAAGTAGGACACCAGATATATTCTTCACCATAAAAAAACAATTTGGTGGGTTAGAAACATGTGTCCAACTCTAAAAATCTGCTACTGGTATTAGTATGCTTGTACAGATGAAATAATCCTCTCACAGAATCCAGGTAATTTGTGAATGTTCATGTGTTAATCAGCATATAAGCAATATTTGAAAAATGTCTGCCTTCATATGCAAGAAAAAGAAGGAAAAATGTGTCATATCTGTGAAACACCATTAAATTGAATTTCTTTCCTTTTAAGATTATGCTGCTATTGGAAATTGCATTAGATTTAGATAAATACCTACCTAATAAATAAGTTAAAACTTATACAGAGAACCTTTGGTATATTACACTGCTTACAGTTAACTCCCAGCTTCATAATTACTGTCTTTCAGGGTGGGAAAATTCCAGTGAGATGGACAGCACCAGAAGCTATTGCCTACCGTAAATTCACCTCTGCCAGTGATGTATGGAGTTATGGTATTGTTATGTGGGAAGTAATGTCATTTGGAGAAAGACCCTATTGGGATATGTCTAATCAAGATGTAAGTTTATGAAGCCTTCTGCACAACATTTGCTTGATTTGTCTAGCAATGGGAAAAAAGCACTTGTTAAATACTAGTATGCTAAAGACTGAAATAATACACCTGTATAACTAGGAGGAAATTTACAGCAGATGCTTGTATAATACCTTCCCATCAGTAGCCAGTATGTTAGATGTATTTCTATCTTGTATTTAGTCCAACAACATGTCCAAACATATCCATATTAAGTAGGATATTTGCCTGTTATGGGTCTTCAATGCCTTCAGGCAGATACTTTTTCTGAAGTTATTTTTAGTTATAGATGTAATGGCTCTGGATAATAAGGGAAGTATTTTCCCACAACTTCTTTTCTTTCTATCATGCTTTGTGATATGGCCTCCATCTTTTTCACCAGTGATGAATGAGATAGGTTAGCTGTACTATGTGAAAGCATCCTTCCCTTAATTTTGATACCATCCAAGTGCGCCATCAAGAATGTGAACTCTCTTAGGTTTTCTCACCCATATGGAATAGCTATGGTGGCACAAGAGCTATGGTGGCACAATGGTTAGAATGCAGTATTGCAGGTTAATTCTGCTGACTGCCAGTAGTTCTGTTATCACCAGCTCCAAGTTGACTCACCCTTCCATCCTTTCAAGGTCAGTAAAATGAGGAACCAGATTGTTGGGGGCAATATGCTGACTCTGAAATCTGCTTAGAGAGGGTAGTGAAGGTCTGTGCAGCAGACCTTCTAAATACTATTGCTATTCTATAATCAGCTAGTTTTTGTCTGTTTAGGACTGACCAGCCCAGTTTCACATTAATGGTTATTTAGGGGTAGGGGAGTCCCATTTGCACTTACAAAGAAGATTTGAATTAAAATGAATGTCCATTAGCAACTTAGCAACCAATCATACACTACACTGTATAATAACTTTGTTTACATGTATTGTGCACAAGCAGTTTTAAAAAGAAACCCATCTTAATACCTAAACGACACTTTTCTTCTTCTGAGCATCGTAAAGATGTCTGCTTTATGTGGTAATCCCTTTCCGACATAGCGTGTTGGCTCTGACCCCGGTGCATGCTGAGCTATAGAGAGACACTTTGCAATACTAACTGGGAGATACAAAATCCTCAGCTGCTGCTTCTTCTTTCCCCTTCAATGTCTATTGTAAGAAAGACTATCTGAGATGAAAGAAACAGAGAAGTGGAGAGGAACTGGAAAGACCAGCCAGCCAGTGTGTGATAATTGGACACTGAGAGCCTGGCAGGCGTTTGAAATATTTCAGAGACTTTATGAGCGAGGCGTTGAGCCTTGATGAAGTTCTGCACTACAGCATGAGAGGCAGAAACAGCGAGTGTAGCGGCTTCTAAAGGGAAGAGATTGCCTTTATCTTGAAGCAACAGAAGTCAAATTAACCTTTGAATACCCCTTTTTTTCTCCAGAGCCAGCACTGTTTTGTTGCTCCTTGTGTGCAGAGGGCAAGCTATTTCCTTTATTCCTGATTGCATGCTATTAGTGTGCTGAAATGATTCAACTTTAAAAGGGCTCCATTTTTGAAAGTAAAGAAGATAGAAGTGAAAAGGATAGGACTGCTGAATTGGAATTCCAGTTGGTTTAATCTAGTTTTGAATTCATAGTATTGAAATTATTCCATGGTACATATTTCAGTCCAAATAAGCAAACAATAAAAATCCTCACTAAAGCTTTTTTTTACAACTTGTGGTTAGGAGAAAGCTGTAGGAGCATCTTGAGGTGTATGCCAATACACATCATTAATGTTGTTATTTGCATTGTGATTGGATTCTCCAATGGTGCCAGTGAAAGTTTTCCTGTTAGAGCAAGTAAGTGTCATAAGTGGAGCTGATTAAGATTAGGATCCTGGCAATCACAGAGGATTTAAGTTCTTTTTATGTTTGTGGACTGGGAACCAATCACTCAAAAACTGCAATAAAGTGAATAAATATGGAAGGATATGCATGTGTAGGTTTAAGAGACTAGCATTCTGATTAAAATATTATTTTAACTGCAGTGATTTTCAGAATTATATCTGTCTCTACTACATTGACACAGTTACATTATATATGTATATATATGTATATATATATTACATTTATAGGTAATTAATGCAATTGAGCAGGATTATCGGCTCCCCCCACCAATGGATTGTCCAGCTGCTCTACATCAACTTATGTTAGATTGCTGGCAGAAAGACCGCAACACAAGGCCACGGTTTGCTGAAATAGTTAACACTTTAGATAAAATGATCCGAAATCCAGCGAGCCTCAAAACTGTGGCTACCATCACCGCTGTGTAAGTTTCCACATGTCTTATTATGTTTTAACTGGAGTCTAAAACATCGTATTGAAATTTGCAAATAAAGCTGTAGCTAATTAAAGGATACTTGGAGGATCAGTTATCTCTCTTTAATAAATTAAATTTAAATAGACGTGCAAAATATCAAACCTCTTTATAAGTTCCTTTCTGACAAGGTAGCATTAGATAATTTATAGTTTGATTAATGAAAGTTTCTAATTGCTGTTGCAAGAAATAACCAGAATTAAAATAAATGCTTGCTTGTTCCAGTTTGCCTAATCAATTCATAATAATCACAGTGTTGCCTAGAAGACCACGAGATCAGCTCCAGTTTCAAATGAACAGTAGCAGAAGATCAAGCAAATCAGTGGAAAGGGAATAAAGGAACAACTCTTCTACTGTCTATATTTCTGCTCTAAATTAAATCCCATCTCTGACCACCGCTTGCCTTCTCTTCCAGGCCTTCTCATCCACTGTTGGATCGCTCCATCCCAGATTTCACTGCCTTTACCTCAGTAGAAGATTGGTTGAGTGCCATCAAAATGAACCAGTACAGAGACAGTTTTCTAACTGCTGGCTTCACATCCCTTCAGTTAGTTGCACAAATGACATCGGAGTAAGTGGCAACTTCTCATTTCCCTATTTGCTTCAGTGATGGAAGAAGATGAGATCAAGCTTTTCTTTTCATGCTTCAAATAATCAACAAACTAAAACTGGATCAGAGACAGGATTTTGGCACCAGGAATATGCTAATCTTCTGAAAGCAGGCAGAAATATACTGTTGGTTATTGTTTTGGTTGGCTTTTGAAAATTGATTGATTTATGCTTATTTCTTAAATGGATTTTATGGTCATTTTGATTTGTTTTGGGTTAGATGTCTTTATTTAAACTGTTTAATGAATACTTTATTTATTATTATCTGCTTTTGGAATTAATATAAAAAAGTCACCAATGAGAAATACATATAAAAGTCAGGAAAATAGATCATTCATAACTTGCAAGGCAACATGCCTCCATCCAAAAGCACCTTCCCACTCTTCCTTTGCTTCTCTTTGCAGGACTGTGTGCCTCCATAATCTTTTTGTGCTGTGGAAATTCCCACAAGTTCCTTGCATCTGCCATACTATATAATCATCAGTGTCATGCATCTTCACACTCTCTTCAGTCAACACCTTTTTAGAATTCACTAACAAGCTACCAGCTTCCAACCAGATCTCTGAGAAATTTGAATCCATAAACTGGGGAGTGTCTCACATTGTTCCTTTCATTCAGAGATTACTGCTACTCTACCAATTAGTATACAGGACTCATGTAGTGACTAGTTAATTTAGAAATTAGACATTTCTCAAAAACTCTTCTCCTTGCTTGCATTATCATCATTTGTAACATAGTAACTTATCGTCTCAAGACACAGGGGAAGTTAGCATCTTTAAGGAAGAGAAAACTAAGTCTCTGATCCTTTACATCTATTTGTTATGGGTTTGAGAAAAACTATCTTTTGAATCACACACATATAGATTCATTCAATATCTTTTATCAGTGCTGATTGCTCATCTTAGGATAGCAGTTTCACTTTCTGCAACTGCATTTTGAATTTGCCAGCTGATGTATCTTATCCATATAAGCAGGGGAGACAAAGACCTCTGCTTCACAAGTATGATCCTGTCTCTTATCTTTTGCAGAGATCTTCTAAGAATAGGGGTGACTTTAGCCGGACACCAGAAGAAGATCCTGAGCAGTGTCCAGTCTATGAGAGTACAGATGAGCCAGTCACCAACTGCGATGGCATGATGCTGTGTGTCTTCTTACAACAAAGGGAAAAAAGAGTGGAGAACAGAAGAGGGTTGGATGTGGGAGGGAAGGGAGGCTGACAAGGCAGTTGTGATGTCTATAGAGATTGGATAATTGTTTGAGAACTCTTATGCGCTGCAGACAAAGAATATATGGAATTTGTTTCTGAATGGCAAATTATGTTTCTCACACCAACAGAAGCACATTTTCTGATGCCATGGGAAACAGAATATAAATAAATATAAATATGTACAAATCAAATATTTAAAAAAAAAGTGAAGAAAACCAATGTGTGTTGGGAAGAAAAGAGACTTCAGTCCTACCACCAGTGAGCAGTAGTCAAGAGGCCAATGGAGAAGAAAGAGGCAACCAGAGCAACAATCTTCAGCAGTCAGATTACCTTCCTTCTCTTCTTTAGTTCTTCTTCCAGAGTCATTCTTATCCACCCTCTTTGGCTCATAAACTATGGCAAATGTTGTTCAACAGTTCCTACAGTTAACTATAAGAACATCAAAGCATTGTGCCATCAGTTACAAAGGACTTCACTGACCACTGCATGGGGGATCCAGATCAATCCAGTTAATGTCTTCATATTGAAGAAGAGTTGTACCTTCAATAGAAAATCCTGTTTTTTCTTTTGCTTGCATTTTTTTGCAAAAGGGAAAACGATATCCTCATGGGGAAAAAAGAGGGGAAAAAGATGTTCCCGCAAGTGTGTGTGTGTCGCCTGTATGTCAGCTTAACTGTGGAGTCACTCACAGCTTATATCCATAATAGAAGAAAAAGCAACTGGTGGCTGATGATTCCATCCTTTTCAAGGAACTTGAGGATCCATTGGGAGACGGAAGTGATGTGCCTTGCTTAATTGTCTAGTTCAACGGTGCGTGGAATGTGTGTACTGGGAAATGAAAAGAGAAAAAGCAAATGAATGTCTAAGAAGAAAGAAAGCAGAAGAGTTCACTGTTCAACAAGGTTTTCATGAAGAACAGTTACAGAATGTTCAGCTGTAAAGTCAACTAAACAGAAGGCTTAGTCCTCCAGTGACCAGCAAAAGATGGCTTGGAAATCTTTAGTTCCATTATTTGGACCTCAAGATTTTGATATATATTGATTTTGGTTTCATGGCATCAGAGGTAGGTTCCTATATCACTTCTGTCCTCTTGCCTACCCTTTTCTTACTAGTCTTTTCTCAGTTTCTTTAACATTCTAACATGTATTCAGCTCTTTCTTTTCTATATTTGATTTTATTGTTAATTATGAGTGTCATTCTTTATTTAAAATACTTAACTTAAAACAGAATTTCTCTGCTTATCTGATAGTGCTTTGTGAAATAAAATTGCTATTCTTCTTTTGCTAAACCACATAATAGAGTATGTGGAGAGTTTATGCAAAACAATTATCTTTTAGATAGGCTTTTTCCTAGGCTGGATATATTATCATTTAATCATTCCACGATCAAAGGAACATAAAAAATTGTTGGCATCAATAGATTACTTATCCATTTTTCCAAGGACAAACTGCATTCTGGCTTTCAGAATCAGATACCATCTATTAAGTCATCTCAGAGAACCAATGACAAAGAAGACATTGCTAAGAGAATTGACAGTGGGCTTCCCCTTTCCTTTAAAAGAGTTCAAGAAGTTTTGTGCATGACTTCCTTGCCATGAATATTGCAGAAGCAACGTTATGAAAGTGTCGGACATACCCCACATGCTTGCTAAAATACAACTGTCTTAACACTGAAGTGTAGCATATGCAAGGAATCTGTGGTGCAAGTATTTGTTGCTGAAATATAGGTGTGTGAGAAGATATGTTGATTTCAAGCAGATCATTTCCACAATTTTTGCATCTTTGTTATTTTAGACCATTGCACTGATTTTTTGGGGGGGAGAGGGAGGCGGATGGATGGACATCCACTTTTTTTTCTATAGCAGCCACTGCTGTTGCTGCCACTGCATCCTCATTGTGGACAATAAAAATGTTATTTGCTGTAAAGTGGAGTAATGCTGTGAAGATAATTCTAATATTTACTGTTCGGGTCCTTGGTCATTATGCCATAATCCTACTCTGAAACTGCTAGTGCTGATCATCTTTTTTCCAAGTGACCAGGGACCAGGGACAGCAGGGCATTTGGTAGAATAGATCTTGTACTCAGTAATTCTTATTTTATAGATAATAGCTTTAGCATTTACCAAAATTCAGCAATAAGCTGATCATTGATTTGTGGTCAGAAAAGATCTATTTTTATTGTTATTTTTAGATTTTGGATATAACAGGTAGTTGTGCACCGATAGAATGCTGACCGGTCACAATTAATTCCAGTTATTCCATGGAAAGCTACTGATTATCATTTATCATATGAAGTTGGAGCAGGGGGTCAAATTGTCTATTATTTTATATTTATACAGTAGTATGCAATTGAATTTATGTTTGTTGCTCTGGAGCCTTGAACAAGTTACAAAATCAATTTGTTTATTCCTCCGTCAGTTGCTTTATTTCTCATTCATAACTTTCCTCACAGGAAGTGAACAAAAACAATTAGCATTGGCACACCAATAAAGGATTTTAGTTTATTATTTTATACTCCATACTGAGGGAATCTTAAAATGAGGCAACTGAAAAAAGAATTTTTTTTTACCCTTTCCAATTAACAGAGGATGGATCATTATCCAATTTGGATACCCTAGGGCAAATATTTGAGTCAAGACTATATTTCCAGAAAAAATAGGGCCAAAAATGTCATGACCAAAAATAGGAGCTAATAATAATTGTCATTCTAATGGCTGATGTTACAGTTACTTTTTCAATACTGCTAGTATAGTTATTGTCATTTAAATAACATTGTCATAATTCATACTATCAACATTTCATTGTTAATGCTATCATTTACTTGCACCTTGAAGAAAAATGTCTTGCAATATTTTCTACCAGTTGTCATTCAATTTCATGAAAGAGAATTTCTAATTCGTTAAATTACAAATGTTATTGAAAATTTCATGAAAGAAGTGTGATTATCCTTGCACTTTGCTTTGAGGTGGCCAGAGATACTTACATAAATCCTGTATTTGATTATACTGGTAGTCCTTGACTTACAACTATTCACTTAACAACTGTTCAAAGTTATAATAGCTCTGAAAAAAAACCTGTCTTACAACTTGGTCTTGCATTTAAAACCATTGCAATATCCCCGTGGCAACAATGATCAAAATCCAGCATCTTTTTAACATCATTGCTGCATCCTGAAGTCATGGGATCACCATTTGTGATATTTCAGCTGACTTCTATGAAAATCAAAGTCAATGAGGGAAGCCTGATTCAATTAACAACTTCATGTTTCAGTTAACAACTTAGTAATTCACTTAACAACCATGATAAAAATGATTGTAAAATTGGGCATGATTCACTTAGCCACCTTATTTAGCAATGGAAAATCTGTGTCCGATTATGATTGTAAGTTGAAGACTATCTGTACAGCACAGTCATCTCTTCATGGTCTGCAGCTTCCCTGACTTCCCATATTATAATTCAATCTCAAGAAAAACACATTGCAAGAAAACTGCCCTGAGACTTTTTGTACATTAGGAAGTAAGCAACCAACGAGGCTTCAGAATGCAATAAAAATAGTTAAAAGGATTTAATAACTCTGCTATTGCTAATTATTATATAGAATCAAGACAAATGAAAGCAAACTTGAGAGAGACTCTTTCATTCTGTATACCTGAATATTAAAAGGCAGATTTCATCTCAACAACATCATTACTTTTTAAATTATTGGCCTTGTATGCCTCTATATCTCTCTGCCTATGGTTTCTTGAAAGATTGCAGTAAATAAGAAGCAGAAGGATTTTTTTAAAAAGTCTCATTTAAATTATTGCATTCTGTTATATGTTTAATGCTGCCATAAACCAACAATTGAAGTTAATGTAAATTGGGCAATGACATTGGACAGCTCTCTGGAGGCTCCCCAAAAATCCTTCAGAGGCCACAAGCAGTTCAAAGATTACAGTTGTCTTTCCCTGCTTCAGAATGAGCAAAATTCAATAGATCAGCTGTGTACTTTGTAAGTCATGTAATGTTTAGCTCTAGGTGAGCTTCCTTATCAAGGCTGTGCTGCTTTGAAAATGTGACACAGACAGGAGCAGTGTTTGTGTCTCTAGAAAACAAAAGCAATAGAAGGAACCACCTCGTTTAAGGCAAACACTTAACACTTCGTTTTTCTTTTTATGTCACTATTAGTTTAAGGTGTTTGAAAACTTCCCTGCTCCCCAGATTAGATACCAACAAGTTATAAAATAAAAGAAATATATTTTATATTGTGGAGTCTGTCCAGCCTGGTGGGGAAAGAGAGAGAAAGTCCCTTGTTTAACAGCACAAAAGAGCCCTGTCTGATAACTTGTCACAAATCCCTTAAAGCAATTTGTGTAAAAATCAGTATTCAGCTATGTTGTCAAAGCAAATGCAACATGCATAGAAAAGATGTATTCTGAATATTAATCTTATAAAGAGGCCATTGAAATTCACACAAGGTGGACTGAAAGAACTTTTGTGCTCATCTTTTTATGACTTTTGTTGCTTTTACAATAAATTCAAAAAGTATCAAAGCATGACTATGATGGCTGAATTTATAAACATAGTATTTTGCCTGTCTGACTACTCAGTTAATGGAAAGTATGCCATTTTTCTATAACTCTGAAGCCTTATTTCATCACATTTGTGAAATTTATTAGCCTTTCCTAGAAGTAACAGCAATTACCTTATTGCCTACCTAGTGATAATAGGAAAATGCGCATGTTGGCTTCTGGCTCCTGGAAAGATAGTCATATACACTATAAGTGCCTTTCCCCCAGGTGAAAGCTGGGGAGAGGGGGAGACTGGCTCCTTGCTTGGTGGGTGAGAGAAACTGGGCAGGTGCTGTTTATGCATTGAGTGGATCTATTCTGATTATGTTGGGAGATAAGGGGAGCTGGATGTGACCCCTCTGCAGCAATAAGGGATTTGAGGATCCTGAGAGCAAATGCTGTAGTGCCTGCAAAGCTCACCTTGCCCCCAACAATCTGTTAGTGGAAGTAGATTTTTTTTCTTTTTGTCCCCTTTGTAAAGAAGAGTGTTGGAGATGGGGGATGGAATGGTTCTCAGGGAAGGCAGAGGAGGGCGTCCTATTTCAGTGGTGTCAGGTAACAGGAGTTATGGGAGACAAGGGAAAAGGCAGGCATGGGGAACGTGACCTCAGCGTTTAGTACCAATCTCGTGTTCTGCTCCATTGCACTCACTTCATTTTCCTGGTCAGCAGATCTGTGGTGGCCCTGGTCTTAGACTGCTGCCTTTAATGTGAGATCAGCCGATTTGATCCCCAAAGAGAAGGCTGATCTCACTTGTATAATTGAGACCTGGCTGGGCCCAGAGGGAAGTGTTCCTCTTGTAGAAAAGTGCCCAGTGGGTTATCGAGCATGTCACCAGTCTAGACCTCAGGGCCAGAGAGGAGGTGTGGTTGTTGTTATCAGAGAATCTCCAGTAATCTCCAGAGGGACTGTTCAGCAAATCCCCGGCTGTGAGACCCTTTTTCTCAGATTGGACTCAAGGGGTCAGGTGGGATTGCTGCTGTTATACCAGCCTCCCTGCTGCATGGCAGTTTCCCTGCCTGGGCTCCAGGATCTCACTGCAGGGCTGGCAATGGAATTCCCCAGGCTTATAGTTCTGGGGGATTTCAATCTGCCTTCTCTGGGGTCAGGGTTGGAGGTAGCTTGAGATTTCACAGAAACCATGACTTCCATTGGCCTGCCCCAGATTATCCAGAGCCTAATAATAGTGGTCACACTCCCAATTTGGTGTTCTTGTCGGAGCAATGTCTATGTGACCTGGAATTGGTAGGCCTCTCCTTGGTTCCCTTATCATGGTCAGATCACAGTCTGGTGGCAATGAGTTTCTCAAAAGTTGCACCCTCCTGCAGCTAATAGGCCCCCAACCTATAAGATTGGTCTGCCCCCATCAACTAATGGACCCAGATTGGTTCCAGAAGGAGCTGGGGTTATAACTGCAAATCTATTATGCAGTCCAGCCAAGCTCTTAGTCACTGTTTGGAATAGGAAGGTAACTAAGGCTTTTGATAGGATTGTACCCTTGCAACCTCTCCTCACCCATAGACCTCTCTATGCCCTGTGGTATACAGAGGAACTAAGAGGGATGAAATGCATGAGGAGATGTCTAGAGAGCCGCTGTCGGAAGACAGGAGATGAACTTGATCGAACACGGGTAACAGCTGCTACTAAGGCCTACTTTGTGGCGATTCATGAGGCAAAGTGTAAATACTTCTCCACATTAATTGTGTCTGCAGATAATTGCCCAGCGACCCTCTTTAAGGTGAATTGTCTCCTAGGGAAGGAGGAGATTGAGGTCCACCTGAAGGGGTACGATGAAGAATTTGTGGATTTCTGGAAGACAAGATCGCTCAACTTCATTCCTGTTATGAACTAATAAAGGTGCTTAAATAAAGTTTTAACAAACCTTAAGAAAAGCAGGGTTCTAATCCTGCATTTCTGATTGGCCGATAATAGCGATATCGGATTGGTCCATTCTGGGGAATCTGATTGGCTGTTAAGGAGCCACTCTCATTGGTTCAAGGGTTAACACTTCCACGTTTCTCATTGGCTAATAGGTCAGCAGCCTACCCTATAAAAGGGCTGCTGCTGCCCTAGGGTTTTGCTCTGTTCAGAATGATTAATAAAGAGTTGAAGTTCACTGTTCACTGCCTCATCTCCATTCCTTGCACCCATGCGCAAAACTTAACACTGGCGACGAAGGTGGGATGTGGAGACATCAGAGCTGACTGAACATTACAGAGCACCAAACAGAAACCATGTCCGGCGGCTCCATACCACCTGCTCCATTTGACCCGGCACAAGAAGACTGGGACTCGTACATAGACCACTTCCAGATGTTTCTGGAGACCAACAACTTGAAGGATGCCACTACGGGGAAAAAGCGAGCAGTGTTCCTGACCCATTGCGGGCCTGCTGTCTTTAAGATGGCCAAGGCACTAGCGAAACTGGCTGAGGTGAAGACTGGGACGTCCTCGCGCCCCTTCTACGGGCCCACTATGCACCTGCCATACCAACGCTTGTCCGAAGACATTAATTTTACCAGAGGGAGCAGCGGAAAGGAGAGAGCATTGCAGATTTCATCGTGGATCTCCGGAACCTGAGAGGCCTCTGTGGGTTTACAGACCTTGAAGAAGCTCTGAGAGACCAAATAATTCTGGGATTAGATGACCACACCACGCAGAGCAAGATCATGGCCAAAGGGGACATCAACCTTGCTGATGTCATCAAGGATGCTACTGCAGCAGAAGCAACCAGGAAGTCGGCCGCCCGAATGCGCCGCACCAACGCACCGCTCCATCAACTCGCCAGCAATACCTCAACTCGCTTAGAGAGGCACGCAACAGCGACCCACCACGAGGACCTCGAAGTGCCATCAGAAAGTAACGAGGAGGAGGTCAACCGGCTCCGGTCTGAACATGACCAACACCACCAGTGGAATTAAAGACAACCGCACCAATGCGTGGGTTGTGGGCAAACCACCTGTGATCAGACTGCAAATTCCTCAACACGCTCTGCCATTTCTGTGGGAAAAAAGGCCACATCGGGAAGGTCTGTAGAAGCAAGCAAGGATCCAGCCCACTTCAGAGGGGAAACAACTACCGCCAGACCACAGGGAATCGTACTATGAGTCGGGAACGTTTGAATCATGAATGGAACAACCACTCCTACAGAAATAAAACACTGGCCACTTCAACGAGACGAGAAGAGGCACACCAAACCATTACAATCGGTCACGCCTCATCGCTAGATGCAAAGAAGATCTGAGTGAAGGTCGCCATTGAAAACCAGCCTTGCGTAATGGAAGTCGATTCAGGATCGTCCCTCTCGATGGTTTCCTGGAAGACTCTTAAACAATTAATCCCTGCCATCTGAAGGCAAGACCTCAGAGCCCAAAGAATCATACTCAAAGATTATCAGGGGAACCGAATTCCGGTCGTTGAATCCTGCCAAGTCCAAGTATCATTCAAAAATCATACTGTATCATTACCACTGACCATCGTTGACTGTGACCGGCCTAGCTTGTTAGGCCTTCAATGGTTCACCCCACTCGGGATCAAGGTAGCCGGCATTCACCAAACCAGAAGCGACAACTGGGAGGAGGCCCTCATCCAGGAATTCCGGGATGTCTTTGCAGACAAACTAGGCGAGTACAAGGGGACCCCGATATCATTTAACCTTAACCCTGAAGTAGCCCCCATCCGCCTTAAGCCTCGTCAGGTACCTTCTGCCTTTAAACCAAAGATTGACAAGCAGCTCGAGAAATTAATAGCCCAGGGTGTTTTAGAACCAACTGACCATGCTCATTGGGAAACCCCAATTGTAACACCCATCAAACTGGATGGATCGTTAAGGATTTGTGGGGACTACTAATCACGCCCTTCAACAGAACGCTTACCCGGTGCCGGTGGTACAACACCTTCTACATTCCCTGGGGGGCGGAAAAGTCTTCGCTAAATTGAATTTAGCACAGGCGTACCAACAACTGCCTGTAGATAAATAAAACCTCAGAGACCCAGACGATCGTTACGCACTGAGGCGCCTTTAAATGCAACCGACTCTAATTCGGAGTGAGCGTAGCCCCAGGGATTTTTCAAAGTCTGATGGAGAGACTCTTGCAAGGGATCAAGGGGGTCATGCCATACTTTGATGACGTTTTAATTGCGGCCCCGAATAGAGAAGTACTTGAAAAGCATCTTAAAATGGTTCTCCAGAAATTTAAAGACTCTGGCCTTAAGGTTAAAAAAAAATGTCAAATCGATAAACAAGGCATTCACCCCACTAATAGCAAACTAAAAGCAATCAAAAACGCCCAAAGACCCAGAAATAAGACTGACCTCCAAGCTTTCCTGGGGCTCATTAACTTCTGCAACATCTTCTTGCCCCAGAAAGCAACCGTAGCTGAGCCCCTACATAGACTTCTCGACAAAAAAGCAACTTGGGTCTGGGGACACTGAGAGGAGCACGCATTCCAACAAGTGAAAAACTTACTAACCTCAGATGCTGTTTTAATGCAGTGTAACGAGACTTTGCCTTTAACAATTACATGTAACGCATCACCATTTGGAGTAGGAGTCATTTTGAGTCATGTATTACCAAATGGTAATGAGGCCCTTATTGACTATTTTTCAAGGTCCCTATCAAAGGCTGAACGTAACTATAGCCAAATCGACAAAGAGGCTCTTGCTGTTGTATCTGCTGTGAAACGGTTTCATGAATATGTGTATGGACGAGTTTTTACTATTGTTACCGATCACAAACGTTTGCTAGGCATTATAGCGGGAGACAAGCCAACCCCCTATATATTGTCACCTAGAATGACTCGCTGGTCGGAGTTCTTAGCTGCGTACAACTATAAATTACAACACTGCTCGGGGAAAGCCATTCCCCACGCTGATGCATTGAGCCGTGCCCCACTTCCGAAAACCGTCGACGACCCAGCTCCATCCCTTACGACACTCCAGATTGAAATGCTACATTCACCACCACTAACAGCCAGAGACATTGCAATCCAAACCAAACGAGATCATGTCCTGGCACGAGTTCTTAGCTGGGTCAAACGAGGATGGCCAGTAGAACAAACCCCTGACGACTTCACCCCTTTCAGAAACCGGCAAACAGAACTTTTTTCGCAAAAAGGCTGCATCCTATGGGGAGATAGAGTCGTCATCCCAGAGCGGTTGCAACGAGCAGTATTGAAAACATTGCATGACGGTCACCCTGGCATCATGCGTATGAATGCGCTCGCACGAAGCTACGTGTGGTGGCCGGCATCGACAAGCAGATTGAAGCCTGGGTAAAGACTTGTCTAAAATGCCAAGAAGTCAGCAGTGCCCCACCTAGAGCAATTCCAACAGAGTGGGAAACCCCCCGGGGGCCATGGTCCTGCATCCACGTTGACTTTGTGGGACCTACTAAGGGAGATACGTTCCTCCTAACAGTGGATGCCTATTCCAACTGACTCATGATCCACGAAATGAAGAATACTACAACCGAATCCATCATCCAAAAATTGAATAGGCTATTCGCAACGCATGGGCTGCCAGACGTCCTGGTCTCCAACAACGGACCCCAGTTCACCGCCTTGGCATTTGAACAATACTTAGCAGACCTGCGCTAACTTCGCCAGTGCACTCTGCGGCTAATGGCAGGGTCGAGTGCATGGTACAATTTGTTAAAAAAACTCTCCACAAAATGGACTATGGGGACATTGACGACAAACTAAACAGAATACTCCTACACATCACTCTGCACAGCATCACCAACAAGACTCCAGCTGAACTGTTGATGGGACGCAAGCTCCGTTTCCACCTCGATCGTCTCCACCCGTCCTACGAGCCAGAGAAATCCTGTGGATCTAAGCGGAAAATGCCGCGAGTTCAAGGTAGGCGACTTAGTTTTCGCTAAAAACCTCTCCGGTGAACCATTATGGGTCAAAGCAACCGTAATTCAAACCACCAGGCCCAGATCGTACCGTGTGCAAACCTGGGACGGAAAAATATGGAAACGCCATATAGATCAGCTTCGCTCTAGGCTACAACCCAGTTTCCATGACTCCTGTGACTCCCAGACTGAGGGGGGAGGGGATGTTGAAGAAAATGAATTTGAGATGGTGGAAAGCAGAAGCGAAGGAAGTCAGCAATCGGGTGCGATACATGAAGAAGAATCAGGGAGGGGATTGGCCTCACCACAGAGGAATATCTCAATGGAGGCAAGCCCGCAAAGATCGGAGGACAACAACGACAGAATTAGCGGCACCGAGTCATCTAGTGAGGATGCGGAACCGCCTGTACTAGATATGTCCAAAAATGTCCCACTGAAACAGGACTACAGACAGGAACCGGTGGGACAGCGCAAATCTAATAGACAGTTAAAACAACCTACATATCTTTGGGATTACGTCACTGCACCCCTCAAATGGAACCCAGGGGGAAGGGGTGTTATGAACTAATAAAGATGCTTAAATAAAGTTTTCACAAACCTTAAGAAAAGCAGGGTTCTAATCCTGCACTTCTGATTGGCCGATAATAGCGATATCGGATTGGTCCATTCTGGGGAATCTGATTGGCTGTTAACGAGCCACTCTCATTGGTTCAGGGGTTAACACTTCCATGTTTCTCATTGGCTAATAGGTCAGCAGCCTACCCTATAAAAGGGCTGCTGCTGCCCTAAGGTTTTGCTCTGTTCAGAATGATTAATAAAGAGTTGAAGTTCACTATTCACTGCCTCGTATCCATTCCTTGCACCCATGCGCAGAACTTAACAATTCCCAGTTAGATGCTGGCATGGTTGCTGATCTGGTAGAAGCTCCTGAGGCAGGTTCCTGCCCTATTACCTGGGAACGGTTTGACCCTGTTGCTCCTGAGGAAGTGGACAGGATCCTAGGGAGTATGCACACAAGCACCTGTATTTTAGATCCATGTCCAGCACTTTAAGGAGGCTGTGGTTCACCCTCTTCTTAAGAAACCAACACTGGACTCCACCCAGTTGGATAATTTCTGACCTGTCTCCAATCTTCCCTTTTGGGGGAACGTTGTTAAGAAGGTGGTCGCACAGCAGCTCCAGAGGTTTCTGCATGAAATGGATTATCTTGACCCCTACCAGTCAGGATTCAGGCCTGGATTTGGGACAGAAACAGCATTGGTCATATTTTTGGATGATCTCCGGTGGGAGAGGGATGGGGGTAGTGCATCCATCCTTGCTCTGCTTGACCTCTTGGCAGCTTTTGATACAATTGACCATGGGATTCTCCTGGGGTGGCTTCGGGGGTTGGGAATGGGAGGCCATGTGCTGTCTTGGTTCACTTCCTTCCTCTGCAGCCTCTCTCAGTCAGTGTTGATAGGAGGGGAAAGATCCAGCCCTCACCCACTGCTTTACAGGGTTCCGCAGGACTTGGTACTCTCTCCGCTCCTGTTCAACATTTATATGAAGCTGTTGGGTGAGATCATCCTTCACCATGGACTGAGGTATCACCAATATGCTGATGATACTCAGCTGTATGTCTCAGCCCATGCTGAGTTAAGGTTGCTTTGTCCTCCCTCTCACAGTGCCTGGAAACTGTTTGGGGCTGAATGGGGAGCAATGGGTTGAAACTAAACCCTTGCAAGACTGAGTGGCTCTGGGTTTGGGGTTCATTGGCTCAGGAAGAATTACCACCTTTAGTCTTGGACGGGGTGGCACTATCCCAAACAGACCCTGTGTGTAATCTAGGGGTTTTCCTGGACTCACGACTCCTGCTCAAAGAGCAGGTGGCGATCGTCGCCGGGAGGGCCTTTGCACAACTGCAGTTATGCTCTTTCCTGGATCAATGCTTCATACTCACAGTCACTTATGCCCTGGTCACTTCCTGTCTTCATTATTGCAACATGCTCTACATGGGGCTGCCCTTGAAGAGCATCCAGAAGCTCCAGTTAGTGCAAAATGCAGCGGCCCGCATGGTTTTGTGCAGACCCCGGTGTGCACATGTATCAGCTCTCCTGCAGGATCTGCATTGGTTGCCGATTTCCTTCCAGGGGCAATTCAAGGTGCTGGTTGTCACCTTTAAAGCCCTTCATGGCTTGGGACCAGGTTATCTGAGGGAACATTACTTGCCAGTCACATCTACTTGACCCATTAGAGTGAGGAGGCAGGGAATGTTGTGAGTCCCACCCCTGAGGGAGATACACCTGGTGGGACCCAGAAGAAGGGCCTTCTCCGTGGTGGCTTCCTCTCTCTCGAATATCATTTCCCCAGAGATTAGAATGGCCCCCACTCTAGCACTCTTCCAAAAGGCACTGAAGACCTGGTTTTGCCAGCGGACCTGGGAAACCCAGAGAGGGATGGAGCCCATCAAATGGCTAGTGTGATCTGCTGCTGTCGGGGCGGGGTGGGGAGTTGGGTTTTTTTCCCCCAAATTTTTTGTTCTATTGTACTTTACTAATTTATTTGATTCTTTTTGTTAGTTTTTATTGTTTATTGTTTGTTTTAAATATGGTTTTACATTGTGTAAGCTGCCACAAGTAACCATGGGCGAATAGGCAGCAATATAATAAATAAATAAATAAATAAATAAATAAATAAATAAATAAATAAATAAATAGAAAGGATTCAACATTCTACATTCTTTGAGAAACATAATTTCTTTTCAATTCCCTAGTTTGGGAAAAAAGGCAAATTCAACACGTAATAGTAACAGCTAAGAAAGTTAATTTTAAAAATATTTCACACACACAAAAAAACCAAGACTCAGATAAATAGAAAGACCATTTAGGCTAGTGTTTCTCAATCTCAGCAATATCAAGAAATGTGGATTTTAGTTTTCAGAATTTCCCAATTCACAGGGCTTTAGTTCAGCAAATCCAACTCCTGTTTAATGCAGACATGCAACATACATACAAGAGTATTCCTAGTAGATACTGCCTAACTTTCCCTTAATTCATATAGTGAAGGGGAACCCAAAAATTGGTTCCACTATTGGACTGCTATTATTTAAGGATATTTTTTTCCTGAAATTCAGCTTGTACCTGTCTTCCTATGTTTAAATCCATTAATCTATGCCTTCGAAGAAAAAACAGATCTTGAACTGTATGTAACTTTTCAGTTATTTCATGAATGCTATCATACGCTTAGGAGATTCCTTCAATTCCTTTCATAGGATTTGATTTCCATTGACCTTGATACTTGTTGAGCCCGTTCCAGTTTCTTCAAACTTGGCACAATACGGAAGATGTAACGTAGCTGATACATTTGATTGTATCAAACTTTGTAAAAAGTTTGTGGAACGCTTATATTTTCCTGGATTTCGGGGGGGGGGGTGGAGGTAATTATACTCCCTTGATGCAATCTTTAAAATCCACTTGCCAATTTTGTAGGTAATCATATTCTTGAAACATGCTGCTTGCAGTCAAGTACCTTTGCAAGATCTTTTTATACAAGAACTATTTTCACAAGAACTCTCTTTTTCACATATGCAGTGACTAAGCCCATTCTATAACTCTTCTTTTTATTTTTGTCCTAAATATAAAAAAACAGTTTCTTATTTGCAACACATTTATTTATCAAGATCATTTCTCATTTTTAGTCCATGTCTTCTAAGGTGTTGCCTATCCAAACCACTGCTGTATCATTTGCAAATTTAATAAGTATGCCCTTCTTCATGCAAATTAATAAAAATGTGGAAGAGCAAGAACCCTGCATTGAATCTTGGGGCACTCTAGTCAATAGGGCATTCCCAATTCAATAAGGATCCATTGATAAATGCACTTTTCAGCTAGCTATGTATCCATGTAATTCCCACACCATCTCTAACCCACACTGAACTCTCTTGTAAAGAAGAATGTCATATAATACTTTACCAAAAGTCTTGTTTTTAGCACGCCAGCAAATTAGGAAGATAGTTATTCAATTGAGAAATAAAATAAGTTTAATCTGGCAAGACAAACTCTTATAATAATTCTTGCTTAATTCTAGTAATTATTATTTTTAATGATCAAATTATTTATGATCTTCTTGTAGAATCTTCTCAAGTGATTTTATCACAGTGTCGGGACTGAGTCCGCATTTCACTCATTTTTGAACATAAGCACGTTTACCCTCCTTTTTACGATTTTTCAGAGATAATGCATAAAATTTAAGCCAGCTCATGGGCCAACATTTTTAATACCTTAAGATGTGATTCACATGATTATAAAGATTGAAATTTATTCAGAGTAAAGATCTATGGAAATTCCCAATCATCCAGGTCATGTCCCAAAGGAGCTTTTCAAAAGGCAGCTAGAGTTCTTGGGTTGTTTTTTTTTTTTTTTTTTCAGAACTACAGAAGCTTCTTGGATGAAAAGCAAAATGTTTTCAAGAAAAAAAACCAAGAAAGTCCAGTTGTCTTTCAAAAAGCACCTTTAAGACATTCAGAGCAAATATTTTTCTGACCAAGATTCTTTCAGATTCTGACTTCTGAAAGACTTCTGGGAATGGCTGGTCTATGCGTGGGCATCTGTAAATACTTCGCCGGTTTCAGAACTAATAAAATAGAAAGAATTAAATAGATGATCTATATGGGTTTTCCCTATTTAAAAGGAACAAAGGGAAGGGAGAGAGGGGTGGGGAGGGCGAGAAACAGGTTTCATTTGACTTCCACTTATTCCAGGGATTAGCTATGTGCTACTTAGGCTTTTCATGGGCTCTCCAAATAGCATTCCTGAGATTACCAAAATAAAACATATTTAAACAAATAGCTCACATTTCACAAGGCCACCATATCTCATAAGATGAAGGTATTATTGTTCTTTCTCTAAATCTCACAAAATTTGGGGTACAAATACCAAACCTACAAAATTTGAGAAAATATGAAAGCATAATCTAATAAAAGGTCAGCAATTTTTTTTTAAAGAATGTATGTCATAAATTCCTACAAAATAGTGTATAAAGTGCCTGAAAGCTAACTACTGATTTGTTTCGGTAGTTAGCAACCTTTATTTATACATCACTTAACTTGTGTTTTCCTTGATTTTCCAATTTAAAGATTTTCTTCTTGGCCATAATGTTCCATATAAATTCAGTATACAAGTGCACACACATGTATGTATGTATGTATATATGTATGTATGTATGTATGTATGTATGTATGTATATTATATATGTATGTCAAATATTGTAATGACCAATGCTCCCTCCACATGCTCCAGTGCTCCAAGCTACAGAATAATCAATAGCTACACTACAGGTTTCTCTCCTGACCATTCCATACTAATACATAATTTATTTTCTACCCTTCGGTTATCCTAGTTGTGTACTTATTTGTATGTTTGCTCAAAGTCAGCTTTATGCTCTGTTCTGAGAAACATGGGATTTACTTCTCTGCAGAAAAATTATTTGAGAGATGTGGAATATGATCAGTCTCAGAGATAAACTTAATCAAGAAATGGACAGCTTGGGGATTGCTGGAATGCTGCTTTATTTTTGAAGGATCTATTAAAGAGAATATTTGAGGAAAAAAGGAAATCCTGAAGATTTTACTTTCGCTAGGCATTGCCAACTATAGGGGTAATGCTCATCTCCGTTTCAAGGCCCTGTCCAAAGACATTTCCATGTACATGTAGCCATAATGACATAATGGAGCACTGTTACCTTCCCACTAGAGTGGTACCTATTTATCTACTTGCACTTGCATGCTTTAGAACTGTTAGGTTGTCAGGAACTGGGGCAAGGACCGAAGCCCACCCCATTGTGTGTCACTTGTTTCTCAAACCTGGACTGCCCACTTTACATCTGACAAACCCAGTGTCTTAACCACTGAGCTACCATGGCACCTAGAATTTTGAAACCTTGTCCAAAACCTTCACTTCCCCCTTTTTAAAATAACAAAGTCAAGGTGATTCTCTTTATAATTGTATGAATAAAATAAAATAAGGTAAAATTAAATTGTTAACATAAAATAACAAAGTACAGGAATTAAAATCTGGGAGAGAATTATAGAATGACAATCAATTTTATAATAAATAATCTGAGTGCTATAGATAACTGGTTAACTATAAAAGTATAAGAACTATTAAGATTTGTAAAACACAATGAGAATGTAAACTATGCTAATTTATATTTGGTCTAATATTCGCTGAAACCCCACTAGGTTGTTATAGTGTTTGTTGGATCATAGATACTGAGATTATTATTGTGAAATGTCATGTTTTCTATGCATGTTCATATTTCATTTTGAAGCCCAAATTCTCATGTGATGTTCTAGGAAAAGTAAAGTTCTAAAAAGTCACATTTTTGCTACATATTTATTTTTTCTTATTTTGTTTTTAATATATAAAATAATACTTTCATGTAGTACATAGTGTCATTGATTATTTTCCTACACTCTAGTGTGCAATACTGCTGTTGGCTTGTGATCTACGTGTAATTATCTAGCCCAACATTCATCCTCCAGGGTAGTTGAAAATATAGCTTTTGAAACCTAGTAAGCTTTGTTTATAGCCATCTGGTTGTATTCTTAATAATATTGAATGCTAATATCAAAAACCATGAAAATATAATTCTTTTATATTTCATATTTCATTATTTTTTCCTGTTCATCAGTTTATCAAGCTCATTTTTTCTGCTCTTTTTAAAATTAAATCTGCCTTATTTTCTCTTGCATCTTTAAACCTGAAACACTTCTTATTTGAATTTCTGAAGCAGTGGCGTATTTCCGTCTATTCCAATTCTCCTCTTCTATCCCACCCACTTCAACCTTATCCTTCCCTCCTCCTGTGCAGCAGAGATGCTATGAGAATGCTGACAGGCTGTAACACCAGGTAATTTATCTCAGAAAATGACAGCTGTGGCAAAAGAGAAGCAAAAAGAAGGGCAAGGAGGTTGGAAGAGGTGGCCACAAGGGGCTTTCACTGCCAAGATGGGGGCAGAAGGAAGGTCATGGGTAGAACCTTAGCTGGCAGGGGGACTTAGACAGCCAGAATAAAAGCTGCGCTGAATGGCTAGGCAAGTGCTAAAATGCCCCTTACAGATATAGACAGATGGTGCAGTGTTTGTTAAATAGCTGTTTACAATTCCACTGAGCACCGCTGGCCTATAAGCAGGACTCAAAAGTAGGTGAAGGCAGATCTGAGTGGCTGGATGCTTTGTCACAGAATGGTATATCAAGCACTGACTAGAATGCATCAAGTACAGCCAGAATTCTGAACAGCAGGCTCTGTGCTTGCCCCCTGAGTTGGAGAATTTTCCCCTTGTCAAATGCATATGTTACTCCCCTGTTTTCTGTTTCTCTTTGTGCTTGAAATCCAGGAAAAGCTGAGCAATGGATGCTTGCAAAACCACTGTGTGTGGGGGTGTGTGTGGGGGTGTGTTGGTGTATTTTGTGGTATCTATGTCCTGGTGAAGTCAATCACTTCTACATTGGAGATAATAAATGCTGCAGAGACTGGAATAGGAGTCTGTATGCATAACGTTATTGTGTGCCTCTTTATAAATAAAAGGAATATATTTTATGCTCTTTAATGACCTTCAAATTAACAGCTCTTGAAAGCACTTATGTATATTTAATTTGAAATTGTGCTGAAAGCCTGAGTGGTGATTGCAGCAAAAACAGCAGGCAGCCAGTTTTTAAATAAGAGTAAACTCAGGCCATTATTTTTCAGCCTGTCAGGTTTCCTTGGATTTAATGTACCAATTTTTAAATGAGAAAAACCTTTTCTTTCCTCTTTTGTGCTTTAAAGCTCTCCAGGATCTTTCTCTGTAGGTAACAGCAGTGGCAGCCTTGGGCTGTATGTAATTGTTTTTTTTTTTTTCCTTTGTATCACATCAGCGTTTTTACTGATGGGTCACTCCTGGGTATACAAAGGATTAGGCATCTTCAGTGACCTAAACAATGAATGCACGTTCATGATAATTAATGTATCATCACAGAATTATTTCCTGCAATAGATTTTGCAACTCACAGACCCATGACAGGCATGATACATAAATTGCAAGGTGCTTTTTACAGTGGGCTTTTGTGTCATAATATCCTTGCAGCATAAAGCGATTAGAGCTTCCTTTTTTCATCTTGGAACAGAAAAGCTTCCATTTCTTACGTTAGAACAAAAGCACTGTTCCCACTATTTTCCACCGTATCCTTTGAGCCCTTCTTGCAGATAAAATTGGAAGCGTTCCCAAGCTTTCACATGATTGAATTTCTGGATGATCATTTATGAATTCATATTATTTGATTGGTAGGATGTGTAAAAATCATGGTATTTAAAAAGAAAGATCGCACAAAGGTATATAAATAAAATACAAAGAGTAAAAAAAGTTTCAAATGATCTGTAATTGAATTATCTATGTGTGATAACAGTATAACAGATAACACACAATCAGAGTTGGAAGAGACCTTATAATTCATCTAGTCCAACCCTCTACATCATTTCTGACAAATGGCAATCCAAAGTCTTCTTGAAAGCCTCAAATAATGATACCCCAACAACTTCCGAGGACAAACTGTTCCATTGGTTGATTATTTCTCACTGTCAGAAAGTTTCTCTTTATTTCCAGTTTAAATCTCTCCATGTTCAGTTTCCATCCATTATTCTTTGTCTGGCCTTTGGGTGCTTTAGAAAATAGCTTGGCCCCTTCCTCTCTGTGGCAGCCCCTCAAATATTGGAAGACCTCTATCATGTCTCCCTTGGTCCTTCTCTTCACTAGACTAGCCATGCCCAATTCCTGTAACCGTTCTTCATATGTTTTAGTCTCCAGTCCCTTAATCATACTGGTTGCTCCTCTGTACTTTTTCTAGAGTCTCAATATCTTTTTTACAATGTGGTGACCAAAACTTGATATAGTACTCTAGGTGTGGTCTAACTAAGGCTTTATAAAGCTCACATGATCTCAATTGTATCCCTCTGTTAATACAATTTAGGATTGCATTAGCTTTTTTGGCTGCTGCTGCACACTGTTGGCTCATATTTAGCTTGTTGTCCACTAAGACTCCAAGACCCCTCTCACAGTTACTGCTGTTGAGCCTGTTTTCACCCAGTCTATATGTGTACTTTTGGTTTTTCTTGCCTAAGCGTAGGACTTTTCTCTACCCTGAATTTCATTTTGTTAGATACTTCCCAGTGTTCTAGTCTGTCAAGATCCATCTGGATCTTGAGCCTATCTTCTTGGGTGTTAGCTATTCGTGCCAGCTTAGGATCATCTGCAAATTTGGTAAGTTCCTTCTATTCCCTCATCTAAGTCATTAATGAAAATATTGAAGAGTATTGGGCCAAAGACATAACCTTGTGGCACCCCACTGCTTACTTCCATCCATGTAGACTTAAACCATGTAGAAACCTTTTATAAATGTATAAACCTTTTAGGTCATATTTCAGATGATCCCCGTGTTTTGTATCAATTAGCAGCTAGCTGCCATATTTTATACCACTTGCAACATCCTGACACTTTTTAAGTTGAGGACTTGTTTTCTTCAGGGGGGATATAATCCCATTACACTTTAATTCTTGAGTTTGGTTTCCTGTTGATCAACAGAATGTCAATTTTATCTGGATTTATTTTTGGTTAGTTGTCTCCATACTGCTTATTATCGAACTTGGCAATGTTCAAAAATCCGGATACTTTCTTGGTTCAGGGTAATGTTGTATGCATAGCTAGAGTGTTTTAACTTCTGAAAGTACAATTAACTCATTAAAATCTCTCTAAGTCTCCACAAATGTCCATCAAGTAATATCTTTGCATCACATGGAAGGACAAGGTATAATCCCAACAGCAGCCTAAAATTCATTATTTTAACAAATATTATCCTAGAAATGAATATATAATACTATATAAATTACATTATATGTTCACATTTGTTACCATTACCTTCTAAACACTTTACTTGTTTGACACATGTCAAATGTTTGACACATGTTCAACATCCCTAAGTTCCTTGTGACATTTTCTCTGAAAAACAAAACATTGTGACTGAATGATGAGGGGGCTGACTTTCAGTGCACCCTGTATATAATTTCTGACATCATAAAGTTGGAAGTGACCTTGAATGCTATCTACTTCAACTCCGTGTCTGGTGTTAGAACTCCAGGCAAGTAATACCTATAGCATCCTGATCGATAGCCATCCAGTATCTGGCTAAATGCTTCCAGCAAAGGAAAAATATTTTTACTAAAAAACTAGACCTTCCTACTTCCAAAGTGTTAGAGGTTATTTAACCTATTTTCTACCCACTGCATCCTGAAAAGCAAAAAAAAAAAAAAAAAAGCAGGTTTATTTCATCTTCAGTATGACAGATCATCAGTCATTTAACACTACTATCAAAATTCTAAATGTTTTCTTCTCCTGGCTGAAGTTCCAGACGTTGCAACATAACCCTTTAAACATATTTCTGGGCTCATCACTAATGGTTTCTCTGCATGGAATGTTCCATTTAATATCTCAACTCTTAAAAAAGAAAAATAGTCTGGGTTTTTCACTCCTTTATTTTTAGCTAAGCTTTGATCAATTCAAAGGAGACATTCCTTATCTTGTCATGTGCCAAATTTTGCTAGTTATCCTTAATTTAACCATTACATTATAGAATTATGAATCATTCAACAAAGCATCCTTATCATTGGCAATTTTAATATAGTCTTATATTAATAGCAAGTCCTGCTATTAATAATTTCCTTTCTTTTGGTGATATAATGAGTTGATGTACACAGATCACATTTTTATTCATTTATTATATATCCTGCCAAGTGTTGACACTTTACATGGCAAACAATAATAATTAAAAATAATTTTAAAATTAAAACACACCCACCTTAAACATCAAAATGAATACAATTAAAATGCAAGCAAACTTTGCAGATTTAAAATGGAATAATAATAACAGCAATAGCCTGTGGGAAATATCACAGACATGAAAACTCAAGAACATTTGAGATTCATAGCATTACCCTCTGGTAACTGATTCTTAGCTATTCTTTATATAGGTCATAAATATGTTTTCTATAACATCTCAGGAATGCTATGTAAAACTGCATATTTATGCTTCGACTTCACAGGAAATAGGGAACCAAGCTATACTTATATCCCAGCTATTATCTTGAGCAAAATTAGGCATAGATAAAGAACTAAATAACTAATATTTGAAAATCTCATACCAGTGGTGGGTTTCAATTTTTTTTTACTACCGGTTCGATGGATGTGGCTTGGTGGACATGGCAGGGGAAGTGTTGTGAATGCATAAAGTTATCTTGAGCTTGGAGTCAAGTGCAGGGTTCTGGCCCTGCACTTCTGATTGGCGGTTAAATGGCAGGATCGGATTGGCCCGTTCAGGGGAATCTGATTGGCCATTAACGGAGCCTTCGTATTGGTTAATGGAGCTAGCACTCTTGGGTTATTATTAGTTAAATAGTTATTGGGTTGCCTATATAAGAGGGCCTTAGCTGCCCTTGTTTTTTGAGCAGTCACCATGTAAATAAAGAGTTGAAGTTCATTGTTCCAGAGGCTCGTCTCCATTCTTTCTCGCCCATTCTCCAAACTTAACAGGAAGGATACTGTAAAATCTCCAGTCAGAGGTGGTATTTGCTGTTCTCTGAACTACTCAAAATTTCTGCCATTGGTTCTTCAGAACTGGTCAGAAACTGCTGAATATCACCTCTGTCTCCTACAGAAGAATTATTTTTTATAAGGAAAAATCTGTCTTACAAGATCATGGTACTTTTGATTTTAATAAACAGATGTATAACCTGATACTTAACTATTGTCACAGACTACAATACTGCAGACTTCCTATAATTTGGAGGAAAACTGTTTGTAATACAATATGTTGGCAGAGAAACTGCAGGCTGTAGCTGATTCTGATGCTGTAGGAGTTTCCGAGATGGCAAGGGCAGAAACACAGAGCATCATTTATGCATGGGTTTGAGTGAGTTACTACAATTATTGATGATTTGCAACTGCAGGCTACACATGTGCAATTTAAGAATACGATTTTCCCTTTGATTGCTAAATGCTCCTAATAAGTTTTAACTGCAATGTGTTTACTTGGAAAGCTATCACATTATTTGGTTCCCCTTTTAGAGTTGATTTTAAAACTGTTACAAACTTTAACATATACCAGTTCTCAACTCAGGCTCTATTTGAATTTTCTGGCAGGCAAATCATTTTGCAAAATGTAAAAGGGCGTTTCCAATAAGAGATTAACCCTAAATTCATGCATTCCAGTTAAATATTTTGTTTTTTGTTTCCTTTAAAGCTGAGTGAGCAAAATATATATGGAAATGCTATTATTTATGTATCATGAAGGTTTTGTGGCTCTCTTTCATAAAAATGGAAACCTTCCGATTATAAGCCTAGCAGTCTTTTAAACTACAGTATTTTTAAAAGAAACGGAAATCTCCCTGAACTTCAAATAACATTTTTTAAAAATAAAAATAAAACAAAATGGCCTGACCATGTTTCATGCCATATTTGGACACTATCTATACACAACAGACGATCGACCATAAAGCCAAGGGCAAAAAGAAGCAAACAGAAGGAAGACATTTCCCAAATCAGATGTACCTATAGATCTTTAAATAATCACCACTTTATTCCCTAGACTTTCATTCACTTTTAACTTCCTGCATTGTATATCATATGTGTTCCTATTTCTGTTGGAAATATTGCACATGCTCCTTTACATTGTATCTAGAAAAGGTACAATCAGTATCTTATTTGTATTTTAATGTGAATGCAGTTAGTGAGAAATGTAGAATGTATTTATGAATGTAGAATTTATGTAGAATATAATTAAACAGAATGTCCCAAGTTCACTTTCAAATTGGATCACATTTACTTTTTAACATTTGTACTTTCTTGGATCTTGAGCCCAATCACCAAATTTGAAGCAGAGCTACAAATAGCTAGCAATTTTCCCTTCTATAGGTTGTCCTTGCACATATTATGCAGCACATCTCTTCCATTTGCAGTATTGCATTCTAACCCTCTTGCCATGGGCACCCTGTGTCTGTAATTTTCACTTACTGGAGAATGATTTCACTTGGGGTATGATAGTCCTAGTGTGGCTGAGCTACAGCATAAATGAATGTGTCCTGTTGCCTTTCTGATTATCCTCAGGAGCCTCATTAGGCAACCAAACCTTTGTTTAGAAGATGGGAAGAACGGATGAAAATGATGGTTAACATCAGTGCAATTCTCCATGCTAATTAGCAATGAGTGGAATTGACAGCATGAAATATAGCTCATGCCAAGAACTATGTTGCAGAAGGAGGAAACCTGGAGATTATTTTATCTAAAATGCAAATCATGCTTTCCAAAGACAATCAGGAAGGTGAATGGAAGTCATCTCCAAAAGCACAATAATAATCTGTAAATGTTATTATAGGCAAACTCGTAGATTATGAGTTTAGAACATTTTTATAATGTGGGTTGAAACAGTAAATAATTGTGAAGAAGAAACAAAAACAGTGTTCAGCATTAATGGGAAGAATAGATTATTTTGTGAGCCTTGTTTCCTGTGGTAGAGTCCAAAATTGGCACATAATGAGATATTCTGATAATGTAGAACTTATTAGGTTTCTATCCTTTTTACATTATTTGTAGACAAAATGCACAACTGGAATATGTGTGGGTAAGTGGCCTAAACAATATGTAGGAATACCACTTTCTTATTCTACTTATATTCTATGCATATATTTACTAAGAAATGTTTTCACGATGTTCTCTAGTGTTCTTAATTTACCATGTTTTGTGCTATTTCAGATTGGTCTGATCTGCCATTTTTCTTATTTCTGTTCTGTTTCCTAGATGTAAAATTGTTTAAAAGAGAAAAAACATGTAAAGGAATAGATTTATCATGTGTAAACTTTGAATGAGCTATGCTATTTAAAATACTAATTCCTTCCTTCGTAATCTTTACTTCAGTATGATAAATCAAGTATAAAACTAAACAATTGCTGATCTTCTAAGTCAAAATAATTATTAATTTTTGCCTTCAGCATCCTCAATAATGGGTTTGGTGGGTATCTTTTTCAGCACCCAGTGCTGAAATGGAAGCATGCCTGCGTGTACAGGAGCACCAGAAACTGGAAGCTTAACTTCCTGGTGATCGCATGCACGTTGGCCAGCTGATCTTCTGATTTCTAACGTGCATGAATGCGCAAAGACCAGCTGGCCAGCACGCATGCGCATGCGCATGCCAGAACCCAGAACAGCAACAGTTGACAGTTGGCATGCCCAGAGAGATGGCTCTGCGTGCCACTTCCGGCATGCTTGGCATAGGTTCGCCATCACGGATCTAAAGCAAAGAATGGACTTTTTAGTATGTTTATTTTTTATTCATATTTTTTTAGAAGGATATAAATTACATTTGCTGAAAGTGAGGGGGGGGGAGTATCTCCATAATATATCTCAGTCTGGAAATCCCTGTAGTTGTAGTTCTAAGGTTTTTGTTTTTCCTTTTTAGTTCTTAAACTTTTTTTGTATTGTCCCGTTTTTAATATTAATGTCTTTAATGTTTTGACTTATGATTTTTAGAAGGCTTATTCATGTGTGTTTTTGCTTTTTTGTTTTGTTTATGATTTATAGAAATATTGGCTTAGATATAATTTTTTCCCCTCTTATCTTTAGAGATTCCAAGGAATATTAAAGGCAATTTAATGTTATCCCAATACATATTTGTGGCATGAAATATTTAATGTTTTTTTCCAGTACATAATGTTTGTATTAACTGCAAAATTTACTTATTTGGCAAAATTAGCAAGTTTTGCCAGAAAACAAAACAGTGAGCGAGATGAGTGAGATCTTGGTGATCTTGGGTGATATTGAAGTATGCATTTTGATTAGTTCTGTGTACTTTAAGCCTGTGTGCATGCAAACATTTTCCCAGGCTGAGACTGAACGTTGCCAAGGGATTCAAGCCTTCTCAGGTTCCCCAACTGTTTCTGGCTGCGGGGTGGGGGTGTGGCACATTTGGAATTTAGTGAGCAGGACTTCAATTCTCACAATGACTACCGTGAGATCCATGATCAGTTTCAAAGCACTGATTTATTGTAATGCAACATGCCACCTTTCTCCTGAGCCTGCAGGATACACCCTATTTCCCCTGCTTAATTTTGTTCTTTTCCTAGGCAGGTGGGCACATTTCCAACTGACAGATGGGCTACAGCCCATGTTAGGTTTAATTTTAAGGAAAGTGTATGGGACCCATGGGACCTTTGGAAATAAAGATGATGCTTGAAATCCACGCTTTGCTTTGTACTATGTCAGTCTTCCATTTGCTTTAATTGATTTTCCTAATGGAAAAAATTAGGAGGGGTATAAATCCTGGCAGACATCAAAGGAATCAAAGTACCCAAACACCCCCAGGCATCATATTGCAATTCTAAAGATTATACCCTAAGTAGAAGGCAAGACTCAAATTGTACAGAAGAGGAATAGCCTGCCACTGTAATCCTGCAGCCCTAATTGCTAAGGTATTTGGTATATCTTCATTATGATAATTTGCAAAGAGCTTGTATACTTTTCTTTTGAATAGACCACCACTTCTGTCATCTGAGAATTGAACATTTTGTATGGTGCAAAACATGTGCACGTCCAATATGCAGCCTGTCCTCAATCCCTAGCTCATTATAACCAATAAAAAGCTGTGACTCTCTGCAATCTGAAAAAGCTAGCTTTTGCATTGTGCTTCTATGTTGGGAGGGCTTTCCTCTCGCCTACCATAGACACTGATTATCTCTATGTTCCTTGCTCCTCAGTCTGTTTTTTCATTCATTAATCTGGCAGAAATGAGATTCTGGAAACATATCTGAAATTTTTGAGGACAAAGAAAGGGAAAAACAAGTTGTACTAGAAATGGTTTGCAGTTGAGTAGGTATGGTATGGTATTCTGATGTAGGTATTTAAGGAAATTGTGGTCTTGGTTTTTCATCCTTTTACTTATAAGCTTTCTGGACCTCTGCATAGAATCCCTGATTCATCTTTCTTTTGAAAAGAATTGAATTTAACCATCTGCTAAATATATAGTGAGTTCCTCTCTAAAATGTCATCATTCAGTACAGCAAAACCAGAAAAGAATCTGAAGCCACACTGAGGGCTATGTCCCATCTATATAAATTTCCTTTGGTATCTGGCATCTGTGTTTGATTGTGGATTCCCCCTCTCAAATACTTCTGAAAATTAACAAGCTTTGTCTTGTACTTAGTAGGGGAGCACAGTTAACAGTCTGTTTTAACTTTTAACTGCATGAAGGTCTCCTTCCGTTCAGGAAATCAAAACCCCATTTGAGATAATTGTGGCTGACAAACTATCCTCCCTGCTCCTAAAAATCTGCCCTCCATTGACAATTGGGATTCCCCAAGGAGACAACATTATTAGTCCCACCTTCCTTCTCTCCCTCCTCTTTCAGCTAATGTTTTCTTCTCACCATGCCTCATATGCAGAGACACATTTTCAGTCTACATTGCCTGTGTTTCTATTCATCCACTGAAATTTATTGCAGGAAAGAAACCATGTTGACTTTATGCTGGTGTGTAACATCTGTGCCTTGTTTGCCAAGTTTTTGTTCCATGGAATTTGAAGCAGGAATTGCTTGATGGCCTAGATGTTATATGATGTATTAACCACACTTTTTGCTTTCATTGGGTAATTTACTGACAAATAAATTGTAATAATGTGGACTTTATCAACAAGGAGCATTTTTATCAGGATAATTTATGATGTGTGCATATTAAATGCAATAGATTCTCACATGCACATGTACATAAACACACGTATTCTTCTTTATGTTACAGAGAACTTATTTTGCAAATGTATAATTCATTTTTAGTCACATTACTTTTCTACATTTCTCTGTGACTTTTGAATACTCTTTCCCCCCCATCATCAACTTTTCATTGAGTTTATTTTTTCTTCCTTCCTTTCCTCCCTCCCTCTCTCCCTCCCTCCCTTTACTAAAATAATAAAACAAATAATAATAATAAATACCATTAAAAGATAGGAAGGAGCAGAACACAAAGAATATGGGGAGAGGTCTTTTCTCATCTAATAGTCACTTCCAGAATGGTGTACCCTCATTGGCACACCAGGCTAACTAGCAGAACCAGGGCTTCTTCTGACCCTAAAAAGTGGGTGAGGATCTCACACTGGGGGCTGGTTTTTCCTTCCTTGCTCTCTTTCCATCTGTCTTTCTTTGTCTTTCCTCTTTCCCTTTCTTCTTTCCTGTCCCTTCTTGCATGCTCAAATGCAAAAGGGGAAACATTTCTCCTTTTGTTTTATTTTTAGTTTGTTTTGTCTCTCTGCCAACAAAAATGGATTCTGGGGGGGCACTCCCCATGGGCTGAATCTGGACTGCGGGCTTTGAGTTTGACACCCCTGAGCTAAGAAGTTCTTACCTTTCCTCTCTGTGTTCAATCTAATGTTTCTTCCATGTAACATTGTAAAAAGTATTCTCCATTTCTATTGAAAATTAAGTATTATATCTTACCTTCATTAATATGTCCTTATTGATTGCTTGTTGTTGTTTTTTTTCAAATTATTTGATTTGTTAGAAATACACATGACCTTGCTTCTAGGAATTTAAGATGGCAAACATAGCACTTCTCTTTTCCAGGTTTTCCCCAGGTTTTGTACTATTCAGGAGGTTGCATTAAGATACAGTGACAGAGCCAAATCACCCAGTGAGCTTCTGTGGCATAAGCTGGACTTGAATCTGGTTTTCCATTCTTAACCAAGGCTTTCATCACTCTATCACATTGGTATTCCCTATAATTGATCCACCAGGAGGGAAGGGACTAAATTTGTTCTCTGAAACATCTGTGGAAATTTTCCTTAATGCCTGCTCAGATGCTGTTGGTTTTCTTTCTTCTTCAAACACCTTTTCAAAATCTATTTTCAGTTAAGTCTTTGGTACAGTGATTTGTTCCCTATATCCACCGTGACGAAGGCTAAAACTTGTTTTGTCTCTGGCTTGTCTCCCAGTGTCAGATTTCTAATCTCAAGATGTTTAGAGTAGCAACTGGACCTTACACATTTTATGAACTTTGATCATATTGTAATGAATAGAAATTTTGATCAGAGTCTTTTGTGAAGATTAGCTGTAATTAGCCCATCTGGTAATGTCCAGTAAGATCAAGCATGGTGAGTGAGTTCTTGGTCCCCTCAATTAAATAATATCATCTGTTGGGATCTAGGAAGCATGCCTTATTTGTTATAGGACCTTTCCCCTGGAGATCCATACGGTTTTGTCGTAATGATCTTAAAATCTTTGAAAGTCTGGCTATTCTCCCAGACTTTGGGGTAGGAAGGCTGCTGAGCCCCTGCAGATTGTTTTCTTGTTGGTAAGATTGGTTTCTGTTCTGTTCTGGATATCTATAATCTGTTTCTTAATTTTTATTGTTCTTCATTTCAAAGTGAAAGCTGCCAAAAGCATTTGAAGTTGCCTGGCCTCTAAAATAAATAAAATAAAACATACGGGATCAACCTATTACTGCTAAGGGACCAGAGGAAAATGTAACTCCTTTGTAGCATTATTCCTGAGTATAGTTGGATACTTTTCATTTCATTGAAGAAAAATAGTGCCTATGGTTACCTTTTTAATGAGGAAAAGTTAAAAAAAAAATCTGTCCTTACTTGTAACGCTGAATGCTTAATGTCTCTATGCATCTCAGATTCTTAATAAAACTTATAACTTTAGGGATTCCAGGTGTATGCAGGTCCCACCACACATTTTTATGAATAGATAATTATGATTGTAATCCCATAAATATATATTCAAAAGTAACCCAGTTAACTATATATACTTCTCTTCCCAATGAACATGTGAATTGGGATATTTAGTTTATTAAAATATAAGGTGCATAGAATTGAACTGAATATTTCTTTGTTTTCATTTCTTCATTTAATACTTATATACATTATCTGATCTTCTTTATTTCCTGCTCCTAAAATATAGAAATAAATCACAGTGATTTCAACTGAACTTTCATTTATTTTTAATTTTCTTAAAACAGCAATATTGTTTGCTTTACCTTGGTTTGTGTGTGTATTATATTAGATAATTTTCACTTCTGTTTCCTTCTTCTGTCTGATTTTCTATGTCTGGTCTTAACCGTCCATTCTTTTTTATTTTTTTATTTTCTGGTGAATTCAAGATTACTAAATAAAAGTTTCAGCATAATTGTGTTGCTAGCCTATTTATTGGGGACTAACCAAGGAGGCAATGTCTTCTTTAATTGGTCAATTACTTCACTATTTAACATGTAACTTTATATTTTTGAGTACAATTGCATATTAAAAGCATCTTTGCTTTCTATCCACAACCCATCACCCACTCAACAATTTACCAAGGGGTAAAATAATAGTATTATGTTGCTTAGTTGCACTTCTGTTTTACATTAAGAACGACAAGCTTTCTCTACATTGCTCTTTTCACTATTAAGAACGTATAGCTTCTACTACAAATTGATGTTATGCCATTTCTCACTTTAAAAATTAGTCTGTGGAGGAGAGCACTCATCATATATTGTTCCAACATTCTGACATAATTCCTCTTCTAGAAAGCTATTTTCTATTGGAGAGACTGTTGGATCACTTTAGATTTATCTAAAGTGAATGATAGAGGAACCTTTCTTAATAACTAACTCTAAATTTGTCAGATTGAATTGGAAAGCTTGCAAACAAAATATTTACTTTATCATTCAGCTCTGACTATTCCCTAAAGCCAACTGTTAATCAAATGGGAATAATAATCTAGGTTACATCTTTTATTTCCATCTCCACATAATCAGGTAGCAAAAATAAATTTACACCCCAGTAAGCAGATTGCTGGACAGTATTTACAGTAGTGAATAATAAGTGGCATGCCATGAGTGCTTTCTTTCGGGCACTGTCCTGGGGGGGGGGGAATATTCTTTCATCTCCACAAATATATAATGTGACTCAGATTTTAAATCATGACTACAGATTTCCTAAACATTTTCTTATTTATCTTTAAGACCCACTTAATGTTTGACATTAAGAAATGAAATAAAGGTTTTGCAGAGCTTTTGGTTAAATATAGGCAATGAGCAATTTGTGAAAGAATTGCAAAAAAGTGAAGAGGTCAACCTTTGGACAGAAGTTATTACTGCTAAAACAATAAGGAAGTCCAGTTTTATTAAACTTATGACTCATGTAGGCATCGGGGCAATAGAGGTGTCAATTCTCTTGTTATTAACTTTCCTATCTAAAGCATAGATCTCAGCAAATATGTCCAAGAGCTATTTTTGATTTTAGAATGGAGATCAGGGGTAATTATCTCAGCATATTACAAGAGATATCAGTAAAAACTATAATGTCCTAAAACAGAAAGGAAGAAAGGAAGAAAGGAATATACAGGTAGTGTTTGAATTACAACAGTTCATTTAGTTACCATTCAAAGTTAAAATGGCACTGAAAAATGTGATTTACCATTTTTCACAGTTATGACCTTTGCAGTATCCCCATCATCATTTGATCAAAATTCAGATGCTTGGCAACTGGTTCATATTTATGACCATTGCTGTGTCCCAGGTTTACCTTTTGTGACAAGGAAAGTCAATGGGAAAGTCAGATTCATTTAACAACTGGGTTACTAACCTATCAATTTCAGTGATTCACTTAACAACTATTGCAAGAAAGGTCATAAAATGGGGCAAAATTTTGCTAACAAATGTTTCACTTAACATAAATTTTGGGCTCAGTTGTGATCATAAGTCAAGAATTACCTGTAATGACAAAGTTTATATATTTCCCCAATTTTGTAATAAATAGATACGAAGTGTAGCCAAGGAACAGCTATATAGTGTCTGAAATAATATACAACCTTCCTAGATTGCTCGAACAGTATATTCACAGAAAATGTATGTCAGTTAAGAGAAGGATGACCTAAATAACTTAATTATTTTGTTTCAGGTAGAATAGATAATGAAGTTGAAAATAGGGAAAGACTGAATTAATGTAAACAGAAACTGTCAAGGGATGAGATTTTCCTCTAACCTGAGATATTAGATATTGACACTTAATCTTTTCTAGGCAATGAAGAAAATTGTACAAGATTTAGTTTGAGTTTGCTTTTTAGAGATTTGGATTTGGGAATATCTAATTCTTTAGTGGTAGAAGAGTCACCATTCATGTTGCTCAATCATGAAAATATATCAATCAATGAAAAGATAGCTTGAGTAGCTAGGTATACCGTATGATGATTTATATCTAGGGTAATTTAAATGTAAATATTTAAAATGTAGCTATGCAGGAATATATTAAGGTTTAAATAGTTTATGTTCTGAATTTCTTGTTCCACTAATGAGTATGCTAACTAATAATATTAATTTTTGAAGATGTTATCTGCTAATTAGAAATTAAAGAATAACAGATTATTATTCAAATAGTTTAGAATCTCCTATAACATTTCTAGGCCTATTTATATATTTTAAAAGTTATTCTGAGAATTTGATTTTGATATTTGGTTATATGGCCCAATTCATATATTATTGGGTTTAGATAAATAATGGAATTCAGTATGGTCAGTTGTGGTAATGATCACAGTTTTACATTGTTTTAAAAGGAGAGCAGACTGAATAATGCAGGACGATAGATAATGATAGCTCACAGTATCTTCTGAATCAGAAATCTCTGCAAGGAGAAATATCAGAAAAGTCAGGATGGTAAATGTGCCTGTGAAACCAAAGCCCTGCTCCTTTTGCATGTATGCCATATACATTGCAAGCATGCAAACAAGCAATGGAGCATTGATTGCCTGCTCCCCCTGCCATCTTGACTTTTTTTGACTCTTACAATCCATCGACTCACCCTTCCAAATAACTATATCAGAGAAAGGGAATACCAGTCTCTTAGGATGCCATGTTTTTGCAAAGGCTATGATTATTTTTTTAGAAAAAGCTTTTTCTTAAGAAAAAAAAAGTTCTGTTGTTCAAATGAAATATGCTAGTTGGTAAATGCATTCATACTTAACATAATTATTGTAAAAATGTTGCTTCTTTTGTAGACTAGTAGAACTTAAATCTTTTCTTCTGTTTTCTTCTATTAGTCTCCAAAAAATGGTTAAATAAGTGATGATTTCTACAGCACGGACAGTCTCTACAACTTACTTTATATCTTTATTTTCTATTTTTTTAAATTTAGGGATCTTTTTATGCCTTTATTTGATGTCAGAAGTATATGGAAAGATGACACTCCAGATAGTCAAGCTTACCGCTGCAGTCCCGTACTCCATTTTCATTGGCAAGGTAGCCACGATGCTTTGCGAATGAGCTGTGATCTCCTGGAGATGCTATCAGGCTCTTGTGTAAAGGACATGCTCTGGCCTGAAGAACAAAGACAACAGGAGCCAACCTCCGGTCACATACACTGTTCCCGCCAAAAGAGGTCCTGTCATGTACATAGCCAATGAGATATCCATAAAGGATTGCATTCCCTTGTACATTGCCCCCTTTCTCTTTCAACTCATTGATTGTGTCAAAATTGTCCACGTTTGTAATAGTAACTTTCAAAAACTATTGTACTAAAAATAAAATTGCACTCAATAAAAAAAAACAAAAGAATCTTACGTGTATTTTTAACAGCAATTGCTAAAAACAAAAAGGGGAATATCCAGGGATAATGATTGTCTGTTAAAACTATATACATTTAGAAATTATTATTGCTGAACTTCAATGGAAAGCCAAGACTATTTTCCACAGAATACAACTTTCTTACTAATTGCTTGCACATTAATAATATTAAAAAGATAAATAATTTTGGGTCATTCTACTGCTAATATCATTAATACAGCAGATAAGAAAAGGGACATATCTGAAGCACATGGATTATATTATTCTGGATGCTAAGAAATAAAGGATTTTAGGAGTTGACTGACTGGATTTAATTAGATATTGGCTGATCTTAGGATTTGGTGTTAAAACGAGATATGTTTTTTTCCTATTATGCCAACTTTTAGACATGAATCTGGGCTCATATTTGCAGAACTGAACGTTCAAAGTTATAATGGCACTGAAAAAAGTGTCATGATAGTTTTTCACAGTTTACAACCATTGCAATATTTCCACAGTCATGTGATCAAAATTCAGATGTTTGGCAACTGATTCATATTTATGACCATTGCTGTATCCCAAGGTCATGTGATCACCTTTTGTGACTTTCTGACAAGCAAAATCAACGGGAAAACCAGATTGACTTAACAACCACGTTTCTAAGTTATCAACTGTAGTGATTCACTTAACAACTGTGGCAAGAAAGGTCATAAAATGGGAGAAAACTCACTTAACAATTGTCCCAGTTAACCACAGAAATAATGGGTTCCATTATGGTTGTAAGTTGAAGACTATCTGTACTGAAGGATGCTCTATATTAGGTTGTCAAACTCATGGCCCACAGGCCAGAGGCCATATGCTGGCCATGCCCAGCCCTGCATTAGTGAAGGGGGAAAAAAGTCACGATACATTATGTGAGGATGACATGATGCCATAAGTTTGACACCCCTATTACATATATAAACTGACTTTGGAATAGAAGTTGCAGCTTTGGAATAGAAGTTGTGTATAATTCAGTGATGGATTGATAGCAAGATAACCTGAGCAGCGTAAAAAAGCTTATATTTTAAAGACATGGCATTGCACTGATTATCAGTAGGTTTTCATCCCAATTCATTGTGGTTCTACACAATCTTATATGATTCAACACTGGGATGCATTTGGCAACTGCTTGCCAGACTCAAATCTTCTTGAATCAAGTCAACAAATGAGGATTTATTAGGTCTCCCCCCACTATTTTTATTGGAGGGAATGACAAGAGTTTTTGTGTAATAGCCTCCATTTTATAGAATTCTGTCCCCCTAATAGGTGCACATAGCTGCAGTCATCCTTTCTTTTCATAAATAAGTAAAAATAATCCTGCTCAGCCAGGTCTCTGACCCAATCTGAGGGAAACCATTATATAAAAGTACTGAAGAATGGTTGAATGTATTTACTTTACTTTTTACTGTGTATTTTTATTTCTTATGTTGTATGCTGCCCAGGGTCTATTAGGCTTAGAACAGGCTATAAATGTTATTCATTAAATAATAAATAATCAGTTATATTAAGAAGACAGCAACAGTTTCTTCCTAACATCTGCCAGAGTAGAAGCCCTATGGGAGGGTTTATCAGATTCAAATTAAATTTTGAACTGGCATTCATAGAGTCATAATACTCAATTGGTAAAGATTATGGGACAATAATGTTCATATTCCAAGACAGGATCATGAAATAATAATATCCCTTCTCAATAACTAGAGCAGTTGCTAATATAGTTATTGTTGATCAGAATTCACTACATTACAGACTTTGTTTCTCTGGATGGCTGATTACAAAGAATAGTATGTACAGTACAAATGTATTCTAGTATAAACTTTTTAAAAAAACTGAAATAAGAAGGCAAAGATGCTTGTATAATTCATACAGGTTACAAAATGCATCAGTCATAATGTTTGAATTGCCTTAGTGGAGATTTTGATTACAGAAAATCTCCAGTCCTCTTTATGGTTATACAGTAAGGTCAAGCTGCATAAGTAAGCTTTTGTTTGCCAGTTTGCAATCAGTCTAGGTTTTCCCGGCTTAGATTCTAGTCAGCAGTAGATTAAAAAGGATGAGGATCAACTTGTTTGCTGAAACATATTTGGAAAGATAACGTACTCACAAAACACAACTCTTTCAATGAAGAGGAGTTTGCTTGAAGCCAAGAACTGTAAACCTTACAGAAGACTTTAATCTCCTTATTTTGATTTTTTAAAAAAGAAAACATTCTCACCTTAGTGGCACAGCTTTAGAGAAAATGTGTTCATTCTGGAGGCATACAATGGACAGAGCCAGTTCATTTGGAAAATTAAACAGTCTGAAAACCATATGTGAGCTTTGCAAAAGCTTTGTTGGAATTGCCCATCATCTTTTCTGCTGTTTGGTTTTGTAGCTTTTGCCAAATAATCAGTCAACTCTTCAGGAAAAAATTATAGCAAAGAGAAGCAAGCAGATTCTGGGTAAGATAAAATATTTACAATAAAATCCACTTCTCATGACCATTGCACATACACATACAAACAAAATATACCAACAGAGCAGGCAGTTATAATTAGAACAATATGGTCATATGGTAAAACCTATTTGCCAGTTTGAAAGGGAAACAGAGAACAAACACAACTGCTTTGATTATTTGTAGCATTTCATGAATAATTACAGGAGCATTTCTCCTTCAAAGAGGTACTAAAGTGTGTATGTGGGGGGGGGAAGGGAGAGGGAGATTCAAATCTTGGCATCATCTGCAAATGATAAGGTTATATCACATGCATCATGATATTGGAAAACAAATGGTAAACAATATGTAATTTTGATCTTTATTTGGTGCTGTTATGATTCATCACATGTGATGTCATTTCCCATCCCTACAGTTACATGTCACACAAGGAAATGTTTTTTTGAACCATGATTGGCTGAATAAATCAAAATTATCTGGGTTTTTACTCCATGAAAAATAATAAAATAGGGTTTGTGATGTAAATCACCTTCAGTTCATATAGTATGCAAAACTGAGCAATTTACACTGTGACATAATGTAAAATGAAACCGTGTGTGTGGAAAAAGAAAAAGTGAATAACATTACCGGTTGTAGTTATTTCACAGAACTTTTTGCAATAATCAATGCCATGTTCTCAATTGTTCTCAGAAATATCATCACATAAGAGCTGACCAGGTAGCACCATAGTATCATTTTACATAATATGTATCCTGTTACATCTGACTAATCAAGATTAGAAGAAAAAATAGAAATTAGAGCAGACAGTTGCACCAAAGTTTGTAACATTAGTATTTGTGTAAGATATGGGTTTTTTTTTCAGAGTATGAAAGTTGGTGTTTTTATGAAGGCAAAGTGAGCATCTATGATACAGAGAAGACTTTTTATTGTACCAACAAAAAATGCTGGAAAAAAAGCTTCTATCCAAGTAACTAATTTCCAGAAATGTATTAAAATAACAATTTTTGAGATGAATGGTCAATCTGACATGGAAACTGAGCATAGAATAGTGTTCTGTGTGTGTGTGAGTGAGTGAGTGTGTGTGTGAGTACACACACACACACACACACACACACACACACACACAAAAGAGAGAAAATACTGTATGGCTGATAATGAAATGCATCCATCAGGCCCGATCAACCACACACAAAAGACTCAGATTAAGTACTTTATTGTGTTCTGTCTATGGTACAGGAATCTTCCTAGACTGCTTACTTTTTCTAGGGAACAAACAGATAAGGTTCCATGGAACTTAAAGGAGGGAAATGGGTCAACTCTGCAACAACCCAAGGCTAACTTCCTACTTGGCTGGCTGGGAATTTTCCAACAATATTACACAATGGCAATATTTGAAAGAACATTGGCATTGGCATTATGTGTAGTTTCTTGTTTTTAACACACAGATTGATTTCTGAATCAAAAGTTGCATATAAGTAGTCTTTGATTTATGACCATAATTAGGACTGGGATTTCAATTGCTACATAAGGTGATTGTTGAGATCTAGGTTTTACAAACTTCTTTGCTACAATTGTTAAGTGAATCAATGCAGTTCCCACATTAACTTGATTTGTAGGAAGCCAGCTGGGAAAGTTAAAAAAAATGGTTTTTTGGTTCCTTAAGCAAGAATGATCCTTAAAACCATTTGGTGTGAAAGGTTTACTTTATTAAAGTCCAGTCTTTATTACAGAATAGCAAAGCTAGAACTGAGGTCTACATGACAAACTTTTCCAGTTAACTTTTCCCCCTTTGTTTCTTTCCATTGTTGATCTCTCATTGTCCAATCATATTCAATTGTTTCTACCACTAGCCTCATCATCTGCTACTGGCTGTGTAGCCATTTGGGACCAAGGGTTGGAAGAAGACCCATCTCACTGTATACATTTCTTTTGAATGTATAATTATTCGTAATTTTGTATGTATTGCACCAAAGGTAACCTAGAAGTTCATTTGACAAATGGTGTGGAAGAACTGTTCATTGGAAATATTAGGAAAGGATGTCCATAGTGTTGATGTTTGATTGAGTTTAATTAGTTGAGCCAACTAGTGAATGTTAGAGAAAAACAGGTTTCCTAAAAGAATATCTAAGATTTTTTTTTATTTTCTTCTGTGGAAATATCTAAAGAGTAGCTGTAAAGGCTTTTGGTTGAAGCCAATTACATGTCCTATAGATTTTGGGAATCATTTCTTGTTCTATACTTAGTTTCCCATTGTCCAGGATTAGAATAAATGACATAGGGGCTGTAGTAAGTTTTCTGCTGTTGCTCTTTCTTAACTGAGATTGATCGATTGGAAAAATTATTCTTCAGTTTCATTCATAAATCAATAACCCTCATTTTAAATATTTAATGAACTGCATGGAATTATTTAAACGATGCCTTTTTTTAGACATTCATCTTTACCTTCTTACCACATCTGATTTGAAGATATGAAAGATACTCCCTGCCTCCCTCCCAATCAGGGAATCAGATAAATGGAGTGACAATAGTTCTTAGGAAGTGATACTTGGTGAACATTTAGCATAGCATATGCACAATGCATGCAAATCTGTATCATATTTTGTTCATTTTTACAATATAATAAGGGACCACACTTCAAAGTATTTCAGGTTTGTTGTAGCCATAAAAATTGTAGAGATTAAAGAAGATGACCTTGGCAGAGATATGTGGGAACTTTACTAGAGAAGAGAGTCTGACATTTTGTTAAGTCTAGAAAGATAAGGTGTCAGGCACAAGGAATCAGGACTATACTTTTCCTATTTGGAGAAGATTTTTTTAATTGCTGCTTTATAAGAATTTGGCCAGACTAACTACACTCTCTTGGGAGCAACCAGATAAAGGCTCCAAGGATTTTAGGAGGATCGGGTCTCCATCACTTCCCCCCTTCAAGGATTCCAAGCTAGCCAGTCTGATTACTCCACCCTCTATTCTAATTTCAGATTCCACCAAATGAGATAATATTCAGATGTTCAGGCAGAAATCTCCCTAACTCATTAGGAGTTCAGAAAGAGGAGGGTGTAGAATACAATCAGTCTGAAAGATTCTATTTAATGAAACTAATTTTAGCTTTCATATGGAGTTGATTTCCTGATCTGGACTAACTAATGGGACTGGCAGACATTCTGCATTTAATTGACCTGACAAATTAAACACACTTTCTTCCACTGTGAATTTATAATTTATCAAATCCTTCCTGCATGCACACCTGCATTTTGAACTCCTTAATGGAGCTGATTGCTATAACCACATATAACTTAAGTGCAAGTCATATTTAAGTATCTACAGATGCTTATGCAATGAAAAATGTTGACTGTGGCAATAGCTGTGTCCCTGGAATTTGCATACCCCTCTTGGGGATGCTGTGAAGAAAAACAGCTATGTTCACTCCAATGTTATGACTGGTTTTCAATTACCATCTTAATGAAAGGAAGCCCTAGTGACCTGATGCTGTTTGGCAGACCCTATAGATAACAGCTGTTTTCAGAGCCTGCAAACCCAAGGGATGCATTTGCTTGCCTCACATGAAACACCTTTATTCAGTTATTTCCTATCTTGTGAGAGAGCTGGTGGCTGTCATACAGAAGCTAATTTTTGATCAGCATTCCAGGAAAGCTCTGTTTTATATGTATCTCTTAATATAAGGAGAGAAATAGAGAAACCAGGGGCAGAGAATAAGCATAGTATGGGTTGATTAACTAAAGGCATTTTCATACAATATGGTGTCTCTGGGTAGTTTGAAGATATAGAATAAAACATTAATAAGGACGGGAGAAAAGAACTTTCCATTTTCATTTACCTGTCTTATTCTTTATTTTAATTGAAGAAACCCTCTGGCCCAACTTTCATTTCATTTTCCTTTGAGCACAGACAAGGAATAAGCATCTGCACATGCTTTTATAAGAAGTTTCATTCTTTCATCCCACTCATAACTTATTTAATTGTTACAAGCAGTGATCATGTGGTTGGAAATTCTAGAAGATATAATCCTAACACAGTGAAACAAAGTGGTTGGGAAGACTAGGAATCAATTATCTTTGTAGGCACTGTTAAATATATTTTTCCCATATTGAAATATTCTGTCAGATCACAATTTTTTGGATACTTACAGCATTTTATTGGGCTGGCTGTTGCACCATTTTGCCATGATGCTTATTAAAATTTACTACTTCCCAGTGAGTAGGGGTTGCTATTGAATTATAACTACCATCATCCACATGGTTTTTTTTAACCACAAGCCGCTCCAGCAGATGAGAAATATAGATGAAAAGATTATTTCCCAGAGTTTCATTGCCAAACTAAAAGGAGAAGGAAGAGACTTCCGCCACAGACCACTTCTGAGCTTATTCATCCATATTTTTAGAAGCAACCTTTATTATTAGCTGTAAGTATAGAAGCCATCTTTGTCTGATAATGAGAACCTTTGGCAGGAGAATTTCCTCCCACTGGGCCAGCCCATTCTTTTGTCTGTTCCTCTCTCTTCTGAAGTCTTGTCATAGTATGGAATTCTCAGCTCTATGGGGATATAGACTTCTTTTAGCATTTTTTGTATGAGACAGTACATTACATGACAAGGAAACAGAGTAATTCTACACAATGGGCTACTACTATGGTGAACTTGCAGTTCAAATAGGGATTAGAGCTAGATAATGATAAGAGTCTTAAAGCAGTGATCCACAGAGGGTTAAGATAAAAAGAAATATTGTTGCCCTAGGTTCTGAGTAAGCCCCTTTCTTCTTTTCATCATCATAGTCCTTGGGTAAGCAAAAATGCCAGTTTTCGCAGGGATCTTAATTAATTCAGTGAGTTTACAAACTGCCACTCCGCCCAGTTTCTGCCTTAGCTATCCAAATTCCATTGTAGTGAATGAATTCAACTCAATGGTATTACATTCTTATCTTCTGGTTCTTACTTGAAATGGCATTGTTGATAGTCAAGAACAAATCCTATATGGAGCCATAAGAAGTGGCAATTATTAAACATCTAAAAACAATGGAAGCAGTTTTGCAAACATTTCCAAAACCTTGCTACCACAGGAGAAGAAGGTATAATTACATTTGAAAATGTATTGTCTTTAACAGTCTCTTAATTATCTATTCAGGTGAACTATTATTTGTGGAAAGATATGTTAAATCAAGTCTTTTCATTAAAGTATAGATGGTTAAGGATGTGATTTTATCTAATTGTGATGGCTGGACCTAACCAAATGGCTATTGCATGTCAAAAAGCTGAATCCATTCAATAGGCCAGCATTCCTCAAGGCAACGTCCATCACATGTGCTGGATCTCAACTCTCAGAAAAAAAAATAGTGGAAGGGAGAAGGCAGCTATGAATTATCTCTCCCTTGATCTGATGTAATAGTATCTCTTTATCTTAAGATCTGTTCATAAATATGCAACTAAACAATCTTCAGTTTAGCACTCAAGGGTTGGCTCCTTTGGAAATTGCAGTACAAATGAATGAGAATTCACATGTTCATAGTACTGTTAGCAGACTAAATAAATAAATCTAAACTGAGTCAGCTCAGAACTTGGCAAATTTTATCTGTATTAGAAGCAAAGTGGGAGACATTCCAATCCATAAAAGCAATAATTGCAAGGGTCTTGGAACAAGATTGGGGTTGGGGTGTTTCATAATGATAGCAGCACACCATACCTCACTCACTTTAATAACAAAATGTATATTTAATTTGATGTATTTTTGTCCACCAGGTTACTAAGCAACCTGGAAGCAAATACATTTAATTAAGTCTGCACCTTGGCTGACCTTTATTTCTATATATTTTTAAAATTCTAAGGAGAAATTAATTTTAGTGTGATTCCTCATCTTTCCTACCCTAACGGTCATATCATTCACACACACACACACACACAAAGAATGATGATCCGGGGCATGGCACAAAAGCAACACAGTCACATAAGTAAGAAAAGTACCTTTCATACCTTCAACTTTGCCCCCAATGTCCAGTTACCTTCGATTGGAGAAAAACCTTTCCCAAGAACAGTCTTTAAGCGGAGGAAATGCAGTCGGAAAAAGTACATATAAATTGTAAATAAAAATCCACACAAACCACACTGCAGCAATTAACTGGACAGGGCAGGATAAGGAATTGCAGACTTCAAAGGCCAACAAAATACACACAGTTGGGAAGACGCCAGGAACCCAGATAAGCCTTAACAAAACAAGACAATACACAATTTGCTTCCAACAAGTTGCTGTATACAAACTCCCTTTTTAAATACCGTGTTCCCAGCTGCAGCTAATGAAGGGAATCAGGGCCCTTTCCTCCCCTGGAATCCATGCAACTCATGTTGCTCCCTTCTCCATTCCTCCCTGCATGCCCTAGGATGAAAAGGGCCTAGATCTTCCTCTGAATTCCCTCTGACTTGCTCTACCTCTTCCCTGCTCTGCCCAGCCAGACTGTGCCCTTCCCCAGTTTCTTCCACAGCCAACAGAGCCATGTTCCAATTCCCTGTCAGCTGCTTGGCCTTCCCCTCCAACAGGGCATGACACACACATAGATCTTTGAATTAAAAAATAAAGATGATAAATTTAAGGGTAAGAGTATTAAAGTTGATTGGGATAAAAAGATTTGAATTTTTAAAAAGAATAAAAAATAATGTACAGAGATTTATGATAATATTCCTAATCCTGGTATCTTGCAGATGTTTAGGACTGAAATTTTCATCATTCTTGAATAACAGCTCAGTTAGCTGAGATAATGTAAATTGTAAATCCAAATATCCAAAAGGCAACAGGTTGGGGAAGTTACATTTAAAGCAGCGGTGGAATTCAATTTTTTTTTTACTACCGGTTCTATGGGTGTGGCTTGGTGGGCGTGGCAGGGGAAGGATACTGTAAAATCTCCAATCAGAAGTGGCATTTGCCGGTTCTCTGAACTACTCAAAATTTCCACTACCTGTTCTCCAGAACTGGTCAGAACCTGCTGAATAGCACCTCTGATTTAAAGCAAAAAAGGAGAAAATCACTATTAAATATAGAAATGAAGAAAAATGGAACAAAAGGAAGTAAAATGAGACTAAATTGAACATAGAAAATGTTATAGGAACCAAGTCTATTTCCTGATGGAGACATTTTTTCAGTAAACAGCTTTATAATGCAGTTTTGTGGCTGCAAATTTATATACTTGTGTAGGGTGCTTCCCTTTCTTTCAATTACTATATTATATATAAAAGCTCATCAACTGAAATAATTCTTTAAATTCCAGGCAGACTTTAATCTATCCTTGCTACCATAATTTTCCTCATGTGAACTAATGGTTAAAGCATTGCAGCATAACTAATTAAGTTTTAATATCATCTGGAGTTTGCCAAGCTTGAATGTTAACTGATCCAAAAAGATCCAGAATACTCTGCTTCTACCTTACATTCTGCTTTCTTCCATTACTGTGATTTGATAATAGGATAGGAAGGCCATAACAAAGATAGAGTCCACCTAAATGTACACGCCATTTTAAGCCAAAGTGGTAACTTTTAAATGTATTGGAATTATACAACTCAGAATTCCCAACTAGCAACCAGCCCCATTAGATTGGGAAGATGCCAGATTGGGGGTAGCTGCTCTGCTATTTAGCTTTGATTTATCTCTCTTAAATAGAAATGACAGAGACCTATCTCAAAAATGCCTGTAACAAAATGAAGAATGTGGGCTCTAGGTACATTATAATTAATCAAAAGAGTTTTTATTTCAGTTGATCCCATCTCTCACTTTCCTACTTTGGATGCTTTCAAGTACCACCCACTTCTTTCCTGTTAAACTAATGGTTGCTTGGTTTAAATCTGCTCACACAGCAATTTGTACATTTTTTGTAGGGCTCTGGGACCAGGAAATGTGAGAGTTTCATAAACAAAAGTAAGCTTTAACATTTTGAAAGTTAGTCAGATTTTGATTTGCCTCCCTAAATGTTTTTGTTTTTGTTTTGTGGGAGGCTAAATTCTATTATTAAAATGCTGTTTTAGCCTTGTATTTTACTGGTTCACTTTCTTTATTACAATCATTTTCCTTTTTTATATTCTCAATTAGGAAAGCATTGAAAAAATATTTTATCTTCCCTATAGTATAGACAAAAAATATTAAACCAGGATGATGAATAAATATCATGATCCTAGTTTCAGTCATATGATTCAGCTGTTATTCATCTGGGCTGCAAACATCTAGATAACCACTAGATTGCATAAATCAACATCTAAACTACATTTTGTAGTCGTGATATGATTGCCCTAAAATTGAAGGATCTGCATTGGTATTGCAAATATATGAGCAATCATTCATTCCTCTTAACATACCACAATTCTGCAAAGGATATTTCCAATTATGAGGAATAAGCAAGGTGTTAAGTTTTGAGCATGGGCGAGAAAGAATGGAGACAAGCCTCTGAACGGTGAACTTCAGCTCTTTATTTACATAGTGACTTCTCTGCCTCAACAGCAGTAAAACCCGCCTTATATAAGCAAACCCTGTAATGTTTAACCAATAATGAGCAAGGAACGCTAGCTCTTATAACCAATAAGAACTCTCTGTTAAGGGCCAATTGGATTCCCTGGAACGGGCCAATCCGGTACGGCTGCTTAACAGCCAATCAGAAGTGCAGGGCCAGAACCCTGCACTTACTCCAAGCTCACACTTTATTAATCTTATTGCATACACAACACCCCTTCCCCCTGACTTATTATTTCAGGGCGCAGTTACATAGTCCCTTAGGTAGGACAGTTGTCTTTTTAGTCTCTTTGATTTTCGTTGTATCGGCTGGTTGCCATCATGCTGAGGGAGATCGTTGTTTGGCAGTGGGGCTGTTTCTGGTTCAGGGTTCACTTCTACGTCGTTGCCCACATTTTCTGCAATTCCCTGAGGTGCAACTGTTTCTCCCTCCGGCTCCGCTTCCTGAGTTTCTATTAAACCGTCATTTCCTTCGAACTGGTTTCCTAGAAATTCATCTTCTTCCGTACCTCCCCCCCCCTCAGTTTGGTCAAAGGGGATTTGCGGACTGGCCACTGAAAGCCGCGATTGTAATTGGTCGATATGCCGTTTCCAAAGTTTATCATCAAGGCATTGCACAAGGTAGGATCTGGGGCCGGTTACATGTACTACTGTTGCTTCCACCCACAACGGGTCGCCCAATAGGTTTTTTGCATAAACCAGGTCTCCTACCTGGAAGGGGCGACAGCGGCCGCTGGATCCTAGTGGTTTCTCTGCTTCATAAGCCGGGTGCAACCGGTCGAGGTGGGAGCGGAGCTTTCATCCCATTAGCAGTTCAGTGGGAGTTTTGTTGGTGATGCTATGTGGGGTGATGTGTTGCAAGAAGAGGATTTGATTGACCTTGTCGTCAATGTTGTCGTAGTCTACCTTCTGCAAGATTTTCTTCACAAATTGGACCATGCGTTCTGCTCGGCCATTGGTCGCCGGGTGCGCAAGCGAGGTGAGCGCATGGCGGATGCCGCAGTCAGCGAGGTACTGCTCGAACGCTAGTGCAGTAAATTGTGGGCCGTTATTGGATACCAGCACGTCTGGTAATCCGTGGGTTGCAAAGAGTCTGTTTAAAATCTTGATGACTGCCTCGGAGGTCGTAGTTGTCATGCGATGAATTTCGAGCCAATTTGAGTAGGCATCGATGGTAAGCAGGAAAGTGTGGCCTTTGGTTGGCCCCGCGAAGTCCAGGTGAATTCGGGACCAGGATCCATGAGGTGTCTCCCATTCAGTAGGCATGGCTTTTGGTGGGGCATTGCTGACTTCTTGGCATTTGGGACAAGCTTTAACCCACTGTTCGATTTGCTTGTCAATGCCCGGCCACCATGCATAGCTTCGCGCAATGGCTTTCATTCGCACAATGCCGGGGTGGCCATTGTGCAAAGTTCTCAGTAGCACTTTTCGGAGCCGTTCTGGGATAACGACTCTATCGCCCCAGATGACACAGCCTTTCTGGGAGAAGAGCTCAGTCTGTCGAGACTTGAATGGTGTGAAGTCATCTGATAACTGGTCCAATGGCCATCCGCGTTCTACCCAGCCTCGGACTCATGCTAGGGTGTGGTCGCGCTTGGTTTCTCTTGTGATATCTCGGGCGGTCAGTGGCGGCGAGTTCAATGCCTCGATTTGCAACGTGGTTACCATTGGTGCCGGATCGTCGAGAGTCTCTGGAAGCGGTGCTTGGCTCAATGCGTCGGCGTGGGGAATGGCTTTCCCTGGGGGGGTATTGCCGATAGTTGTAAGCAGCTAAGTATTCTGACCATCGGGTCATCCTAGGGGATAATATGTAGGGAGTCGGCTTATCCCCGGCTATTATCCCGAACAAAGGTTTATGGTCAGTCACAATAGTAAAAACCCTACCATACACGTATTCGTGAAATCTTTTCACAGCTGAGACAATGGCGAGGGCTTCTTTACCAATTTGTCCATAGTTCCGTTCCGTTTTTGAAAGAGTCTTTGAAAAATATGCAACGGGGCTTCGTTCCCATTAGGCAGTACGTGGCTCAAGATGGCGCCCACCCCGAAAGGTGATGCATCACAGGTTATAACTAACGGAAGTTCTCGTTATACTGCATGAGTACAGAGTCAGAAGTGAGCAGTTTTTTAACATTTCGGAACGCCTGTTCTTCACGGTAACCCCATAACCAATTTGCTTTTTTATCTAACAATCGGTGTAACGGTTCAGCGACAGTTGCTTTGTGCAGTAAAAATACATTATAAAAATTGATGAGGCCTAGGAACGCCTGGAGATCGGCCTTGTTTCGTGGCCTGGGAGCATTTTTGATCACTTTTAATTTACTTTCGGTAGGGTGAATGCCCTGGCTATCAATCAGGTACCCTAAAAACTCAACATTGTCAGTACACAATTTACATTTGTTTTTTTTAACCTTAAGACCGGCTTCTTGGAATATTTTTAGGACTAATTTTAACCGGTCCTGTAAGATTTTTTTTGTAGGGGCTGCAATTAATACATCATCAAAATAGGGGACCACACCCTTAATTCCTTGCAATAACCTTTCCATAAGGCTCTGAAAAATCCCCGGGGCTACACTCACTCCAAATTGCAGCTGGGTCCATTTAAAGGCACCTCGTTGCGTCACAATAGTTTGGGCCTGTGCTATCTTATCATCTACTGGTAATTGCTGATATGCCTGAGCTAAATCCAATTTAGCGAAAACTTTCCCGCCCCCCAGGGAATGGAGGAGGTGCTGCACCACTGGAACTGGATACCCATTCTGCTGCAGGGCATGGTTCAAAGTGGTCCGGTAGTCCCCACAAATTCGGATTGACCCATCTGGCTTAATGGGTGTTACAATAGGGGTTTCCCACGGGGAGTGATCGATGGGCTTCAACACCCCCTGAGCTATCAGTTTGTCGAGTTGTTCATCGATTTTCGCTTTTAAGGCAAACGGAACTCGATGGGGCTTTAGGCGAATGGGAGCTATTTTTGGATCTAAGCTGAATGAGATTGGGGTCCCCTTGTATTCGCTTAAGCTGTCCACGAAGACGTCCCTGAACTCATAGATAAGGTCTTCCTCCCAGTCACAGCCACCGACTCAGTTTACGCCGGCCACTTCAATGCCAAGTGGCGCGAACCATTGGAGGCCCAGTAGGCTAGGCCTATCTCTATCGATGACCGTTAAAGGTAAGTACGCTGTGTGCTTCTTGAAGAAGACTCGGACTCTGCAGGACCCGACGACAGGAATTCGATTCCCCTGGTAGTCCTTAAGGATGAGGCGTTGGAAACGGAGATCTTGGCATTGAATTGTGGGGATGAGTTGCTTGAGTGTCTTCCAAGACACCATCGAGAGGGACGATCCCAAGTCGACCTCCATGTGGCAAGGCTGGTTCTCGATGGCTACCGTGACTCGGATTTTCTTAGTGTCCAAGGCTGAGGCGTGACCGATAGTGATAGTTTGGTGAGCCTCTTCTCGCTTTGTGGGGTGATTCAAGGTTCGGTTTCTGTAGGAGTGGTTTACTGGTTCTCGCCTTACAGGACGGTTTCCTGTCAATTGGCAATAGTTAGCCCCTTTTGAGGCCTGGCTGGGTCCTGGCAAGCTGCAGCAGACCCGTCCAATGTGGCCTCATTTCCCACACTCATGGCAGAGTGTATCGCGGAATTTGCATTTGGACCTGGCATGGTTGGCTCCACAGCCAGTGCAAGGGCGTAAGGGCTTCGGGTGAGGGTTCCGGTCGGACCGCAGTTGATGGACCCCCTTCTTTGTCGCTGTCTGACAACAAAGAGAGGTCCTCGTGGTGCGTCGTCGCGAGCTGTCCTTCCGACTTGGATAAAATGTCGCCTGTCGGTGGAGGTACCAGAGCATGGTTTCAGCGTAGTTGTGCAGCCGACTTCCTGGTTGCTTCTGCTGCAGTAGCATCGGCAATGGCGTCGGCAAGGCTGATGTCGCCTTTCGCCATCAACTTGCTTTGGACGCCTGGTGCATCTAGTCCCAGAACTATGCAATCTCTTAGTGCTTCTTTTAAATCGGCGAATCCGCAGAGGCCTCCCAGGTTTCGGAGGTCTGCTATGAAGTCGGCCACGCTTTCTCCCTTTCGCTGGTTCCTCTGATAAAACTCGTGGTGTCTCACGAGCGTAGGCATGGTTGGGGCATAGTGATCTCGTAAGAGAGGTTCAAGGTCGTCCCAATCCATGGCCTTCACTTCTCGGGGTTTGGCTAGTGCTTTAGCCATCTTAAATACAGTTGGACCGCAATGCGTCAGGAACACCACCCGTTTCTTTCCTGGTGGGGCGTCCTTTAAGTTGTTGGTTTCTAAGAACATTTGGAAGCAATCCATGTAGGACTCCCAGTCCTCCTGTGCTGGATCGAATGGAGCGGGTGGTACGATGCCGCCGGACATGGTTCCGTTGTTGGCGTTGTCTGTCACGTGCTCAATGTTCTTCGAAGTTTCGTTGGTTCAGGTATCTCCAAATCCCACCTTCGTCGCCAGTGTTAAGTTTTGAGCATGGGCGAGAAAGAATGGAGACAAGCCTCTGAACGGTGAACTTCAGCTCTTTATTTACATAGTGACTTCTCTGCCTCAACAGCAGTAAAACCCGCCTTATATAGGCAAACCCTGTAATGCTTAACCAATAACGAGCTAGGAACGCTAGCTCTTATAACCAATAAGAACTCTCTGTTAAGGGCCAATTGGATTCCCCGGAACGGGCCAATCCGGTCCAGCTGTTGCCAATCAGAAGTGCAGGGCCAGAACCCTGCACTTACTCCAAGCTCACACTTTATTAATCTTATTGCATACACAACACAAGGAGTCCAAGTCTACCAACAACCATATTGTGATTTTACCCAGGATGTCATGATCAGACCCACTGAACTGAATAATCAAGCAGCAAACCTTCTATAGTGTCCAAAGCTAGATGTCCCAGGCACTGGAGAGTATGGAATCTGGAAGTGCTGGACATCAAATCCTCCATCTATAGTCAATAATATAAGAACAGCAGTTGATCTTCTATAAGGCTTTGATGGTCAAGCCTGAGATTGACATGTGTATCCATTTTAGTTAGGCTTAGTATATATTCTTTTTCTTACTTTTTCTTTGGCAGGCATGGGGGAAGGGTTTTGGGCTTGCCACATTCCTAAGGAGGGAAGCAGGGGTGATAGGGAGAGTTGTTTAGGCTAGGTGATTCTTCTTCTCATGGGAAAATGAGCTGACCATGTTCAGGCCTCTTTAAGTGGAGATTTATGATATCAAGCAACATTGAATTACTTCTATTGGAATATGTGACTTTTGGGGATTGTTTCTAACTTCTGATATTGTGGGTTAATTCCAGAATTACCATAGACTTTGCCAATTTGATGCTTTCCTAAATAAAAGAAATTGTTTTGGAAGATGGACTTTGCTCCTTTCTTTTTAAATAGATTTTATCAGTTGGAAACCTGACATTGACCAGTATTGTAGCCTCCTGGGGACATAGTTATTTTCCATTCACTGATTCCTCAGGGCAAAGCATATATGACCCCACATATATGACGCACATCCCAGGAGGATCAAGATGGCTGCAAAGCCCCTTGGGACTCTCCAATGGGGAACTGGTACAAAAGAGGGGTGTGATGCTAGAGCTTCCCCTTTCTTCTTAGATTCCTTACCTGATTCTCCTGCAGAAGGCAAGAATCAGATCACCTTCAAGGCCATCAAGTGATTATGTTCAATATTTCTTGGATATCTTCAAACTGTGACAGGAAGAAAGGTAATGGGGGGATATATGCATTGCAAATAAAATGCATTATCTTTGTTTTACTTTTTGTTGGCAAAACTGGTGCTGTTTGTTAGTTTTTAATTTTATTTTGGAAAGAATCTCTTGAACTGGACGGTTCCCCAAAGATATATTCTAAATTAAATATACTCTGTTGGGGAAAGCAAAATGTAATAGCTGCTTTGAATTCAATAGTTACTGCTAATATGTGAAATTTGCTGCCTACATTTTTCATGTTTCATAAATGTTGCAAAGGAAAATATTATTTTCACTGAAATTTCAAATACAACTAATCTAAAAATAACTAGCCCCAGCTTGAAATCAATGCTGATAGAAGTATGGAGCTGTTTTCCAACTGGAACTGAATTCTTTTGTAATAATTGGCTGATTTCATATTTGAGTAGAAAAATTTGTTCAAGGTTAGGGCTTAATATTGTTTTAAGTCCAAGGCAACTCAAAAGGTTATATGTCATAAAACCATTTCCTGAATTTTATTGCATATGACAACAAATAACAGTTTTCTCAAATTGGCCTGACATAAGATAGACTATGCAGATTCAGTTTCTTTATGTAGTTATTTGTTCAAAATTTTCTATCCCTCATCCTTTTTGATATTCTAAAATCACATTATGCAGCCAAATGGAGTTATAAAATATATGATGCTGTCAAAACAATAGCTTGGTCCTTCAGTGTATTGTTGCTGGAAGCACATAATAGATGAGAACTTGGCTATTATTACGAGCCCATTAGAACAATAATTTATTGACTTTACCACTGCTATTCAGATGGCAGACAAATTGACTTCAATTTTTGTCACTAGCATATAAAAGAAACATTCTGTTACTGGGAAATTTAGGACTTTCTGTGGTGATTTCCTGGTTGGGTTCACCCTGCATTGTAAATTAGTTATGGAATTAATCTAGTTTCTAGATGTGTGGAATACATTGAATCAAATAAGCTGAGTTTACCCAACATGCTGTATCATAGGAAAAAGGAAAATTAAAGAGGATTAAATCTACTCAATCTTAGCATGTGAGTTGAACATAACCGCAACGTCATGTCACACTCTAAAAGCTGATGGTTCTTTCAAAATCTGTACCATCTGTATTTTAGTGTGAAACCCATACTAGGTTCCTTACGGTAAGATTATCAAGATTCATAATATGCAAATGAGTTCATGTGAGCTGATGGGAGAGAAGTATACATACACAAGCCCTGTTTTAATGTCCCTGCACATGTGTCTATTTTAAAAATAATCACTTGCATTCATTTCATGAGTATCTGAAGGGAAATTGTAGGACTATTTGAGGGGATGAGTAATTGTGTCTGAGAACTCTGCTATTTTAATGTTTAAGCATGGCAGAGTTCAAACATGTTTACATGAATTTTCTTGTGTCCCCCTGAAATACTTTATAGCAGAAGCAGAAAGACAATTGAAACAGCTGTATTCATGAGAGGTTGGATATGGAGTTTTCTGAGTATGTTCCTTTAATTCTATGCATAAGCACAGAAATTCCTGCATTTATTTATTTTATATTAAGTTAACATGAACCATTGATATGTTGAGCTGACAATCCTATTCTTATATGTGGTTGCTAAGAAAAGTGAAACTTTCATTATTGAATAGAATGTCTTCAACCAAGTAAGCATAATCATGTTGTATTTAGGTGACCCACATTTTGTGCACCTGATGTAACTTCATTTAATTCTGAGATCTGGTATTAAAGTAGATTCATACTATCATTCAGAACCAGCTCCTTACTGAACCTATGTCCTTAGCTACAGTCATCCCTATCTTCAAAAAAGGTGACCCCAGCCTGGTTGAAAACTACAGACCAATCTCACTGTGTTGTGTCACATGCAAAGTCATGGAATCCATTGTTAACCAATTCATTACCCTCCACTTAGAGTCAAACAACCTATTCTCCCAAAAACAATTTAGTTTCAGGAAAAAATTGTCCTGAAATCTACAATTCCTACACTACAAAAACATATGGACTATTCTACCCGACCAGGGTAAAGCAATAGACGCAATTTATATAGACTTCTGCAAAGCCTTTGATTCAGTGGTACACGACAAACTACTGTTAAAACTAAACTCTTATGACATTCTGGATCCCTTCATAAGTGGATTACTGCATTCCTGTCAAACAGGTAACAAATAGTAAAAATAGGAAGCACTATATCAAACCTTGCTCCAGTTAACAGCAGTGTCTCCCATGGCAGTGTTCTAGGACCCACACTCTTTATATTCTATATAAATGATCTCTGTGATCACCTAATAAGCAGCTGTGTCCTCTTCATGGATGATGTAAAACTATTCAACCCTACCAACAATGCTATATGTCTGAATGGTCAATCAATTGGCAACTCCAAATCTTGACCAACAAATGCTCTGTCCTACACATTGGTTAAAAAAGATTAGTATACCAAATACAAACTAGGTGGCATTGACAACCCTCACTCTGTCAAGGACCTTTGAGTACTCATATCAAATGACCTAAGCACCAGAGCTCACTGTAACAGAATTGCCAAAAAGGCATTAAGAGTTGCAAATCTAATCTTACAAAGCATCTCCTCTGGAAATATTGAATTGCTAACTAGGGCATACAAAACCTTTGCTAGACCAATACTCAAATACAGCTCATCTGTCTGGAATTTGCACTGTATATCGGACATTAATTCCATTGAGTGAGTCAGAAGTATTTCACGAGAAGAGTACTACACTCCTCTGCTCACAACAGAATACCCTATATCACCAGGCTTGAAATTTTTGGGTTCCAAGATACATAATACCTGAAGGCCATCAAAATGCAATGTGTACATAAGTGCACAACATTAAGACTTTTGGAATGAAATTAACAAGATTTATTTTAAAATAAAAACAAAATGTAACTTGTTTTAGCCTAAACCTATTTCTTAATTCCCACATTGCATGCCCTGATTTATAAGCAAGCAAAACAAGTTACAGAATACAGGCATGGCTACAAATATTTTCCAGGCATCAGGAAGAGAGTCTATATCTGCAAATCTCTTGCAATAATGAAATCTAGGAGTTTGCAAACAGAAGAGTTAAACATCAGATCAAATCTTGACAAGCCTCTGCTATAAATTGAATTATTGGCCATGCTCTTGTCTTGTAATGTTCTCATTCTCTCAGATGATAAACAGCATCCATCACACTATTATGTCCAGAAGTCAAAACAGAACCCTTTTATATGGTGTAGCCAAGAAATATGCATCTATTTACTTTTCAGCATGATTGAAAAGCCTTCTAGTTCAATTCTTACTGCAGGTTAACTGGCTGTATTGGATTTGGAGAAGTAGAAATTTTATTCATTGTGCATTCTTAGAAGAACTTGTTAAATTTACACTTTCCAAAGTGTTATGTTAATTGATTATTTTCCTTCAACATTTTATTGTTTGAAAATTCTCCATATAAAATCATAAGCACAAAGTTTATAATAGAGTTAAATGTACAAATTCACATATTAATAAGAAGAATGTTTTAGAAGTATACCACCACATTATAGAAATTTACTTGTAATGATATGCAAATTTGGTAAAATTGTGTAGAACAATATATTAGCATGCACATCCACCAGAAAAGCTAATTGATTTTTTTTTTTTTTTGAAGAAAGCTTTTATGTGTGTTTCTTAAAATTCCACATATAGCAATAGACATGATAAATTTAAAGCTGGACACACTGGAAATCAAGAAATCTGAAATAGCCAGATCTCACCATCCTTATATTGGGATGATTCGTTCTACTTTAGAATCAGCACAATGAAATTCATCTCCTTTTTATGGCCCCATAATCCCTTGTGGGGAGTCTGGGCAACTGAATGGAGCAGAGTGTTTACTTATTGGATGCTCTTCCTGTCGCCAATGCAGAATTTTCCACCTAAGTGGTTTGTGCCATGATCCATTGTATCACTACTTTGTATTTCCCTCCTTAATAGATTTCCTATGATAAAGAAAAAGAAAATTGGATAAACTAAAAATGGAAGATGCCATTGAATGGAATTTCTCTTGAGCTCTGTGAAAGGGGCATAGCAATTATAGGATTGGGAATGCATTGTCAAAGTGTTGATATGCTTGGTGGTCCAAAAGGAAAGCCCATATGTGTAATAGTTAAGAAACCATATTAGCTATACTCAGTCTGAAGCTGCTTCACAACGTTATTTCCGTGAGAATGTTTAGCTCTTTCCTAATGTAACAGTTTAAAGAAAAGACTTCCTTGAGTAGACCTGGGTTTCTGGTAACAACATGTGCTCCTTTTGACAGTGATATGAAAGTGATTTTGTTATGAACTAATAAAAGCGCTTAAATAAAGTTTTAACAAACCTTAAGAAAAAGCAGGGTTCTAATCCTGCACTTCTGATTGGCCGATAATAGTGATATCGGATTGGTCCGTTCTGGGGAATCTGATTGGTTGTTAACGAGCCACTCTCATTGGTTCAAGGGTTTAACACTTCCATGTTTCTCATTGGCTAATAGGTCAGCAGCCTGCCCTATAAAAAGGCTACTGCTGCCCTAGGGTTTTTGCTTTGTTCAGAATGATTAATAAAGAGTTGCAGTTCACTGTTCACTGCCTCGTCTCCGTTCCTTGCGCCCATGCACAGAACATAACACTGGCGACGAGGATGGGATACGAAGACATCAAAGCTAACTGAACACTACAGAGCACCAAACAGAGCACGTGGCTGAAGGTGCATCGACAATGGAAACCATGTCTGGCGGCGCCATACCACCTGCTCCATTTGACCCGGCACAAGAAGACTGGGACTCGTACATAGACCGGTTCCAGATGTTTCTGGAGACGAACAACTTGAAGGATGCGACTACGGGAAAAAACCAAGCAGTGTTCCTGACCCATTGCGGGCCTGCCGTCTTTAAGATGGCCAAGGCACTAATGAAACTGGCTGAGGTGAAAACCATGGACTGGGACGTCCTCGCACCACTCCTATGGGCCCACTATGCACCCGCCATGCCAACGCTTGTCCGAAGACATGAATTTTACCAGAGGGACCAGCGGAAAGGAGAGAGCATTGCAGATTTAATCGCAGATCTCCAGAACCTGGGAGGCCTCTGTGCATTTACAGACCTCGAAGAAGCTCTGAGAGACCGAATAATTCTGGGATTAGAAGACCACATGATGCAGAGCAAGATCATGGCCAAAGGGGACATCAACCTTGCTGATGTCATCAAGGACGCTACTGCAGCAGAAGCAACCAGGAAGTTGGCCGCCCAAATGCGCCGCACCAAGGCACCGCTCCATCAACTTGCCAGCGATACCTCACCTTGCCTAGAGAGGCACACAACAGCGACCCACCACGAGGACCTCAAATTGCCATCAGAAAGTGATGAGGAGGTGGTCAAACGGCTCCGGTCTGAACATGACCAACGCCACCAGCGGAATCAAAGACTACTGCACCAATGCGCGGGTTTTGGGCCAAACCATCCACGATCAGACTGCAAATTCCTCGACGCGCTCTGCCATTTCTGTGGGAAAAGAGGCCACATCAGGAAGGTCTGTAGAAGCAAGCAAGGATCCAGCCCACTTCAGAGGGGAAACAACTACCACCAGACCACAGGGATCATCCTGTGAGTCGGGAACATTTGAACCACCAATGGAACAACCACTCCTACAGAAATAAAACACTGGCCATTTCAACGAGATGGGAAGAGGCACACCAAACCATTACAATCGGTCACGCCTCATCGCTAGATGCAAAGAAGATCCGAATGAAGGTTGCCATTGAAAACCAGTGATGGTTTGCATGATGGAAGTCGATTCAGGATCGTCCCTCTCGATGGTTTCCTGGAAGACCCTTAAACAATTGATCCCTGCCGTCCGGTGTCAAGACCTCAGAGCCCAAAGAATCATACTCAAAGATTATCAGGGGAACAAAATTCTGGTTGTTGGATCCAGCCAAGTCCAAGTATCATTCAAAAATCGTACTGCGTCATTACCACTGACCGTGGTCGACCATGACTGGCCTAGCTTGTTAGGCCTTCAATGGTTTGCTCCACTCAGGATCGAGGTAGCCGGCATTCACCAAACCAGAAGTGACAACTGGGAGGAATCCATTGTCCAGGAATTCCAGGACGTCTTTGCAGACAAACTAGGCGAGTAAAAGGGGACCCCGATATCATTTAACCTTAACCCTGAAGTAGCCCCTATCCACCTTAAGCCTCGTCGGGTACCTTTTACCCTTAAACCAAAAATTGATGAGCAGCTCGATAAATTAATAGCCCAGGGTGTTTTAGAACCAACTGATCACGCTCATTGGGAAACCCCAATTGTAACACACATCAAACCGGATGGGTCATGAAGGATTTGTGGGGACTACCGGGCCACCCTCAATCACACCCTTCAACAGAACGCTTACCCGGTGCCAGTGGTACAACACCTTCTCCATTCCCTGGGGGGCAGAAAAGTCTTCGCTAAATTGGATTTAGCACAGGCGTACCAACAACTGCCTGTAGATAAAAAAAAAAACGCAGACGATCGTTACGCACCGAGGCGCCTTTATGTGCAACCGACTCCAATTCGGAGTGAGCGTAGCCCCAGGGATTTTTCAAAGTCTGATGGAGAGACTCTTGCAAGGGATCAAGGGGGTCATGTCATACTTTGATGACGTTTTAACTGCTGCCCCGAATAGAGAAATACTAGAAAAGTGTCTTAAAATGGTTCTCCAGAAATTTAAAGACTCTGGCCTTAAGGTTAAAAAAAATAAATGTCAACTATGTACAGATAAAGTAGAGTTCCTGGGGTACCTAATCGATAAACAAGGCATTCACCCCACTAACAGCAAACTAAGGGCAATCAAAAATGCCCAAAGACCCAGAAATAGGACTGATCTCCAAGCTTTCCTGGGGCTCATTAACTTTTACAACATCTTCTTGCCCCAGAAAGTGACCGTAGCTGAGCCCCTACATAGACTTCTTGACAAAAAAGCAACCTGGGTCTGGGGACACTGAGAGGAGCCCGCATTCCGACAAGTGAAAAACTTACTAACCTCAGATGCTGTTTTAATGCAGTATAATGAGACTTTGCCTTCAACAATTACATGTGACACGTCACCATTTGGAGTAGGAGCCATTTTGAGTCATGTGTTACCAAATGGTAGTGTGGCCCCTATTGCCTATTTTTCAAGGACCCTATCAAAGGCTGAACGTAACTATAGCCAGATCGACAAAGAGGCTCTTGCTGTTGTATCTGTTGTGAAACGGTTTCATGAATATGTGTATGGATGAGTTTTTACCATTGTTACCGACCACAAACTTTTGCTGGGGATTATAGTGGGAGAAAAGCCAACCCCCTATATATTGTCACCTAGAATGACTCGCTGGTCGGAGTTTTTAGCTGCGTACAACTATAAATTACAACACTGCCCGGGGAAAGCCATTCCCCACGCTGATGCATTGAGCCGTATCCCACTTCTGGAAACCATCGATGACCCAGCTCCAACCCATATGACATTCCAGATTGAAACGCTACATTTACCACCGCTAACAGCCAGAGACATTGCAATCAAAACAAAACAAGATCCTGTCTTGGCGCGAGTTGTTAGCTGGGTCGAACGAAGATGGCCAATAGAACAAACCCCTGACGACTTCACCCCTTTCAGAAACCGGCAAACAGAACTTTTTTCACAAAAAGGCTGCATCCTATGGGGAGATAGAGTCGTTGTCCCAGAGCGGTTACAATGAACAGTATTGAAAACATTGCATGACGGTCACCCCAGCATCGTGCGTATGAAAGCGCTCGCACGAAGCTACGCATGGTGGCCGGGCATCGACAAACAGATCGAAGCCTGCGTAAAGACTTGTTTAAAGTGTCAAAAAGTCAGCAGTGCCCCACCTAGAACAACTCCAACAGAATGGGAAACCCCCCGGGGGCCGTGGTCCCGCATCCACGTTGACTTTTCAGGACCTAATAAAGGACATAGTTCTTCCTAACAGTGGATGCCTATTCCAACTGGCTCGAGATCCACAAAATGAAGAATACTACAACCGAGTCCGTCATCCAAAAATTGAAAAGGCTATTCATAATGCATGGGCTGCCAGACGTTCTGGTCTCCGACAACGGACCCCAGTTCACCACCCTGGCGTTTGAACAATATTTAGTGGACCGGGATATCCGCCATGCGCTAACTTTGCCAGCACACCCTGGGCTAACGGCAGGGCCGAGCTCATGGTACAATTTGTTAAAAAAAAAAACTCTCCACAAAATGGACTATGGGGACATTGACGAAAAAATAAACAGAATACTCCTACTCCAACACATCACTCCACACAGCATCACCAACAGGACTCCAGCTGAACTGTTGATGGGATGCAAGCTCCGTTCCCACCTCGACTGGCTTCACCCTTCCTATGAGCCAGAGAAATTCTGTGGATCTAGTGGAAAATGCCGCGAGTTCAAGGTAGGCAACTTAGTTTTCACAAAAAACCTCTCCGGCGAACCATTATGGGTCGAAGCAACCGTAATTCAAACCACCGGGCTCAGATTGTACCGTGTGCAAACCTGGGACGGAAAAATATGGAAACGCCATATAGATCAGCTTCACTCTAGGCTACAACCTAGTTCCCGTGACTCCTGTGACTCCCAAACTGAGGGGGGAGGGGATGTCGAAGAAACCGAATTTGAGATGGTGGAAAGCAGAAAAGAAAGGAAGTCAGCAATCGGGCACGATAAATGAAGAAGAATCAGGGAGGGGACTCTCCTCGCCACAGAGGTATACCTCAACGGAGCCAAGCCCGCAAAGATCGGAGGACAACAATGACAGCATTAGTGGCACTGAGTCGTCCAGTGAGGATGCGGAACCACCTGTACCAGATATGTCCAAAAACGTCCCGCCGAAACCGGACTACAAACAGGAACCGGTGGGACAGTGCAAATCCAATAGACAGTTAAAACAACCTATATATCTTAGGGATTACATCACTGCACCCCTCAAACGGAACCCGGGGGGGAAGGGGTGTTATGAACTAATAAAAGCGATTAAATAAAGTTTTAACAAACCTTAAGAAAAATCAGGGTTCTAATCCTGCACTTCTGATTGGCCAATAATAGCGATATCGGATTGGTCCGTTCTGGGTAATCTGATTGGCTGTTAACGAGCCACTCTCATTGGTTCAAGGGGTTAACACTTCCATGTTTCTCATTGGCTAATAGGTCAGCAGCCTGCCCTATAAAAGGGCTGCTGCTGCCCTAGGGTTTTTGCTCTGTTCAGAATGATTAATAAAGAGTTGAAGTTCACTGTTCACTGCCTCGTCTCCGTTCCTTGCGCCCATGCGCAGAATATAATAGATTTACTCTTCCTTTCTCCCAGAATTTGTTTAACTTCCCAATCTAGATTGAAGCTTTGAAAGTTCATAAAGTCTCCAGTCCAAATACTAGGCATTGCTGATCCTGCTGACTCCTTTTTTTGATCAACCAAGGTTGACCAAGTGTTTGTCTCTTGTGTATGAATGCATTTCAGTGCATGCTGATCCAATAAAGCAGGGATGTCAAACTCAAGGCCCACAGATTGGATCTAGTCCACAGGGTGCTTAGATCTGGCCCAACGGGCAACTCTGGAAACAGTGAAGGATTTGCTCACAAAAACCATCTCCTGCCAGCAAAAAACGAGCTCTTGAGCTCCTTTTTCAATGGCACAGGGTTGCAGGAAGCCATCCTAACAGAAAATGGAGATTGGTAGCCTGTTTTCATTGACAGAGGGTTTCAGGAGGTTGTCCCAGCCAAAAATGGAGATTGAAGACCCATTTTCATTGGCAGAATGCTCAGGCCACCACAGGCATCCCCAGTGGTGGATCAAGTGGCATCAAGCTGGCCACGCCCAACCTGGCCATGCCTAACCTGGCTCCCTAAGGTCAAACACAACCCTGATGGGGCCTCAATGAAATTGAGTTTGACACCCCTGCTATAAAGGCACAGACAGCCTGACCACTTCTTACATAAGTGAGCATTTCTACAAGAACAATTATCCTTGGTGCAAAAGCAGAATGCAAGACATCTATTTCAGGGCTCTTTTATGCAATGTAAGCAAGACAATTACTGTAATAGAATAGTCTATTTCCTTTCCAATGGGACCCCTTTGCTTGGAAGCAGACCACAAAGCTCCAAATATGAGCAAGTCGAGCAACAAAAGAAAAGAAAAGCTATTTTTTCTGCATGGGCAGCCAGTGACAGTTTCCCTTCAGTGTTCACTGAACCGTTGACCCCATATCCTTCCATCGTGCTTGTATATGATGAATGCCAATGGGTGTTCTATCTCAACTGGATGTGAGCAAATTAGACACAGAGAAAAAGGATTGATTTGGAAAGTAAACTAATAGATTCAATCTGAACCTATTCTCTCCTGGCTCAGTTTATGTACAAAGGCATGTAAGGCTGTGCATGTATAGGGGGAGGGAGGGGAAGAGGGGGGTGTCTTTTTCTTTCCTGTTGCAAATTGACAGCAGTCACGTTTGCCCTCCATATAACTTCAGGAATTCATACCTGAGCATTTTTTTCTTTTCTTTTCTTTTTTGGTAGCTGCTGCTGTTAGCATAATTGCTGTTCCCACGGTGCCTGCTGCAGTTTGTAAGCTCAATTTAAACTTGACTGTGGGGATTTGTGATAACACTCCCTACTGTACCATGCGTCTTATTATTTAAAACCCTAAAGAAAACAAAAGGCATGTGGCTTTTCTTCTGCACCTTGTGAAGAAAGTAATATTTCCTGGAAATGTTTTCTGAAAAGCCTCCATCCTGTCTTTCAGATGGATTGTTATTTTTCTTGATTATCCTAACCCATAGAGTCTATAATATTTAGATTATGAAGTATTGTAATTAAAATTTCATATATATTGATGTCCTTTAGAATAATGTCGAATAATCTTGTGATATAATGAAGTAAGATTATTTAAAGGTGGGATAATGGAAATATATAATGTGAAATAACAGCCATTAGCTATGCTGGCTAGGGATTATGGAAATTGGCATTAAGTGCATTTGGAGGGCAGCCATTTGGAGGAAAGCAGCGGTAGAATAAAATGTCTTTCTCATTTTATTTGAGCTAAAATGAAAGATTTTATTTAGCAAGACCAGCACACTGCTGATATTATGCATACTGCATAATATAAGGAGATGTCATTTTGCTTTAAATCTAAACCAGTTCTGGTAAACTATTTGCATCCCAAGAAATGTTTTTTTTTTTTAATGTATAAAAATAGCCCTAAACATATTGAAACATGGTAAATGGTGAAAAGCCACCTAACATGCAAGAAGTAACATAAAACCTGCAGTTCAGTGTTTCCATCTGTGGGCCAGAATTGATCCAAATATTGCATGAAATTAGATCCCATGGCATATACAAGACTGGTACTTTGTTAAGTATTAAGCTACTTAACAATTTGCAATGAACAGCAGTTGGCAGCCCCAGGGGAAAATAAATATGGATAAAATGGTGTATATCACAAAACTTTCCATGACTGTGAAAAAGTCACTTGACAACTAATATTATGCTAAAAGTTAGCAGAAAACAGCATTTTTGGTGCTGAAAAAGTGCCATCTTCTTCTGCCCTACTGTGTTTCCTTGTTTATGGTTTTCATAACTCTCAAGCATTTATTCATTGTCTATTGTTCATTGGTGCTACTGATAAAATAAAACTGTACTTTTTCTCTACCCTAGAAGATTTTAGCCCATTAATACATATCATATAATCAGGCATGATGAAGATTACATCCTGTACACTGTAGTTTGCCAATCAGCACTACAGTGCTGGCTGTGTATAGAATGTCATACACCCAACTGAAAATGGAAATAGGATTAGAATTAGAATTTGCAATCAATATGTGAATGCTTCCCACCCCACCTTCTTTTTTTAAATCATTCTCAAATATATTATAATTTATTTGCAACTATTTTACAATTAGTAAAAGCAATGTTTATTTGCAACAAGCAAAGAATAATTCTTATTTCAATTGAATATTATTTTATTCTTATCTCCTTAAAAATACTAAAAAATATATTTTTTCCCTTACCAGTAATAATCAATAGTTGATTGTCTTCTTTTTTACTCACTGGAATTACTTTTACTTTGAAGTTTAGGTGGATGTATGTAGATTAACCTTGACACAAAAAACACAGTTGCCCTATGGATTTTGAGAAATGTAGTACTTATAAAATACCTCCATATGAAGCATTCTAATATGTACTTCCTAAACTAATTGTAATTTGGTTATGTATCATATTTCATATTTCTTTTAATGCTGTAACAAAGTTGTTGAACAATGTGACAAAATATAGATTAAATTTGTAGTTTGAGAGAAAATATGATAGACCATGGATCAATTTAATCTAATTATATTGGAATATTCTCAGATAGGCTAACATTTTTCTGACAAGTGCTTGATTCATAAAGGAGATTGTCAGGTGATCCAAAAACACTGAAGGCAAAAATTGGGCTGACATACCATGTTATGCCATAATTAGTTGAATAAGCCACAAGTGACTAACCTAACATAGTAAACCAAAACCAAACAAACCATGTGTCTTAGTTTAATGTGTGGGCCCAGCCAAAGCTGTCTGCATTGTTCCTGAGCATGGGGTTTGATTGCTGGTTTTATTGCTATGTCTGGTTCAGGGACTTTTTCCCTCCTGACAGAAGGGAGAAGATATCTTGAAAGCTATCTAAGTAGCATCTGAATGTATGGTGCTATTTTTTTTTCCAATGAAACATTCTGAAAGGTTAAGCAAGGGGCAATAGGTCTATTTTATTACTCTGCCACTTCTCTAATCTGTCTCAAGCAACATCATTCAACAGCTCTTCACCTACAAATTGGATTCTTTCCTTAGAAATTGGAGTTATCCAGTGTGGACAGCTATGATCTTTTGAAGACACTAATCACCCTATATCCTCCATTAAAAAGGATATTTTGGCTTTTAAGTCTAAGGCTACTGCCTCCTTTTCTTCCTCCTTTTCAGCCAAATTTTGAAAGAATCTGTGCAAAAGAGGAGGAGCGAGTGGGGTGTATGTGTGGAATTCTGAATACACAAAAGCTGAAGGAATGGCAAGAGGCAGTAACCTAGCAACAGTGTCTCTGGATTTGAATGTAATTATCCTTCCAATGTGATAAATACTCTGAAGGACTCCTGATGTAGAGATCATACTAAATAAGTTTTTGAAATTACCCTCATCAAATACTGATTGAGGGAGAGAAAGAAAGACCCAGCAAATTCCAGCAATCCCATGTTCTGTTAATGGGACAACACTAATGCATTAATATACAGCAATCGTACCAATAGTCTCATCTAGCAACAAAAGGAACAGTCAAAAGCAGAGTCATCAAGACAGACCCGTCATATTGATTTTCCTTTTGTTTTATGCCCAGCATACAGAGAAACAATCACAATAAAGAGGATTTATATTAGCCAGTTGAATTGATGGGGGTTTAATTGTTGCCTTAGGGAGGGGGGGAATGTTCCCATTGGAAAGAGTAAGTAGGAAAAGGCTAAAATGGGAGCTCATTAATAATCAGAAATATTTCCTTCTTGTACTGTGTGTGTGTGTGTGTGTGTGTGTGTGTGTATGTTTTTGTAAAGCACTCCTGACTGGGAAAACATTGATTCTGTTTGCTTGGTGGAAAAATGATTTATGACACAGGTTTGTCTGGATAGCACTACTTCAGTGCTTTTTTGAGAAAAAAAATGATACCAAATAAATGCACAAATGTGAAATTTAGGCTAAAGACAGCAGGCCCACTAAGGAACTCTTGGTGTAACTACTTTCCATTGAAAACAATAGATATCATATCCTAAAAAGTAATAGTTAATATTAATTGAAAATTTAATCTTATTTTCTATCTACCAGAGCATGATGTTGAATATCAAAATAAACAAAATGATAAAAAGAACAGTTAAATGGAATTAAAAATAGGCATGTGTATATCAGCCAATATCTTATTTAATTTCAAGATTTAAAGAAAGCACTATTTTATTTGATCTGATATTTGAAAACAACTCCATTAAATTTGAATAAATCAAAATACAGTTTTAGGCTAAAGAAAAGAAGTAATATCTGCATTAGTGTCCTTTAAGAATTTTCTAGAGTTTGAGAAACAGACTTACCCAGTCTTCTTCAAATTGTCCAGCAAGAGCCAACCAAAGAGTTTCTTTGATTAATTCAGAAAATTTTGAACACCAATTTAAAAATAAAATATACGTAAGCTTTCAATAAAAATTGAAAAGTCCATCATCTCTGATTAATTATTTTTTTAAACTGGCAGGTTGCTTGGCATGACTCATTGACCAGGCTGACCTCTTCTGGAATCTGTGCCTTTATTATTTTAACAGTGTGAAAACTGTATGCTTTCTTTGTTGTGTAAATGATGCACAACTATAAAAAGACATAGTCCATTACATAAAATGTCAAACAGCAAATATTCTATTACAAATCATATACATGCATTGAAGAGGACCAGTAGAAACTGTAGCAAATCACAATTATCCCAAAATAACACATGTGAAGACATATCATCATAGATGACACCATTACATGCTTATGTTCCAACACAAGTATGAAAGCTGTGACATTTACACGATACCAATATCATGAACATTTCATTATTTGCTCCCCTAATGTCTATAAAACAGAACACACAAAACCAGACAGGTGAAAGTAAATAAAGCAGTATTTTTTTCTTTCCTTTTAATGAAGTTGGGTAGTATGAACTATGAAAAAGAGATTAAGTTCAGATTCCAACAGGAACATTATTATAAATCAGATAAAATAGACTAAAAGTTAAGGAAATATAAATATAAAAGTGTATGGATTTGGGCAAAGGTAGAGAAAGTCATAGAAAATAGCAAACTAGATCAAAACAGAGTAGCAACATAAATTTAGTTTTCTTTCCATTTACTCCAATTGAATCTGTCCAAACAAATTCTATCAGAAATGTGAGAAACAGAGGAGTACTTTCCCAGGTGGGGTTTGTGGATGTAATAAAACTCATTAGCAGCTACTCAGAGAAAACCCATCACACTGTTCATTCCTTTCCACTTTATCTGGTTTTCTTTTATATGGCATGAAAGCTGCAATGATGTTTGAAACTCTCCAAAGCGTGGAAATATCAGGAAATGCAACAGAACTCCAAACCATCTTCAAATTCTTCTGAAGTACTTTAAAATCAGTCAAATATCCTTCAAATGTTTCATGCAGTCCTAACTGAAAATATTCAAAATAAAACATATGCTTAAATTAGTAGCCACATTGATTTTTTAAAAGGAAAAAACCCAAAGTAAATGCTTTAAAAAGAAATTATTTATTCACCAAACTGTATCCCAATTCAGACATATAGTCTTTGTATAACTACGTTATTTTAAAAGAAATCTCTAACCATGCCCTTGTAGTAAGTTTATCCCCTAGCCCCAACCAATGGGTTTTAATTTTTGTAGACATATATAGATATATACTGTGACACATTAGCAAATTAAAGTATCATAAACCACTTTGTATAATTATTTATAAGCAGCTTATAACATCGCATAGAAACAGCAGTAGTAAAACAGAACTGTAAAACAGAGCATTACAGGCATTAGTTAAAAGCAGCTTTGAATATACCGTAAGTCACCCAGACTCATTTAAAACTGACAAGAGTAGGAGTGATCTGTATTTCAGAAAGGTGTGCCTCAAACATTTCTTACTTTTTAGAGATGTCTTCTTAATGTCTATTGTGAGTGCTGCCAGAATTGTCATTCTTTAGTTCCCTCTGCAGCCTCTAAAATTTAAGGCTGCAATTATATATCATCAACTATCCTGATTTAAGATTTACTGGTGCAGAAGATTTGCTTCCAAGCAAATGTGTTTCCTGTCAGATTATAGCCATGAATATTAAGATACCATGCCAAAGGATAGCCATGCCAATTATGGCTCACCAGTTAGAGATCTAAAACTTAGCTTGGTTCAGTCAAACCTTAGAATGTTGTTTGTTACCTTTTTTCAATTTATGTATGTTTGTATGTGCATGCCTACACAACTTCATAGCCTTAGTGGTTCAGCCTTCCACAGTAGCCCGTTTCTCATGTGACCCTTGGGAAAATTAATTGCCCACTCCTGTTCTAATATATCCAGTTAATATGAATGTGCTCTCCCACTAACTCTTGGAACTTCCTCATCTAACCTGTACTGTCATTGTGAATGAAGCCACTATCAATCCCCTGACATCCACCCAAAGGACCACTCAACTGCAAATACAAGAGAACAATCTCTTCCAAAAGCCAGGTTGATCATCCATGAATATTGATGGACCATTCAAGAATTTTGGTAATTTGGTTCCAGGTACCAAGTGAATATAACTTTAGAAGGAAGCCTAAATTCTCATCACTGATATGCTATAAATCAGTAATTCAAAGCAGTAATCTCATTTCCCTTATATGAGGAAGAGATTGGGTTAGTTTGAATTTTAAAAAAAATGATTATAATTCTTTTTTGATGTAGGTATAATCAATGATGGATTAAAATAAAACCTGATCTGGGTAAAATCCAGATCTTGAAAAAATTGTTCTGGAATAATATCATAAAATATTAAAGAAACAATTGATGAATTAATTGATGAAATGCTTCAATGTCCTAATAAATGTATAAAACCCTGACATTGCTTTGTAATGCAAGAAGCACAAAGAAGAAATACTTCTGGAGCAATTTGTATTCCACCTTCTCTTGCTCCAAGGTGGCAGAATAAAAAAGCTCTTGCAATAATCTTTCTCTACCAGTTGTATTGTTAAAACCATCCTTAGGGAAATTCAAACAGCACAATTGCTCCAGTCTGACTTTGTGTGCTAAACTGCTTGAATTAAGTGGGTGTTTGGAATCCTGAGCAAAGCCTTTGGGAAAATAACCTTTCATCCACACTGCTGCACTTCTCAACCTGCTGCTAATTAGGATGGAGAGAGTCCCCCTTATTTTCAAATACTGGTTTACCTTTGTCTTAACTTTCTGCTGAGAGCTGACCGTAGAGTCTTGATGCATAAGGAACAGAGCACAGCAGATGGTAACATGCCAGCATGCCTTTATCAGAAAACAAAACTTTTAGCATTGCAATGCAAGAAAGCTGTTGTGTATGTATATAAGCAATAAAGTGTGAGCTTGGAGTAAGTGCAGGGTTCTGGCCCTGCACTTCTGATTGGCTGTTAAGCGGCCGTACTGGATTGGCCCATTCCGGGGAATCTGATTGGCCCTTAACAGAGAGTTCCTATTGGTCAAAAAAGCTGGCGTTCCTAGCCTGTTATTGGTTAAAACGTTACAAGGGTTGCCTAAATAAGGCGAGGGTTACTGTTGTTTGAGTGAGAAGTCACTATGTAAATAAAGAGCTGAAGTTCACTGTTCATTCTTCCTCACCCATTCTCAAACATAACACTGGCGACGAAGGTGGGATTTGGAGACATCTGAACCAACGAAACTTCGAAGAACACTGAGCACGTGACAGACGATGCCAACAACGGAACCATGTCCGGTGGCATCGTACCACCCGCTCCATTCGATCCAACCCAAGAGGACTGGGAGTCCAACATGGATCGCTTCCAAATGTTCCTAGAGAAGAACAATTTGAAGGATGCCACACCAGGAAAGAAATGGGCGGTGTTCCTAATGCATTGCAGTCCAACTGTATTTAAGATGGCTAAAGCACTAGCCAAACCCCGAGAAGCAAAGGCGATGGATTGGAACGACCTCGAACCTCTCCTGCGGGGTCACTATGCCCCAACTGTGCCTACGCTGGTGAGATGGCACAAGTTTTTCCAGAGGAACCAGCAAAAGGGAGAAAGCGTGGCCAACTTCATAGCAGACCTCCGAAATTTGGGAGGCCTCTGCGAATTCGCCGACTTAGAAGAGGCACTACGAGATCGCTTAGTCCTGGGATTAGATGCACCAGGCGTGCAAAGCAAGCTGATGGCAAAAGGAGACATCAGCCTTGCCGACGCCATCGCCGAAGCCACGGCAGCAGAGGCGTCCAAGAAGTCGGCTGCACAACTATGGCGGAACCGCACTCCGGTACCACCACCGGCCAGCGAAATCTCACCTAGTTCAGAAGGGCAGTTGGCAACAACGCACCATGAGGACCTCTCTTCGTCGTCAGACAGCGATGAAGAAGGGGTCCATCAACTGCGGTCTGATCAGGACCCTCACCCAAAGCCCTTACACCCTTGTGCTGGTTGTGGAGCCAACCATGCCAGATCCGAATGCAAATTCCATGACGCACTCTGCCATGAGTGCGGGAAACGAGGTCACATCGGACGGGTCTGCCGCAGCTTGCTAGGACCTAGCCAGACCTCAAAAGGGACTAACTATCGCCAATTGACAGGAAACCGTCCTGTACAGCGAGAGCCAGTAAACCACTCCTACAGAAAACGAGCTTTGCAGAGAGAAGAGGATCACCATACTATCACTATCGGTCACACCTCAGCCTTGGACACTAAGAAAATCCAAGTCACGGTAGCCATCGGGAACCAGCCTTGCCACATGGAGGTCGATTTGGGATCGTCCCTATCGATGGTGTTGTGGAAGACATTCAAGCAACTCATCCCCACAATTCAATGCCAAGATCTACGGTTCCAACGCCTCATCCTCAAGGACTACCAGGGGAATCTAATCCCCGTCATCGGGTCCTGCTGAGTCCGAGTCTCCTTCAAGAAGCACACAATGTACTTACCTTTAACGGTCATCGATAGAGATAGGCCTAGCCTACTGGGCCTCCAATGGTTCGCGCCACCTCGCATTGAAGTGGCTGGCGTAAACCGAGTCAGTGGCTGTGACTGGGAGGAAGACCTTATATCTGAGTTTGGGAACGTCTTCGCGGACAGCTTAGGTGAGTACAAAGGGACCCCGATCTCATTCAGCTTAGATCCAAAAATAGCTCCCATTCGCCTAAAGCCCCGTCGAATTCCGTTTGCCTTAAAAGCGAAAATCGATGAACAACTCGACAAACTGATAGCTCAGGTGGTGTTGAAGCCCATCGATCACTCCCCTTGGGAAACCCCTATTGTAACACCCATCAAGCCAGATGGGTCAATCCAAATTTGTGGGGACTACTGGGCCACCTTGAACCACGCCCTGCAGCAGAACGCATATCCAGTCCCGGTGGTGCAGCACCTCCTCCATTCCCTGGGGGGCAGGAAAGTTTTTGCTAAATTGGATTTAGCTCAAGCATATCAACAATTACCAGTGGATGAAAAAACGGCACAGGCCCAAACTATTGTGATGCACCGCGGTGCCTTTAAATGTACCTGGCTGCAATTCGGAGTTAGTGTAGCCCCAGGGATCTTCCAGAGTCTTATGGAAAGGTTATTGCAAGGAATTAAGGGCGTGGTCCCTTATTTTGACGATGTTTTAACAGCAGCCCCTACAAAAAAGCTTTTACAAGACCGGTTAAAATTAGTCCTAAAAAAATTCCAAGAAGCCGGTCTTAGGGTTAAAAAAAACAAATGTAAATTATGTACTGACAGTGTTGAGTTTCTGGGGTACCTGATTGATAGCTAGGGCATTCACCCTACCGAGAGTAAGATAAAGGCAATCAAAAATGCTCCCAGGCCACGGAACAAGGCCGATCTCCAGGCGTTCCTAGGCCTCATCAATTTCTATAATGTATTTTTACCGCACAAAGCAACCGTCGTTGAACCGTTACACCGATTGTTAGATAAAAAAGCAATGTGGTTATGGGGTCACCGAGAAGAACAGGCATTCCGAAATGTTAAAAAACTGCTCACATCTGACTCTGTACTCATGCAGTATAACGAGACCTTGCCGTTAGTTATAACCTGCGATGCATCGCCTTTTGGGTTGGGCGCCATTTTGAGCCACGTGCTGCCTAATGGGAACGAAGCCCCTGTTGCATATTTTTCAAAGACTCTTTCGAAAACAGAGCAGAACTATGGACAAATTGATAAAGAAGCCCTCGCAATCGTCTCAGCTGTGAAAAGATTTCACGAATACGTGTATGGGAGGGTTTTTACCATTGTGACTGACCACAAACCGTTGCTAGGGATAATAGCCGGGGATAAGCCGACTCCCTACATATTATCCCCTAGGATGACCCGATGGTCAGAATTCTTAGCTGCTTATAATTATTGGTTGCAATATCAGCCGGGGAAGGCCATTCCCCACGCTGATGCATTGAGCCGAGCACCGCTTCCAGAGACTCTCAACGATCCAGCACCAATGGTAACCACGTTGCAAATCGAGGCACTCAACTCGCCGCCACTGACTGCTTGAGACATTGCGAGAGAAACCAAGCGCGACCACACCCTAACATGAGTCCTGTGTTGGGTAGAATGCGGATGGTCATTGGACCAAGTATCAGATGACTTCACACCGTTTAAGTCTAGGCAGACTGAACTCTTCTCCCAGAAGGGCTGTATCATCTGGGGCGATAGAGTTGTTATCCCAGAGCGGCTCCGTAAAACGTTGCTGAGAACGTTGCACGAGGGCCACCCCGGCATCGTGCGAATGAAAGCACTTGCATGAAGCTACGCATGGTGGCCGGGCATTGACAAGCAAATTGAACAGTGGGTTAAAGCTTGCCCCCGGTGCCAAGAAGTCAGCAACGCCCCACCAAAAGCCATGCCTACTGAATGGGAGACACCTCGCGGACCCTGGTCCCGAATTCACCTGGATTTCACGGGACCAACCAAGGGCCACACCTTTCTGCTTACAGTCAATGCCTACTCAAATTGGCTCAAAATTCAGCATATGACGACTATGACCTCCGAGGCGGTCATCAAGGTTCTAAACAACCCATGGACTACCCATGGACTACCAGATGTCCTGGTGTCCGATAATGGGCCACAGTTTACTGCACTAGTGTTCAAGCAGTATCTCGCTGATCGCGGCCTCCACCATGTGCTCACCTTGCCTGCGCATCCTGCGACCAATGGCCGAGCAGAACGCATGGTCCAATTTGTGAAGAAAACCTTGCAAAAAGTAGACTACGACAACATTGATGACAAGGTCAATCAAATCCTCTTCTTGCAACACATCACCCCACATAGCGTCACTGGCAGAACTCCCGCCGAACTGCTTATGGGACGAAGGCTCCGCTCCCACCTCGACCGGTTGCACCCTGCTTATGAACCGGAGAAACCACTAGGATCCAGCGGCCGCTGTCGTACCTTCCAGGTAGGAGACCTCGTGTATGCAAAGAACTTATCGGGCGACCCATTGTGGGTGGAAGCGACAGTAGTACGTGTAACCGGCCCCAGATCCTACCTTGTACAATGCCTCGATTTTGGAAACGACATATCGACCAATTACGGTCACAATTTGCAGCAGCCAGTCTGCAACTCCCCTACGACCAAACTGAGGGGGGGTACAGAAGATATGGAAATCCTAGAGAATCCGCTCAAAGGAAACGACGATTTAAATGTAACTCAAGAAGCGGAGCTGGAGGGAGAAACGTTTGCACCTCAGGGAATTGCGGAAAATGTGGGCAATGACTTGGAAGTGAACTCTGAACCAGAGGCAGCCCCACCACCGAGCGACGACCTACCTCAGCTGGATTGCAACCAGCCAATACAAAGGAAATCCAAAAGACTGAAAAAACAACCGTCCTATTTAAGGGACTATGACTTGGACTAAGGAACCAGGGGGAAGGGGTGTTGTGTATGTGTATAAGTAATAAAGTGTGAGCTTGGAGTAAGTGCAGGGTTCTGGCCCTGCACTTCTGATTGGCTGTTAAGCGGCCGTACCGGATTGGCCCATTCCAGGGAATCCGATTGGCCCTTAACAGAGAGTTGCTATTGGTCATAAAAGCTAGTGTTCCTAGCCTGTTATTGGTTAAAATGTTACAAGGGTTGCCTATATAAGGCGAGGGTTACTGTTGTTTGAGTGAGAAGTCACTATGTAAATAAAGAGCTGAAGTTCACTGTTCAGAGGCTTGTCTCCATTCCTCCTCACCCATTCTCAAACATAACAAAGGCCATGCCTCAAGTTTCAGTTAAGTCTCTCCACAGCAAAGCTAACTATTAACCACAATACACTGCTCATAGTTCTGAAGATAGTATTGAAAATGTGGGCCTGTGTGATATAATGGATAATATGTAGGATTGGGATGCCTCAGGTTCTAGCTTTTCCTTAGGTACAATCACTTTCTCTCAGACTTAGATTGAGAAGTAAAAAAATCTATTTACCACCCCTCCTCAGTTGGACACGACAGATTATAATCCATAACTATCAATGAAGAAATTTCAACCTGCATTGGCTTGATTCGGAATGATGATAAAGATGATGACAATGATAAAAACACCCACACACCCACACACAAAACACGTGATTTCCTTCCATGTTCAGCAAGAGAAATGATTTCTTTATAATACAAGAAATGGTTCAGCCTAGGAATACTCCCAGAGTCAGTTATGGTGCTTAAGATTGAAGTCAGTGGGAAAGATATAAGCAGCCCAGCTCAATCTGGAGTCTAAATGGGAAGTTACCATGTGATATTGTTCTTGAATTTTTATATTGCTTGTAGATTTTGTCAAAATATTATCCAGAGCCCAGAAAAATGATTGCATAATAACATATTGTCAATTTAGGAGTTGGTTCTGCAATTATTAATATACATCTTCCAAGAAAGTATGGTGGTTGGCTAGGACTACCATATTTTGGTTGCAAAAATCTGCTTGACTACTAGATGGCAGCAAAAACATATAGAAAACAAACTCTTTAATGCTGTTTAGTAGCTAGCTGTCCATATTTTTGCATCCTAGACTGGTAGCCCTACCGTTGTCTTACTGCCTTCTAAAACTTGCAGTTGCTTGCTACAAATTCTGGCATTTGTATGGATATAGGAAGTTCCAGTTTGAAAAGACTGACCTAGAGAAACAAAGGAGCATTTCATCCCAAAATGAAACTCCTTTTATTCAAATTTGCATTCATATTTTTTAAATAAATAAATAAAATGTACACATCTTATCAAGTATTATCTTAATAGAAATGGAAGATAGAAACCTCTTTCATTCAGAGTGGGATAATTTTGAATTTCATGTCACACCACAACTCCAGAATAAAAGCATTTGAGATTGTTTTTTTCCAAAAAAGGTATCAAAATATAAATATATGAAATAATACAACACATATGCACAGTCCTAAGACTATAATTAAAGATCATGTAGCTTTGCTTGTGTAGGATTTAACTCAATGGTTAATATTCTCTTTGGAGAGTATACAATAAATATAGCAAATATAGCAATCTGTTGTCCCTGTTTCTATTAATATTTTTATTAGGCCGACCTCTGAAAAATTATAGTGTACTGCATTAATGTGCCCTGGGGATCCACCATATTTATGTACAGACATCTCTCCAGAAGGCTAAAGTAGAATGTATTAACGTCCTCATAACCAAAATCCATCTTACAGATGATAGTTTGCAGTATGGTAATTTCTATCCCTTATTCTCATTAATGCAAAAAAATTCAAGGAAAGCAGTTTTCCAAAGTGTAGGTTTATGAAACAACTACTTTTTAAAATTAAGGTTTAATCCCAAAATATTTTAAAAGCCATTTTATTTATTTTTTATAAATATGTATAGCCACTCATCTCACAAAAGACAACTGGGTGGCATGGCTATTACTTGTCTAAACCTGAAATTCCTACGTGTGCAATCTACTTCTATGATCACAACTGGAATTGTAGCATCTGTAGTAAATGCAGAATATATGTTAAATGTATCATGTAGTAGAAACTAATTTAGGACAATATCTTTTAATATACTGATATGGTTCTCATGAAGTGTACTGGCAAAATGGGGAAAATGTTACATTGTTCATCCCTTGGGAACCTAGAGCTTGAAATTAATGTTTCCAAAAATATAAAAATTAAATTTCATATGTGTGTGTGTGTGTGTGTGTGTGTGGTGGTGGTGGTGGTGTGATGACCCGGGGCATGGCACAAAGGCAATACAGTCACATAACTAAGAAGAGTCCCTTTAGTACCTCCAATTTTGCTCCCAATGTCCAGGTTACCTTCAGCTGGAGAAAAAAATTCACCCAAGAACAGTCTTCAAGTGGAAGAAATTCAGTCCAAAAACAAAGTACATACAAACTGGAAATAAAAATTCACAAAAACCACACTGCAGTAATTAACTTGACAGGATAGGAGAAGGAATTGCAGACTTGAAAGGCCAGGAAAACACACACAGTGGGAAAGATGCCAGGAACCCAGATAAGCCTCGACAATACCAGATAATTCAGAATTTGCTCTCAACAGTTGGCTGTGTGCAACTCCCCTTTTTTAAACATTGTGTTCCCAGCTACAGCTAATGAAGGAAATCAGGGCCCTTTCCTCCCCTGTAAGCCATGCAACTCATGTTGCTCCCTTCTCTGTTCCTCCCTGCATGCCCTAGGTGAAGAGGGGGTGGGCCTGGGTCTTCCTCCAAATTCCCCCTGCCTGACTCTACCTCTTCCCTATTCTTCCCAGCCAGACTGCCACTGCTCGCATCTATGACTCAATTACTCATTTTGCCTGATGGGCCAATGTGACATAGTGGTTAAGGTGTTGCACAGCAGAGATTGTGTAACTTTGGACTAGCCTCTTCCAGTCAACCTGCATCCTGGAAATGTTGGTACAGGGAAAAATGGATAGAGGACTATGAACAGTAAGTACTTTGAGCTCCTGAAGTGTATATACCTAATAAATAAGCAGCAGAAGATTGACATAGACCCCCCCCCAGTTCTGTTGGGTGATTTTCTCTCTAACAACAAAAGAAGAGACTTTCTAGATGAGTCCCAAAGGCCCCTTTTCATCCAGCATTCAGTCACCTATAGTAAATATGAATTCTCTTTTTCTTTTTCCAAGGATGAACATCAACATTTGAACAGATTAATGTATCCCATATATCTTCCTTCCTAGCTGTACAATTCAGAAGAAAACTTGATTCAGAATGTTCAGCCATATCCAATTTTCATCGCTCCTTGTATAACGTGTATAAGCTCAGATGGAGGAGAATCAATTAGTGTCTGAGGAAGAAAAAGTGTTGGTGAATTGTGAAAGGGAGAGGCACTCCACTAGCATGACAACTGGGAAAAATCCATCAAGAATGCCGAAGTAAACCTGCTGCCTGTGCTAGCTAAGAAAGAAAACAGCCAGTCCTACTCTGTGGCTAACAGCCAATATGCACTGATGATTAAATGTCCATCAATTTGCACATCACACTCTTTAGTTTTTGTACCCTGCGCCAGCAGAGCACCGAATTACAGAACCTCAAGCTTACCAAACAGGGGCTATCAACTGACAGGACCCAGAGCAATTGCACTTATTTTTGATTCATGGCTTGTCAGAATACTAACCAAAAATTCCATTTCCACCCTCCGGCTGCATTTCTTGCTGCTGAATTGCATCACCAACGTCAGGCTATTCTTTCTCCAGAGGACAATCTTTAAGAAAATAAATTATTCAATCACTATCTGATTTCCTAGGGAGAAATGGTTCAAAGATGGAGGGGAGAAGTGCAGTTGCAGCCTGCTGAACTTGTTATAGAAATATATATATATATTATCTTCTTATTTTTTTTCATTAGGTTATATTTCTATTTTGCCATTCCAAGGAAAGCAGATGGTTGTATAACTCTGTTTTTCAGCTTATGTATAACCATGTAAAGTAGCTTAGACTAAAAGCCAGTGTGTGTGTGTGTGTGCGTGTGTGTGTGTGTATGTATGTGAAATAGGGTTGTGAACCTAGAACTGGGTGTCACCAGTTCTAATTATATAAAACATTATCGATGCTAGCTTTTTAAAATCTAAATAAATAATACTATACTACAGATTCTAACATTCCCATGTCTGGGAACACACCCATGTCTTAAGACCCAAAGCCAGCAGGCAGAGACCAATCTAATCTCAATAGGAACAACACCACAGACAATGCTGTTAACCTTCAAAAGACCTCGACGATGTATCAGAATGGTCAAACAAATGGCAACTTCAAATCTCAACAAATAAATACTCTGTCTTACATATTGGCAAATATATATATATATATAAATACTCTGTCTTACATATTGGCAAATATATATATATATATATATATATATATATATATATATATATATATATATATATATATATATATATATATATATATGTTTTCTTAAGTTTTCGCGGGTACTTACATGTCTGGCATTCAGCTTTGTTCGGGTATTTTCCCACGTGGTGCTTTTAAAGTTGTAGCAACGTTTCAGCAGAATCTCATCTGCCATCATCAGGCTTCTGTATGGTGTTTGTCTTGAGTCAGACTTTTACAGTGGTTTCAGATTTAAATTTGGGGCAGCCTATTGCTGTGTCAGAATGGTTTTTTCTTCCTCCTGATTGGTTGAGAGTCTTGGTCTGTGTTTATTGGTCTTGGAGTGTGCTGTGTTCTGCTACTAATATCTTCTGTCTGTTTTTTTTGGGGGGGGGGCTCTTTTTGTATCTTGATTGGCTGGCAACATTGTGTTACTTTATTGGAGGCCTTTAGTGCAGCTTGGCTTCGGGTAAATGGACGGCTATCATTAGTTAGGAAGCTGGGTTTCATCTGGGTGCCTGGTTGGGGTGTGTTTGAGCTGGAGGTATCAGGGGGGATCTGTTTGTGCCCAGGTGTTTGCCTGGCTTGTGGTATGGAGATTTTTTTGTTTGTGAGTGCAGGCTTCCAAATGATTGACAGCCTGGTGGAATCATCTCTTCTGTTCATCAAAAAAGACCAGAAAGCATGAACAGAAGAGATGATTCCACCAGGCTGTCAATCATTTGGAAGCCTGCACTCACAAACAAAAAAATCTCCACACCACAAGCCAGGCAAACACCTGGGCACAAACAGATCCCCCCTGATACCTCCAGCTCAAACACACCCCAACCAGGCACCCAGATGAAACCCAGCTTCCTGGAGAAGGAGGAGAAATAGCATTCCCCACCACCACCACCAAAAAACCCCCAATCAAAATACAGTGATCAATGGTACTGGAAGCTTCAGAGAGGTCATGGAGAGCAAGGATGGGCACACCATCTCCTCCTGTCAAACTATTTATTGATAAACATTGCATCACTGTCCTATAGCCAGACGTTATTCACAAGCACAATCAATGATATTTTGCTCCTGTATCCAGGGATGTAATCCAATTGAAAAGGTTCCAGATATTGTACTTTCTCCAGAGTTCACTGCAGCTGTAGGAAGACCACCTTCACAAAAATGAAAGTGAATTTTGGAGACAAGACAAAAGTGGTTTAACAGCCATGGCTTCTTCTGGAATGGATAGGAGGCCTAGGATGGACCAACCCCATTCTTCAGGGTGTATGGAACCATCATCTCAACTCAGAACACTGAACATAGGATACTGGAAGAGGATTATTCCTCTATTTGATGTGTGACCTGTGGTTGATCAGCACTCATGCCATTATGTTGAAAATTTTAATATTGGAATTATCCTTAAATTAATTTAGAGACTGACAATGCCTAGTTTGCATGCATCCTTATATTTCTGGATTTGTAGGCATGAAATGAAGCTTTGATTCCCTTTGCTGTATAATCACGATGGATTACAATGAAATAATTGACATACCCTGTCATTCCTTAGACTTCAGAATTTACTTTATGGAAATCTAACTGTGCTGTTATGAGAGTCAGAGATTTCCTTATTTAGTTTCCTTCATCTGAGAAATCTTTTTTGTGCTTCATTTTAAAAATCCTCAATCACATTATCTCTTCGTGGATTCCTTTGATCAAATAATATCAGTAACAATTATCTCAGAAACATGATAATTAATAGGACTGTGCAAACCCTTCAAAAGAAGTGCTTTGGAAGGCATGATAGAGCATATTTCAAATTGTTAAAATGTTTTTGTCTAGGCTTACATTGGGGCTTTGGTAGTTGGTACTTATACACCTGCAGGTGTATAAGGTTGGTACTTATACAGCTGCATACATACACATATGAAGAGAGCTGTGAGCAGAATCTAGAAATAGCTGCACAAGTTTGAAAAAACATTGCTGCTCTTTAACCAGGTGTCAGAAGTCTATGGAGATTCTCCATCAATGACCAGCTATCTGCAAGCAATATAAATCTTTCCATTCCCCACCATCCAGTCAGAGCTGAAGGAGCTTCTCGGATTAGAAGTAAATGTCTTCAAAGAAAAAAACAAGAAAGTCCAGTTGCCCCTGAAGAAAAGGACCTTTGGGTTGACTAGGTGTCCTTTGTACTTGCACCTGTGCAGTCTGAAGCATCTTATTCAAAGGATTTACACAATCCTAAGACCCAGGGCTAAAATAAAGGTCAAGGATAGGACTACAAAGTGCAAACAAGGTTTTCACACTACTCCATCCTGCTGTTCTTTCCAGTGCTTTCAGTATGGATTACTCTCCATGGGACTGCCTTGAAGAGTGTCCAGAAGCTTCAACTGTTGCAAAATGTATTTATTTATTAAATGTATATGTGGCTCATTACCCTATTGAGTAAGTGTTATGCAACCATTTGATATACCCAGCTACTTTTAGCCAGACATCACTAATTTTTAATCACAGACCTTGAAACTACATTGTTTGTGTCAGATGGTGCTCCATTCAAAATCCAAGAAAGACACTCTTAGACTCCATTATTATAGAGAAAAGGAACTTTTACTGGAAATCAAGTGATAGCATCAAAGGAATTCTAGATCTGAGGATTTACACACAAAATACACATATACAAAGTGATGGCAACATTCCCATCCACAATAGTTCAAATTGTCCATCCAATCAAAGATGTGTATAATGTCATGTGGGGCATCTTCAGGTGGTGATGCAGACATCTGGTCATTGACCTTGGCCTAGTTTGATAAAGAGCTACAGTTGTGCAGGAAGCAAACAAGTAAGCATAAACAATAAAGTTTTTCCCCAAGTTATACAGTTCATTCTCTAAAACCTCCAACACATTTCTGACCCCCACAAAGCCCAATTGTTTCACCCTCCCCCCGTTAATATGGCAGCCAAAAGGTGTGAGAAAAATGAAAGGAGTCTTGAAGGCTGACATTCGGCCCTTCTGCAAAAGAGGCAGTAGCCCTAGAAAAGAAAACAAATTCAAGATCAATGGATAATATACATTTAACAAGCAATACAAAAGTTTAAAGTTTGTCAGGATTTTTTTTTTCATAAAATGCCTGTATGGACCTAGGGGCTTGAACATCTCATTCATTTACCCATTCTGACTGAGAAGGAGGGAAATGCTTCCAAATAACCAAATATTGGAGTCAATCCCTTTGTTTCATTGAGTCCAAAATTTCTTTAACCTCAAAATGTTCACCCTCAATCAAAAGAGGTATTGGAGGGTCAATCTGAGCAGATCACAAGTTGGAGGTATGTTCAGGTTTCAATAAACTGCCATGGAAAATAGGGTGAATCCGTCTAAGGGTCTTAGGTAATTGCAGTTGGAATGCCACAGGATTCACTATTTGTTCAATTGGGAAAGGTCTAACATTTTTAGACCCCAATTTTTTAAACTTTTATGTAGTTTGTAAATACCTAGTGGACAAGAAGACTTTGCCCCCACTTGATATTGTTTTTCTAGAGGTCTCTTTTTATCAGCTTGTTTCTTATGAGCTTGATGAGCATCATCTAAATCTTTATGGGTAACCGGCCAGGTAAGCTGGAGTTGGGTTATCCACTTGGTCAATGACAGAACATTGAGTTTCTCTTGTGGAAGTTTGGGTATGGATACAAAGTTTTTCCCTGAAGCCACTTTAAATGGGGCAAAACCAGTACTACTGTGAACTGAATTATTATACGCCACCACTGCAAATGGAAAGAGGTCAGACCAATCATCTTACTGATAATTTATACAGCATCGAAGGCATTGTTCCAATACTGAATTAGTTCTCTTATAGGCCCCATTGGTTTGTGGGTGGTAGGTGGAGCTTGAGACATGCATTTTGGCTCATCATCCTCCTCACTCCAAGGTTAATGCAATCCTTGTGACATTCCTCAAATTAAAACATGGCTTTTCAGACAAGCCTGGGGATCTCCTGTCAACAATGAGTCCATGCATGGGATGCATCATCTGTTCTGTTTGGCAGCTTTTTTGTTTACATTTGTTTTAATTAATCCTGTTTAACTCTTGGTTTCAGAGTCACCTTGTATGATATGGGTAGCCATATAATTTTGATAACTAAATAAACTATTCCCATAATTCTCATAATTCCTGCAGCAGGCATCCTGGTTTATGTACATTGTTTCAGAATGATTGTAATCCAGTAGATATTTCTAGAGGATTTATGATCCAGTTTTATGAATAGAAGTCTTTGTTCTTGGTGTTAGAAGTGTTGGGGATAACATTGGTTACCTAACTTAGTTTGGGTAAAAATAATATATAAACTATGTTAGTGAGTTTAAGTGTAAGCATCACTTTAACTGCAAAACATGCATTTTGGGTTGGGTTGTAAAATCACCATAAGAGGGAGCAAGAGAGCTCACTGTTTGCTGGCTTTCACTGTAGTAGCTGACAATGTTGGATTGATGGTGATAACTGTGTGTTTTTCCCTGCTGTTGCTGAAACAAAGAAAAGGGGTTTGATTTTCTTCATATCTCTGACTGCAAAAGAGATATATTGGTGGACTAATTATTTGTAAGTTTACTGACCTCTATTTTTCGACACTGGACTTTGCAACTGATTAATCCCTGGATGGACTGAACTAGTTTATAACATATGGACTGTTTTTGACTATGCTATAACTCTTGCTGGAATAAAAAACTATTTAACTGGCACAGTGTATCTGTCTTACTGAGTGTAAACTATAACAACGTTTATCTCAAATCATTTGCCTGCCTGCTAGACTGCCGTTGCACGTTCTGCTAGGGTGTGTATCCCTAACACTGGTTATGAGCCCAGGTGCACAGTCAGACTAACCAGGATATAACAGGCTTAGATTAAAGTGAGAGTTTGTGTAGTTACACAATACTGTAAACAGACAGCTGTGTTTTATTAATTATAGTTTTAATATCCAGATAAAGATGGCACAAGTCAATTTACAAAGTTTGTCTCTAATATCCAAGCTGGATGGAACAAACTATGTTTCATGGTCTATGAAATGTAGCCTACTTCTACGCAGAGAAGGTTTGTGGAGTATAATTCAAAACCCACCAGAAGTAGATGCATGGGATCCGGAGGATGAGAATGATGCCCAGAAAATACAAGAATATCAACTGAAGAATGAGCAAGCTCTCTGTATAATAGTACTGAAACTCTGTGATGAGCAGCTTGTACATATACGAGGGGAAGAAACAGCTGCCAAATGTTGGGAGAATTTAAAGAAGATTTATGTTTGAGACAGTGTAGGAACACATATAAATCTTATATGGAAACTGTTCAGAACACATCTTCAAAAGAATGGAGATATGATGACTCATTTAAATATAATGAAGAGAATTTTTCAGGAGCTGCATGAAAAAGAACTTATCTTCACTGAATTACACCAAGTTTATATAATATTATCTTCTTTAGATATTAGCTATGATGATTTCGTAACTTCACTTGAGATTCTGCCAAAAGATAACCTCACATTAACTGACATTACTGGCAGATTAATTGAAGAAGCCAGGAGAAGGCTTGAAAGGGATCAACAATGAAGGGAACAACCACAATGTGAAGAAGAGAAAATATCTTTGTCAGCCTATACAATTAGAAAATGCTTTAATTGTGGAGGAAAAGGACATTTGGCTAGATTCTGCAAGAAAGCAAAAAGCCAAAATGCCAGCCAGAAAGATAAAAGGCATCAAAAGGATAAAAAAAAATGCTTAGAGTTCGCCATGTATAGCAATGAAACTGTGAATAATAATTTATGTGTGGTAGATAGTGGAGCATCGCACTGTATAACGAAAGATAAGAAAAGATTTATTAAGATGTCCACGACTTCATAGCAGATATCGTTAGCTAATGGATGGAAACTGAAAGCTAAAGGTGAAGGTATATCATATTGTTCTTGCATAAGAGAAAATGTAAAAATGTTATATGTACCACAACTTAAGTTTAATTTGCTTTCAGTTAGAGTTTTGGTTAAACTAGGTTATGTAATTACCTTTAGGGAAGACAATTGCATAATTGAAAAAGAAGGTAAAAAAGTGACTGCAACTTTAAGAGGTGAATTGTATGTGTTAAATGATAATTCAGAGGTAGCTAACACAGTTTATAATAATGTTAAACCTCATGATGAGTGCATACATTTGTTACACAGATGTTTGGGGCATATACATTTTAAAATGCTTAAACAAACAGTAGAACTATCTAAGGGTATAAAACTGAAGCCTTGCAGTAAGTATTTGCACTGCAATACTTGTAGTAAAGAACAGGGCAAGGAAATACCAGCAAATAGAGTTAATGGATTTAAAACAAAGGAGCCTCTAAAGGTTGTATTTGCTGATATTATAGGTCCTAAAAAAACCAAGTGTGGGAGGTGCTCGTTATATACTAAGTATAATGGACTATTATTCCAGATATGGTTTCTGTTATCTAATGAAAAGCAAAATGGAAACATATCAAAATTTCTTTAATTGGCTAAAATTCACAGAAAGAAAAACTGAAAGGAAGTTAGAAACTCTTATGGCTGATAATGGTACAGAATTTATAAACAATAAATTCCAAAATAAACTGAAGATGGCAGGTGTTGAACATAAAAAGTCTGCACCATATAGGCCACAGCATAATGCCTTTATAGAAAGACGAGGCCAAACAATAAAAGCAATGGCTCGTACTATGTTGTCAGATTCAGGATTACCTAAAAATTTGTGGGGAGAAGCAATAATGTGTGGCAATCATATATTGAATAATGTTGTTAACTCAACAACAGGTGAATTACCATTCACACGGTGGCATGGTAGAAAACCTGATCTAAGCTACATGCACACATTTGGAGCAACAGCATGGGTGCATATTTCTACACAACTGAGAAATAAGGGGCAACATAGGGCTAAAAAGTTATTCTTTGTAGGTTATGAATCTAATCACAAATCATACAGATTCTGGGAAAAAGGTACATCTAGAGTTTACTGTAGTGCTAGTGCCAAATTCCTAGAACATGTAGGATGGGAAAAACTGGAACAAGATTCAAGTAAGGAAGTAATTATAGAACCCTACAAAAGACCAGACAAAATCAGTAATAAGAAGAGTACAATTAAAGAGGAAGTACAGGAAGAGCATATAGGACCAGAACAGGAAGAAATACCAGAACAGGAGGAAATAGATAATCAGGAACAGGTAGTACATGAAAGTCCACCTGTAAGTCCTGTAATACCGAGACGTACTACACGTGTAACCAGACCACCTGATAGGTATCAAGCAAGTATAGTTTGCCAAGTTAGTAAAGTTCCAACTACTGTTGAAGAACTTAGGATGTATCCTGCAAAGGAACAAGAAAATTGGCATAGAGCAATGGAGAAGGAATTAAATTCATTAAAAGAAATGAAAGTTTATGAAAATGCCAAATTACCTCCAGGTGAAAAGTCTATTTTCTGAAAATGGATATTTAAGTTAAAAACTGGTAAAAATGGGACTGTTACCCATAAGGCTAGGTTGGTAGCTCAAGGATTTAATCAAACTGCATGTGATTATGATGAAGTATTTGCACCAAATTTAAAGGAAATAACCTTCAGAGCAGCTTTAGTGTGGGCAGCTAAGAAGAATTATATCATAAATCATTTAGATGTAGAAACTGCCTATCTGCATGCACCATTGCAGCACACTATATATTTAAGAAAACCAGTAGATATAAAGGATGATAAAAATAATAACGACTGTTGGAAACTGAATAAAAGTCTCTATGGAATGAAACAATCTAATTATGAATCGAAAAAATATATTGTAAAAGAGTTACACAATATAGGGTTTAAAGCTAGTTTAGCTGATCTATGTTTATTTAAAAGAGAGACAAATGGAACGTGTCATTATTATTTTTGTTTACAGATATATTGCTTTAATTACAAAGACAAATAATGAAGCTACTGAGATAATATCATTATTAAGTAAGAGGATAAAATTAAAGCAATTAGGAGAAATAAGATAATATCTAGGATTGACAATAAACAAAACCAATAGTGGCTATAAGATAAAATTTACCAATTGCTAAAAATGTATAAAATGGAACTTTGTAAGCCGGCAAAAACTCCAATGAGTCAGGAATTTTGCCATACTGATGCTCAAAGTTCAAAATTTGATAAGACCATTTATCAATCATTAATAGGTAGTTTATCATATATAAGTAATTGGTCAAGGCCAGACATTGCCTATAGCATTAATCAATTGGCAAGATTCAATGCTGAACCCAATGAAAGACACTGGCAAGCACTAAAGCGTATATTAAGGTATCTTAAAAAGACAATGCACTATGCATTGTATTTGGAGCCAAAAGATGATTTGATTTTAAGTGCATATGCTGATGCAAGTTTTGCAACAGATATAAAAACTAGAAAATCAACTTCAGGTATGGCTATACTATTAGGTAAAACACTGATTGGTTGGAGGTCAATTAGACAGCAACACATAAGTATGTCCACAATGGAAGCAGAATTTTCATGTCTATCTTTATTATGTACTGATTTAATTCTGTATAAACAGTTATTGTTAGATATGGGAGGAACTGTTAAAGATGCCATTGTAATTTATGAGGACAATCAAGCAGCCATACGGTTGGCTACAAATATTGCTGTAAAAACTAGATCTAAACATACTGACCTTAGATATTTGAATGTAAGACAATCTGTAAAAAATGGTTTAATGAGATTGGAATATTGCATGACTGATGAAAACATTGCTGATGGATTTACAAAAACCCAAGGTGCAGTCAAGCACAAAGAAAATTGTGAAAACTATGGGTTGAAATTGTAAATAGATATATACATATTATTATATTACCCAAAAGGGGAGAATGTTAGGGATGACATTGGTTACCTAACTTAGTTTGGGTAAAAATAATATATAAACTATGTTAGTGAGTTTAAGTGTGTGTATCACTTTAACTGCAAAACATGTATTTTGGGTGGGGTTGTAAAATCACCATAAGAGGGAGCAAGAGAGCTAACTGTTTGCTGGCTTTTACTGTAGCAGCTGACAATGTTGGATTGATGGTGATAACTGTGTGTGTTTCCCTGCTGTTGCTGAAACAAAGAAAAGAGGTTTGATTTTCTTCATATCTCTGACTGCAAAAGAGATATATTGCTGGACTGATAAGTTTACTGACCTCTATTTTTTGACACTGGACTTTGCAACTGATTAATCCCTGGATGGACTGAACTAGTTTATAACATATGGACTGTTTTTGACTATGCTATAACTCTTGCTGGAATAAAAAACTATTTAACTGGCACAGTATATCTGTCTTACTGAATGTAAACTACAACAACGTTTATCTCAAATTATTTGCCTGCCTGCTAGACTGCCGTTGCACATTCTGCTAGGGTGTGTACACCTAACAAGAAGACAAGGTACTGTAGCTGGGGAACAACTTGTTTGTTTATTGTTTAAAAAAGGAAATTCAAAAGCTTTGTTCAGAAACTACCTAAGAAGTTCCATTAGTAAAATGTAGCTGCTTACCAGTTCAGGGTGTGTATATGTTTTAATTGGATTATGGAAAGCCTTTGGCCTAATTTACACATTTCAAACACTGAAGATGGCAGGGACTTCAAAACATATGAGGAAAAACAACAAACATTTCTTCCAGGGCATTATCTACAAATTTTAATAAGAATATGTATTTTAAATGCTCACTTCACCTCTGTGTGGAACTGGTTTCTAATCTATGCACTGGAATCCGGGATGGGGTTATGTTGAATTGATTGTTCTTCTATACAGAGACTTTCAAACTGATTACATTTAATCCAAACATGTACAGACTTACTAATTTAAACCAGAGGTGTCATTGTTAATACCCATGGAGTTTCCCAAGAGTATGCCAGATTTTTTAAAATTTATATACTAATAATATTGCCATGCCCCTGGTGGAGACTGACTCTGAGCAGTCAGAGGAGGACCCAGGCCCATCCCCTATCCATCCTAGGGCACGCAGGGAGGTGAGGATCAGGGTAAAATGTGGTCTATTCAGGAGGAGAGGATAAGGATAAAATGTGGTCTACTCAGGAAGAGAGGGCCATGATCCTCTTCATGGGTTGCAGGTGTGAGGTATGCATAAGAGTTTGGACCTGTGTGCTGACAGAGGCTGGAGACAACTTAGTGTTTTAGAAGGTTTATCTTGGTTGGCGTTCTTTCAACGGACTGTAGCTGGTTATCTTCCTGAAGTTGGCAATTATCTATCCTGCTCTGTCGTGGAACTTTATTCAGTGCTGTTTGTTTTGGTTTTTACTTAGTTATTGGCTCTTTGAATTTGAACTGTGTTTGTTTCCTTTGAAATGTTATTTTGAAAATAGTTTACTCCTCCGCTGTGAACAATTAAACAGTGAAGCCAAATTGAAGGCATTAAATGACTTTTAGTTACATTTTGGGTTTTGTTATATTTCTGAGGTACTCTGGGTCATCACAAATATCTTCTCCATAGAATTTCTGAATGTTTTTTAAAAAACTGAATAGCTACTATCTTTTAAATATTTTTATTTTTCTATCAACATTAACAGATATTAATATTATTAATTTCTGCTGAGTTCTCCATTGACTTTGCTTGTAGGAACCTAGCCCCCCAAAAGTTGCAAAAGATGATCTTGTGACCACAACTTCTGTGGGCTTTGATCTCTTTATTGTGAGCTGAGTGTTCACAATCCTATGAGTGCAGAGATGGTGCCTCAGAAGAGGACTAGTCATAAATAATATTTGTTCAACACCATTACAAGTTTGAAAACAAGTAGTCATTAAGCAAGAACCATCCGTAATAATATCTGCCCATTCCATAATATTTGTCTTTTCCTTTACTGTGTCTGTGTTGTATTACAAACTGATTTTTTCTAGCTCTTTAGATATATCATATGAAGGCTGAAAAAATCCACATAACTGCTAGATTATAGCTAGGCTAGGTAGTTATGTGTATATCATTTCTTGCAACCTAGTAGTTATCTGGATTTTTGCAGCTCAGATATAGGAGGCGTAAGTTCTCAAAGCCTAAATCTCCATTAATAAATAAAGATTTAATAAAAAGACAGTCATCCCAAACAAGACCTCTTTCATATATTTTTTTAAAAATGAAATGCATATGAATAATGAATTCCTGGCCAGTATGGGGCTACCAATGATGTTGATTAGGGATTTTAGCAGCAAGACATCTCCAGGAAATCATGTTGGGGAAGACTTTGATACGATAATGTGAAAAACCTTGCGCCAATAATTTAGAAAAGAAATAGCACATCCAAATAAATTATCTCTCTGAACATCCATTTATCTGATTTTTAATTAATGGGTAACATTGTTGTTTGGATTTCACTCCCAAACAAAGAACAAATACATTGTTTCTGATATTGACAGGACATTGCAACTTCACTCTTGACTATTTCCTAGAGATGCGAGCGGAGGTTTGACTAACCTGATAACTTAAACACTATACCAAATTGGCTCTTTCTTCAATTGTGTATATGCCTTTTAAGGCACCAAGAGGTTTTCAAGTTACCACTGGGGTGAATCTGCTGGCAGATGCCTTTCTTTGCCTCCCAGATGCTATAGAAAGAATCAAGCATCACCTAGAATCTCAAAGTTGGCAATTTCTGATACTGCTGAAACATAATCAGCTTTTGATTCTGCAGCAATTAGCATATTATTACCCATAATGTTGTGCATAGCAATTTTGTTGTAAACATTTGTACAAATTCACCATAACCTAATTATATTTATGATGCATAATCATGGAATATTTTCCAAGAAGGAATGTTTCTATCTTCCAGATATGCAATTTTTTTCTGGAAAAAGCCAAGTCCTCAGAAATCATCCAAATATCTGCTTATTCACAAAATTACCAAATTTTATGGAATGTCAAGATAGAGGCTTTGTTTCTATGAAGTATAGGTCTTGGCAATAAATTATAGCTAGGGGGATTCAATAGATAATATGTTAGATTTTAGAATAGATAATCAAGATCTGTGATTGTTTCCTGAACAGGCCAGCCCTGCATCATTTTATTTGACATTTTCTAGGAATTACAAGCATATTAAATTCATACTATAAGGGACAAATGAATGTTGAATATCTTTCTGAATTATGCTAAATAGTTTCTCTGTTCATTAACGGCAGCCAGAGTTATATATGAAATCTAGTATATCTATTATAAAACTGTCCATTTTGTTAAGACTCATAGTATTTGTCTCTTGCATAATAATCACAATTAGTTAAATAAATCAGTAGGAAAGGCAAATGGCCAATATTTCTGTGACTATCATTATTATCAGATGTTATTAGATCATGATCCCAAATTAATGCCAAGTGTATACACCTAGTAAAATTATTAGTAGGAGCTTGGCATGAGAGGGTGGAGAGTCTTTTCTCATATACCGGAGGCCCAATACTGAAGGATCTCAATCCTAACTGATATTTGGACAAAAAGAGCTGCATTTGTTTGGCTATTTGTCATGCCTGAGAAAATAAGGCAATCAAGTCTTTCAATACCTAATTTCTGTGCTGTGGGAGACAAAGAAACACAGCATTCTTTCCATGAAATTAGGTCAAGAGGCATGGACTGCAGCTTACAATTTTTGAACATAATTAGGCATACTATGGCAAAATGGAAGTGCATCCTAAAGCATATACATATTCCCATCATCCTAGTCTTCAATTTTCACTTTATATACTTAGACTCATTGATATGAAGGAACCCCCCTCCCCCCCCCCCAAAAAAAAAAAAAAGAGGGAGAGTGGAAGAAATACTGACATCTCATGAAATGAAGAGATGATCTTCCTGGACTGAATGTACAGTAAGTTTCATCCACCTAGATCTGCCTCTTGTCTTTGGATTCCTTTCCAATGAAGGAAAAAAAAAAAATCAGAGCCTCACTGGCATCCACAGAATACCTCTGATATTTCAGAGAGAGGATATTTCAGAGAGAGGAAAATAAATGAATTTGTTTTAACAATAATATATAATAATAATATCAGAGCCTCACTGGCATCCACAGAATACCTCTGATATTTCAGAGAGAGGAAAATAAATGAATTTGTTATAACAATAATATTTCTATTCAGAAATCCCTTGAGGTGATCAACTTGTACAGTGAAGCATGATTAGCTCTGTAACATTTTATAAACTTACATAACTGCAGATTACTACTCATAACGTTTATCCTTGATTTTAAGACCCTCTTGGACCAGTTCAGATATAATGTACTCACTGGGATAATATATTTTGATTTTGATATAGTGCTACAGAAATATATATTTCTTTTCAATTTCTGTAAGGTAGGTTAGCTTTTGTGTTAATTTGGACAAAATTGCAATCTTAAGCAACCCATATCCTGTCCAATGTTCATAATGGCTTAACTCTTATGTCAATTTAAAAAAAAAAACTTGTGCAGACTGAGATACCTTAGAGATAGCTTGCAAAGTATAGAATTTGGACAATAGGTTACCATGTTTTCCCACTGGACAATTTACCTGCTTTTGTGCTTTTTGTTCCAAGAAAGCAATTGTCAATTACTTTCCTTCCTGAAGGCAGAACTTATGGACACAGATCATTTTATAATCAACCTCAAAGTATCTGAATGTTCATGCACATTAATACAAAAACCAGCCTTAAAATAAAATTGCCTTTCTTAAATGCCCTGTTGGTCTCTAGATCTACTGTTACCAGGAAATCTGTAATAACTTAATAGCTATTATACTTGCCTTGTAAATAGAAGGTTGCTATGTTATTTTCCTGAACAAACCTAGCCTTTTTAAAAACTTAAGTCCATCAGTGCACCATTTCATTATTTTCCAATCACCTGATATACAGTAGAAGGAATCAAGGATATGGCACTGTTTCAGAACTTTATTATAAAGGCTTAAGTTTTTGTGAGCTAGCAGCTCTTTTCATCATGATATAGGATTTAAATTGGGATGATGTGGATACAAAAAGGGAGAGGGAAAGAAAATGGAAGATAGTTTGATTATGCATATGCAGGTTACAGTGTGACGCAGATGATGTGTACGTTATAGATTAATGATTGTAATATGCTAAAACCCAGTGTGCATCTTGAGTTGATTACCTGTAACCTTTTGATATATGAGTGCTGTGCAATTTCTCAGTTACTGGTGCTATTGTGCTTTTCCATAACAGCCACTTTGAGGTTTGCTATGAAGTGCCTTACCTGGAAGGTTAAGAAGGGTTTCATTTTCAACTGGAGAAGAAATCCTTCTGCCATTTGCCTTAAAAAGAAATGCATCCACCTGTCTGTCTATCTGAACTAAATATGTTTCAATCATATATGATACTGACATTGATACAAAGTTAGATAGACATTTTTAAAAAAGGTTCCTATATACCTGACAGTGGAATATCAACTAAGACATTATGTCCTTATGTCTGCCTTTGTGTTCCCCCAGTCAGAATGGCTAAGAAAATTTGCTGTAAGCTGAAATTAGTAGGACAAAATAAAAGATAAACAGAATGGGCTAAAGTACATTGGGACTGGCATGCAAACAAATGAACTGTGGGTAACAGAGTAACTGTGCTATGATCTGAGTTGTTTTTACATATTACAGATGCAGAATTTGCTATAATACAGAAGTTGGTTCTATGTATGAGAGCTAAATCCACAGAGATCTCATTTCAGCTCCTATGAAATTTATTTTAGCTAAGTCTACTGCCAAATCTTCCACCAGCAAGGGGGTGTCTAAAGGCAATTTCCCTCCTGATGTTCTGTCTAAATAATTCCCACAAATTAGGCTGAGATCTTCCTAGCAGTAGCAGCTCTGACAAGTACCTCTACTAAAAGTTCCTGACTAAAGCCAATTGTTTTGATTTTCATTTCTGGTCTGCCACATGAATTGCCAAATGGCAAAGGCCTTATTTTACCTCCAAAATTTAGAGTCTACTGTGTATTGGGCTCACCATCTGGAAACGTGCCCAGAACTTACTACAATAGATAGATACATGGAACACCCATGTATGGGGGAAGTTTGCTAGCTTGAACAGCCACATCCTAGAATACTGTTCTCTAATGGCAACCCTTCTACATAGCCAAGGGAACTATGAATATTATAGAATCAAACTGGTAGTGAAATACTAATCATGTTCAGCTTCTAGTTAGTTGTTTATATCCAGTACCAAAAAGGATAAAACCAAACCTGAAATTTAATTGGCCTCTAGGTAACATAGTTTTTGGTTGCCAAACCTAGGTTTACACTAGAGAAGGGAGTTGCTGCATTGCATCTTCTCTATATATCTTTGCTATCCTTGTATTAGCATAAGTTACTAGCCTACCCAACCATCCCCCATTGTGGAACAGGAAGAAGGAAATCCTGTCAGACTTAACGAAACCAGCCATTCAGTTAATAGCATTCAGAGGAGTAACTAAAGCTGTCTCTAGCAGCTGTCTTGTAGCTTGTGAAATGAGAATTTAACATATCATAGCTTTGTGCTCTGAGTGTAAAGACGCCTGATTCCCAGTCTCACTATGAGGTCCTGGGAGAATGCTTTAGTTTATGAAAATAGTCACTTGCTGTGTACTGGATTACTAAACCTGGTGCTGAGTGCTGGAGCCCATATCTCACTTACAAACCTATCCCATCTTGGCCAAGTTTTACCATCTGAATTATGATAAGAAAAGATGTGACCAATTCCAGTGTTTTGGAATATCTGCAATCAGTAACAAGGATCACAGAGAAGGAATAAAAATCATCATTCAGATAACATTATCTAATCTGAAAAAATATAAAGTTTGCTCTCCTACTAGTTTAAAATGCCTAAATATTTTCCAATCCTATATTTACATACAACTGTGAGCAACTAGGAGCTCATAAATTGATGTTGTGGGTTTGCTGATGATGCAGTTGTATGAACAAAAATATGATATCTTGCTTCCAGTATTACATGAATTCTGGCTTCTAAGCTAGGGTTTAAATATTTTCAGTTGGGTAATTAACAGCGTATATGAGAGAAATGATAATAATTAGGGGACTGGAAGTTTAAACATTTGAAGAATGGTAACAAGAATTGGATATGTCTAATTTAATGAAAAGAAGAACTATGAGTGACATGATTACAGAATTCCAATATCTAAGGAGATGCCACAAAGAAGAAGGAGTCAACCTATTTTCCAAGTTGTCAGTGCTCCAATACTGGAGATTTTAAAGAAGAGAATAGACAACAATTTGTCTGAAGTGGTTTAGGGTCTCCTGCTCAAACAGAGGGTTGGATTAGAAGACCTCCAAGGTCTCTTCTAACTCTGTTATTCTATTAATCTAATGGACTGAAGAACTTGGGAGTAGCATGATATGTGGGTGATAGCTTTATTGTATTGTGATTTAATGTCCTTAGATTTTAAGATAACTTAGGCCATTGATGATAGGGGATACCAGTACTTAACAATTATTGTATTTATTAGATAGGAAAACAAACTATTACTTGCAAATTGGGAAGGTGTGGGGTGTAAGAAGTTTATTTTATATTTCTTAGCAATAAAATATGCTATTGAAAATGAATTGAATAGTTGGCATAGCTATAACTGAAAAGCATGGATATATTTAAAGTCTAGCCTTTGTTAAACTGCTTGTTTAGCGAATTTCAATTACTTATATAATATATAAACAGAGTTTTTCTTTTCTTTTATATCTATAGCAGCTCTAGTATCTGCAGGTTAGCTGTGACCTGCTGGTAACTCATAAAATATTTAGAGTTCCCGTTATTTTTCAAAGAGAGATGGGGGTAGAATCTTAGGAGAGAAGTTAGATGTTTCTTTATCCCAAGGAATTTCGTGGGCAAGGAAATCTGAAAGCAGTAAGGAAGACAGTAGATACAGTTTTTTCCAACTGCATCTGGGATTCAGATTCAATACTGAAAAAGCTGTGGCAGAACTTAATCTAGCATGGTAGAGTTGGCATGAAAAGGCTGGCTGACAAGTGAGGGATCTTTTGTATATTTTCAGGGCTGCTTTGCTCTCTTTGCTCCCATGGCCTGCAATCCTATTTTATTTGCTCACTAAATGATGTCTATTGTGGGCATGCAGATTTATGTTTCAAGTTACTGGTAGCAGCTAACTTAGTCTCTCAACAACATATTTTGTAACCTTTATTAAAATAAAAATCTTTTACCCTTTCTGGAGTTTTATCCTTAGCATCACATATTTCCAAATCATTTGGGCTTCAGATTCCAGGTCAGAAGGTAATATCTCTCATTCATGAATAGGTGGTAAGAATGTAATTGTTTTTTAGGATAGCAACTAACTTGTACTCTCCTTGCTACAATTGCTAATTAGTTATTTTGCTATTTCTATTCCATTAGAAGGAAGGAAGGAAATGTTTACATGCATGCTTCTATGTAGGAAAGAGTAATTTCTTGTTGAAAGAAAAAAAATCGTTGTATATACAAATGAGAAATTTCCCTAATGCCATCACTCTGCTAAACAAATAAATCCCTCAACACTGTTCAACTATTTACAAACTTACTATTAATCTTCTCATCACTCCTTATCACCCATCCCCTCCCACTTGTGACTGTATGACTGCAACTTTGTCTCTTGCATCCTTACAATTTATATGGACTGTTTCCTGATATGTTTTTATTGCTTTATTGTACCCTATGACTATTATTAAGTGTTGTACCTGATGATTCTTGACTCTTAATGAATGTATATTTTCTTTTATGTACACTGACAACATTTGCACCATGACAAATTCCTTGTGTGTCAATCACACTTGGCCAATAGAACAATTCTAATTCTAATTCTAAATCAATTAATTTTATATGGGATACTTTATTTTATAAGTAAATAATTGGCTGTAGAAATAGTTGTAATTATTCCCATTAGCCTTCTAAATGGAAAAAAAAATTCTTGGTTCCTTTATATCCATATTTGCACATCCACAATCTTGTGTGTATTCACATGTGGTCAAAAGCCTGCTCAGATATTCTTTTAATAAGAATAGGCAGTGTTGAGTTTGCTCTTTCAATACATATTCAAAGCTCATAAGCAGTAACAAAGAGTTAATTCAACATGCATATTTAACTTTAGCATTAAAATTCCAAAGACCCACCATGTTTATGTTATTTATACAAGCAAAGAGAAATTCATGGATAATATTTCACTTTAGAGAGAGAAAGCAAAAAAAAAAAAAAAGCCTCTCTCTTTCTCGCTGTGTTTGTGTCTTTGTGCAAAAAACAAAAAACAAAAAAAGAAACTACATCTATACATACCTACATCAGATTGGAAAAATTAATTTCAAATTGGGTTAACAAATGAAATGTATTGCCAAATATATTTCAATATATTCTGTCCAAATATTAAGTAAAGATGTTGGGAGATGTTGATGTAAATAAGATCCATGTTCCGGAGTGGCACGCATTCCTATGGTATAATGAAAGTAGGGCACTTGGATATTTTAGGAGACATTGTGTCAGGGATGCTTTATTAACTGTATGGGAGAAAATAAGGGAATATCATTATATGAAAACACCAGTCTGATTATCAACAATAGAGGCATTTTCATATCCAAATGTTTTTTAAATGAAACATATTATTAGATATGAGGAAATTTTAAATGAAAAGGGTAAACTCAAAACAAAGCAAGAATTAGAAGAACAAGGGATAAATTTAGATTGGTATTCATATTTGCAAATACATTCAAGGTATGAAAAAGATGCTAAGATGCTGGGTTTTATAAAGAACTGACTGAATTAGATAAAATTTTAACAGGCATTGAAGAAAAAATGATTAAAAAATTATATGGTTATTTAATAGGAGTGAAAACTAGAAAAGTAAGTTAAAGAAACAATGATTGCATGGGGAAAATTTTTTGGATATGGGATAGATCTGGATAAATGACAGAAACTATGGATTAGAAATTATAAACTAACCATGTCAATGTCCTAAAAAGATAATTTGTATAAGATGTTTTACAAGTGGAATTTACCCCCAGCAACATGTTCAAAGATAAATCGGCGAAGTGTTGGAAATGTCACCAGACGCCTGGATCTTATTACCATATGTGATGGACATGTATTGATGCTAAAAGATATTGGACTAAAATACATGGTTGGAAAAACTGATAAAACAACATATAGATTTAAAACCAGAGGTATTTTAATTGGGAATAACAGAGAAATAACATATGATTATTAATGTATTAACAGCAGTTAGAATTGTATTTGCACAAAATTGAAAAAATAAGAAAATTCTGACAGAGGAGGAAACAATTAAGAAAATAATGGAATGTGCAGAAATGAGTAGATTAACAATGGCAATCAAAGAACAGGAAGAAAAAGAGTATTATAAGATTTGGAATTTATTTTATGAATGGTTAGACAGAAGAATAAGAAACTGAAATATGTGGTAATAGCAATAACATCTTATAACAGACTGATTTTGAAAGAATAAGAGAATGAATATAACTTAGTAAGGATGGATTATATTTTTGAAAGATAAGAACTATAATGTTAATGATAATATAATAATCAAACAATATGATATAAAATGTTAATTAGAATGGTTATAAATATAATTAAATAAGAAATGTATGATAATATCATTATGTGCACAAGATATATGTACCCAACCGGCACACTGTAGAATTAGAAGATTATTATTTATTATTTATTTTTGTTTTTTTAAAATAATTTTTTTAAATTAAAAATTAAACAAAAATCCTTGTTCCGTTGTGGCAATAAAAGGAAGGATCTCAGTCTATTGGATGATAGATGGTGAAAAATTAGCACTGAAATACAACTTTCTTGGCAACTATGACAGCATCCATGTTACATTTTAAAAATAATTTAGTAGTATATGAAGATTTGTAAATGTTAATAGGTTTTCTAGTACAATGTTAATGCAGAATAGAATAACATTGGACACAAATAAGATTCTGTAGAACATGCCAACCTTATAACTTTATCTCCCACCAAGTCATCTGATAGGGTTGTTGTGGTGAAGAAAATAGGAATAAAAAGGGAATATTAGGTATGCTGCTTTGAGTTATTTCTAAAAATAATAAAGATGGGATATATAAAAAGTATTCAGTATCAATAGTCAAAAATCTGAGTCCCTAAGAGTCCAGTGACCAGACATTAGAGCAGAGATGGGCAGTTGGAATTCAGAACCAATTAAAATAACAGGATCAATTTTCCTGAGAGTCTCTCCCATCTCTCTCTCTCTCTCTCATCACCACTGCATCAGCTTGCCTTGCCCTTTGTCACCCCTTCCTCAAATCAAAGGGCCTATATCACACTTGGATGGCAAACCATTCAAGCAGCTGATTAATCTGATTCTCTGGGATGTTTTATGTATTGCTTAACAACTCTATTTCCAGACAAGCAACTTCCCCAGTCCCATCTTCATCTGTACACATACTGTACCATATCATTTCCCCACCACCACCCCAATACACATTTACTGGGGCAACTGAATGTACTCGATTGAACACTTAAGATCTCTGTCATTGCCACTGACATGTTACCTAATCTTCTACAGTTGAGTGGCAGCACCTTCATTGGCATCATAGGCTGCTGAACATCTGATCAGAAGTGCCATTGCCTTCATAACTCCATTGCCAGCTCATAAGATGACCCAGTCAGCCATATAGTCCAGCATGGGTTTTGTTCAAACAGGCAGATGAACATCTCATCCTCCATGGTCACCCAAAGGTCACTCCTGAAGTTGGCTACCCTGAGAGTTATGTGCTACTTTACTTCCCTAAAGTACAGAATGGTATAAAATCCATCCAATTTGCCTGGGTAATCCTATGTCTGTAGCTAATGTATTTTAAACACAGTACTTATTTAAAAAGGGCAGGATAATAAAATGTGATTTATTGATTCAATTTCCCTGGATCCACAGAGGAAAGTTCTTTTGTCCAGGAGAATTTTACAGTATTTATTTTTTGAAAAAGCAGATGGGAGAGCAATATATCTAGATTTAAATTTTTTTATAGTCTGGGAAAGGTGAATGCTGCTAAATAGTATGCTGTTTTTCAGGTAGAAAATTTAGCCCAAGCTTATTCAATGATATCCTGTGCACTTAGTGTTCTGAATCCTTGATTCTTTGCAGGACAATCTAATTACCTTGGTAAACTTAAGTAAGGAACCTAAACCCACAAAATAGCAACTGTTTATCCATTTCAACTTTCTCCCTTGATAGATATGTTTCAAAACAAATGGAACTTAATCCAAGGAACAAAATTTGGATCATTATTATTATTTATTTATTGTATAATCAATGAGAAAACTGATCCTAAGCTACTAACTGTCTGTCTCTCAGTCTTTAGCATAGCACAGTGTATACATATACTTATACAAAGCATATGCAAAGCATATACAACACAGTATCAACAGTAGAGACCTTAAAATTTCTTGGTTCTACTATATCACATGACCTAAAATGGACATCTAACATCAAAAACGTCATCAAAAAAACACAACAAAGAAAGTTCTTTCTGCGCCAACTTCGAAAGCTTAAATTGCCCAAGAAGCTGCTGATACAGTTCTACAGAGGAATTATTGAGTCTGTCATCTGCACCTCTATAACTGTCTGGTTTGGTTCTGCAACCCAACAAGACAGACATAGACTTCAGAGAGTAATTAAGACTGCAGAAAAAGCAGTTACTACCAACCTACCTTTCATTGAGGATCTGTATATTGCATGAGTCAAAAAGAGGGCTGTGAAAATTTTTACAGACCCCTCACATCCCGGACATAAACTGTTTCAACTCCTCCCCTCAAAATGGTGCTATAGAGCACTGCGTATCACAACAACTAGACACAAGAACATTTTTTCCCAAAAGCCATCACTCTGCTAAACAAATAATTCCCTCAACAGTGTTCAACTATTACAAAGTCTGCACTGCTATTACTGTTAATCTTCTTATCACTCCTTATCACCCATCCCCTCTCACTTATGATTGTAGGAATGTAAGTTTGTCACTTGTATCCTTATGATTTGTATTGACTGTTTCCTAGTATGATTTGATTGCTTATTGTACCCTATGACTATCATTAAATGTTGTACCTAATGATTGGGGGAGGGGGTTGGACTAGATGACCTATAAGGTCCCTTCCAACTCTGATTATCTGTTATCTGTTATCTGATTCTTGACTCTTGACAAATGTATCTTTTCTTTTATGTATTCTGTGAGTATTTGCACCAAGACAAATACCTTGTGTGTCCAATCGCACTTGGCCAATAAAGAATTTTATTCTATTCTATTCCATTCCATTCCATTCCATTCCATTCTATTCTATTCATCTAAAGGGAGAAACAATAGCTTTAAATCTTAGCCTGCACTTCCTAATTTGCCATTTGCTTATGTAACAGTCCACTTCTGCCCTAAAAAGAATTTGGACAAGAGGTTTGGACAAGGAATCTTTATTATGTTTTCAGGTTAATGTTTTCCCTGCATTTTGGATTATACATCTATTAATTCTTATTGACATTAGTTGGAGTACATGAAATGATCACACCATTATTAGTATCAGCATCAATATGGGAATATTGAAGCCTGCAAATTGATAGGATAGAAACTGGTTTATCTTTTGGCCAAACAAAAGTTGAGTAGATTGGGGACCATTATGCATCCATCTTAAACTCTGGTCTCATTTCAGTTCAGGTAAATCTTGACTTCTGTATCTATGTATTCTAATTTCTTCTGTTTGGCTTGAAAATTTCCAGACTTGGAATCTATATAGCTTTATCTTTTTCCAAAGGTCATTGACATAACCTTTTTTTCCCCATCATTTTTAACCTCTTTAATTTCCTTGCCAGATATTAACACCTATTACCCCACTTCAAACATTAGTTCAATCCCTTGTGATAGTTCCTGAAATATCTATAGTTTTCTGAAATGGATGCTACCCAGCACTGTTAACTTCCCCCAGGAATCCTTTCAAAAATTGCCTTTTTGATGCTTAGGTACTCATATCCTAGTTATATTTCAGTTCAAGTAAATCCCATTTCTTGAAGAGGTTTATTTTGTCCTCAAATGTTCCCCAGTGTCTAACAAAAACCTCCTTCTCTCTGGCACCACATTTGTTCATTCATTGCAACTCTGTGTTCTGCTTATCTAGTTGTCCTTGCACACAAAACAGGTGACATTGTTTTCTAGAAGGCCTCTCCATTTACTGCCTGCTTTTCTAAGCATTTCCAGTCACCTTCATTTCAAGGAACAGATTGGTTCATAAGAGTCAGAAGCTTATTGCATTGAGCAAAAATTCACGATTAATGACCGATTGACAGATAATAGTACATTTGACACTCTGTGTAATGAACTGAAAAAACATTTCCATGCTAATTTTCTATCTTCAATCTAGTTATTCTTATTCTTATTTAAGAGAATAAAAGTGCCCTTTATTAATGAATTGATTGCATTTTTACATTGCTGACTTCACACATATCTCTGGCTGTTTAGGACAAATTAAATGTCATTAAATAAAAAAACAGTCCCATTCCAAAACAAAACTTGGCATCTAGAATGACTTATTCTTCAACAACAAAAAGCTCTGTGAAGGTGATGCAATGTAGTCTGGATTCCCTGGAGGAAGGGATGCATTCCAGAGAAGTAAGAAGCAGCTCATTTCAGATAGTTTGTGTGTGAGAAAGGGGATGAAGCCAGTCCTCCCTAATAGTTCTCAGAATATATGCTTGTTGTAGTTAGTAGGATGCTTCAGTTTCGTAAGATTCAGTCTATAGGTGTGGAATAATAAAGAAATCTGCTTGGAAGAATCATCATGTGTTTTTGGTTTTGGGAGTTTGACAATGGAAGACTCCATCAATGCTCCCCTCCCCATCTCCCAAATAAAACCTGTAAGGGAAGGCAATATCTGGATTTCCAGGGACAAGTTTCCATAAAAATAGAGAATATATTGTTTGCAATAACAATTCAATATTTTGGATTCATAGCTAAACTCATAATTACAATTAGTTTTTGAGGCTTGGTTGTCTTCTTTTTGCTTTCCTTTCTTATTTACTCAAGAGCTTTGGATGAAGACTTCTGTTAAACATTTTTAAAAATTCAAGTGTCAATGGGTCCACTTTTGATCAACAATTCATCTGATTACCTGCTCCCCATACATCTTCCCAGAGAATTTGTCTTTCCATAATATTTATTTTTAGTATTTTTAGTATTTATTTGATTTGTCAATTGCTCACAAGATACAAGTATAAAAATAAACATAGTTTTGAATATATGAGATAGATACTTATAAGAAAAATAAAAAGAAACAATAGGATAGGGACAGAAAGTACGTTGGTGCGCTTATGCATGCCCCCTACAGATGTCTTAGGAAAGGGGTGAGGTCAATAGTAGACAGTCTAAGGTTAAAGTTTTTGGGTTTGGGGGAAGAAACCACAGAGTTAGGTAGAGTATTCAGAACATTGACCACTCTGTTGCTGAAGTCATATTTTCTGCAGTCAAGTTTGGTGCGGTTAACCTTGAGTTTGTATCTATTGTTTGCTCTTGTATTGTTATGATTGACGCTGAAGTATTCATTTGCAGGTAGGACATTGCAATGTATGATTTTATATACAATAGACCAGAGGCAGCGTAGTTCTAGGTTTTCTAGGTCTAGAGTTTCAAGTCTGGTGGCATAAGGTATTCTGCAATGAGTAGAAGAGCGGAGAACTCTTCTTGTGAAATATTTCTGGACTTTTTCAATTGTGTTAATATCAGATGCATGATATGGGTTCCAGACTAATGAGCTATATTCAAGTATAGGTTTCGCAAATGTTTTGTATGCTCTAGTTAGTAGTGTTATATTACCAGAGAAGAAGCTACATAGGATTAGGTTAACAACTCTTCATCTTTTTTTGGCTATGTAGTTACAGTGGGCTCTAGCACTTAGATCATTAGAGATGAGTACTCCAAGGTCCTTGACAAAGTTTGGATCCTCAACAAGGTCTTGATTATTTAGTTTGTATTTTATTTTCTGATTTTTTTTTTGTCAATATGTAAGACAGAGCATTTATTTGCTGAAGTTGCCATTTGTTTGACCATTCTGATACATAGTCAAGGTCTTTTTGGACGATAGTAATATTTTATGTGGTGTTGAATAGCTTTACATCATCAGCAAAGAGAATGCAGTTGCTCTTAATATGATCACAGAGGTCATTTATGTAGAGTATGAAGAGAGTTGGTCCTAAAACACTGCCTTGGGGGACACCACTGTTGACAGGTACAGAATTTGATAGGATGATCCCAATTTTGACCACTTGTTGTCCGTTTGACAGGCATGCTTCTATCCAGTTTTGTAGGTGTCCAGAGATACCATAAGATTTTAGTTTAGGAGTAGTTTGTCGTGTACCACTGAATCAAAGGCTTTACAGAAGTCTATGTAGATTGCGTCTATTGCTTTGCCCTGATCGAGTTGTGTAGTCCATATGTTTTTGCAGTGTAAGAGTTGCAGATTACAGGATAGTTTTTTTCTGAAACCAAATTGTTTATTAGAGAGTAGGTTGTTTGTTTCTAAGTGGAGGATAATGGATTGGTTAATAATTGATTCCATGACTTTACAGGTGACGCAGCATAAAGAGATTGGTAATTTTCAACTAGGATGGGATCTTCCTTTTTGAAGATGGGGATGACCATGGCTTGTGATCAAGGAGCTGGTCCTGAAAGATTTTTTCAAAGATTGGATAGCTTTTTTAGGAAGTAGGCACATATTCCATCCAGACCAATAGGTAGGTTTTAGAATCAATATGTATTAGATCATTGTAGTTGTCTGTGGTTCGACTAGGAAATACTGGGCATGATCCATTGTTGTTTACAAATACTGAGCCAAAGAATGTGTTAAAGAGGTTGACTTTAATGGTGTTGTTGTTCCAGCCTTTACCATTTGGTCCTTTCAGGGTGGGATGGACCTTGAGTCTTTTAGTTTGTTGTTTACAAAATTGTAGAAAGCATGAGTGGAATTTGTGCATAGAAGGTTTTCTTCTTGTTTAATGTGATAACTAGTGCATTCAGGTTTTATCTGGTGGCATAGATTTTTGTATTAGCTTTTGAAGTTGGCAATGTGACCAGATTTGTTTTTTTGCCAAAGTGATCTCTTTTTGGAATGAAGCTTCCTTATTGTTATGGGTAATCTGTTTTTCCTGATTTTGGGAGTTGTTATTGGTACATATAGTTTGATGGCTCTTTTGATTTCTAATAAGAATATATTGTAATGATCTTCAACAGTATGGCATCCAGTGAATAGAAATTGCCAATCAAGGGAAGATAGATCATTGATTATAAGATCATAGTTGCCTTTTTTGAAGTTATAATTGGGGATTTTGTCATTGTGATTATTTTTTTGTGTGGACGTATGTTGAGACAAAAGTCAATCATGTTGTGGTCACTGTTAGGAAAGGGTTCTTTAATTTGTATTCCATAAATTGAATTCAAACTATTGCAGAAGATGAGATCAAGGCAGTTGTTAAGCCTAATATTGTTGGTTACTAGTTGTTCCAGTCCCAGATTTGTTACAGCATTGTGGAAGGTTACATGTATGGGTTCAGTTGTACATTTGTCTAGGGTCCAGTTAATATGAGGTAGATTGAAGTCACCAAGAAAGATAAAAGCATGTGGGCAGGATGCTGCCCATGTTAGTAGTGTATTTAGCCTGTTTACATGTTCAATGTCATTATCAGGGACTCTGTAACATAGTAAGAACCGAAATGTGATAATTAAGGACAGTTCACAGATAATGGTCTCAGGAAGAGCAAGCTCTTGGGTAACTTGTATGTTTTTTAAATGTAAGGACTTTTTATAGAAGATAGCAACACCACCTCCTCTATGGATTTCACAATCAGATCGGTAAACATGATAGTCTCTTACTGGGTAATGGAGTCAGGGAGAGATGCATTGAGCCATGTTTTACAGACAAATATGATGTTGAATTTAGCCGTATTTAGTAAGAAGAGAAATACAGGTATTTTATTTACAAGGCTTCTTGAATTGAGTAGCTTGCATTTAAGGCCAGTTGTAGTTTGAATTGAGGTAGTGGGGGCATGCGTGCTTAGTCTTGGGTGATGGTGGATTGGTTGAAGTAGGGTTGAATGCTGAGTTGTGGGTTGTATGATTTTCTTTTGATACAGTCTGCATGGTAATCAATGTATAGGTTCTTCTCTCCATTGTCTAGATGATTTTTGAGTTCTGTGCGTAGTTTACCGGAGCAGGCATGTTGCTGTAAGGTTAGATCAGGATGAGATTGGAGGTTTTAATGGTTGGTGTTGTTTTTGGAAGTGAATTTATAGTATAAATGAATTTACGTTTGTTTAATTCATTTTTGCAAATGACTTTGCAGAAGCGTGAGGCCATAGAGCCATCTCTGTTTTTGAGCTCTAGGCCAATGCAGGAAATGTCAAATATTTCATCAGGGGAGATGGTTGATGCTTGATATTATCATTGTTATTGATGTCCTCTAGACCAAATAAGATGGCGTTAGGACACTTTTGTTCGCGCTCAACAGCTTTTCTGATGAGGATTGGGATATCATTATTTGTTGGATTTATGTTTTTTTGTGGATTAGGTTGCAGTTGTTGGTTTGTAGATATTGGATGTTCAAGTTTTTGTGTTGTGTCTTCTTCTTTTTTTTAAGGTTAGCTAATCTTTCATTTAAAGTGTTCAGGGATGCTACTATGGTGTCTAGGGATGATATTCACATTTCTATGGAGTCAACTCTTTCAAACAGCTATATGTTTCTCCAGTTTGGGTTTGCATGGTGGGCAGAAAAATGGAAATGCATAATTGGATGTTTCTAGGAATTAAGTCATTTGCTTGGGAGTCATGATGAGCATATTTTTCATATAGAGAACATTTGATGGAATTTTCATTAACCTTTAGAGTTACAAAGCATATAAAGCATGTACAGGAATCTTGTGGTTCATTGGTGGGGACTTTTTTTTTTTAGGTTGTGGTTTGGTATTGGATATTTTTATTGGCATGGTGGGTTTGTTGAGATAGTTCGTTGATTAAATTGCTTAATAAAACAATTTTGGGTAATCAATATAGCCAATATCACACCAATTAATCAATTACAATAATCTCCCTAGCCAAGTAATTATGCTAAGCAACAATCAGCCTAATTAATGAATTACACTCATTGTTAAATACACTGTTCAATTAAATTCACTGAATCACTAATTTTACCAATCAATTAAATTACATTAAGCCTGATTTTTTAATATTAATCAGTAATCACACTATTTGCATTAAACACTCTAATCACATTGATCAATTAAAACAATAAATCAATTAAACAATTGATAAATTAATTATTTTTAGAAATTGTTTATCTAATCATTGATATAGGTATTGAGGTAAAATTAGAAAATGCTTTCTTTAAATCACTGGTTGAATGTTGAAAATCTCTCTTTGTGGGGGGGGGGGGGAACACAACCTGTTTCTATGGAGATGGCTTATTTAAAGTGTTTGCTGGCTTTGCATTTTACCATCAAAAAGGCGTGAATCACAGCCCATTTCTTCCTCTTAAGAAAAGATTAATGGCTTTGGAGCTAGCATGCAGATTGTTTCAGTGGAGGCGAAGGAATGCAAGAGATATTTTTTTTATTGGTTACTTCCTATTGAAGAACAGAGGAAACCAACTATTCTTCTCTCCCTTTTGCAAGCAGACTTTGATTCAGCAGAGACAAACAGAACAATTCACAGGGAGGCAACAAAAAACTTTTTGTTTTTGTTTTCCCTTGATGAATGGGATTTTTGCCCCCCTCCTAGTCAATTTAAATACACTTTCAAAGTTTGTTGCTTTTAAGAGAAAGAGAAAGAAAGATAGTCTTGCACTGGCAATTTGAACAGTTTATATTTTTACTATGTAGACTCAGCTTTGTATTAAGCATTCGCTCCTGGCTTCAATATACTTCTGCTTCTGTCACAGAAAATAAAATTTCTTCCAATCTTCACAGGGGTTCAGTTATAACAATACTTCCCTACTTATCAGGAGTCCAAAGTTACTGTCCTTTTAAACAGGGAGTCCGGATTAGCAATTTGGTGAAGAGGGAAGGAGGGGTGGCGGAGGGGGGGGGAAGCAGTTCCAGTGATGGAAGGAAGATTAGGAGATTCCTCCCAAATCTCTCCCTTTGGGGAATTTCTTCTGGGGTTCCTTCTGTCCTCTTCTGTAGCTTTGTTGAATCTTCAGATGATGGAGCTGATCTACCAGAAGCAGAAGGGGCACGAGAAGCGGGAGACCATCGAGCAGGAGAAGCAGCGCCGGAAACCTTAATTCCAGGTTGCTTCTCTCCTTGAGTCCTTTGTGATTATTAATTCTTCTCTACCAAATTTTGCTCTCTACCTGCCTAGTTAACTTTCCTTCATTCTCATTTTTATCAGTTTGCCTGGAATAAATGTTAGGCTTGATTGCCCTATTCTTTCCCAGTTGTCCTTTTGTCCTAGGCCTAGATAAGATCCATGGTCAAGTCATTGAAGCTTACTGGGTGCAATGGCCAGCCACTCTCTTCCATCCTAGTCTTCTGAAGAGATTGTTGAAAAGAAAAATTGGAAGCAGAAATTTCTATGGGAAAGCCAGAATATGAATCTAATAAAAATAGTTTTACGTTTATGTTATGATGGACCTTCAGTTAGATGCTATCAGGACCCAGTGATTTATTATCGTATAGTCTCTCAAGATGTCCTAAAACATATTTTCTTGTTGCTTCTTGGCTTATATCTTACAATTCTGTCCTAAAGGTCAGATAACTGTCCTTTAATTACTACCTTATCATATTTACTAAAGATGGTTTAATTCCACCTTCTACATAAAGATATTCAGTGATATGAAGAAAGCTATCATATTTCTTTTTATTTTTAAGTAAAATTACTTTTCAATGTTTTATTTTCATAATTATCTAATTATATGTGTTAGTGGAAGTTCATGTATATTACAAATGCCTATTTTCATTTACTTCATTAAAAGATAGTGGTCTTATTTTGTTTGCATGCACAAGTCATTTTAAATGGCTTGTACTGAGTTCATAGTCTCATTTCCACTGTCCCTTTAAATCTGGATCCTAATGCTTGTGACTAGAAATTTCTGTTTGTACACTGATTTAGGGCTATAGTTGAAATAAAATTAGAAATGCTAATTACTGTAATTAGACTTCTTCAGTCTCCTTATGAATTTCATAGGCCTTATCATTTACAGGGCAGAAGAAAGGTTTTCTCAAGAGAGATGGAATTAACTGGTATGGTAATAAAATCCTTAGCTTATTAGCAGGTGAAGCAGAGATGTGCTAACATAGCATCTCTGTCACTGCCCAAACTGTATAGGTGGCATAAATAAGAGAATGTTGAAATTCTAATGTACTGTAGGTTGTTGCACTATTAAACCTTGGGTATCAAATAAGTGACAATGCATGTTTTTCTTGGCCATATTGGTTCAAGGCATAACATTCACAATTGGAATTCTATTCATTCTGAGTCCCTGGAATTATTTTTGGTGAAAAGTGATGAAGAAATATATTAAGTAATAATTAGAATGAGAGGGAAAAGTCAGAATACCAAGTTTTATGAATATAATATTTAGAATATACACACATTTTTGTCACTGACTGTAGATATGATATAATTGGGTTTAGCTTTTAGAACTAAAACAAGTTTCTTATCATAAACACTGAGATAGCATTATTTGAGCATTATAGATGCCTGAAAAGCATATTAAGAAGCATAATATGCAGCATAATTCATGAAAAGATAAAAAAGAATGGAATACTTTCTTAATTTGGTTAAAGCAACATATTTAATTTTGAATTATACAGTTTACAACCTAAGTATTTTGTTTCACAGTGAGTAAAGTAATCCTATCTATTTTCATTGCTCATTTCTTCATCATTCTTATCATTGGTTCTTTGGATTCTTGAAGCAGATCTAAATAATTGGAAAATTTATATCAAAAATTACAGCAGAAATCATGATTTAAAAACCTTTATTTTCAAACTATAATTTCTTATTCTAATTTGCCAAATAGCTCCTAATACAAAGTCACACCTCAGGTTTTGGTTTTTTTTAATCCCTGAAACTGTGGCTTGTTCCACTAATCACGTAGCAGGTGAACAATCAGAGTGGTTGTGAGAAGCAAGTCAGCCTAGATCTCCAGCTCTGTTGCAGAGGAGAAAATTGGGTTTTTTATTATTTTGCTATTTGAGAGCCCATTTTAAAGATTTACATGCAGAAAAATTGGGTGGATATGTTCTACTAAACAGAAATTGTCAAACAAATTTTTCAAGGCCACAATGTCCCCTTAAAAGTAACTGGATCCTAAAATTTATCAGACCTTCTTTATGATATTCTCTCTTGGGGTTTAACTGAAGCATACGAATTTTGGGAGGCAGTCAATCTGCAAAGATATTTATATAATAAAAGGCAGATCATTCATGTACCCTGATTTAAAAACACAAAATAGAAATCATAGAAATTGTTAGGGATAACATTGTTTACCCTAACTGGTTTAGATAAAATAATAAATATGTTATCATGGTTTGTTAGTTAAAGTGTCTGTAACTTTAACTGTAAGAATGTAATTAAGGGAGTGGTTGTAAAAGCACCATAAAAGAAACAAGGCACGGCAGCTTGCTCTCTCTGGCTTTATGATCCCTAATTACTGGATAGACTGAAGATTGCGTTTTTCCCCTACTGGAACGGGAGAGAAAGGACTGTTGATTTATCAACTGTGAGAGGACTGATTTATTGTAAGTGAACTGACATTGGATATTCTACACGGACTTTGCTAATTGAATATCCTTGAATGGACTGACTAAAATGATACATGACTAATGGACTGTTATTTTGACTATGCTATAAAACTCTAAATGGAATAAACTATATTTTTGATAACACAAGCATATCTGTTATTTTTACTGTATGTTAACTAACATACAAACTTATCTCACACATTTATCTGTATGCCTATCTGACTAACGCTGCACATTCTGTTTGGCTTGTCTCCTTAACCCTCGTTGGGGAACCCAGGCTTAACACTGGTTTTGAGCCCAGGCTTTACAGAAATTTCCTTGAATTTCTTTTTCTTTGAAAGAATGTTTATTGAAAATTCCATTCTATCAAATTGAAATGTAAAAAGAATTTCTCTGCAAGGCACTAAAAGAAAAGTCTTAATCTTGAGTCTAACTTTTTAACTTTTTGCTGTAGCACTTAGACACACTTCTTTTGGGGGGGAAGACTAAAAGAAATTGTGAACATTTATAGGCAACAGAAAAAAATGAAAATATTGATGCAGGCCAAGGTTATCAACTGAGCAGATAAAATTTTAGCTGAGTCCAACTATCTTTGATAAAGTTCTGAGGTATGTAACCTGAGGCACAAATTATAAATCCATTTTTACTGACGGTATTTTTATGCAAATATGTGTAACTGTGGTAGAATAAATAAATGCCATTTCTACTTACGTGTTTGTTTCTGTTTAAGAAGGCTGTAGTTCTGTTAAGTCCGCATGGAAGGAAGCCAGGAGTCGGTGACTTAGTATCAAGCTCTTTTATTTAGTCAGGAACCAAGCTGGGGCTAAAGGAAAACTTCGCGGCTTTTTATTTCCAAGCCACGGCGGCCACGGCCAATGGCACTGCTTTGAATCTCCCACGATTCGAATTGACCAATCGCGGGAGATTCTCAGCTAGCCAATCGGCGCGGCTCGCCTAGCCAATCCGATCACCCCGCACTTTGGCTAATCAAAGCGCGGGGATCTCAAGAATTCAAATGAGGGGACAGAAAACCCCTCCTCTCTTGGTTCAGTCTTTACGTTGCATAGTCCCGTAGGTAGGCAGGGCTCCGTCTCTGCCTACTGGACCTGCGCAGGTCAGTCGTAGGTTGGATCCCAGCCGGTTCGGTCGGGGTCTCTGTTTCTCTGGACTCCGTCATGGGAACCGCCTGGTTTGTCTGGCTGGGCTGCTCTCCGCAGCTCCCTCCTGGGCTACCCGGTTTGGTTGAGCGGGTTTCACCGCTCCCGCTCGGTCTTCCCGGGTTGGTTGAGCTGGCCTGGCTGTCTCTTCCTGGCGAGGTTTCGTGCTGGCTGCTTTCAGGTGAGTATGGCTGGTTTATTTTTTCTGGGTTTTGGTTCCCTGGGTATCCCCTCCCCTCTTGGTTTGTGTTGCGGGGGTTGGTTTTGCTTGGTTGCGCGTCGGTGGTCTCTTGTGCGGTCGTCCTTGATCTTAACTGGTTGATGTGGTGTTTCCACGCTCGTCCGTTGGTTGTTTGTAGCCGGTACGAGTGTGGGTCTATTAGTTGTGTTATGATTGCTGGTACCCATCATGGGTCTCCGGTTAGGTTCTTCACGTAGACGGCATCGCCTGGTGCGAAGGTTTGGTGTTTGCTGGTGGAGTCTGGGTTGTAAGTGGGGTGTAATCTATTGAGTGGGGACCTTATTTTCCTCCCCATTAGCAGTTCTGCTGGGCTTTTATTTGTTGTGGTGTTTGGGGTTATATGCTGTATGAAAAGTAATTTATTTATTTTGTCCTGGATCTCCCCGTGGTCTATTTTCTGGATGGTTTTCTTTGTGAATTGAACCATCCATTCTGCCCTACCATTCGCTGCCGGATGCACCGGGGCTGTCAGTGCGAGGTGAATTGGGGCCCGTTGTCGGAAACGAGGACGTCCGGGAGGCCGTGTGTTGTGAAAAGTTTGCAGAGTTCTTTGGTCATGGCCTCCGTGGTGGTTGTTCTCATGTTGCTTACCTCCAGCCAGTTGGAGTAAGCATCTATGGTTATTAAGAAAGTGTGTCCTTTTGTGGGCCCGGCAAAATCTAGGTGGATCCTAGACCACGGTCCCCTGGGGGTTTCCCACTCTAGGATGGGTGCTGTGGGTGGGCTTGGCCTAGTTTCCTGGCATCGTTGACACCTTGCTACCCAGGCCTCGATCTGTTTGTCCATCCCTGGCCACCAAGCGTAACTTCTGGCCAGGGCTTTTGTCCTAATGATGCCTGGGTGCCCCTCGTGTAACAGTTCCAAAACCTTCCCTTGCAGTTTTTCCAGGATGACCACCCTATCCCCCCATAGTATGCACCCTTTTAGTAACGAGAGTTCCGTTTGCCAGTTCCGGAATGTGCTGACGGACTCATCGTTGTCCCTTTCCGGCCACCCTTTCTCTACCCAATGCAAAACCCGCGCCAGACGTTTGTCTTTATTAGTTTCTCGGGCAATGTCTGACGCAGTTATGGGTAGGTTGGATAGAGTCTCTATGCTGAGGGTGGTCGTCGTGGGTGCTGGGTCAGTGTCTGGTTCAGGTAACGGTGAGTGGCTTAAGGCATCCGCATGGTAGATATTCTTACCAGGTCGGTGTGTGAGTCCGTAGTTGTAGGCAGCCAGGAATTCGGACCACCTTGTCATTCGGGGAGACAGAATGTTCGGGGTGGCCCTGTTCCCTGCAAGGATTCCCAGCAGCGGTTTGTGGTCGGTGATGATGGTAAACGTCCGGCTGTAGAGGTACTCGTGAAACCTTTTTACTTTGGCGATGATAGCCAAAGCCTCTTTGTCCAGCTGGCTGTAGTTCCGCTCCGGTTTGGTGAGGGTCCTTGAAAAAAACACGATGGGTGCTTCTTTTCCGTCGGGGAGAGTGTGGCTGAGGACAGCGCCGACGCCAAAGGGTGATGCGTCGCATGTGATGGCTAGTGGTAGGGTCTCGGTTGTACTAGATGAGGATGGCATCTGAAGTGAGCAGGTCCTTGGTTTTCTTGAAGGCGGCTTCCTCGCGTTTCCCCCAAGTCCAGGTAGCCACCTTGTCCAAAAGCCTATGCAAAGGCTCCACCGCGGTCACCTTTTGGGGCAGGAAGACATTATAAAAGTTAAGTAGCCCCAGAAACGCCTGCAGTTCTGTTTTTGACTTGGATGTGGGGGCTTCCTTGATGGCTTTAATTTTCTTGTTGGTGGGGTGAATGCCGTGTCGGTCTAGGAGGTATCCCGCTCTGTGTACAGCTGGCATTTTTTCCTCTTCACTTTAAGCCCGGTTTCTTTGAACCTCGTTAGCACCTCCCTTAGGCGAGTCTCTAGTTCAGCCTGGTTGGTTGCCGATACTAGTACATCATTGAAGTATGGGACCACCCCCTTGATGCCCTGTAAGAGTCTTTCCATGAGGCTCTGGAAAATTCCAGGTGCCACGCTGACTCCAAATTGGAGGCGGTTGCATCTAAAGGCTCCCCAGTGGGTGACTATGGTTTGCACCTCTGCAGTTTCCTCGTTGACCGGCAGTTGCTGGTATGCTTGGGCCAGGTTGAGTTTCGCGAAAACTTTGCCCCCTCCCAGTGGGTGTAGGAGATGCTGCACTACTGGGATGGGGTAAGCGTTTTGCTGCAAGGTGCCATTTAGGGTGGCCTTATAGTCCCCGCAGATTGTCACTGACCCATCAGGCTTAATTGGGGTGACTATGGGGGTCTCCCACTGGGCGTGGTCTATGGGTTGTGATACCCCTTGCTTGATGAGCTTGTCAATTTGCTCGTCTATCTTCGGTTTGAGTGCAAACGGTACCCGCCTTGGTTTTAGGCATTTCGGGGGAACGTTTGGGTCTAGGCTGAAGGATATAGGGGGCCCTCAGTTCTTGCCTAGGGTGCCGTCGAACACTTCTTGGAAGTCCTGGGCCAGTTCCTGCTCCCAGTCGGCTTCGGCGATGTGGTCGATGCCCGTGACTGTGATGCCTAGCGGTGTGAACCATTGAAGTCCCACTAGGCTAGGTCGGTCTCAATCGACGATGGTTAAGGGAAGTCTTTCGGTGTGTCCCTTGTCGGTCACTGTAAACTGTCCTGTTCTGACTACAGGGATGCGGTTTCCCTGGTAGTCCTTGAGGATTAGTCTCTGGTTTTCTAGTTGCCTTCTCTGGACGGTAGGCACCAAGCGTTTAATTTCTTGCCAGGCTACCATTGAGAGGTAGGACCCGGAGTCCACCTCCATTTTACAGGGTTCGCCTTCAATGCCAACCTCCACGAAGACCTTTCTGGCGTCTGTGGTTGTGGCGTGGCCGATGGTGACCGTCTGATGTGTCTCTTCTCTCCGCCTGGCCTCGCCGCTTCGTTGGGCTTGTCCGTTTCGCTCCCAGCGGTTGTCTGTTGGCCGGTCTCTGGTCCTGGGGGGTGTGCTCTCTCGTCTCCGCTCGCTCGTGTCCCATCGCCTGGGGCTTTGGGTCTTCTTGAGGTGGCAAACGCGTGCGATGTGGCCCTTCTTGTCGCAGTGCCGGCAAACGGAGTCGAAGAACCAGCATTCGGATCTGGGGTGGTCACCTCTGCAACCGGCACACGTGGTCCTCGACTTACGACTCCGCCGGCTGCGCTGGTCGTGGCCTGCCTGGAGACGGTGGATGTCTTCCTCCTTGTTTGATGTGCCCGAGATGGAGTGGAGTTTGCCCTGGTGGGTGGTAGTTTCAGGTTGGGCCTCGGTCGATCTTGCAGGGTTGTTGTTTACGGTGCGGTCCCCGGTGTTTGGTCTCCGCATGCGGCCTGCTGATTGTCGGGTTGCTTCAGCGGCTGCGGCTTCGGACATGGCATCGGCGAGAGCGATGTTGCCCTTAGCCATCAACCGACTTTGGAGAACGGGGTCCCAAAGGCTGAGGACGATTCGGTCCCGAAGGGCCTCGTTCATGTTGGAGAACTCACATAGTCCTCCCAGGCGCTGCAGCTCTGCAACGAAATCACTGAGACTCTCACCCGACCTCTGGTCCTGCCGATAAAATTTGTGCTGTCGGATGAGGATGGGCACGGCTGGAGCGTAGTGTTTCCGGAGCAATGGTTTGAGGTCTGCCCAATCCATCACGGTAACGTCAGCGGGCTTGGCTAGCGCTTTTGCCATCTTAAACACTGCGGGCCCGCAGTGTGTTAGGAAGATGGCTCATTTCTTCGGTCCCGTGGCATCCTTCAGATCGTTGCATTCGAGGAACATGTGGAATCTGTCCGTGTAAGATTCCCAGTCCTCGGTAGCGGGGTTGAAGGGGGTTGGTGGCGTGATGCTGGCCATCTCATCGGTTGACTGGCTTCCGTCGGACACGTGCTTCGGTTCAGGAAAGGAATCCCACCTTCGTCGCCAGTGTTAAGTCCGCGTGGAAGGAAGCCAGGAGTCGGTGACTTAGTATCAAGCTCTTTTATTTAGTCAGGAACTGAACTGGGGCTAAAGGAAAACTTTGCGGCTTTTTATTTCCAAGCCGCGGTGGCCACGGCCAATGGCACCGCTTTGAATCTCCCGCGATTCGAATTGACCAATCGCGGGAGATTCTCAGCGAGCCAATTGGTGCGGCTCGCCTAGCCAATCCGATCGCCCCGTGCTTTGGCCAATCAAAGCGCGGGGATCTCAAGAATTCAAATGAGGGGACAGAACAAGTTCCATAACCCTCACTTTGGAAATAAGCTTTTCTGAAATCAGCTATACTCATATCTGAATAGGCACCGGTAATCTATCTAAACTTCCTATAGAAAAGTAAAAGTGCTTCCAGAAATAGTTTTTTATTTGCAAAAAATAAGGGCATGAGAGAATTTGCTGCAATGTTATTTGTATGGTTGAGTTTATTGCTTAATTCTCTATAAGGATAAGTTTATTGCTTAATTATCTATAAGAAGGCTGAACTCTTATGCACGCTTACCAGTAAGTAAACTGCACTCAATCTAGTCAGAGTAATTTCTAAATAAGCATATAGAACATATTTTTTAATTCATGCCCTTGGTCATTTATAAGATACCATGCAGAAGGAATTATCTGCAATTGATATGCAAGGAAGTGATATTTACAAGCCATGCCCTTGATTACTCCTAGATAGACATACAGAGAAAAAATACTGATGTTTTCACTTATTTTAGACATTCCGGCATTTTGGGAAAGCACTGTTTATAGTTTAATTCCAGTTTAATTTGACCTCCTTAAAATTGGAATTACAGTGCTGATATGAACACAATGGAAGTAAATATAATAAAACATTCATTTGATAACTTGTTTGGTCTATATAAGGACTATCACTCGGGTTTTAGAGAGATGGGAGAGAGAGAGAGACAGACAGACAGTCAGAAAGACAGAGACAGAGACAAAGAGACAGAGAGAGAGAGAGACAGAGAGACAAAGAGAGAGATAGAGACAGACAGAGACAGAGACAGAGATAGACAGAGATAGAGAAAGACACACGCACACACACACACAGAGGGAGACAGAGACACAGAGGGAGGGAGGGAGGGAGAAAGAAAGAAAGAAAGAGAAAGGGAGGGGACAGAGAGAAGAGAAGAGAAGAGAAGAGAAGAGAAGAGAAGAGAAGAGAAGAGAAGAGAAGAGAAGAGAAGAGAAGAGAAGAGAAGAGAAGAAGACACAGGGGGACTCTTTCTATCCCAGAGGGCATGAACATTATTTGGATTCAACAGAGGTAATCCTTTGTGGTATGTGACAGAATGAAGAACTTCATGAGCACCCATATAACTACTGCAGCCACAATGCAGTTAGACCATCTAAATTCCCTCCTTATTATGGGTTCTTCCTTTAGACAGCCATGTATATTGTCTCAGTTGTGAAACACACAATTAACGTTCTGCTTTTTACAGCTTTTCCACTGCTTTATATTTTACAACTGGTACTGTGTTTGGATACATTATAGCAGCAATCAGTCAAAAGACAGTTTGCCAGCCATGCTAAAAAGATAAATTCTCTGAACTTGCTTAGTGTTGTACTATAAAATCCTGGCATCTGTATGTTACAGAAATAACTTTTTTAAAGAAAAAAGTTCCTATATGTTAAAGACAACTACAAACAGCATTCCATAATATAAAGACCTAATATTTTTTAAATAAAGCTCATAAAATGAACATCTTTAATCATAAACTGATTTGCCTTCAACTAGTTATAAAAAGTTTACTGTTAAAAAAATGATTTTTAACACAGCTTGTGAGTTCTGGCATGCTAATTCCAGTCCAGATGTTGACACTGAGCCTATTTGAAGTCCCATCGTCTTCTGTTGTTCTGAGGCAGAATGGGACAATTCACCATGGCCAATTCATAACCGTCAACTGTCTGTGGGACAACTTGCCATGGTACAATTTAACAATTCAATTATTCGAAATAAATAAAAAGATATTTTAATTTTTGTCATGTATATTTCATTCTGTCCCTCCTTTGGTATCCTTTCTTTATTGGTTCTATGCCACCATTTATCTGAAGTTAGTGTAATTCTTGTCCTGCCGCAGGTTGTCCCATGGCAAATTGGCTGTGGCAAGTTGTCCCACAGTGAATTGGCCATGGCACTTCAGCTGTGATGAGTTAGATGTGGCAAATTGTCATAAGACCCATTATGAGGTGGGACTCTGTGAAGTTCCAGACCCAGCTGAAACACCACTGTGCTGCTAAGGTAGGAAGCAGACTGATTTCAGAAATCACTGCGTGTAGTATAATTTTGAGCTGGGGTTTATGCTGTAGTCTCATAAGAAATCTAGAATTCCTTGTAAAAATATTGTTATTGAAAAAAACCTCATCCTTTTTGAAAGGTTTATTTCAATGCAATGCAATTGGTGGACTGGATTCATGCAAGAAGTGTCTTGTCTTCCTCACTATTCCTTTTCTTTATGGACTGAAAATACAGACTCATTTAAAAACTATTAAAAGAAATTTTAAATTCTACTCTTTTTTTTTTTTTGATTCCTGAATTGGAATTACCAACACATGAATTTTATGTTACCTTAGTAGGATTCCTATTATATCACAATTTAGATATGTATATAGGAAGTAGCAATGGCTCAGGGGCTAAGACGATCAGCTTGTTGATCAGAAAGCTCAGCAGTTCAGCAGTTCGAATCCCTAGCACTGCATAATGGAGTGAGCTCCTGTTACTTTTCCCAGCTTCTGCCAACCTAGCAGTTTGAAAGCATGTAAAAATGCAAGTAGAAAAATAGGGACCACTTTGGTAGGAAGATAACAGCGTTCCATTTGCCTTTGGCATTTAGTCATACCAGCCACATGACCACAGAGACGTCTTTGGACAGCACTGGCTCTCTTCAGCTTTGTAACGGAGGTGAGCACTGTTAAGCCTGGGTTCCCCAACCAGGGTTAAGGAGACAAGCTAAACAGAATGTGCAGCGTTAGTCAGATAGGCATACAGATAAATGTGTGAGATAAGTTTGTATGTTAGTTTACATACAGTAAAAATAACAGATACGCTTGTGTTATCAAAAATATAGTTTATTCCATTTAGAGTTTTATAGCATAGTCAAAATAACAGTCCATTAGTCATGTATCGTTTTAGTCAGTCCATTCAAGGATATTCAATTAGCAAAGTCCGTGTAGAATATCCAATGTCAGTTCACTTACAAATAAATCAGTCCTTTCTCTCTCCTTTTCCAGTAGGGGAAAAACGCAGTCTTGAATCCATCCAGTAATTAGGGATCATTAAGCCAGAGAGAGCAAGCTGAGGTACCTTGCTTCTTTTATGGTGCTTTTACAACCACTCCCTTAATTGCAATCCTACAGTTAAAGTTGCAGACACTTTAATTAACAAACTATGATAACATATTTATTATTTTACCTAAACCAGTTAGGGTAAACAATGTTAGAGCTGGAAACAACTAGCACATATGTGTGAGGGGAACTTTATCTTTATAGGAGGTCAATAACTCTATTATTTTGAGCAAAGGTATGTTTTTAAAAAGCAACTAAGTCTAGAGTCAGAGAATATATTTTGCCAACCCATTTTCTTATCAGTACAGACAATGTAGATGAAGAAATCATTTTTTTAACAATCTGAAAAGTGAAGCACTAAAAGAAATAAAAGAAAACTGAAGGCATCTAAATAAAGAGTTTAATGAATGAACAGCTCTTTTAAATTGGGCTTCTTTCTTATGCAATGGATTATTTTTCAACTGTGTGGTAATTTACATACCAGTCAATTTGCATATATTAACCCAAGCCCCCTCTACCTTTTCCATCTACCTCCTTTCTGAGTCACATCTTATTATAATTCTTTTGGGACCAGACAAATTAAATCTGTTGAGGCTATATTAATTCATCCAAAGTATACTGTGCAGGTTTTTTTAAAATAAATAATCACTGGTAGCATGATGGATTTGTATCTCTGAATGAAATTACTCACTCACTTTACCTTTCTCTTCCAAGCAGCCTGAGAAAGAGCAAGATACTATGATGAAAAGAATGATATGGTTTCAGAGGTGCTATTCAACCAGTTCGCATCTATTTGGTCAAATTGGTAGTGGTTATTTGGCATGGGTCGCAATCCCTGGCTGGCCACACTCCCAACCCTGTTGCCTGGTCACTCACTTGCAATCGCTCTCCTAGCTTTCCGTTCCCCACATCCTCTTTCTCCCCCGGAAAAGGAAGAAAGGCATAGACACTGCAAGTATCACTTTCCCCATGTGAGTTAAAGTGTCTGGAGTGAGAAAGAGTGCGGTCTGACAGAGGGGGTGGGGGAATCCACTCAAGCCTTGGAGAAATTTAAAGGAGCTGCTTCCAAAATGCTTGCCTGTTAAGTGCTCTCTCTGTGTGTGTGTGTGTGTGTGTGTGTGTGTGTGTATGAGAGAGAAAGAAAGAGGAAGAGAGAGAGAGAGAGAGATAAAACTCCATGCTATTATTTTTAATTGTTCTATTATTTATCATGTGTTTGTACACTGTCCCTACACCTAGAGTGATTTTTCTGCCTTTCTTTTGCCCAGGGCTACCACATATTTGTCAGGGTTTACATGCATTCAATGTCAATAGTCCAGAGCATAAAATACACATATGTTTAACAAGAGTTGAAAAGGGACCTTGGAGGTCTTCTAGTCCAACCCCCACCTCAGGCAAAAAAACTGAGGATGCCAAACTCTGAGTAGAAATCATGAGAAAGGTGTCAGAATAATACTTAGAAGGGACCTTGGGGTGAACCCTATACCATTTCAGAGAAATGGCTGTCCAGTCTTTTCTCAAAAACTTCCAGTGATTGAGCACCCAGAACTTCTGGAGGCAGGCAGTTCCAGGGGTTAATTGTTCTCACTCTCAGGAAGTTTCTCCTTATTTTTAGGTTGCTTCTTTCTGTTCAGTTTCCATCCATTGCTTCTTGTTTGCATTCTGCTTCTTTGGAAAATACATTGTCCCCCTTTCTTTGTGGCAGCCCCTTAAAAGCCTGTTGCCTTTCACACTTTTGAGTAAAGCCTGTGAGCCATTTCCTCCTTTCATGAATGTATATCTATAGTATGCAGATAATAAAGTCAAAAAAGATGAACAACATTTTTACAGAACTATAGATAAGTTGAGGCTGGGTGACAAGGAATGGCTGGGAGGGGAGGGGTCATTTGAGGCACCCCTTGATGTGAGTGACATTGAGTTGGCCATGCCCACCCAGTCACATGACCACCAAGCCATGCCCACCCAGTCACATGACCACCAAGCACATCCACCCAGTCACATGACCACTAAGCCATACCCATCCAGTCACATGACCATAAGCCACGCCCACAGAACCGGTAGTAAAAAAAATTTGAATTCCACCACTGAATGGCTTCCTTTGAGAAAATGCAGGTGGGACATCAGAGGAGCAGGAAGGGTTAGAGACAGAGCATAGGCTGGATACTTAGGCTGAGTAAGCCTGAGTATGATAAAGGCTGAGTAAGTCTTTATCAGGCAAAAATCCCTATGTTACTTTTTCAAATGAATTCATTGATGCAGAATTTGGGAGGGGGAAGAACAACTCAAATACAATGAGAAGAAATTTTTAAAAATGAAAGATGAACTTAATTAATTGCATCATCTTCTAGACATGGATTCTTTAGATGGACACATCCACAATAGACACATCTCTCTTTGCAGTGTTTTTTCATCTCATTTCAATAAACAATCTCATTGGAAGTTTTCCATAAAATATTTTACTTAGTGTCCTTAATTTTAAGTCTTTTTTCTTGATATAACTTCAGTTTTGAATGCTACTGTTAATGATTAATCATTTTATTGAAGAGTTCTATTAAAAATTTGGGAAAATCATTATTTAAAATTCAAATTTCAGTCTTGAAAGTAGTTCAAAACCATTGAAGCAATACCAATAATCTAATCCTTATGTATCCTGCACCCTGATTCTGCTAATCTTATTTTTTTAAAAAGTTTTTCCATTGATTTCTGAAAACTGAAAAAGATATTATTTATCAAGTCAAAGTGTTCTTCTAGATGATACATGAGTCTTCAGGAATTTTTCCCAAATTTCAGTCTTGAAAGTAGTTCAAAACCGGGAGAAGGCGGAGCTTCGTGCCGGCGTTACAGCTGCGATCTTGGGGCTCTGAGATCGCAGCTGATATTTTCGCCCCTGGTCGGTCCTAACGGACCTAAATCGTCCCGGAGAGACGGTGATCGCGAAGGGCACTGTTCCAGGATCCCAGAGACATCGCAAAGTCTCTGGTTAGATTCGGAAGAAGCCCTTTTGCTGGCGGCGGAGAGGCAGCCTCCATAGCTGCTGAAGTCGGGACAGCTCCGAAAAGAAAGTGACTGGATTGAAGTGTGTCGGTTGGGTGAGAAAAACTCTTTTGTGTTGCAAATTCGATGAGATTGGAAAGTTCATTCTGAAGAGAGGAGGAAGCTGTGGGTTTTTTTTTTTGACTGAAATTGTTTGAGCGGCGTTTTTAAAGTGCTGTCAAATTGAGGCTTGGAGTGTTTTTTTTTTTTTTTTTTTTATATATTCTTTGGGAAAGATTTTACTGTGACTTAGGTAACCGGACTGAATTTTCTTATATATATACTTTTAGGCTCCCTTTGACTTTTTTATTTTTTTTAGGATAGAGGCTTCCTTTGGCCATTTTTTTTTTCTCTTTTTTTTTTTTTATATATTAATTCTTTTTTCCGGTTGGGGCTGAGAAAGAGCATTAAGAAACTTTGTAACACTGCCAACTAGAGGCTTGAAAGTACTCTATTTGAATTGGAGAGAATTGTAAAAAGACCTCATCTCAAGGACTTTTTAACGTGATAAGATAGAGGGAGAGCACAGCAAAATATTATTGCAGGTGCTTTCCTGGACTGTTATTAACACTTGAGGTTTGGCTTTGAAGCTGTTGGAGAAGAGAGTCATAACAAGAGCCTTGGATAAATAACAAAGTGCAGTGTGTTTTTTTTATATGTACCCCATTTGTTAGTTTTTTTTATATATATTTTTATTTTTGCCTTTTAATTTAAAGGGAAAGCCTCAGAGTTTCTTCTCTTTTCTTTTTTATTTTTTTTTATTTTTATTGGGATTTTTTTGCTTTTTATATATATATTTTTTTTTTGATTATTCTGTTGTTGTGGTTGATTTTTTTTTTTGTTTTTTCTCTTCTTCCTCTTTTGGATTATTTTTTTGGATTATTGAGATTTCTCAATTGGATTAAGGTGTGAAGAACCTGAAGGAATTTTTTGCTTTTTGTTTTTCTTCTCCCACTTTTTGCATTTTCCTTTCTCTTTTGCTTTTAATCAATATTATTATTTTTGGATTTGTTTGTTTTTTTCTTTCTATTTTTTCCTTTTTTATGGTGAATTATTTCGTAATTGGATTAGGGTCTGGAAGAACCCGAAGATTTCTCCTCTTCTTTTTTTTCTGTTTCCTCTTTGGTTTCGTGTTTTTTACTATTGGAGTTCTCCATTTTGGATTATAATTGGCTGCCCTACCAGTTGGGTTAAAAGTTAAGAAGAATTTGAAGTTTTGCAAACATTGAAATGAGCAAGAAACTAATACCATCTGGCATTGCTGCTTCTACCTCTGCTTCCCCACCAGCTGGAGGACAACGTTTAATTCAGACAATGTTGAAGCAAGATAAGGAACAAGAAAAAATATCTTTACAGTTACAGATGATTATTCAAGGAATTCAAGATCTCAAGACAAAATCAGACACCATTGAACAAAGAATAGAGAAGACTGATGAAAAAGTGGAAAATATTAAACAAATGATGGTTAAGTATGAGGAGAAATTCCAAAAAATTGAGGAAGAAGGAAAACAAAGAGAGAAGAAGATTGAAAATATTGACAGTAGATTAACAGCGGTCGAACAAGAAAAAGGTGGGATGCTGAGGTGGGAGATGGAAAGGTCAGAATTTTACCTCAGATTTCAAAATATAGAGGAGGAAAAAGGAGAAAATCTGGCAGCGGTAATGATAGAAATTTTGGCAGATGCTTTGGAAATTACACAGGAAAAGATGATGGATGGAATAGATGAGATATATCGAGTCTATACAAGATATGCGATGAGAAACAAATTACCCAGGGAAGTTCATATTAGATTTACCAAAAAATCCATTAAAACGCAAATATTACAAGTAGCAAGAGAGAAAACACTGAAATACAAGGGTAAAGAGGTTGTGGTTTTGAAACAAATACCTAGAAGAGTGAGAGAGATGAGAAGAGAATATCAATTTCTGACCAAAATACTATTGGAAAATGAAGTGAATTATAGATGGCTGATTCCAGAAGGATTAATGTTTACGTGGCAAGAGCAGAGATATAGAATTGACTCAATTGAGAAAGCAGAACTTTTTCAAGCAGAATTTTTTGGAGGAAGAAGAGAGGAAGCAGAGAAGGAGACTTCATTAATTGTGTTTCAAGATGAACAACTGGAGACTGAAAAAGAGAAAGGAGCAATAGGGGGACAGATTGATAATAAAGAACAGCGTGAAGTGAGACCCACGAGAGCTGTTAGATCTAAATATAAAGCATAATTATGGAGGAAAAAAAACTGATTACAATGAATATAAACGGACTTAATTCAGCTGTTAAGAGAAGGAAAATTTTTCATAAATTAGAGAAATTAAAATTTGATATAATTTGTTTACAAGAAGTTCATATTAAAAAACAACATGAACAATTGTTATTACAGCCAAAATTAGGGAAAATATTTACCTCTTTGACTCAATGTAAGAAAAGAGGTGTGGTTTTATATATTAAAGAGGCTATTCCAGCAAAATTGATTTACTCGGATGAAGATGGAAGGGTATTAATGGTAGAAATAATGGATAATAACATAAAAATACTCTTGATTGCAATTTATGCTCCGAATGATAAACAAGAAGAGTTTTATAAAAAACTGCACATGAAAATAATTGGACTGGACTATGTTAATATAATTATGATGGGAGATTTTAATGGAATTGTGGACAATAAACTGGACTATATAGCAACAACAACAAAGCAAAATAGAAAGGCTCTCCCAAGGTCCTTTTTTAAAATGACAGATGAATTAACTTTAAAAGATATTTGGAGAGAAAGAAACGTTAAAGCTAAACAATATACTTTTTATTCAAATAGACATTTATCATGGTCCAGATTAGATATGATTTGGATCTCAACAGAACTAATATCTAATATTAAAGAAACAAGCATTGAAACAAGTACATGGGCAGATCATAGCCCAATGACAATTAAATGGAAGGGACAAAAAAAAAGATCGAGATGGACATTAAATAATACTATTTTAAAGGAGAAAGATTTTACACAATGGATGGAGAAGGAATTGGCTTTTTTCTTTAGAGAAAATAAAAAAGAGGATACTTCAATGCAAAATGTGTGGGACACTATGAAGGCATATGCTAGAGGTTTGATAATAGATTATACAAGAAAAAAGAACATTAGGAAAAGGCAAGCTTCTAAGGCCTTGGAAAATGAGTATAAAACTCTTGAAAAAGAATTACAGAAAATGCCACAGAAAAAGGATATTAAATTGAAGCTGGATATAACTAAACATAAAATGGATTTAATAGAGAAAGAAGAATTGGCACAGAAAATTAGAAACTCTAAACAGAATTATTTTGAAGATGCAAATAAACCAGGTAGATGGCTAGCATATAAATTGAGAAAAGAGAAGGAATCAAGAAAAATATTGAAGTTAATAGATGAACAAGGCCAAGTTTGTTATGGGAATAAGGAGAAAAAAGAAATTATCCGAGATTTTTATGGGCAATTATATAAACAAGAGAATATTGATGAAGGAAAAGTTAAACAGTATTTACAGGAAGCTAATCTACCAAAGATACCTAAAGAGACTGAAGAAATGCTAGAAAGCAATATAACAATGATGGAACTAAATGAAGCATTTAAGAGACAAAATAATGGGAAAGCTCCGGGCCCAGATGGGCTTCCAGTAGAATTCTATAAAACATTTCAAGAACTATTGAGCATCCCATTGTTAGAAGTTATGAATGAAGTTATGTTAAAAAAGATGATACCTAAAACATGGTCAGAGGCTTATATTACACTTATACCAAAGGAAGAGACTGACCCATTGCAAATTAAGAATTATAGACCTATTTCTTTATTGAATGCAGACTATAAAATCTTTGCTTCAATCTTAGCAGAAAGACTTAAAAAATATTTAAACAATTTTATCCACTCAGATCAAAATGGATTTCTGCCAAAGAGACAAATTAGAGACAATATGAGAGTAATCTTGGATACTTTGGAATATTATGAGGCTCATCCTGAAAAACAAATGGCTTTGATATTCTTAGATGCTCAAAAAGCATTTGACAACGTGAATTGGAGATTTATGTTATTGTTATTGGAGCAGATGGGTTTTGCCAAAAAATTTATTCAAGCAATAGAAGCTATATACAATAAACAGACAGCAAGGGTAATGATGGAGGGGGAACTTACAGATCTTATTAATATAAGAAAAGGCACAAGACAAGGATGCCCCCTATCTCCCTTGCTATTTGTGTTGACCTTGGAAGTCTTGAATAGAAATATTAGGGATGATAAAAGCATAAAAGGAATGAAAATTAAGAAGGAAGAATATAAGCTACAAGCTTTTGCTGATGATTTAGCTTTTATTTTGGAAAATCCGATTGAAACAGCTCCAAAGTTACTGGAAAGGATAGAGTCATATGGGGAGGTGGCTGGTTTGAAAATAAACAAAGATAAAACAAAGATTTTGACAAAGAATATGTTATTGAGACAGAGAGAAGAATTGGCAGATCTTTTGAAAATTCAAGTTACAAATAAGGTTAAGTATTTGGGGATATATTTGACAACAAGATGTAGCACATTAAAGGAGGATAATTATATTAAACTTAAACAACAGATAGCTACAGATTTGAAGAAGTGGGAAAACTTGCAATTGTCATTAATAGGGAGAATTTCAACAATCAAGATGAATATCTTACCTAGAATATTATTTTTGTTTCAAACAATACCAATTAGACTTGGAAAAGACTATTTTGAAGATCTAAATAAAATTATGTTGAAGTTTATATGGCAAGGTAAAAAAGCGAGAATAAAGCTAAAGCTTTTGCAAGATGCTAGAATTAGAGGAGGTTTTGGTCTGCCTAATTGGGAATTGTATTATCAAGCTGCAAATTTGATGTGGGTCAAAGAATGGATAACATTAAGGAAACATAGGTTGTTGACATTAGAAGGGCATGATTTGCTGTTGGGTTGGCATGCTTTCTTATGGTATAAGGGAACTAAAACACAGGGTTATTTTAGAAGACATTATGTACGGGAGTCTTTGTGGTTAAATTGGGAGAAGATAAAAAGACAATGTTATTTGAAAATTCCAGTTTGGTTATCGACCATTGAAGCATTTTCCTATCCTATAATTTACAAGAGGGAACAAACAGTTAGATATGGGGAACTTTTGGATGAAAAGGGTGAACTTAAATCGATCCAAAACTTAGAAGAACAAGGTATAAGGATGAATTGGTTTTCATATGCACAAATACACTCAAGGTATGATGAAGATTCTAAAACGGAGGGATTTTATGATAAGCAGACTGATTTAGATAAGATTTTGATGGGTACTGATGAGAAGGTGATTAAAAAATTATATGGTTATTTACTGGGAATGAAATTAGAGGAAGAACAAGTTAAAGAAACTATGATTGTTTGGGGGAAGAATTTTGGATATGGGATTGATTTGGAGAAATGGCAGAAATTGTGGTCTCAAAATTATAAAATGACAATGTCAACAGCATATAAAGAAAACTTGTATAAGATGTTTTACAGGTGGCACTTTCCCCCGACAAGAATAGCAAGAATGTTTAAGAACAAATCTGAAAAATGCTGGAAATGTCATCAGATACCCGGCTCGTATTACCATATGTGGTGGACTTGTGAGGATGCTAGAAAATATTGGACTATAATTCGCATGTGGTTGGAAAAAATGATAAAGAAACATATTGATTTGAAACCAGAGATCTTCTTATTGGGAATTTTACCTGATATATATAGTAAAGATTTGAAATACCTGATTGTAAATGTATTAACAGCGGCCAGGATTGTATTTGCTAAAAATTGGAAGAATGAGAAAATACCATTACAGGAAGAAATTGTCAAGAAAATATTGGAATGTGCTGAGATGAGTAGATTGACATTTGAAATTAGAGAGCAAGAGGATAAACAATTTTATGAAATTTGGGATCTTTTTTATAAATGGCTGGATGATAAAATACGATAATAGAATATTTAGAATGCTAGATAGTAAGGAATATCTTTATTTTGCTATTATTTTGCTATTTGATATTATATTTATAAAGGATTTTTTAGGATTGATTTGATATGACTAGATGATTTGTTATAGAGTAAACTGGCTTAAAGTATTGTTAGCTCATTAAGCATGAATGATTAAAAATATAGTCAAAAACTTCTTTTTTTAGTGATATTAGGATATATAAATTTGGATTGACAATATGAGTTGTTATGTAATGTAATTGTAATTTGAGACTACAGAATGAATGCACAAAAATGATGAACCAACTGACACACTGGATGTACATATAAGAGTTGATGTTTTTATGTTTTGTTTGTCTTGTTTGTTTGTAGAAAATTAATAAAAACTTTTTTTAAAAAAAAAAAGAAAGTAGTTCAAAACCATTGAAGCAATACCAATAATCTAATCCTTATGTATCCTGCACCCTGATTCTGCTAATCTTATTTTTTTAAAAAGTTTTTCCATTGATTTCTGAAAACTGAAAAAGATATTATTTATCAAGTCAAAGTGTTCTTCTAGATGATACATGAGTCTTCAGGAATTTTCCACAAGATGAAAATACTTTACCCATGGTACCTTAACAACATTTCTTGTTGTACTCATAGTTAACCACATTTTGTATAATGGTGGTAAAAGATATTTAGCATGAACATTCATTCTTAGATAAGTGTCTTTTAAGTGTGAATAAATACAAAGTAAAACTAATCACATACCAGAGCAAAAATAATATTCAGAAACTGGATAAGCAATTTGGACAAGAGGATAAGAATAAGCATTACTGTAATTTAAAAATGGTTGTTATCACCTGGAAAACTAGACAGGTGAGTGTAGCAAAGGCAAATGATATATCTAGTGGTCTATGCTGTGGTATGCAGTAGTTAGAATGCAGTATTGCATTTTGAGTCTCACCTGCTCAAGGTTGACTCAGCCTTCGTGATTGATTCAAATTGTTTGTGAGGCCATCCAATGTAATACATTTTCTGATCAGATTCCCCATTTAAGAATCTGAGCTTTCAAGCCTCTTTACCAATAAGCATAAGAATACACTTTGAGTTTGGCCCTGAAGGAGATCCTAAACTAGAAACAGAAACACATGGCAAAAATATTTATTGCAGATTGTATACCTTTTTAAACTCTTCATTTTTTACAACTAAACCTTTAATGTATATAATCATATAATTACTTATCATGTCCCTCTTTCTTCATTTTCTCCATTTCTCAAATAATACACTGATATTTACTGTACATTTTTTTTCAAATATCAGGAACTTCATTTAGACTCCACAGGAAAGTTTTTTCCTTATGTACCTTTGATCTCTGCTTAATATAAAAATTTCAGATTGTGATAGCTTTATTTCAGGTATATAATACTGTGCAAGTGCTTTTATTTAAAAAATAATGATGTGAAAATACCAGATTTAAGGTATATTTTAACTGAACTCTTGTTTCAAACCAAATTAAGCTTGGCAACTAATGCAGGTTAAAAAATAATTCAAGAAAAAGGGGAAGAAGGCAGAGCTTCATTTCGGCGATACAGCTGCGATCTCGGGGCTCTGAGATCGCAGCCGATATTTTCGCCCCTGGTCGGTCCCAACGGACCTAAACCATCCAGTAGAGATGGTGATCGTGAAGGGCATAGTCCCAGGATCCCAGGTATATCACAAAACCCCTGGTTTGATCCGGGAGAAGCTCTTTTGCTGGCGGCAGAGAGGCAGCCTCCATAGCTGCTGAAGTCGGAACAGCTCCAGAAAGGAAGTGGCTGGAAGTGAAAGTATGTCAGCTGGGTGAGAAACTTCTTTTTTGTTGTAAATTCGCTGAGATTTGAAAGGGCACCCTGAATACAGAAGAAACCTGTGAGATTTTTTTTTGACAAAAACTGTATGAGCGGCGTTTTTTAAAGTGATGTCAAATTGAGGCTTGGATTTTTTTTTCTTTTTCTTACTTTTTTTTCTTGGGACTTTAGTGTGACTTTGTAGGTAACCGGATTGAATTTTCTCTCACATATATTTTTATGCTCCTTTTGATTTTTTAATTATCTTTTAGGATAGAGGCTCCCTTTGGCTATTTTTTCTTTTTATAATTTTTTTTTCTGGCTGGTGGGGGGAGAGTATTAAGAAACTTTGTAACACTGCCAACTAGAGGCTTGAAAATATTCTATTTGAATTGGAGAGAACTGTAAGAAGACTCCTTCTCAAGGACATTTCAATGTGATAAGATAGAGGGAGAGTACAGCAAAATATTATTACAGGTGTTCTCCTAGACTCTTATCAATATTTTAACACTTGAGGCTTGGCTTTGAAGCTAGTGGAGGAGAGAGTCATAATAAGAGCCTTCGACAACTAAATAAAGTGCAGTGTGCTTTCTCATTTTTTTTCTTTTACTTGTGTGATACTCCTACTCACCAGCCTCTTTGTAAATTTTAATTCTAGTAATATTCTTATTTTTGCTTTTTATTTCAAAGGGAAAGCCTCAGAGCCTTTTCTTTATTTTTCTTTTTTCTCCTTATCTTTACTGGGATCCTTTTGCTTTTTCTATTCATGTTTTTGGACCACTCTGTTTTTTCTTTTTGATTATTGAGACTTCCTAATTGGATTAAGGTGTGAAGAACCTGAAGGAATTTCTTTATTTTTCTTTTATATTCTTTTCTTTATTTTTGTTCTTTTTCTTCTTAATCAATATTATTATTTTTGGTTTTTTTTTCTTTCTATTTTTCATTTTTTATGGTGGACTACTTCGTAATTGGATTAGAGTCTAGAAGAACCTGAAGATTTTTCTTCTTTTTCTTCTTTTTTTTTTTCTCCTTTTTCTTCTTTGGTTTTGGGCTTTTTATTATTAGTTTTTCCATTTTGGATTATAACTGGCTATTCTACCAGTTGGATTAAAAGCTAAAAAAATTTGAAGCTTTTGAAGCATTAAAATGAGCAGGAAACCAATATCATCTGGCATTTCTACTTCTACCTCTGCCTCCCCACCAGCTGGAGGACAACGTTTAATTCAGATAATGTTGAAGCAACATAAAGAACAAGTGACTTTACAGATGATTATGCAAGGAATTCAAGATCTCAGGATAAAAATAGACACTATTGAACAAAGAAGAGAGAAGACTGATGAAAAAGTGGAAAATATTAAACAAATGATGGTGAAGTATGAGGAGAGATTCCAAAAAAATTGAGGAAGAAGGTAAACAAAGAGAGGAGAAGACTGGAAATATTGACAATAGATTAAGTGGTTGAACAAGATAAAAGTGGGATGTTGAGGTGGGAGATGGAAAGGTCAGAATTTTATCTCAGATTTCAAAATATAGAAGAAGAAAAAGGACAAAATTTGGCTGCGATAATGATAGAAATTTTGGCGGATGCTTTGGAAATTACAGAGGAAAAGATGATGGATGGAGTAGATGAGGTATATCGAGTTTATACAAGATATGTGATGAGAAATAAATTACCAAGGGAAGTTCATATTAGATTTACCAAAAAATCCATTAAAACACAAATACTACAAATGGTAAGAGAGAAGACATTGAAATACAAAGGCAAAGAGATTGTGGTTTTAAAACAAATACCCAGAAGAGAGAGAGAGATGACAAGAGAATATCGATTTCTGACCAAAACACTATTGGAAAATGAAGTGAATTATAGATGGCTGATTCCAGAAGGATTAATGTTTATGTGGCAAGAGCAGAGACATAGAATTGATTCAATTGAGAAAGCAGAACTTTTCCATGCAGAATTTTTTGGAAGGAGAGAAGAGGAGGCAGAGAAAGAGGTCTCATTAATTGAGTTTCAAGAGGAACAATTGGAGACTGAAAAAGAGAAAGGTGCAGTAGGTGGACAGGTGGATAGTAAAAAACAGCGTGAAGTGAGATCCACGAGAGCCGTGAGACCTAAATATAAAGCATAATCATGGAAGAGAAAAAATTGATTACAATGAATATAAATGGACTCAATTCAGCTGTTAAAAGAAGAAAAACCTTTCATAAATTAGAGAAATTAAAATTTGATATAATTTGTCAACAAGAAGTTCATATTAAAAAACAACATGAATAATTGTTAATACAGCCAAAATTAGGGAAAAGATTTACTTCTTTGACTCAATGTAAGAAAAGATGAGTGGTTCTATACATTAAAGAGGCTATCCCAGCAAAACTGATCTACACAGATGAAGATGGAAGAGTATTAATGGTGGAAATAATGGTCAATAATATAAAAATACTCTTGATTGCAATTTATGCTCCAAATGATAAACAAGAAGAGTTTTATAAAAAAACTACACATGAAAATAATTGGACTGGACTATGTTAATATAATTATGATGGGAGACTTTAATGGAATTGTGGACAATAGATTGGACTATATAGCAACAACAACAAAGCAAAATAGAAAGACTCTCCCTGAATCTTTTTTTTTTAAATCACAGACAAATTAACTTTAAAAGATACTTGGAGAGAAAGAAATGTTAAAACTAACAATATACTTTCTATTGAAATAGACATTTATCATGATCCAGATTGGATATGATTTGGATCTCAACAGAATTAATATCTAATATTCAAGAAACAAATATTGAAACAAGTACTTGGGCAGATCACATCCCAATGACAATTAGATGGAGGGGACAAAAAAAAGTTCGAATTGGACATTAAACAATACTATTTTAAAGGAAAAAGATTTTATACAACGGATGGAGAAGGAACTGGCTTTTTTCTTTAGAGAAAATAAAAAAGAAAATACTTCAACACAGAATGTTTGGGATACAATGAAGGCATATGGTAGAGATTTGATAATAGATTATACAAGAAAAAAGAATATTAGGAAAAGGCAATCTTCTAAGGCCTTGGAAGATGAGTATAAAACGCTTGAAAAAGAATTACAGAAAATGCCACAGAAAAAAAGATATTAAATTGAAGCTGGATGTAATTAAACATAAAATGGAATTAATAGAGAAAGAAGAATTGGCACGGAAAATTAGAAACTCTAAACAGAATTACTTTGAAGATGCAAATAAACCAGGTAGATGGCTAGCATATAAATTGAGAAAGGAGAAGGAATCAAGAAAAATACTGAAGCTAATAGATGTTCAAGGCCAAGTTTGTTATGGCAATAAGGAGAAAAAGGAAATGATTCGAGATTTCTATGGACAACTATATAAACAAGAGAATATTGATGAGGAAAAAGTCAAACAGTATCTACAGAATGCTAACTTACCGAAGATACCTAAAGAGACTGAAGAAATGCTAGAAAGAAATATAACAATGATGGAATTAAATGAAGCACTTAAGAAACAAAATAATGGGAAAACACCAGGTCCAGATGGACTTCTGGCAGAATTCTATAAAACATTTCAAGAATCATTGAGCATCCCATTGTTAGAAGTTATGAATGAAGTTATGTTAAAGAAGATGATACCCAAAACATGGTCAGAGGCTTATATTACACTTATTCCAAAAGAAGAGGCTGATCTACTGCAAATTAAGAACTATAGACCTATTTCTTTATTGAATGCAGACTATAAATTTTTTGCTTCAATTTTAGCAGAAAGACTTAAAAAATATTTAAATAATTTCATCCACCCAGATCAAAATGGATTTCTGCCAAAGAGACAAATCAGAGACAACATGAGAGTAATCTTAGATACTTTGGAATACTATGAGGCTCATCCTGAAAAGCAAATGGCTTTGATATTCCTAGATGCTCAAAAGGCATTTGATAACGTGAACTGGAGATTTATGTTTTTACTATTGGAACAGAAGGGTTTTGCCAGAAAATTTATTCAAGCAATAGAAGCCATATACAATAAACAGACAGCAAAGGTAATGATGGAGGGAGAACTTACAGACTTTATTAATAAAAGAAAAGGCACAAGACAAGGATGTCCCCTATCTCCTTTGCTCTTTGTGTTGACTTTGGAAGTGTTGAATAGAAATATTAGGGATGATAAAAGCATAAAAGGAATGAAAATTAAAAAGGAAGAATTCAAACTACAAGCTTTTGCTGATGACTTAGCTTTTATTTTGGAAGACCCGCTAGAAACAGCTCCAAAGTTATTGGAAAAGATAGAGACATATGGTGAGGTGGCTGGTTTGAAAATAAATAAAGATAAAACAAAGATTTTGACAAAGAACATGCTATTGAGACAAAGAGAAGAACTGGCAGACCTGTTGAAAATCCAAGTTACGAATAAGGTTTAGTATCTGGGGATATATTTGACAGCAAGATGTAGCACATTAAAAGAGAATAATTATATGAAACTTAAACAACAGATAGCTACAGACTTGAAGAAATGGGAAAACTTGCAATTGTCATTAATAGGGAGAATTTCAACAATTAAGATGAATATTTTACCCAGAATTCTATTTCTGTTTCAAACAATACCAATTAGACTTGGAAAAGACTATTTTGAAGATTTAAATAAAATTATGTTGAAGTTTATATGGCAAGGTAAGAAAGCGAGAATAAAGCTAAAGCTTTTGCAAGATGCTAGAATTAGAGGAGGTTTTGGCCTGCCCAATTGGGAATTGTACTCTCAAGCTGCAAGTCTGATGTGGGTCAAGGAATGGATAACATTAAGAAAGACTAGATTGTTGACACTAGAAGGTCATGATTTGCTGTTGGGTTGGCATGCTTTTTTATGGTATAAGGGAACTAAAACACAGGGTTACTTTAGAAGACATTATATACGGGAGTCTTTGTGGTTAAACTGGGAGAAGATAAAAAGACAATGTTATTTGAAAATTCCAGTTTGGTTATCGACTATTGAAGCATTTTCCTATCCTATAATTTATAAGAAGGAGCAAACAGTTAGATATGGGGAACTATTGGATGAAAAGGGTGAACTTAAATCAATTCAAAATTTAGAGGAACAAGATATAAAGATAAATTGGTTTTCATATGCACAAATACATTCAAGGTATGATGAAGATTCTAAAACGGAGGGATTCGATGATAAACAGACTGATCTAGATAAGATCTTAATGGGTACTGATGAGAAGATGATTAAAAAATTATATGGTTATTTACTGGGAATTAAATTAGAGGAAGAACAAGTTAAAGAAACTATGATTGTTTGGGGGAAGAATTTTGGATATGGGATTGATTTAGAGAAATGGCAAAAATTGTGGTTTCAAAATTATAAAATGACAATGTCAACAGCATATAAAGAAAATTTGTATAAGATGTTTTACAGGTGGTACTTTCCCCCGACAAGAATAGCAAGAATGTTTTAGAACAAATCTGAGAAATGCTGGAAATGTCATCAGATACCTGGCTCATATTACCATATGTGGTGGACCTGTGAGGACGCTAAAAAATATTGGACTAAAATTTGCATGTGGTTGGAAAAAATGACAAAGAAACGTATAGATTTGAAACCAGAATTCTTTTTATTGGGAATCTTACCAGATACATACAGTAAAGACTTGAAATATCTGATTGTAAATGTATTAACAGCGGCTAGGATTGTATTTGCTAAAAATTGGAAGAGTGAGAAAATACCATTACAGGAAGAAATTATTAAGAAAATATTGGAATGTGCTGAGATGAGTAGATTGACATTTGAAATTAGAGAGCAAGAGGATAAACAATTTTATGAAATTTGGGGTCTTTTTTATCAATGGCTAGATGACAAAATACGATAATAGAATATTTAGAATGTTAGACAGCAAGGAATATCTATTTTTTCGTTCGCCTTTGTTATTTGACATTATATTTATAAAGTGTTTTTAGGATAGATTTGGTATGATTATATGATTTGTTACAGAATAAACTGTTTAAAGTATTGTTATCTCAACAAGCATGAATGATTAAAAGTATAGTCAAATGATTTTTTAATAGCGATATTAGGATATATAAGTTTGGATTGACAATATGAGTTGTTATGTAACATAACTGTAATTGAGACTACAAAATGAATGCACAAAACTGATGAACCAACCGACACACTGCATGTACATAAGAGAGTTGATGTTTTAATGTTTTGTTTGTCTTATTTGTTTGTAGAAAATCAATAAAATTCTTTTCAAAAATAATAATAATAATAATTTAAGAAAAAAGCATATTTTTTATTATGCCTATATAAAGCACACTAAAATCAAGAATCTGAATGTGTTAATTTAGGCTATATATGAGGAATGTCTATGGGCAGAATGAGGGTCACTGAATGTGGCATAACATTTGGTCCAAAGCTATAAACTAATATATTTTTCCACTGAAGTTCCAAGAACAAGCTTAAGCTCTGCTAGTAAATTCATTTTCTTGTAGAGAAACTTACACTCTTTAATCTCTTCACTAAAGGAATATTGAAAAGATGGGTCTTTGGGGGCCACTTTTGCTTTAGATGAAAGAAGTATCTGGACCTATATATGGATCTTATTTTTACCTTGAGAGAACAATGCATTTTTCTAGCTAAATGACATTTATTATTGCTCTCATGATTCTTTCAGGAAAGATAAGAAATAAAGAAAAAAGTTGTCTCCTCTATCATTTTTTCTAAAAGTGTGTGTCCATCATATTATGTAATAATTACCACATTTTGAGTATAAGGAGGGAAAGGGAAAAAAGGAAGAAATGCTGGTTCCATACTCCAAGCTATGCAGTTATGAATTTTTAGCATCCTTTCCTAAAAATAAAAAGGGCAATTAATTCATAAGGGAAGATAATTGTTAATTGCTGCTTCTCTCCCTGCTGCCTCTTCTCCTCCTGTTTATGTTAAACACTGAGCCTCAACCACAGCTGCTCTCCCTGAATCATAAAAAAAGGATTTGTCAGCTTTATCGCCTGCTTGCTTCTTTCCATTCCCTCTCCCATCAGGACATTTGAGGTGGAGATGTTTCTTCTTTATCCCTTTGTCTGTCTATAAAAACAATTCAATCCTGAGTTACAGTGATATAAATAATATTTCCGCACTGAAATATCTTACCTGGGAACTAGTCTTTGATTTTTTTAATATATTTTTTTCCAGGTAGATGTTCATACTAGCACATTATGAACCATTACATCTTTTCCATCCCTTTTTCACTTAAGTCTCCCTCCCACCTTCTCCCCTTCCCTCCTCTCTCTGCATTTTTGTGTGTCTTGTATGATAAGACATAGAAGTGAGTTACTATAGAAGGAATAGCAGAACTTGAGGACAGAGTGAAAATGGGGATCAGCCTTAACTAGTCACAAGCAAACTAAATCTCTCTCCCTCTTGAGTGCTGTTGGCCCCTATCTAATGAAAATCAGCTGTTGACCATTACTTGAAAAGATTCCTGTACATTTAGCCTTTAGAAATAAATCCCTTTAAATTGAATCTTCATGTGTGGGTCTTTTGTGCCTGAGAGTTACTGAAAAATAGACAAGTTTTCCAGATGAAAGTGCAGCCATGGTATTTGGTAAGATGAACCCCATACTCATCACATGGTGTTGTGAATGTATAAAGTTTTAATAAAGTGTGAGCTTGGAGTAAAGTGCAGGGTTCTGGCCCTGCATTTCTGATTGGCTGTTAAACGGCCGGATTGGATTGGCCCGCTCTGGGGAATCCGATTGGCCCTTAAACAGAGAGTTCCTATTGGTTATGAGAGCTAGCGCTCCTCGTTGGTTATTGGTTAATAGTTACGGGGCTTGCCAATATAAGGCAGGTTAAAACTGTTATAGATGCCAGAAGTCACTATGTAAATAAAGAGCTGAAGTTCACCGTTCAGAGGCTTGTCTCCATTCTTTCTCGCCCATGCTCCAAACATAACACTGGCGACGAGGATGGGATGTGGAGACATCTGAACCAACGAAACTTCAAAGAACACTGAGCACGTGACAGACTACGCTACACAATGGAACCATGCCCGGCGTCGTCGTACCACCCGCTCTGTTCGATCCAGTACAGGAGGACTGGGAGTCCTACATGGATCACTTCCAAATGTTATTAGAAACCAACAACTTAAAGGATGCCACACCAGGAAAGAAACAGGCGGTGTTCCTAACGCATTGCGGTCCAACCGTATTTAAGATGGCTAAAGCACTAGCAAAACCCCGAGAAGTGAAGGCAATGGATTGGGACGACCTCGAACCTCTCCTATGAGATCACTATGCACCGACCGTGCCTACGCTCATGAGACAGCACGAGTTTTATCAGAGCAGCCCGCGAAAGGGAGAAAGCATGGCCGACTTCATAGCAGACCTCCGAAATTTGGGAGGCCTCTGCGGATTCACTGATTTAGAAGAAGCACTAAGAGATCGCATAGTTCTGGGACTAGATGCACCAGGCGTTCAAAGCAAGCTGATGGCGAAAGGCGACATCAGCCTTGCCGACGCCATCGCTGATGCTACTGCAGCAGAAGCAACCAGGAAGTCAGCTGCACAACTACGCCGAAACCACACTCCGGTACCACCACCGACAAGCAACATTTTATCCAGGTCAGAAGGGCAGCTTGCAATGACGCACCACGAGGACCTCTCTTCGTCGTCAGACAGCGACGAAGAAAGGGTCCATTGACTGTGGTCCGACCGGGACCACCACCCGAAGCATTTACGCCCTTGCGTTGGCTGTGGGGCCAGCCATGCCAGGTCTGAATGCAAATTCCGCGACATGCATAAACCAAGTCAGCGGAAGTGACTGGGAGGGAGACCTCATCCATGAGTTCAGGGACGTCTTCGCGGACAGTTTAGGCGAGTACAAGGGGACCCCGATTTCATTCAGTCTATACCCAAAGATAGCTCCCATCCGACTTAAGCCCCGTCGAGTTCCGTTTGCCTTAAAGTCGAAAATCAACGAATAACTTGACAAAGTGATAGCTCAGGGGGTGTTAGAGCCCATCGATCACTCCCCCTGGAAAACCCCAATCGTAACACCCATTAAGCCAGATGGGTCGATCTGAATTTGTGGGGACTATCAGGCCACTTTGAACCATGCCCTACAGCAGAACGCATATCCAGTGCCAGTGGTGCAGCATCTTCTCCACTCCCTGGGGGGCGGGAAAGTCTTCGCTAAATTAGATTTAGCTTAGGCATATCAGCAACTACCTGTTGATGAAAAGACAGCACTGGCACAAACGATTGTGATGCACCGAGGTGCCATTAAATGTACCCGGCTTCAATTCGGAGTTAGTGTAGCCCCGGGGATTTTTCAGAGCCTTATGGAGAGGTTATTACAAGGGATTAAGGGCGTGGTCCCTTATTTTGATGATGTATTAATTTTGGCCCCCACAAAAAAAATCTTACAGGACCAGTTAAAATTAGTCCTAAAAAAATTCCAAGAGGCTGGTCTTAAAGTAAAGAAAAACAAATGTAAATTGTGTACTGACAGTGTTGATTTTTAGGGTACCTAATTGATTGCCAGGGTATTCACCCTACTGAAAGTAAACTAAGGGCGATAAAAAATGCTCCCAGGCTACGAAACAAGGCTGATCTCCAGGCGTTCCTAGGCCTCATCAACTTTTATAATGTATTTTTACTGCATAAAGCAACGGTCGCTGAACCGTTACACCGGTTGTTGGATAAGAAAGCAAATTGGTTTTCGGGTCACTGAGAAGAACAGGCGTTCCGCAACGTGAAAAAACTGCTCACTTCCAACTCTGTACTCATGCAGTATAATGAGACTTTGCCGTTAAATATAACATGTGATGCTTCGCCTTTCGGAGTGGGCGCCATTTTGAGCCATGTACTGCCTAATGGGAACGAAGCTTCTGTTGTATATTTTTCAAAGACACTTTCAAAAACTGAGCGAAATTATAGCCAAATCGATAAAGAAGCCCTCGCAATTGTGTCAGCCATTAAAAGATTCCACGAGTACGTGTATGACCGGGCTTTTACTATCGTGACTGACCACAAACCATTATTGGGGATAATAGCCGGAGATAAGCCGACTCCCTACATGTTATCCCCTAGGATGACTCGATGGTCAGAATTCTTAGCTGCTTATAACTATCGGCTGCAATACCACCCGGGGAAAGTCATTCCCCATGCTGACGTATTCAGCTGAGCACCGCTTCCAGAGACTCTCGACGATCCTGCACCAATGGTAACCACGTTGCAAATTGAGGCACTCAACTCACCGCCATTAACCGCCCGAGATATCGCGAGAGAAACCAAATGTGACCCCACCTTAGCACGAGTCCTAAGCTGGGTAGAAAGCGGATGGCCATTGGACCAATTATCAGATGACTTCACACCATTCAAGACTCGATAAACCGAGTTGTTCTCCCAAAAAGGTTGTGTCATCTGGGGCGATAGAGTTGTTATCCCAGAACGACTCCAGAAAGCGCTTTTGAGAACCTTGCACAATGGCCACCCTGGCATCTTGCGAATGAAAGCCCTTGCGTGAAGCTACGCATGGTGGCTGGGCATTGACAAGCAAATCGGACATTGGGTTAAAGTGTGTCCAAAATGCCAGGAAGTGAGCAACTCCCCACCTAAAGCCATTCCTACTGAATGGGAGACACCACACAGACCCTGGTCCCGAATTCACTTGGACTTCGCGGGGCCAACCAAAGGCCACACCTTTTTACTAACTGTTGACACCTATTCAAATTGGCTCGAGATTCATCGCATGACGACTACAACCTCCGAGGCAGTTATCAAAACCTTGGAAAGACTATTTGCAACCCACGGATTACCAGACGTCCTGGTATCCGATAACGGGCCCCAATTTACAGTACTGTCGTTCGAGCAGTACCTCGTTGACTGCGGCATTCGACATGCACTCACCTCGCCTGTGCACCCTGCAACCAATGGCAAAGCAGAACGCATGGTACAATTTGTGAAGAAAACCTTACAGAAGGTAGACTACGACAACATTGACGACAAGATCAATCGAAACCTTTTTTTACAACACATCACACCGCATAGTGTCACCAACAAAACTCCCACTGAACTGCTAATGGGACGAAAACTCCGCTCCCACCTCGACCGGTTACACCCAGCTTACGAACCGGAAAAACCAATAGGATCCAGCGGCCACTGTCGTGCCTTCCAGGTAGGAGATTTGGTATATGCTAAAAACCTATTGGGCGACCCATTGTGGGTGGAGGTGACAGTAGTTCGTGTAACCGGCCCAAGATCCTACCTTGTACAATGCCTTGACGATAGACTATGGAAACGCCATATCAATCAATTACAATCGCGGCTTCCGGCGGGCAGTCCTGAACTCCCCTATGACCAGACTGAGGGGGGGGAGGTACAGAAGAAGATGAATTCCAAGGAGAAGAAAACTCGTTCAAAGGGAACGACGGTATAATAGAGACTCAGGAAGTAGAACCAAAGAGGGAAACAGTTGCACCTCAGGGAATTACAGAGAACATGGGCAACGACGGGGAAATGAACTCTGAACCAGAAACAGCCCCACTGCCAAACAACGATCTACCTCAGCGTGATTGAAGCCAAATGACACAGCGAAAATCAAAGAGACTAATAAAACAACCGTCCTACCTAAAGGACTATGTAACTGCGCCCTGCAAACAGAAGCCAGGGGGAAGGGGTGTTGTGAATGTATAAAGTTTTAATAAAGCGTGAGCTTGGAGTAAAGTGCAGGGTTCTGGCCCTGCACTTCTGATTGGCTGTTAAACGGCTGGATCGGATTGGCCCCCTCCGGGGAATCCGATTGGCCCTTAAACAGAGAGTTCCTATTGGTTATGAGAGCTAGCGCTCCTCGTTGGTTATTGGTTAATAGTTACGGGGTTTGCCTATATAAGGCGGGTTAAAACTGTTATATATGCCAGAAGTCACTATGTAAATAAAGAGCTGAAGTTCACCATTCAGAGGCTTGTCTCCATTCTTTTTCGCCCATGCTCCAAACATAACACATGGTATCACAATTACAAGCATGTCTTCATTTAGAAGCAGCTCAATATTTCATTGTGCTACTGATGTTATATCCATGGATGGAGGAATGTGGTTTGAGACCAATGAATGCTATTCAAAAATGGTATTCCTTAAGGAAGACTTTGCATTCATTGGAAATTATTTTTGGCAGACCCTATTTGCAGCTTCCTGCACACCATCATAGCATGGATTGGCTTGTTTAGGTAAAGGAAATTCATAGCAAATAGCAGAAGGAGTATTTATGGCTAAGCAGAGTTGCCACCATAGCAACCATATACATACACACACACACACAGAGAGAGAGAGAGAGAGACACACACTACCAAACTAAGGAGGTCATTGATTGGAAAAGAAAGACTAATTATCTGTGTTAATTTATTGGTTAGAATAGCAAATGGAGTTTGTATAGCAAGTCTTTGTGAGATCTCCAGACTTACAATAGTATCTCTGAACTGACAGAAGCAACCGCTCTAATAGATCTGTGAATTGTCAGCCCAGAAAAAAATCAGCCTCAGATAGGTTTTAAATTGGATTCAGAAAAGTGGAAGTTGGGAAAACTAGTTGTCTGAAAGTGTTCCAGAAAAGGTCGGGGGGGGGGGAGGACTCCACAAACTGAAATGTTTTTGCATTTGTTTACTTCTTCCATAATAAAACTTTATGAACATGATGGGGTAGTTTTAGAGCGTCTAAAATTCTGGGGCCATCTAGTTCTATAGAGTTGGTCCACATATCTGGAAGACATCCAAAATGGGGAAGCTTATTTAAGCAGAATAATCACAACAATAACAACAGCAACAATTTACTGAGACATCTATTTTTATAAATAGAAAAAAGCCTGTAGATGTAACGACTCCACAAAGCATTTACATCTAAAATTGTATATTTTGCAATAAGTTTACACATATATTAACCTCTGTTTATATCTACCCATCTATATAATACTGGGAAATGTTTAGTTCAATTTAACAATGACAAACATGGGAGTTAACTGAAATGCAACATATTAAAAAAAATGTTTATAAAATAAAATATAGTAGTCTTGCTTCTTTTAACTATCTTGGTTTTGAAATTTGGGGAGGATATAGTGAAATATTATTTCACATTAATTGAAAGTGCCAGATTTTGGGAAATAACCTAGCACACAGTGAGAAGCATGTTTTATACTATCAGGCCCTGAAATGTATAATATTTACAAAGGGTACATGAAGGATGATACTATTTTCTCTAGTGATTTCTCTCATGTAGTTCAGCGTCTCGTTTCTCTAAATGCTTATAAAATGTCGTACAATACCCCTGGAAAAAAGGTTGGTTATTGAGGTGACTCAGGCCAGACAAACCACACATCTCCCATTAGATTTAACATCTACCCTTTGGTTTTCAACATTTCTTTCTCTAGCTCTCAAAAGAGCTGTACCAGAATTTAATAGTTTCATTTCTAATAAAAGCCAGTTGCAATCCTACATGAACTTGATACGTTTGGGTGCTTTGTGCAACATTAGAAAGGGGGCAGGACTTTGAACTCTACATGCAGAACCAGAGAAGCTAGATTTTCTTCTTTAAAAAAAAGCTTTTTTTTTTTAATCACTGAGCACATAAATCTCAAGAAACTCTTCTTTATTAAAAGGCTTTAAATTATTCCCTATCTAGCTCACAAGAATGCACTTTGCTAGGTTGATGAAGGAATGGCATAGTTTTTAGAAGGTACAGCATTGCTTTCTTTTATTAAAGACAGGTTTAGCGTTCATTCCAGAATGCTTCTCATTCTGGTGAATCAGTTTCAGTAGAGCACAAGAAAAATAAAATATTCATTAATTACGTGGTTGCTTTCATGGACATCCGTCTTCCATAAACCAAGAATTTAAATGCTGAACAGTGTCTCAAACATTCACTAGGAAAAGTGCAAGAACTACACACAACACTGTTTAGTTATACACACCCCAGTGTGAAATTACAGCTGTCTGTTCTTCAGCTTGTATCGATCTTCACATGCATCATATTCTTCCCAAGAACCCAGAATGTTGTAACTACTATGATCCAACAATCAACCAGATGTTCAGACTAGATTTGGCATTTTTGTCCACCCATTGAGTCCTTCCCAAGGACTGATGTTGTGACTACACAACACATGCATTTGCATCGAAGCCACAGTGACCTGAAGGATGGCATTCCTCTTCATCAGAATAAACTGTATCATAATTATATGTGTGATCTATGTAAAATACTGTGAGGTGAAACTCTATGCATTAACCACGATTCATGTGATTGAGTTCATATGAATAATTATTAAAAATAGTAATTGTTGTAGAGCGGCGGTTACAGAGAGAGATGGAGCCAGGGAAAAGGCTAACAGACTTTATTCAATGAATAAAGGTTGCCGCGGCTGCCGATGGCAATCTGACAGCCAGCTGGCGGCGACAGCTGATGCCATTTGACAGCTCCCTTTTATAGCCAGCTGTCAAACGGCATCAGCCAATGGGAGCGATCGATGCTCCCACGCAGGCGGCGGACCAGAAGGAGAACTACAGCTTAGTCCTTAAACATAGCAGTAATCATGGGTAATAAGGGTAATCAGGGGTATGAAGGGTAATGAGGGGAAATCATTATAAATATCGAATCCCAGGAAACTCGGATTAGATCCAATTTTATTTTGTTTGCTTAGCTATTATCTCGGACTCCTTGCAGAGAAGGAATAAACAATAAGCTTTTGTGTTATGAAATACTGAAGCGAAGAGTGTCTTATTTTCTCCCTGCATTTATGCCAAAGAGTAGCTGAGAGGAAAGTTGGATCTCTTACATCCTATAATATTTCATTACCTGTGATATTATGGCTGAAGGTACCGTTGTTGATGGAGGTTTTGAGGATGTTTCGGAGGTGGATGTGGATAATGCTGTTGGAGGGGCTGGCATGGTGCCTGAGCAGCCCTCAATTCAGTCAGATGATAATGTGGTGTCTTTGGAAAGTGGACAAACAGATAATGTGAGATATGAAGAGGATCCTCAGCCTGTGGTAAAGCTGAAAATCTGAAAAAAGGAATGGTAAAGCTGAAAAGCTGAAAAAAGGAATGGAAAGCAGGATTGGAGTTGAGAGACGAAATGAGGGGAAAAGTTTCACAAGGGAAACCTCCTACTTTTATGCCGCTGACCTCCGGGACGTTTGAGAAGTGGAGAGAACGACAGATTGCTCATGAAGATGAATATAGTACTTCTATGACCAGTTTAAATGCTAGTACATTGGAACTGCTCTGTGTCAAGTATGGTGACTTTAGCATTCGTGACTCTACTCCCCTGATCGTTTGGGAAAGTCCAGGGAGGGGATTTAGAATGGAAGACACATCTTTCTTCAGTTCAAGTGCTAGAGATAGCAGGGAGATGAGTAGGAGGAAGTCGGAGGAAGCATTTTCTATGGAAGTAATGAATCATTAGGAGATGCAGTAGGAGTATCAGGAACTTGGAAGAAAACCTCTAAACCAGTCCAGGTTCCAGGGTTGAATTTAGGGATGCACAAATGGGGAATAGATAAACAATTCACTCCTGGGGTCCATCAGGCATGTCTGGATACTGGCTCCAAGGAATGGTTTGGGGTGGTCCTCCTCCTATAAACACTTCCTTTGATGGGAACACTGATAGGTTAGCATTATTTTTAAGCCAAATTGTGAGCCACCTAGAATTATATTCAAATTGTTATCCTTCTCAATGGTCTATTATAGTTACGGTAACTAAAGTGTTAACAGGTGATGCTGCCGATTGGGCTGCAGAGTTGCATAGTGTGCATGCAAAGGAATTGTTTGATGTTGGTTTGTTTTTGGATGCACTCAAAGTTCAATTTGAAGATAGGTCAAGGATACATCAATATGAAGAAGCATTAGTGTTATTGAAGCAGGATGGGAGGCCTGCTGTGGAGTATGTCAGAGAACTTCGGAAATTAGCAACTAGGTTGCACACCTGCATACATATGCATATACAATATGTACATTCAGCTGCTGATACAGTTCTACAGAGGAATTATTGAGTCTGTCATCTGCACCTCTATAACTGTCTGGTTTGGTTCTGCAACCCAAGAAGACAGACACAGACTTCAGAGGATAATTAGGACTGCAGAAAAAACAATTACTACCCACCTGCCTTCAATTGAGGACCTGTATACTGCATGAGTCAAAAAGAGGGCTGTGAAAATATTTACAGACCTCTCACATCCCGGACATAAATTGTTTCAACTCCTTCCCTCAAAACGATGCTATAGAGCACTGCACACCAAAACAACTAGACACAAGAACAGTTTTTTTTCCTGAAAGACCTCACTCTGCTAAACAAATAATTCCCTCAACACAGTTCAACTCTTACAAAGTCTGCATACTATTACTGTTAATCTTCTCATCACTCCTTATCACCCTTCCCCTCCCACTTGTGATTGTAGCACTGTAACTTTGTTGCTTGTATCCTTATGATTTATATTGTCTGTTTCCTAGTATGATTTGATTGTACCCTATGATTATCATTAAGTGTTGTATGTTATGATTCTTGATTCTTAGTGAATGTATCTTTTCTTGATGTATACTGAGAGTATTTACATGAAGACAAATTCCTTGTGTGTCCAATCACACTTGGCCAATAAAGAATTCTATTCTATTCTATTCTATTCTATTCTATTCTATTCTATTCTATTCTATTCTACTATAGATGTATATCTTTGGAACTAAATCCCAAAGAAAATTTATCAAAACTGAAAAAGTGAAAAAGTCACTTGGTCTTTTCAATAGAAAAAGATAAGTGGGATAAGTGATGGATAACATAATTAAGTGCAGACAGGATGTTTCTGTCTTTTGCATAATGCTAGAAATTGAATCTTTATAGACCACAATGTAGGAAAAAATTGATGGGTGTCTAGAAATGTTCCTTTTACCTCCAATAACAGGTTCAGGTATAAACTATACACAAATCAAAGGTCTTCATTTGAGACTGATTCCTATTACTGGGATTTTTTTAGTTAAGATTATTATATATTCTTCCATAATTATAAAAATATAGTCCTCCACTGAAAATCATGCAAAGCTGACTTTGAAGTCCAGTAAGAACAATTAATTTCCTGACAGTTAGAAGTTTTATCCAGTGGAACAGGTTGCCTCCAAAAGTTCTGGGTGCTCAATTACTGGAGGTTTTTAAGAATAGATTAAACAATAACTTATCTGAAATGGTACAGTGTTTCCTGTTTGAGGAAGTTGGCCTGGAAGACCTTCAAGGTCCCTTCCAACTCTGTTATTCTGTTAAGTCTATCATGCTCATGGTGTCTGCTTGACCATAGTGGGAAGCAGTATGTGGAATTAGATGAACTTGTAACTTCCTTCATTATTTCAAACCCACTGGGATTCATTTAACAGAGCTTGATGCTACCTGCACTGATTAAAAACAGTTCTCCAAATTAACATGCTTTCCTTTTTCTCATGCAATCAGAAACTGAACCTGGGGTCTTCTCCTGTATCTATAGCATATCCCTGGCATGTACTCTCCTACTGAAAGACAGTCCTAATTCCAGGCTGTGTCTCTGACTCTGCATTATGACTCATTTTCTTTATAGGTTTTATTCCTCCTTTCTATTTCATCTGGAAAATTAGACTTTTCCATATCACTTCATTGCTTTGCATTAAATGTTTGCTATGGAAGCAAAAAGCCAGTCTCTGAAATGAAGCATAACACATGGTCTCTATTCTCCAGTAACCTACTGCAGGGGCTTCTGTTAATTCTTACTTTTTTTTCTGCTAGCAGAGTTTCTGGCTTTTGCCTCTTCTTCTAAATGTCCCCTGTGTAAAAAGAACCTAATAGGGCTTGACTTGACAAGAGAAGGATACTTGCTACCAATTAAAACTCTTAATAGTGGGAAAAGAAAAATGAACAAGATACTTCCTTTATAGGAGGAGTTTGTTGTCACCGAACCCTTCATGCTGCTGGAGATATTAAAGTCAGAGGAGTAGCACATGTCGGATTTAAGATTAAGCTTCTGAATTTTCAGTACAGAGACAATAATTCATTAGTTTGCTTTCTGAATTCTTTTCATTCTTCCACAGGAACACACTTCAGTGATCTTTCATTCATTTTTATGCCTTTAAGTGTCTTTTTTTCTTGGAAATTATCAGATGCATTACAAATATTGTTATGAACTAATAAAACGCTTAAATAAAGTTTTATCAAACCTTTAGAAAATAGCAGGATTCTAGTCCTGCACTTCTGATTGGCCAACAATAGCGATATCGGATTGGTCCATTCAGGAGAATCTGATTGGCTGTTAACGGGCCACTCTCATTGGTTAAGGGGGTTAACACTCTATGTTTCTTATTGGTTACTAGATCAGCAGCTTGCCTATAAAAGGGCTGCTGCTGCCCTAGGTTTTTGCTCTGTTCAGAATGATTAATAAGAGTTGAAGTTCACTGTTCACCATCTCGTCTCCGTTCCTTGCACCCATGCGTAGAACTTAACACTGGCAACGAGGATGGGATGCCGAGACGTCAGACCTGACTGAATACTACAGACCACTAAACAGAGCACGTGGCTGAAGGCGCATCAATGGCTGAAACCATGACCGGCGGCACCATACCACCAATTCCATTCGACCCAGCACAGGAAGACTGGGACTCATACATGGACTGGTTCCAGATGTTTCTGGAGACCAACAACTTGAAGGATGCCACTACTGGGAAAAAGCGAGTGGTATTCCTGACTCACTGCGGACCTGCCATTTTTAAGATGGTTAAGGCATTGGCAAAACCGGCTGAGGTGAAATCCATGGACTGGGATGTCCTCGAGCCCCTCCTACGGACCCACTATGCACCTACTGTACCAACGCTTGTCCGAAGACATGAATTTTACCAGAGAGACCAGCGGAAAGGAGAAAGTGTTGCAGATTTTATCATGGATCTCTGGAATCTGGGAGGCCTCTGCGGGTTTGCTGACCTCGAAGAAGCTCTAAGAGACCGAATAGTTCTGGGACTAGATGCACCACATGTGCAAAGGAAGCTGCACGTGCAAAGTAAGCTGCACGACGAAAGGTGACATCAGCCTTGCAGATACCATAGCTGACGCTACTGCAGCAGAAGCAACCAGGAAGTCAGCTGCCCAAATGCGCCGCACCAACGCTCCACTCTGCCAACTCGCTGGTGAAACCTCACCTCACCTTGAGGGACATGCAACGGCAACCCACCACGAGGACCTCAAATCGTCATCAGAAAGTGATGAAGAAGAGATCAACCGGCTCTGGTCTGAACGAGACCAATGCCAGCAGCGTAACCAGAGACTGCAGTATCAATGCGCAGGTTGTGGGGCAAACCACCCACGATCAGACTGCAAATTCCTTGATGCACTCTGCCATGTTTGTGGGAAGAGAGGCCACATCGGAAAGGTCTGTAGAGGCAAGCAAGGATCCAGCCCATTTCAGAGGGGGACCAACTACCGCCAAACCACAGGAAGTCGTCCTGTGAATCGGGGACATTTGAACCACCAATGGAACAACCACTCCTACAGAAATAAACCACTAGCCCATTCAATGAAACGAGAAGAGGCACACCAAACCATTACAATTGGTCACGCCTCATCATTAGATGCAAAGAAGATCCAAGTGAAGGTCGCCATCAAAAACCAGCCCTGCGTGATGGAAGTTGATTCAGGATCGTCCCTCTCGATGGTTTCCTGGAAGACCCTTAAACAATTAATCCCTGCCGTCCAGCGGCAAGACCTCAGAATCCAAAGAATCATACTCAAGGACTATCAGGGAAACCGAATTCTGGTTGTTGGATCCAGCCTAGTCCAGGTCTCATTCAAAAATCATACTGCATCTTTACCATTGACCATCATCGACCGTGATTGGCCTAGCTTGTTAGGCCTTCAATGGTTCGCTCCACTTGGGATTGAGGTAGCCAGCATTCACCAAACCAGCAGCGACGACTGGGAGGAGGCCCTCGTCCAGGAATTCCAGGACGTCTTTGCAGACAAACTAGGCAAGTACAAGGGGACCCCGATATCATTTAACCTTAACTCTGAAGTAGCCCCCATCCGCCTTAAGCCTCATCGAGTACCTTTTTCCCTTAAACCAAAGATTGAGGAACAGCTTGATAAATTAATAGCCCAGGGTGTTTTAAAACCAACCGACCACGCTCCTTGGGAAACCCCATCAAACCGGATGGATCGTAAAGGATTTGTGGGGACTACCATGCCGCTCTGAATCACGCCCTTCCACAGAACGCTAACCCGGTGCCGGTGGTACAACACCTCCTCCATTCCCTGGTGGGTGGAAAAGTCTTTGCTAAATTGGATTTGGCACAGGCATACCAACAACTGCCTGTAGATTAAAAAACAGCAGAGGCACAAACGATCATTACGCACCAAGGCGCTTTTAAGTGCAACTGACTCCAATTCGGAGTTAGCGTAGCCCCAGGGATTTTTCAGAGCTTGATGGAGAGACTATTACAGGGAATAAAAGGGGTCGTACCATACTTTGATGATGTTTTAATTGCTGCCCCGAATAGAGAAATACTAAAGGAGTGTCTTATACTGGTTCTTCAGAAATTTAAAGACTCCGGCCTTAAGGTTAAAAAAAATAAATGTCAACTGTGTACAGATAAAGTCGAGTTCCTGGGGTACCTAATCGATAAACAAGGCATTCACCCCACCAATAGCAAGTTAAGAGCAATCAAGAACGCCCCAAGACCCAGAAATAAGACTGATCTCCAAGCTTTCCTGGGGCTTATTAATTTTTACAACATCTTCCTGCCCCACAAAGCGACTGTAGCCAAGCCCCTACATCAGCAACTCGACAAAAAAGCAACCTAGGTCTGGGGGCACCGAGAGGAGCACGCGTTCCAACAAGTGAAAAACCTATTAACTTCAGATGCTGTTTTAATGCAGTATAACGAGACTTTGCCTTTAACAATCACATGTGACGCATCACCATTTGGAGTAGGAGCCATTTTGAGCCATGTGTTACCAAACAGTAGTGAAGCCCCTATTGCCTATTTTTCAAGGACTCTATCAAAGGCTGAACCTAACTACAGTCAAATCGATAAAAAGGCTCTTGCTGTTGTATCTGCTGTAAAACAGTTTCATGAATATGTATATGGACGAGTTTTGTTACCGACCACAAACCTTTGCTGGGGATTATAGTGGGAGACAAGACAATCCCCTATATATTATCACCTAGAATGACTCGCTGGTCAGAGTTTTTGGCTGCGTACAATTGTAAGCTGCAACACCGCCCGGGGAAAGCCATTCCCCATGCTGACACGCTGAGCCATACACCACTTCCGGAAACCATCAACGACCCAGCTCCAACCCTTACAACGCTCCAGATTGAAATGCTACATTCACCGCCGCTAACAGCTAGAGATATCGCGATTGAAACAAAACGCGATCCTATCTTAACGCAAGTTCTTATCTGGGTCAAACGGGGATGGCCAGTAGATCAAACCCCAGATGACTTCATCTCCTTCAAGAACCGGCAAACAGAACTTTTTTCGGAAAAAGGCTGCATCCTATGGGGGGATAGAGTCATCGTCCCAGAGCGGTTACAACGAGCGGTATTAAAGACACTGCATGAGGGCCACCCTGGCATTGTGCGTATGAAAGGGCTCGCACGAAGGTACGCGTGGTGGCTGGGCATCGACAAACAGATCGAAGCCTGGGTGAAGACTTGTTATAAGTGCCAGGAAGTTAGCAATGCCCCACCTAAAGCAACTCCGACAGAATGGGAAACAACCCGGGGACCGTGGTCCTGCATCCATATTGACTTTGTGGGACCAACTAAGGGACACACGTTCCTCCTAACAGTGGATGCCTATTCAAACTGGCTCGAGATCCATGAAATGAAGAGTACCACAACCGAGTCCGTCATCCAGAAGTTGAACAGATTATTCACGACGCATGGACTGCCAGACGTTCTGGTATCTGACAACGGACCCCAGTTTACCGCGCTCCCTTTTGAACAATACTAAGCAGACCGGGGTATTCGCCATGCGCTAACTTCGCCAGTCCACCCTGCGGCTAACGGAAGAGCTGAGCACATCGTACAGTTTGTTAAAAAAAACCATCTACAAAATGGACTATGGGGACATTGAAGATAAGATAAACAGAATACTCCTTCTCCAACACATCACTCTGCACAGCGTCACCAACAAGACTCCAACTGAACTATTGATGGGACGCAAACTCCACTCCCATCTCGACCGGCTTCACCCGTCTTACGAGCCAGAGAAACCTTGTGGATCAGCAGAAAATGCCACGAGTTCAAGATAGGCGATTTAGTTTTTGCCAGAAACCTTTCTGGCAAACCGTTGTGGGTCGAGGCAACTGTAATTCAAGCCACTGGACCCAGGTCGTACCGGGTGAAAACCTGTGATGAAAAAATATGGAAACGCCATATAGATCAGCTTCGCTCGAGGCTACAACCTAGTTTCCGCGACTCCAGTAACTCTCAAACTGAGGGGGGAGGGGATGTCGAAGAAACTGAATTTGAGATGGTGGAAAGCAGGAATGAAAGAAGTCAGCGATCGGGTGTAACGAATGAAGAAGAATCAGGGAAGGGCATGTCCTCGCCACAGAGGAACACCTCAACAGAGGCAAGCCCGCAAAGGCCAGAGGACAATGACGAGAACATTAGCGGCACTGAGTCATCCAATGAGGAACCACCGGCACCCAACTTGCCGGAAAATGTCCCGCCAAAACAGGGTTACAGACAAGAACCGGTGGGACAGCGTAAATCCAATAGACAGTCAAACAACCTTCATACCTCAGAGATTACATCACCGGACCCCCTAAATGGAACCCGGGGGGAAGGGGTGTTATGAACTAATAAAACGCTTAAATAAAGTTTTATCAAACCTTTAGAAAATAGCAGGGTACTAGTCCTGCACTTCTGATTGGCTGATAATAGCGATATTGGATTGGTCCGTTCAGGAGAATCTGATTGGCTGTTAACGGGCCACTCTCATTGGTTTAGGGGGTTAACACTCCACGTTTCTTATTGGTTACTAGATCAGCAGCTTGCCTATAAAAGGGCTGCTGCTGCCCTAGGTTTTTGCTTTGTTCAGAATGATTAATAAGAGTTGAAGTTCACTGTTCACTGTCTTGTCTCCGTTCCTTGCACCCATGCGCAGAACTTAACAAATATAACATTTTCAATATTACTTTCAATGTCATTTTTCTTATCCAGAAAGTGTCCGTTGTGTTAATTCCTTTCACAAAACTACACATCCTTGAACAGAGGGAAGAGTTGTTAAATAGCTTTAAATTTACAGTCTGAGGCTCCCCCTTTTGAGTTTGGGACCCGGACCACCTTTGGTCCTCCAATGGTGATTACAATACAGTATTCCTCTTCCTTGATCTCCTTCAGGGATGCTTGGATATGTAATTCGGCAACATCTGGAGTGCTGTAGGCTGCATATCCTGCCATAGACCATACATTATATACAGCACCCTTTAATCTGTAGATGTAGCAGTCTTTGACTGCTTTCTTTTTAGCCATTAGATCTTGGTAAGCCTTGTCCTTCTCATGGCCAATGAGGTTATGATCATGATATCAAAAACATACAATCTCCATTCTGGAATGCCAGGATGGTTGGCATAACTAGTTGTCAGATGGCTTCTCCTGAAAATTCCTTCCTTACTACTGGTAATACATACTTGTGTAAATATGTTTGCTGTTAATTAGTAAGAGAGCTCATTTGGTCTAATGCTTCAGGTACCAGTCTAGAAATCTGGAGATTGGGAGTTCTAGTCTTGCTTTAGTCATGAAAGCTGGCTGGGTGACTTTGGGCCAGACATTCTCTCATAGTCCACCACGTCAGACTTGTCAGATTGACAAGCTGGTCAGTTAATCCCTGGGGGTGGGGGGGTGATTAAAAAAAACCTTGCACCTGTGAGAAAAAAATGCTAAAAAACCTCCTGTTAATTAGCAAGTGAGGTTGGAGAAACTTATGGCATGAGAGACAATGCTACAAAGGCATCTAACAATGAAAGAGGCTGCACAGAATCAAGGACATTCATAGTATTTGCTACCCATTTCTATTTCTGGAGCAGTAAAAATGTGAGCCCATATCTAAAAGGGTAGTTGGTATCTAATATTCCATTTTTATTATGATTGTCAGAATTGAAGTTTCTGGTATAGACTTTCATGGCTAATATAATGTTGGCAATGTTGAATCTCTGGGTTTAGTGTCTATGACCTACACAGTAGAGCTTCATAACTGGTCAAATAAAAAGTTGACAAAGTGAACAAAGTCCCAAATAATGTTAGGCTTGCTACCGCCACGGATAATTAATTAATTTAATGAATCATTATATTCTTCTATATTTATGTCATTGTTAGACAACCTATCACATCACTCTTCATTCAACCCAACATTGTCCAGATTCAGAACTGTCTGCATTGCAGCACTGAGTATGCTGTCAACCTCAGAAATTATAGAAAGTCCTTAGGTCATGCAAAGTGCTTCAAAGCCACCTGATTCAATTTGCTGCTTTAAAGGAAGTTCCTGCTTCGATCTGTGAATCTGCTTGGATGGAGTGTTTTGATCAAAGCTTTGTCAAATCAAAGTGCTCCTTCAAAGTTAATATATTATTTATATAGCAAGACCTAGGACTGGGTTTATTGGGAAGTGGGGGAAAGGAATTTAAGATCAGTCTCAATAATTATAGTTAAGTTTCAAACAGCACATTATCAAGAATAGCACAAAGAGCCGGTGAAATAAATTCTCCTTATACAATGTATGTTGAAAAGTGATGACATTAATTCATTGCAAGGGAGATACAACCAAGCAATTTTTTTCCACTTGTAAAGGATATTATTTCAAAGCCCATTTGAATTTGTAATAGTGTCACCTAACAGATTGATTTTTTTATAAGAAGCCTGAGCAGTATTCTCAGCCTTAAATATTAATTTTGATATTGAAAATTAAGAAACCAATTATTTGGCCGATTCATTAATTACTGGTTACTGGGCAATTTTGCATGGTAAGCATGGAAAGCCTGAGGCAGCTATTAAAACCTGCTCTAATGCTATTAATCTATTTGTGTTTATCATTCAACTTCTTTGCAATTATGACATTTTATTGTACGCAAAAGTGGAGTGGAATCAAGCCCATAGCAACCTTTGACTTCCTGGGAATTAGATTTTTTTTCTGAAAGATTAAGTTTATTCAAGCTTGTAAAAAGGACTGAGATTCAAGTAAGTCTTTTTATTTATCCACCCCAGTCTTAATCTAAGACTAATCTGAGAGAGAGGAAATTACTACTCATTTCAATGATAAGGAAGTGACATTTTGCACATGCCCAAATTCCCTCTTAGGTCAAGCTGTAAGCATCAGTCCTTGAAAATCTATGGTGTGAACATGTACATTCTGTGCCATCAGGCTGGATCTCCGATATTATGATATAAGCAGTAAGTTCTCAAAGAACATATAGTGTGAGAAGCCAACTATATTATCACTTTAGTCAAATTAAAAAAATATCAAATTTGTGCACTTCAAGACAATTTTGATCATGGTGACTACTATCTGCAGTTTTCTTGGCAGCATATTTCAGAAGTGGTTGCCTCGGGCTGAATTCACAAATGTTTGCTCCATAGAAATCATGCTCTGTACATTTACTCAGTCAATTAATGAGAAGACTTGAGATGAAAACCAAATATCCTGTCTTCCAACACTTGTGATCTTTCTCAGAGCACGTAATGCCTCAAAGAGTCATATTTTATTAGAAAGAAATACAAATGTTGTCATTTATGTACAGAATATGAAAGAAAATTCTCCGACCTAATATGAAAATATATTTGTGACATAGATTAAACGAGAACAAGATATATAGGAAAGTTTCCTTGCAACAGAAGTGCAATCTTTTAACTATTGAGAAAACTGGGTGAGGGAGAGAAGACTAATTGTTTGCCCTTTTAATAAACTATTAATTGCAGCATATTTAAAATCTGAATCAATTTACTAAAAATACGTGCTTTCGATGCTGCCATCAATGAGAATTTTTGTGTTTTTGTAACCTTTTTTGTAGTATTTTGACAAGTTTGAAGTATTTCTTCCTTTCTAATTACATATCTCAGATTTCAAGCATAAACTGCTAAGCTCTGTGCTTGGGTAGTGGGATGTCTCTTTGTGTGGAAGGAGAGAGGGATTAAACTTCACATCAAGGTTATTACCCTTATCTACTGCTATTTTTTTTTTTTTAAAATCAATGTACCTCACATCCTGAATGTTAATCCAAACACACAGCCTTTCTTTACTGTCTTATGCTCTGATCTGCATGTCTTTCCCATGCTGTTGAGCTTTACTGTACACATTCATTAACTAAGGGGATTCATAATTTTCTCCACATCCCTGGCTGTGTATTCCTCTATTTTGTTCCCTTGGGGAAAAAAAATAAACACCCTTCTATTTTGTGCCAGGCAAATGTTCCTGCTCCCACAGGCATCCCAAGAGGAAAGCAGATCAAACAAAACAATTAATTCAGCAAACAATGCAATTAAGCCATGATCCCAGCATACTTTACAGCCTGAAACAAAACAAATAGCCCTGGCAGCATGGATAAATAACTATCACAGATGGAGGGATTTCACAAGCAACTAACTTTTTTTGCTCAGAGACTTCAAGAACATAAAAACGTGGAGCACATGGCCCTTTTTCCAAATCCTTTCAGTCTTTTGGTGCAGAGTTCGTGAGTTGCTGAGAGTCACCATATTGGATTCAGGTACTCCTGGGAAGCCCACCCGATCACCAGCTCCAAGGGGATAATTATGTAAGAAAAACATATGCAAAACAACTGTGTTACAGCAACATTTTCCGCATCTCCCACTGGATTGGCCTCTGTCATTTTTTTTACAGATAGTACAACATGATAAAGCTGTGAAAAAGAAATCCAATTCACATCCAGATAGGTTTGTTTGCTTTTCCAGGAATTTATAGAGGTTCCAGGTGCTGGGCAAACATGAAACATATTTGCTTCTTAGAGGATATACAAAATGTGTGTAAAAGAAACCAGTAAGAATCTTATTGACCAGTGAGGTACATTTGAATGTAATGAATGCATTGTGGGCTCTGTTACAGATTTGTTGCTGTTGTAGATGTGGCCAAGCATAAAGTATCCATTTTCCAAAAGACAAAAAAGATTTACCAAAGTACAACCCAGAAGTGGAACCAGAATCCCAAGATACAAATCATTCTTGAAACTCCAGTTATCTGCTATCAGCCCTATTTTCAGGAGGTAAAGCAGTGACACTCTCAGAAATACATAGAGAGTGACAAAAGGCACAGACACTAAATATAAACATACAAAAATATCATGCACACACACAATGACATTCACCATCACACTTGCAAATCATCCTCCTTGCTCCCTTTGAACCTTTGAAGGATACCCTGCATGGCTTGCCAAACTTTCTTACCTTTTTAGACATTTCAGTATCTGTCAGCATTACCTTTCCTCAACCCCTTTCACCCCCCGGACGGCTGTCTGCATAGTGGGCTTCATCTGTCCATTATGTTTATAAACAATGTCTGGGAATTTTTGGCAATACAAATGGTGCTTTTCTTTGCAGCAAGTCAGTTTCCCATGCTTCAAAGATGCATTAGGAAGCATGAGAAATACCTAAAGACTATCCATGGGCATAGGCATGCTTTAGAGATATGCAGATGGAAGAGAAGGTAGGGGGTCCATTAATTCATTCTAACAAAAGGTGTTACATTGCCTTTGACATTGCTAAGGATAGCTCTTCTCTTTGGCTTTTCCAAATATTGCATATCCACTCCTTTTAATGAATGTCATTTTGGAAATGGAGGAAGTTGGAATGATATTTAAAATAACTTAATATATATTGATAGTGGTTTTTCTTACTACTGAAAGGTTTTGTGCAAAATTGTCAATATCTTTAGTTGCAATACATTGACAAAACTAGCCAATCTGCCTGGCTGTGGTTTACTTGTTGTGAAATAAGTTACTCATTGAGTTTCCAGCTTCTATCCCATTTTCTTAACTATTCTAATACATTACGGTAAATAAGAAGTACAACCTTTTGTTAGTTCATGATGTTTTTAGGAGGGGAAATTCAAGTCTGTTTTGGTACTTGGCATATTGTGCACTTTAAGGGCATTAAACAAATTCAAATAGTTACACATTGTACCCTCTGAATGCCAAGGTTGCATTCCTATAAAGAATAGCAACCATTCAATAGCAATAATGTACTGGTAAATTCTCATCTCAAACCAGCAAATACAAGTCAATAGCAGCAACAACTTTAGATTCAGAGGTATTTTGTGCTAAATACGATGCACCATTTTTTTTCCATGGGAAAGTAAACAATCTGGTAATTCAGTTGTTTCCAAATTGTTTTATGGAAATTCCAAAAGTCTAGGAAACCATACTAAGTATCTGATTGGGAAGATCAGTGATAGACAACTTTCCTAGAAAGACATTTTGCTTTTCCTTATTATTCTTTCTTTGAAATTCAGAGAGAAAGAACATTCACAGGTGCATTTTAAAGTACAAAATCTACTGAAAGATGGCAGTCATGAGCTTCCGTGGATTTGTCAGATTCCCTACCTTAAAAGATGTATCTCCCTAAAAAAGATTTATAAACATTCATGGATAAAAAGGAGTTCATAATAGTTGCTTTAGTTTTCTCCATGGGTGCTGGAATAATTTCTCTGCAGATTTATGGAAAGCCATTGTGATAACCAAGTTTCAATAATATATGCTATCCTGACCACCAACTATGTAAAAATATTTGAAAAACCATGCAGATTTAGATGCTAGATATCATGCATCTGCAGCAATATATTTTAACATTATAGTTGTAAAATTTCTCTGCTTTTGTTCAAAAGTTTGTAAAATGAATATTTAAATTAAAATAAGAAAAGGCCCAAAACACAACTGAAATTTTGATAGGTTTTTCTATAAAAATATATTTATATACTAGATTTATGTATTTACATTTTACATTTTCATTTATACCCTTATTCTAAAATTAATATAATTATGTGGGCTGATATTACAGTGCATTAAAATAGTCCTGATCTGACTGACTGGCTGCCATTATTGGAGACAAACCATCTTTAGCCCGAAGACCTAAAATGTTTAATATTATATAAAACCAATATATCTGCCAAGTATGCTAGATTAATATGTTAACATTGCTCCTTAGCTCTGAAACAATTTTTGGTCCTACTGTCCAAATAAGAACTTAGTCAATAAATTACTTATCTCTAAAGATCCCACCTATTGGATTTTTTTACTGGCATATGTATTGCATGGTTTTGCCATTCCCTTCCACTGTCATTTTTATTTTTATTTTCTCTTTTGATTCTCGCCTGTCTTTAATTGTCCTTATCTATGACAATTCTCTTAGTTATCTGATTTGGCCCTCTTATTTTGTTGCTGCTATTTACATTGAAAATGTGGACTTTGCTATGCTTGCCTTCTATTTCTTTATATTCTGTTTCTATTACCGTATATACTCGAGTATAAGCCGAGTTTTTCAGCACATTTTTTGTGCTGAAAAAAACCCCCTCGGCTTATACTCGAGTCAGATTCCCCTCTGAAAAAAAAATGGTGTGGAGCTCCGAAGCTGGGCAGCCGCTTCCCTGCTTCCGTGTTTCTTTTGCAACTTTTAAGCATGGGGGAAATCGGAAGCAGAAAAGTTCTTGCTTGAGGATATATTGTTTTTTTCTTTTTTTAACTGTTTTTTTGGGGGGGAAGATTCACCGCCATGTGAGAATGCTCAGACACGAAATCTATCCAACCGAAAATAAGTGTGTGTGTGTGTGTGGGGATTTTTACAGAGGGAAGATGTAGGGAGAAAGCAAAAGCGACAGAAGATCCTTCAGGGGAAACTGAGGGGGAGACTCACCCTTGGTCCAGATGAGCCCCCTTCCCCTTTCTCTAGGCTGAGAAAGCAACGCGAGCCGAGGTTGCTTCGGCTCCACTCAGCTTCATTTCCTCAGCTCTAGCTGCTTTCAGTCTACTTGGGAGGAGGGGGAGGAGGAGGTGGAGGCAGTTCGCGTTGTTTTCTGAGCTCTAGGCTGAGAAAGCAACGCGAGCAGGCTTCCGGTTTCGCGTGGCTTCGGGGCAGCAGGAATTCGCGACAGCTCACGATTCCTGCTGTGCTAGCCGTCGAGGTACCCCCGATCCAGATGGGTCAGGGGGATATGGCTGCCCTGTAGGGACAGCTGAAGAGAGAGGGGAGTCGGACAGGGAGGTGGGGGTGTCGCAGACCCCCCCCTTCTCCAGAAAAACCCCTTTTTCCCAAGGCGGTGGAGCGGCGGTCAGCAATGGCCGCCACGAAGAAGCCAGCAACCGGGTAAGATTGCGCTGGAGGAAATGTGAAGAGTGAAAGTTTTGTCTGAGCCGGGTCAAGTAACATCCTTTAAATTGCCTGGAACTGAGCTGTTTGAATTGCTGGAGGATACATTGTATCCCTAAGAAGAGCGAAAGCGGTGGAGAAGCTGTTAAAGGGAACTTTTGTTTTTTCTTCACTCTCCCACCCCATGGAAACAGCAGAAATGTTTGGATTTATTGGACATTGAAAGTGAATTGTTTTGAGAGTTGAAGCTAAGGGACAAAAGGATTCTTGGACATTGAAAAATTTAAGAGATTGGAAAACCCTTGTTGGAGGTATGGATTTCTGATTATTTAAAATTGACATTGCAAGTGGGAAGGGAGAGGAAAAAAAATTGGAGCAGAAGCTGAAAAAGGAGGAGATTGCCTAAAATCCCAAAGAAAGATATATGGTAATTGGACCTCTTTGTTTAAACATTAACCCCAGAAAGAGAAAGAGAAGAAGGAAGAAAAGTATTAACTTTTGGAACTTTTTTTTAATTGTTTTTGATTAAAAATACTTGTGGTTGTTTTGGGAAAAGTTTCTCTTTTCATAATGGCATCGTTTGTGGATGAACTAAAGACTGAATATCAAAAATATAAAAAGGAAGATACTTTGGGCGCTTTGTTTCAATTCTTAGAAATGGCGTTATGTACTTATGAAAAGTTGATTACACACCAGAAGGACTGGGACAAGGAAGAAGAGGAAGAAGAAGCCATCTTTGATGAACAATGGGTCCCTTCCGGAGAGGAGGAGAAAAAGGATAAGAAAAAGGGGATTTTAAGAATTATAAAAACAACCAAGAAAGAGAAAAATGAGCGAAAAGGTGGAGGCAAGGTTAGAAAGCAAAGGAAAAGGAGTAAGAAAAGGGAGGAGGAAAAACAAAGGGGTAAAAAGGGCAAGGAGAAGAATAAGCAAGAGAGAAAGGGGGGGAGGAGAAGCCTTAATGGGGGGAAGCAAGATCTAAAGAAAAAAAGTTTATTTAGAGACAATGGGTGAATTTAATTTAGGATAAAAGAGGGATTCTGGAGGGTATATAAGTTTGTGTTTTTATATGTGTATTTAGAATATAAAATTCATTATGTAATTTTAGAATCTTTTAAACAGAATCCCAAGAAAAATTGTTATACGAAGTACTTTTAAGTTAGGGTAATGAGTTATAGACGTCACTCCAATTGGTGTATAGGAGAAGTATAGTAAAAGAAAAAAGATGAATGGATAGTTGGAAATAGAACAGACAAAGAATGTTATTGAAAATGGTAATAAGATATGGAAGGATATATAAAGGTTTTGTTATGGTTTTTTTTTTGGATTTTGTATATTGATAAAAGGCAATAAAATTTTAATTAATAAGAAATAATTTGGATGAAAAGGAGAAGTAGGGATAAGATATGAAGTTAAATAGATAAAGTATTGATACTATAATTTGGAATTGTTATGCTCTATTGGTTTTTTATTATTATTTTTTCCTAGAAAAGAATTTATAAGCTGTTATGCCTTGCATTGTTTTTATAAAATTGATAAAAATGGTTTTTATATATATATATAAAAAAAAGAAAATGACAATAAGATATGGAAGGATATATGGGATGAATATGATGTTTGAATTTGTGTCTGTATAAAGAGTTTAAACCCGGGATCAGACAACCTTCAGAAAAGATCTTTTAGTTTTGTTTATGTTTTGTGTTTTGTATGTTTGTGTATTGTGTCTTCTGTAAAATTAATAAAATTTGTTTCAAAAAAAAAAAAAAGAATCAATAAAACCTTGGAGGAATGTTAGATGAGAATAATTGTAAACAAGTCAGAAAGAAATGAATATGATGACTATAAAATGGATAAATATAGAAAAGAAATGAAATTGAATAAGAGTAAAGAGAAATAATGAGAAATTTGCTGAAAGATATTTATGTATCCATATGGAAATGGGATAAATTAGAATTATGTTGTATAAAAATAATGTTTTATCCAACTTGTAAAAATTTATAATGTTAAGAGGTTTTATGTACTTAATGGTTAATGATGTGTTGTTTGTCTTTAAAATTAATAAAATTTGTTTCAAAAAAAAAAGAAAGCAACGCGAGCAGAGGTCGCTCCACTCAGCTTCATTTCCTCAGCTCCAGCTGCTTTCAGTCCACTCGGGAGGAGGGGGAGGCAGCTCGCTTTGTTTTCTGAGCTCCAGGCTGAGAAAGCAACACGAGCCGAAGTCGCTCCACTCAGCTTCATTTCCTCAGCTCCAGCTGCTTTCAGTCCACTCGGGAGGAGGGGGAGGAGGAGGTGGTGGTGGCAGCTCGCGTTGTTTTCTGATAGTGAGATCATTTCCCAAATTAATTGATTAACTAACCCAAAAGAAGAAGATGTTGATGACAGTGGGAGGCAGGAGTCACTCTCTCCCTTGCAAGAAAAAAGCAAGAGCCGTTCTTATGATCTTTCCCTCTCTCTCTTTCTCCCCGTAATACAGTAAAGCCCTTTTCAGCACGCGCGTGCGATCCGCCCCCGCCGCTTTGCACCTTGCAAATGCAAAAACCCTGGGGTTTTGCATTTGCAAGGTGCAAAGGGGTGGGGGCGGATCGTGCGCGCATGCTGGAAAGGGCTTGACTTTATTGGGGGGGGCGGAGAGAGAGAGAGATATCATAAGAACGGCTCTTGGTTTTTTCTTGCAAGGGAGAGAGTGACTCCTGCCTACCACTGTCATCATCATCTTTTGGGTTAGTGAATCAATCAAACCTTTCATGATAGTGAGATCGTTTCCCAAATTTCCCTTAAATCAGGGAAGAAATCAGAAACAAACCTTTGGGCTGAGAATAAGCCTGTTCCTATGATGCCATTTTTGTTCACTTCAGTGTGAAAAGTGTGAAAAAACACACTTCTTTTTCTTCATCTTCTTGTTCCCTATTTACTGGTCTCTTTCAAAGAGGAAATTGTGAACATCAAACTTATTCTCAACTGTCCTATTGAAAGTTTTTATTGGTATCTATTTTTATTTTTGAAATTTACCAGTAGCTGCTGCATTTCCCACCCTCGACTTATACTCGAGTCAATAAGTTTTCCCAGTTTTTTGTGGTTAAATTAGGTGCCTCGGCTTATATTCGGGTCGACTTATACTCGAGTATATACGGTATATATTTAATCACATGCAGAAACTATTTATGAAGGAGTGTAATTTATTATGTGTTCTTAATGTCTTGGAAGACACAGATAATTTATTTAATGAGTAAGGACATGATAATTCACACAAGATGATTCTAGTCAGAAAATTAGTTTCATTAATTTGCTGTAAATTCTTTGCTTTGATTTACTACAGCAGGAGCTCTTATATCCAGTGCAAATTACTGCAAGTGTGTTTGTTATCCTGGAATCAAGAATGTATTTGCCTGTCGTATCTTCCTTCCCTATAAGCATGTGTTTGTTCTGAAATCTCTTATGTTTCTCTTATGAAACCTTTTATGTTCTGAAATCTCTTATGCCCTGTAGTTTTCTGAAAGCAAAAGGGTTACCTGTAACTCATCTAATCAAAAGATGTCTTCTATCAGTGACTCTACTGACATAAATATTCTCCCTTCGTGTAACTATGACTGGGTGTAACTTTTCCATTAATCCATTGCCTGATATCAGTCAAAATTTAATCGTAAAAAAATATTTTTGATTCCACCTTTTGATAAAGTGCCTTGTCTTACAATTTCTGTGTGCTACCACTTTGTGTTGGATGCTCCAAGTAGGACTAGAATTATGTTAATGTAAGCAACAGTTTTTCTGCTCAACGCTTGTAATATCAGAAATATTAAGACTCAAATTAACATGCAAACTACAAGCTCTGAAAAGCTTAATGCCATTCAGGATTATCCCATGCACCTTACTTGAACTTCTGCCATTACAATGGGCTAAACTGATGAAATGGGAATGGCTTTTCTCCAACAGTCTAGAATTTCTTTTCTGTTGACTTCTGTTATGCTTTTAAGAAGCTTGAAAACACTGACTTTCAGTGCTATCTTCTGTGAATAGCATACTTAGCTTTATTTTTCAAAATACCTTGTAGTATGCAAATTCTTATTGAGAATTTGGAATCAAATCATATTGAAATGCATTGGAAGATTCTCTGATATCTTTTCAGCAGTTACTAAATCTTTTTATAAATGTATGGAACCAGGGATGTGATTCAACAACTGCAACAACCGGTTCGGTGAGCACGCACTTTGGCTGCAGACAGAGGCTTTGCTACTGACATTCTCCTGCAATCCTGCAATCTCCTTGTGTGTTAAACAGCTGACACATGGCAATCTGCTGTACCCCATGAAGCAGTTGAGCTTGAAAACCAGGAAATAAAGGTCAGAACAGAGCTGGCCCAGGCCCAGCAGCTGATTGTTGGAGCAAACTGGTTCACTCACAGATGATCCCTGGAGCTACTGGTTCGGCCAAACCAGGCTGAACCTGTAGAATATCACCACTGTATGGAACACTACTTTATTGCATGACACAAAGATGCGATGTCTTGGTCACACGTGTAATTTTTGTTGCTTTGCAGATTGTTCTCATTAATTCTATGGTGGTCTAATAATCAGACACTATTTGTGCATGATGATAATTGTTTTCTATTCTAGGGTCCCAAATTCTATTTAGTTGACATTTCAACCAAAATGTTTACTGCATAGGGTAGACATTTGCTTTTAAGGTTGCTCATGAAATCTTATGATGTTTGCTCCGAAGTATTTCATAAGATTGGAAGAAGATGAGGATCATTTTAAAATTGAAGGAAGAAACATTAATAGTTAGAAATTCTGTTTATATAAAGCACCATAGTGCCTTTATATAGTTCCTATATTAAAGATGGTCATGTTCTTTACTGCTCAACTATTTAACTGTAAAGGAAATAGGAAACTCTACTTAGAACAAAAGGGCATAGATCCAAATTTGTAAATACTGCCATCTACTGCTGAATACTACTGTAGTTGTTGCATAAAAATACATTCCAACAATGAATTCCAACATTAATAACCTGAGCTATGATGATAACAGTAGTTCAATAACTGAAAATACAAATGATCTGAAAGCTCTAGTAGTCAAAGTCAAGAATTACAGGAAAAAGTGTAATTAAGTCTTAGAATCAACAATATTGAAGTGGTGGGTAACTTCTAGAATAAATTAGAATAATAAATTCTAATTTAGAATAAATTATCAACAGAACTTGAAGTCAAGAAATAGTTAGCTACAAAGACTTTGGAAAAGATATTTAAATGCACTGCTGGGAAACCAGAAAAACCAGATTGTCCTGAGAAAAATATTTCTATCTGGTTACTGAAAGTTGACACAAATCTGATGGCATACAGTATAATAAATCAATATTGTTAAGTACTGAACATGGGTCGGAGTAAATGGAGACAGCCTCTGAATAGTGAACTTTCAGCTCTTTATTTGCATAGTGACTTCTCAAAACAACAACAGTGAACTCTGCCTTATATAGGCAACCCTTGTGAGAATTGTCCAATAACGAGCTATGAACGCTAGCTCTTTTAACCAATAAGAATTCTCTGTTAAGGGCCAATTGGATTCCTCAGAACTAACCAATCCGATCTGGCCGCCTAACAGCCAATCAGAAGTGCAGGGCCAGAACCGTGCACTTTACCTCAAGCTTATACTTTATTAATTATGGTACATACACAACACCCCTTCCCCCTGCCTTCTTGTGTAGTTATATAGTCCCTTAAATAGGACGGTTGTCTTTTAACTCTTTCGGATTTTCGTTGGATTGGTTGGTTGCAATCCTGTTGAGGTAGATTGTTGTTTGGCAGTGGTTCTGCTTCTTGCTCAGCTGCAATTTCTTGCAGTGCAAACGTTTTTTCTTCCTGCTCCATTTCCGGAGTATCACTTAGTTCGTCGCTCCCTTGAGCAGATTCCCTGGAACTTCATCTTCTTCCGTACCTCCCCCCCCCTCGGTTTGGTCATGGGGGAGTTGTTGACTGGCAGTTGTGAGTCATGACCGTAATTGGTCGATATGCCGTTTCCACAGTTTATTGTCACAGCATTTCACTACGTAGGATTTAGGGCCGGTCACTCGTACTACTGTCGCCTCTATCCATAACGGGTCGCCCGATAAGTTCCGTGCCTAAACGAGGTCTCCTACCTGGAAGGTGCGACAGCGGCCACTGGATCCTATTGGCTTTTCTGGTTCATAAGCAGGATGCAACCGGTCGAGGTGGGAGCGGAGTCTTCAGTAGTTCGGGGGGAGTTCTGCCGGTGTCGCTATGTGGAGTTATGTGTTGCAAAAAGAGAATTTGGTTGAACTTGTCATCGATATTGTCATAGTCCACTTTTTGCAAAGTCTTTTTAACAAATTGAACCATGCGTTCAGCTCGGCCATTGGTCGCAGGGTGCGCAGGCGAGGTGAGCGCATGGCGGATGCCACGGTCAGCGAGGTACTGTTCGAACATTAGTGCCATAAACTGTGGCCCGTTATCGGACACCAGGACATCTGGCAATCCGTGGGTTGCAAAGAGTCTGTTTAGAATCTTGATCACCGATTCGGAGGTCGTAGCCGTCATACGATGAATTTCTAACCAATTGGAGTATGCGTCGACTGTCAGCAGGAAGGTAAAGCCCTTGGTTGGTCCCGCGAAATCCAGGTGGATTCTGGACCAGGGTCCACGTGGCGTCTCCCATTCAGTAGGCATGGCTTTTGGTGGGGCATTGCTGACTTGTTGGCAATTGGAACACGCTTTAACCCACTGCTTGATTTGCCGGTCCATGCCCGGCCACCATGCGTAGCTCTGTGCAAGTGCCTTCATTCACACGATGCCCGGGTGGCCCTCGTGCAGAATTCGCAGCAGCCTCTTCCGGAGTCGCTCTGGGACAACGACTCTATCGCCCCAGATGATACAGCCTTTTTGGGAAAAAAGTTCAGTCTGTCGAGATTTGAATGGTGCGAAGTCATCTGGTACTTGGTCCAATGGCCATCCACGTTCTACCCAGCCTAGGACTTGAGCTAGGGTGTGGTCTCGTTTGGTTTCTCTCGCGATGTCTCGGGTGGTCATAGGCGGCTAGTTGAGTGTTTCGATCTGCAACGTTGTTGCCGTTGGTGCCGGATTGTCGAGAGTCTCTGGAAGCGGTGCTCAGCTTAATGCGGAATGGCTTTCCCCGGGCGATATTGCAGGCGATAATTATAAGCAGCTAGGAATTCTGACCATCGGGTCATTCTAGGGGATAATATGTAGGGGGTTGGCTTGTCCCCAGCTATTATCCCTAGCAATGGTTTGTGGTCAGTTATAATGGTAAATGTCTTTCCATACACATATTCATGAAATTTTTTTACAGCTGAAACGATTGCGAGGGCTTCTTTATCAATTTGTCCATCGTTCCACTCTGCTTGTGAAAGAGTCTTCGAAAAGTATGCAACAGGGGCTTCATTCCCATTAGGCAGTACATGGCTCAAAATGGCGCCCACCCCGAAAGGCGATGCATCGCAGGTTACAACTAACGGCAAAGTCTCGTTATACTGCATAAGTACAGAGTCAGATATGAGCAGTTTTTTAACATTCCGGAACGCTTGCTCTTCCCCATACCCACAATGCTTTCTTATCTAATAATCGGTGTAACGGTTCAGTGACAGTTGCCTTGTGCAGTAAAAATACATTTTAGAAATTAATGAGGCCTAAGAACGCCTGGAGATCGGCCTTGTTGCGTGGCCTGGGAGCATTTTTGATCGCTTTTAATTTACTCTTGGTAGGATGAATGCTCTGGCTATCAATCCGGTACCCTAGAAACTCAACATTGTCAATATACAATTGACATTTATTTTTTTTCACCTTTAGTCCGGCCTCTTGAAATTTTTTTAGGACGCATTTCAAACGGTCCTGTAAGATTTTTTGGGTAGGGGCTGCAATTAATACGTCATCAAAATAAGGGACCACGCCCTTGATTCCTTGTAATAACCTTTCCATAAGGCTCTGGAAGATCCCCGGGGCTACACTAACTCTGAATTGCAATCAGGTACATTTAAAGGCACCCCTGTGCATTACAATTGTTTGGGCTTGAGCCATTTTTTCATCCATTGGTAATTGTTGATAAGCTTGGGCTAAATCTAATTTAGCAAAAACCTTACCGCCCCCCAAGGAATGGAGGAGGTGCTGCACCACCGGAACTGGATACGCATTCTGCTGTAGGGCGTGGTTCAAAGTGGCCCGGTAGTCCCCACAAATTCGGATTGACCCGACTGGCTTAATGGGTGTTACAATAGGGGTTTCCCATGGAGAGTGATCGATGGGCTTCAACACCCCTTGAGCAATTAACTTGTCGAGTTGTTCGTCGATTTTTGCTTTAAGAGTGAACGGAACTCGACGGGGGTTCAAGCGAATGGGAGCTACTTTTGGATCTAGACTGAATGAGATCGGGGTCCCATTATACTCGCCTAAGCTGTCCACGAAGACGTTGCTGAACTCAGAGATAAGGTCTTCCTCCCACTCACAACCACCGACTCGGTTCACACTGGCCACTTCAATGCCGAGTGGCGCGAACCTTTGGAGGCCTAGTAGGCTAGGCCTATCTCTATCGATGACCGTTAGAGGTAAGTACGCTGTATGCTTCTTGAAGGAGACTCAGACTCGGCAGGACCCGACAACGGGGATTCGATTTCCTTGGTAGTCCTTGAGGATGAGGCGTTGAAATTGGAGGTCTTGGCGTTGAATTGTGGGAATGAGTTGCTTGAGTGTCTTCCAAGACACCATCAAGAGGGACGATCCCGAGTCGACCTCCATGTGGCAAGGCTGGTTCTCGATGGCTACCGTGACCTGGATTTTCTTTGTGTCCAAAGCTGAGGCATGACCGATAGTGATAGTATGGTGAGCCTCTTCTCTTTGCAAAGCTCGATTTCTGTAGGAGTGGTTTACTGGCTCTCGCCTTACAGGATGGTTTCCTGTCGATTGGCGATAGTTGGCCCCTTTTGAGGCCTGGCTGAGTCCTGGTAAACTGCGGCAGACCTGGCCAATGTGGCCTCATTTCCCGCACTCATGGCAGAGTGCATTGCGGAATTTGCATTCGGCCCTGGCATGGTTGGCTCCACAGCTAGCGCAAGGGCGTAAGGGCTTCGGGCGAGGGTCCCGGTCGGACCGCAGTTGATGGACCCCTTCTTTGTCGCTGTCTGACGATGAAGAGAGGTCCTCGTGGTGTGTCGTCGCGAGCTGTCCTTCAGGCTTGGATAAAATGTCGCTTGTCAGTGGTGGTACCGGAGTGCGGCTTCGCTGTAGTTGTGCAGCCGACTTTTTGGTCGCCTCTGCTGCCGTGGCTTCGGCGATGGCATCAGCAAGGCTGATGTTGCCTTTCGCCATCAGCTTGCTTTGCAGGCCTAGTGCATCTAGTCCCAGAACTATTCGATCTCTTAGTGCCTCTTCTAAGTTGGCGAATCTGCAGAGGCCCCCTAAATTTCGGATGTCCGTCACGAAATCGGCCACGCTTTCCCCTTTTCATTGGTTCCTCTGATAAAACTCATGGCGTCTCACGAGCGTAAGCACGGTTGGTGCGTAATGGTCTCTCAGGATGGGTTCGAGGTCGTCCCAGCTCATGGCCTTCATTTCTCGAGGTTTGGCGAGTGCTTTAGCCATCTTAAATACGGCTGGGCCGCAATGCGTCAGGAACAGTGCCCTTTTCTTTGCTGGTGTGGCGTCCTTCAAGTTATTCGTTTCGAGAAACATTTGGAAACGATCCATGTAGGATTCCCAATCCTCTTGGTTCGGATCAAACGGAGCGGGTGGTACGATGCCACCGGACATGGTTCCGTTGTTGGCGTTGTCTATCACGTGCTCGGTATTGCTTCCTGGCTTCTTCAGTTCAGACGTCTCCACATCCCATCCTCGTCGCCAGTGTTAAGTACTGAACATGGGTCGGAGTAAATGGAGACAGCCTCTGAATAGTGAACTTTCAGCTCTTTATTTGCATAGTGACTTCTCAAAACAACAACAGTGAATTCTGCCTTATATAGGCAACCCTTGTGAGAATTGTCCAATAACGAGCTATGAACGCTAGCTCTTTTAACCAATAAGAATTCTCTGTTAAGGGCCAATCGGATTCCTCAGAACTAACCAATCCGATCTGGCCGCCTAACAGCCAATCAGAAGTGCAGGGCTAGAACCCTGCACTTTACCTCAAGCTTATACTTTATTAACTATGGTACATACACAACAAATATCATGGGATAATATATTTGGTATTGCATTGGATTATTTCCTGAATAATGCAGAGGTGGACTATATGGTCTTTCTCATCCTTTCCCACACTACACTTCTATAATTCCTCCCTCCTTCCCTTCCCCTTAATAGTAAAAGAATAGTGCCCTTCAGGAGAGCACAATTCTTCCCTTATTCTCTATTGAAAGACACTGTTCTTTTATTGTTCTGAAGGGGAAGAAAGGAAGGAAAAACATTATAAATAAATTCTGTGGTGTATTGAAATTAACATTGCAGTCCTATTTAGATATTTGGCTCCTGTTTTATCAAGAATATGACAGTCTAATCCCCACTCTCGTATCTGCTAATTCTTTTCTGGAATTGAAATGGAGATTATATGGGAATTACATCCAAAAGCATAATTTAAAATTTATCTATCTTCTGTTGCAAAGCTTCAAAAAATATTCGGATAACCTGCATATATTCTTAATTTAATAGAGCTCATTGATATTGACACCATTATTTTAAATTTACTAGTTTCTCAAGAGTTATGATGCCTGGTACATTTTGAATTTCCCATAATCCTTTGAAGTTATTTTATAATGAAATTTCCAGGACAATAGGTTCCAGGTGCTGATAAAAAAAATTCAGTATCTAAGGCAGTATAAATGAAATCTCCACATATAAAGGAAGAACTGACATAGAATTTAGGATTCTCTCTGATTTGCTTAGTCCAATGCTGTACTGAATCTTGGCTCTAATACAAATTCAGAGAAAAAGTATGTCTTGAAAATTAATGGAGAACTTACTCCAGCACACAAGACAAAAAAAAGGCAAACTTATAAGGAAGGAAGTGCACATGCTGAATAGCAATTCGAGCCTACAGATCACTTGGCCTCCTAGTAACTACTGTCACCACAGCATGCTAATCAATCTGCTTCTTCTACTTACTCTTTTTGTGATAAGTTGTCTCTACAGTAATAGAGAGATTTATTTCCCTTTTGCCTCTGTTTCTGAGACCTGATTTCCACATCAGCAGGAATGGATAGCACATTATTTTGACAATATCAATTGTGTTTATTATTGACTCGGCCTAAGGATTTGGGACTGCTGATCTATAACCCTGGAGAGCTAAATTTCTATTTCACTGTGTCCACCACCCTGCCACCCGCTTTAGCAAATTGCTTCCTGCTGGCAGCTAATCTCTACCAGCAAACCCAAACATTTATATGAACTCTGTTTCAGTTGCTCACATCCCCAATGCCTTCTTTGTTCAGAAGTGACAACAGTTGGCAAAGCCCAGTTATATTCATTGCGGTTTCACTGCTCCAGACATAATGAGATAAAATGAAAACAACTCCTCCTGCCACAGCTACGTGAGCTGGGAACTCATAAAGGCTAAAAAGCTTTTAATTACTAGCTTGTTGCAATTATGCCCAGCCTCCCTGTTTCCCTCCCATAGAGCAGGCAGAGCACTCTGAGATCAAACTGAACTTCAGTTTGCTAAACTTACTGGTGAATACATCTTGAAAATCTGGAGCATTTCTCCTTCCTCAAAGCAGACACCTAGAAAATGTGATCTACTGCTCCAATAACCATATTCTCTGGCCCTTAATGCTGTTGAATGCAGAGCAAAACTTTCACTTCCAAACTGAAATAGGGTGTATCTTCTTTCTCCCCACTTTTTTTTCACATACTCCACTACAGTTTAATCTACAGTCTAGATTTGATTATAGCTGTTGTTTATTCCTTCCCTTCTTCCCAAAGCCAGGGCCTCTCTAATCAGAACAGCAGCCTGCAACCTCTTGTAATTCACTAGCATCAGGTTTCCTATTTGCAAAATAAAATCAAAGGCTGAAATTTTAAATTCAGGTTAGTAGTACAAGAAAACAAATTTTGCTTCTAGACTTTGGTGGGGAATGATGAAGAAAGGAAATTCTAAATTTATATTGACATGCTGTACTGTGGTGCTGTGATTAGAATGCAGTATTGCAGGGTAATTCTACTGACTGTCAGCAGTTCAATTCTCACTAGTTCAAGGTTGATTCAGCCTTCCATACACCCAAAGTTGGTAAAATGATTGTTGGGGCCAATAGGTCGATTCTGTAAATTTCTTAAAGAAGCTGTAAAGCATTGTGAAATAGTATTTAGCAATAGCAATAGCATTTAGACTTATATACTGCTTTACAGTCCTCTCTAAGCAGTTTACAGAGTTAGCATATTGCTCCCAACAATTTTTGGTTCTTCATGTTACCCACATCGGAAGTGTTCTGTCCCCTCATTTGAATTCTTGAGATCCCCGCGCTTTGATTGGCCAAAGCGCGGGGTGATCGGATTGGCTAGGCGAGCCGCGCCAATTGGCTCGCTGAGAATCTCCCGCGATTGGTCAATTCGAATCGCGGGAGATTCAAAGTGGTGCCATTGGCCACGGCCGCCGCGGCTTGGAAATAAAAAGCCGCGAAGTTTTCCTTTAGCCCCAGTCCGGTTCCTGACTAAATAAAAGAGCTTGATACTAAGTCACCGACTCCTGGCTTCCTTCCATGCGGACTTAACAGGAAGGATGGAAGACTGAGTCAACCTTGAGCCTGGTGAGATTTGAACTGCCAAATTGCAGCAGCTGGCAGTCAGGAGAAATAGCCTGCAGTACTATGCCACCATGGCTCACTTAAGTCTAAGTGCAATTGCTATTGCTATTGATCTAAGATCTAACTGAGGTAACTTTGACCATTGCATTGTCTCTTCTTATGCATCAGAGTAAGGCAATAATTTTGCTTGCCTGAAACAGCTCTATACCATCTCTTCTCTTTCCCCCCCATAACAGGGAAGTTGTGGTTTTTCCAAGGTAAGGTAATAAATAGTGCTATTAGAGCAGACTACCAAGTTCAGTAACACATATATTTACAGTAAATCAATAAAGTTTCTTTCCTGTTGCTCTCCTTTTTCCTCTTTCAATAGATGCTCTACAAAGAAAGGGTAGGCAACCTTTTGGAACTAGAAACAAGTCAAAAATTTGAGAACATGTGGTGGTCACATTCATAAAATGCTTCCACATGCTAGTCACATCAAACCCATTCACCAGAATGAAAGCTAACTTTCTTGTGCCAGATGCACTCTACTATCCCAGTGGTTTTTTTAAAAAAAAACAATAACAACAACAACAACAAATGTTATTACTTTTACAAGAACAATACACAAACAATCAAGGCATAACAGCTTACAAATTCTTTTCTAAAAAGAAAAATAATTAAAGAAGAAAACCAATAGAACATACAAAATGATTCCAGATTATAATCAATATTTACATTCTCTATTTAACTTCATATCTTATCCCAACTTCTCCTTTTCCTTCTAATTATCCAAGTTATTTCTTGCTAATTAAAATTTTATTGCCTTTTATAAACATACAAAACACAGAACATAAAAAACAAAACAAAACCTAAAACATCTTTTCTGAAGGCTGCTTGGTCCCGAGTTAAAACTCTTCACACAGACGAAATTCACACATCATATTCACTTTATATATTCTTCCATATCTTATTACCATTTTCAATACATTCTTTGTCTATTCTATTTCCAGCTATCCATTCATCTTTTTTCTTTTACTATACTTCTCCTATACACTAATTGGAGTGACGCTTTTAACTCATTGCCCTAACTTAAAAGCACTTCATATAATACTTACTTTATCTTGGGATTCTGTTTAGTACATTCTAAAATTACACAATAAATTTTATAAGAGAGGTTAATAACTAAAGAGAAAACCTATATAGTCACTCATTTAAAAAGAAGAGAAAAAAAAACTAATGTTTCTTTTCTTTAAATCTTGCTTCCCACCATTGAGGCTTCTCCTCCCCCCCTTCCTCTCTTGCTTATTCTTCTCCTTGCCCTTTTTACCCCTTTGTCTCTCCTCCCTTTTCTTACTCCCTTTCCATTGCTTTCTAACCTTGCATCCACCTTTCCTCTCATTTTTGTCTTTTTTGGTTGTTTTTTCAAACCTTAAAATTCCCTTTTTCTTATCCTCTTTCTCCTCCTCCCCGGAAAAAACCCATTGTTCATCAAAGATGGCTTCCTCTTCCTCTTCTTCTTTGTCCCAGTCATTCCGCTGCATAGTCAACTTTTCATAAGTACATAACGCCATTTCTAAAAATTGAAATAGAGTGCCCAAAGTATCTTTTCCATCTTGTTCTTCCTTTTTATATTTTTGATATTCAGTCTTTAGTTCATCCACAAGCGATGCCATCATGAAAAGAGAAACTTTTCCCAAAACAACCACCCAAGTATTTTTAATCAAAAGTAATTCAAAAAAAGTTCCAAAAATTAATACTTTTCTTCCTTCTTCTATTTCTCTTTCTGGGGTTAGTGTTTAGTCAAAGAGCCAATTACCATATACTTTCTGGGGTTAGTGTTTAGTCAAAGAGCCAATTACCATATATCTTTCTTTGGGATTCTAGGCAATCTCCTCCTTTTTCAGCTTCTGCTCCAATTTTTTTTTCTCTCCCTTTCCCCCTTACAACAACATTTTTTTTTTAAATGATCAGAAATCCATACCTCCAATAAGGGTTTTCCGATTTCTTAAATTATTAAGTCCAATGTCCAAAGAATCTTTTGTTCCTTGGCTTCAACTTTCAGAATAATTCACCTTCAGTGCCCAAATAAATTTCAAATCTTCATCTGCTGTTTCTATGGGGTGGGAGAGTGAAGAAAAAAAAAAGTTCCCTTTAACAGCTTTCTCTGCCACTTTACGTCTTCTTAGGGATACAATGTATCCTCCAGCAATTCAGACAGTTTAGTTCCAGAAATTTTAAAAGATGTTGATTGACCTGGCTCAGCCAGCACTTTCACTTTTCTTGCTTCCTCCAGCACAATCTTACCCGGTTGCAGGCTTCTTCTTGGCAGCCATTACTGACCACCGCTTCACCACCTCAGGAAAAAGGGTTTTTTCCAGAGGAGGAGGGGGTCTGCGACACCCCCAACCCCCTGTCCGGCTCCCCTCTCTCTTCAGCTGCCTCTACGGGGCAGCCATATCCCCCTGACCCATTTGGATCGGGGGCACCTCGGCGGGAAGCGCAGTAGGAATCATGAACAGTCACAAATTCCTGTTGTCACTGAAGCCATGCGGAACTGGCTTTCTACTATCCCAGTGGTTTTATTGGAGACATAATGTCTTCTAATAGAGAGACTGGGTTTGGCTTTTTAATATGAAGCTTCCCCTGGAAGAATATTTAAGAAAAGGTACAAGAGAAAAGGAACCTTGTTCACTGAAAAAGAGAAAATAGAGATGCCTGATTCAAAAGAATGAAGATGAGAAAAAGAACAATGCAGGTGGGAAGAGAGAGAATGAAAAACTGATGCAGGAAGTCAAAGACAAATAGGTATGTATCAGAAAGGAATATCCAGGGAAAAGCTCTGTTAAAGTCCCTTAATAAAAGTAAAACCCTGATAAGATGTAAATATAACAACTTTATACTGCCTTAATAGATGATAAGAAGGATGATAAGAAGGAGAAGACTAGCCTAGTTTACAAGTAAACTTTAAATTCAGCAGCAAGAATAAAAGACAAATCAGAGAAATCAATATCTCTGCATGCATTAGATCATGACCTCCCTTTTAAATAAATCTTAGTGTTATGTCTCACCTGTACCAACAAGGTGAGAAGTCCAAATTTCCAACTAAACACAAACAAGCAAGCAAGCCTGGTAATTACAGGGTTAAATTCCTTGAGCTGATAAAGTTCTTGGCAGCCTCACACAAGTTGTCTGCCAAGTCCGACAATAAAGCAGGTAAATAAATCACAAGCTGTCTTTGCACACAGGATATTCCGAAGCTTCTCTCACAAAGTAACACGTTGTCCCAAACAAGTTCCCAGAGTGAACACACCCACTTTTATTCCCTGTGGGGCGTGTCAGTCCCTCAGTCTCTGATTCGTCCTTTTTTTCTACGTTCAGCTCACACTTTTGCCTGCACCGTTGCCTCGCATCAAGCCAGCATTCCTCAGCTTGATCCTCAGTCAGAGGCTCTGATACGCTCTCCTGGTTATCTGCCGGCACAATCAGGGAGGAAGGTCTTGCTGAAGAGGAAAGTCAGGAAGGCAACTCCAAATCCTCTAACAAAGCAGGCTTAAACCTCAAAGCCAAATCCTCCTCTTCCTCATTGTCCAAGTCTTTGTCTTCTAACAAAGCAGGCTCAAACCACCAAGCCACAATATCTTAGTGTGAGATGTAAAGTGTAAAGTTGATTTCAATCCTCATTCCTATGCATATTCCTAGAACAACCTTCTAAAATAACTTTGGTTATATTATGGGGCCTTTTTCAAATAAGTTTCATAGCTGATCTTATATTTCATCTTGAATCTTTATGCTCCAAGAAACACATCACTGTATCAGCTGTAACATACTAGATTTTAATATAATTATAATGAATAATTTGCAATCCAATATGCCAAAGTCTCCTTATCAAAGTGTCCTAAAGCAATTGCTTTTACTGTTTGTTTAAAATCTTAAATCACAGATTTTTAAATATATCAGTCTAAATTATTTTTAGAAAACTCTCTCTTCGTCTTGAATAATTACATATGATCTACCAGTAGATTTCTCTTAGGTGCTTTTGGAATATGGTTTATTGTTGTTTCAATAAGTACAACATTTAGACAATCTTAAGAAATATCCTAGAAGTGGAAAAGTTGGTTCTGAAAAGACAAGGCAAAGATGCAGCCTGCTGTAAATATGTTAGTATAGTTTAAACTTTCTTTATTTTTGAATCATATCATTACTGAGAAGATATTTCCCTGTGAAAATTTATCTGCAGAACATTTTGCAAGTGTTCTAAACAACATTTTATCAAGAATCTCTTCTTTTGGGAGGCAAAACAAGAATGAAAATTGGAAGTGAAAAGAGACTAGGAAAAAAATCACCATTCTCTTTTCCTCAAACTTACTTCTCCTACCTTTTTAAAGTTTATCATTCCCTCCCCTCTAAGCTTAATTAAAAAAATAAGTAAAATTTCTTGGCCTTTCAGCTCTGTGGAACATGCAGACAAATAAATTAAAAAGTGGGAGAAGTGGAACTAACCCAATAATCCATGAAAACCTAATTTGCCTTACCAGTGTTGCTGACGCAAGAATGTCCCTTCTCTCTTCCTCATCTCCAGTTCTGGGGCAGTGATTGGAGAAATTGGCTAACAAGATCAGAAAATTTAATTACTGTTATGCTTCCCCTTCTCCAGAAATTGGATGTCACAGTTCCTTGTTGCCTGTGCTAGAGATGTGCTATAACTGATTTTCATAAGGTTGGTCCTTCTTTTCTCAGCATTGCAAATAAGATTTAAAGTGCAGCCTTAAGGTTACGAAGCAGAGGTCAGAGTGACAATTAAAGGGCAATCAGAAGAAACATATGAATTTGACTTCTGTATATACTATTGTTTGATTTGCTTTGATGTCCATAATTAACTACAATGAAAAAGGAACAGTGGGATCATCCATTCTTTTAAATAAAGCAAGAGTGACACCAACAGTTTTTGTTAACATATTCCTAGGGACTTAAATGTATAAGGATAGAGCAAGGGCCATTCAAAGGTTGTTTAATGTACCCAGTTTGAGCCAAATGGTAACCCTTTCTAATTCATTCTAGATTCTGAACTCCAATTATCTGCTATGGGAAACATAAATGGGTAGAACTTTTTTATTTGAAGGAATGAGATAAAATCTGTGGAACAATTAGAGTAGTAAAAGTGAAGGTAGGAAGTTAAGTTTCATACTGTTACTCATCAGAAAAGGTTCACCCATGTCATTGCAATGAAGAAACAATTTAAAAGCAACCTTTGTTTACACCTTACTCACGCATTTGTGGCCCTATCAATATTCATACCCTAAGGAAATTTTAAACACATTATGAATGAGTTCAGATAAATGTACCCATCGCTGAACTGAGTGATGTGATGATGATCAAATCTGTTTGCATTTTGTGAAGATGGAATTCTCAAGCATCTTTACACCAAACCCATTAACATTGTTTGTTTCTGTATTGCTTTTTCATGAATACAGAATCAGATTTAGACTCCGCTTACATTTTTAAGTTTTGAAATTTATTTATTAAGGTTCAGACAAAAAGTATAAATGTGTAGACAGGAGAAAACTTCTAGAAAGTTTCACTATCTTCTATAGCAAAAGAGATGAATATCAGTATACCAAATTCTCATTTTCACTCTCTGCATACTTAGCTTTAGGCAAGGATGAGCATTTGTAAACTTTATAACTCATCTTGAAGATGCTATTAGAAGTGGTGAAGGAAAAAGGACAAGATGAGTGACAATAATGCTTGTTTCCATTGCCAGAAATTGATGACAACTACTTGCTTCTATGAATATCCTTGTAGGGAGAGGAGTATCAGTATTAGATCCAATGACTGGCAGACCTGGTTTCAAATCAGACAAACCTTAGAGATTAGTGTAGATGGAAATGAATATTTTGTCTATCCATTTTTACCTCACTGTTTTCATTTCTCATTCTTAGAAATTGCAAGAAGAAATGTTGTGGTTGTCTTATCTACTTGACTAGTTTAGATTTTTTTAAAAATAGGGAAATATAATCTCTAAAATTTCTCACACCCTCTGTCGATAAAATAATTGACCTTGCCATCATGTCTTTCCTTTGCACAACAACCAGTCTTCTTGAATTAGAACGGATAAATATTGTATAATCTAAATTGTGTCCATTGTAGCATTTTAAAAACTCTTTAAAAAAAAAAATAAAGTAAAATAAAATTAGCAGAAACCAAACATTTATGCACTGACTTCTAACATACTGCATCTCATATACAAATCTAATGTGGGTAAAAAGAGATAAAAGTGAATTTAAGAAGCAGTTCAAATACCTTTACTGGACTCACATCTTCTCCCAGAAGCCCATAGGTTTTACATAGTTTTACTTTGTCTCCTCCTCTGATGTAGCTGTTTGGTAATTGATGGTGCTGCCACTATCTTCCAGGAGATGCATTACCTGACAACATTCCCTTAACCCTAGTCTGTAAATAGGAGTCTCACAATCTGTACTGCTCTTGTAGTAAGTAAAATGTGAGGAAATGAAATAACTTCTATAATATGAACTTACAATCTGGTAGCATAAAGGCATGCAATTCGTGATTTCAGCCTTTCCTTTCCTCTTTGGGAAGGCGCATCAATCTGATAAAGCATAAACAAAATCAAACTTTTCTTAAGTTACTCAAAGCATGAGATCATCAACTATACCAAGCAATGAGACTAATTCAGAGTTAAGGATTATCTGTTTCTCAAGGTTAATTGGATTGAACATGAGAAACTTCATTCAGCTTTACATAGTGTCTCACTAAGGCCACAGAAATATAATTCAAACATGACCATTTCATGAATTAAAAAAAATGTTTGTTTCACTCTGCAGTACAATAATGAACCATTACATGAAAATACAAAATCCTGTAGCATTTATATACCATGCACCTAATGAAGTATTCAATTTCTTGCTAATCTTCTGCTAGAACCACCAGGATCACAAATACCTCCTTTCTTATCATTAAATTGTTAGCAAGAATACCAAGTAATCCATGCTCTGGCAAACCTAAGGATAGAGATGTTGAAATAAATGTATCCATTGCCAAGAGCTAACCCCATTTAACCCTTTCAAAAAATCAGGCTCATAAAATCCTGAGCTTCTGGCTTTCTTTGTGTTAAGTAATTACATAGTACCTCAGAGAGAAAAGAGAGAACAAGAACAATTGTTCTTTTTTTTTTTAATTTTAATTTTTTTTAAAGAACAATTGTTCTTCAACAAGAACAATTACCTATTCTTTAGTGATAACCTGATTTTTGAATGCAGCAGGCTTTTCATGATATTTGCCTCAATGTGGACAGCAAAATAATATTTGGTTGAGAAGGGCTCCTACCCTACTAGTATTTTGAAGAGCTCTAAAGACCCAGCTTTTTTGTCTTCACCTAGGCCTTGTTAAGGATGATTGATGTCCACTTCTTTTTTGTTGTCCTCTGGATTTGTTTTCTTTGCCATCAATGTTCTTTTATCTTCTGCTTGTTTTGCATGTTTTTTTAAAAATAGTTTTAATAATTGTAAACCACCCAAAGTTTCTGGGAGTCAGAGAACATATAAATTGTATCAATTATTATTATTATTAATGTTAATAATTATTATTTTCCTTGATGAATCTCAGCTGTTTTCTATTGCACAACTAAGAAGAAATTAAAACTTTATTGCATGGAACAGTAAAAACAGTTTGGCAGTGCCTTTTCTTTTTCTATAGTTCAGCCATTATCAGAAAGCAAATAGAAGATACTCCAGTTCTCTCTTTTCTGGTATGAACAACCAAAGTTCTCATTTGATCTCCTAAATTCCTTCCTTCCACTGAGTAAATAAGATCCAGAAGTTGAAGGAATCTATAATTCCTCTTATTCTGTTACTCTTATTATTAAAGGTATAACTGAGAATAAAAATCTATTTGAGCATACACACCCATACCCACACACATTTTGAGGTCCCAGCATGGAGTATGCCAATTCTGACTTCAAGTAAAGTGGGAATAACTTTTTAAAATCCTACTATTCTATTTAGATGAATTTTTAAATATTTTAAAAGCACTTTAAATAGAAACCAACTTAACAGGCAAGGGAATGAACCTGAACTATCCTTCCATATGTGATTATATTCAATTTCTAGTGAGATGGGAATACATTAAAATGAAATGGTAATCTCATTCTATAGGACATTGTGTAGTCCCAGTCAATGAATCTTTGCTGAAAGCTAGAAAGACACAGGGCTGACTGCTCAAAATACAATTACTGCTAATACTGTATTAAAAATGAGTTGCTGAGTAGGAATTGGGTTAGTTGGAGAAAAAATAATGCTAGCCTATAACATCTGAACTTCTTTTCCACTTCTGTGGTGTATGAATCTGAAAAATTCAACTTTCCTAATTGAAATGTCAGTAGAATTCTTGATAAATTTTACAGCCTTACTAGGCATAGCTAAATCACAACTCTATCTGTTATTTGTATATTATGCAGTTCCCATATACATAAACCTTACTTAAAATACATAAACTTCATATCAGATTAAAAAAAATCCCTAATGATTTATTGAACAAATTGAGAAACAACACTAACAATAGAAAAGTACATTTCAGAAATATAAACAGTTACAGAATCATATTTTGAGTTTCCAGTCAGCTTTCCTCCACCAGCTTTCTTATTGTGTCAAGAAACATATTCTGTACTGTATTCACACAGACATGGATATTGAACCTTGCAATCCATTTATGAGAACATATATATTCATGTGCTTCTGAGGGGTTGTTTGTGTTTAATTTGAATCCTTTATTGATTTTACTTTCTATAACATTGCTAAACTCACTTGTTCACTGTTTTATTTCTAGTGTCAACAACAAAAACAAACAGAAGTTTGGATTTTTTTTTTCTAATCTATGATAGTTGGTTTAGGGAGAAGAAACAACAACACAAAACAAATAGGACCACTAAAATGAAAAGTTGGAGAAATTTAATTTTTATTTGCTGCTGGATGTTGGAACCATTGGAAAGGATATTTCCATATCTGCTATTAAATATATGTGTTCAGAGGAAAAACAACCTGCTCAGGGGAGCAGTTGAAACAATATCAAAGATATCTACCGGGACTGCTTTCATTTTGTCCTAAACAATGTAGTATCATGCTTCTTCATTGATTTCCTATCTGTGCTCCTAAAATAGGATGAAGGACAAAAAAATGAGAAGAAAACTGACATTGTCTTGTTTCCCCAGCCTCTGTCATGTGGTAGCTACAAATGTTAATAATTTCATGCAATATCATTGTAGGAGACGCTATAGCATTCCAGTGTTATATCACTTTAAGTTATATTGAAAAATCACAGTAATTATCGTGGTTTTGCAGATTTCTGAAAGGCCACCAATTTATTGGGTATTTGAGTGAAGCACACCATTGCAACATTGTGAAATGAAATGATGCTGTGATCTTAACCAATAAAATCTTAACCCAACAATTGGGTTGGCAATATATAAACCAGGATAGTCATTTAATACTGCTGTATCTTTAAGAGAATGTTGTAATTGTGATTGGCTGAGGTTCCTTCAACAGCAATAAGATGGAGCCAGAAACCTGGTTTGTTCTTTTTTGCATTTCCTTTGCTTTCCTTTTGCCTTTTGCCTGATTGTCATTCTGCTTGAATTGCTGTGAGTCTTGCAGCTATTCTCAAATTCGGTTTACTTAACTTTGTTTATGATACTGGTAAAGAAAAGGACTTCATTTTTGGATTATCCCTGGACTGATTATTTTGAATACTAACTGTTTTAACTGCGTATGATTTGGACTGTTTGTTGGATTTTGTTTATCCGTTTACAGGAAGTAAAACTTACATTTCACTATTCATTGTATCTGTGTTCTGGTTGTGTGTCACCACTCTCACTATGTCTCCCTGAGTGCACTCATTCTCCTAATGGGGAATACCTCAATACTGGTTAGGGGCCCAGGCTCAGATTACTGAGAGTTAGTGTGAATTCACAGTCCCGTATACAGACATTTGTCTATTGTTTAATTGTGGGTTACAAAGAGCGGGTTGCATGTAATAGCCAACTATTTAGTGTACATGTTTTGATACATGCAAAACTGCTTCACTAATTTGAATGGATCTAAATCAACTATAAGTGTTTTTACCTGGACAACATTTTGTATATGGGTTTTAACTCATCATCTGGAGAAGAATTCTGGCAACTCATAGGTACCCAGTCCAAATATTTGTAATTTATCTGGAAATGAAAAATTTATGACTTATATTTAGGTTGGAAGGATTCCTGTTCAAAATATATATTTTCTAAACATATGCTCACACTGCTGTAAAACACTCCATCTAAATTTGGGCAAATTATTTGGGCATATTTGGATCTATGAGTGTACTGGAACAATAAGCCACTGGCTTCAATAATCTATCATGATCTTGAAACAATGTTCCCACCTGTTGCATGACTGCTAACATCAGTATTCACATTGGTATGTCACTATGTCTTCAGTTATAGCCTATAGGGTAATTTAATCCTTACATTTCCATCTTCTATGGATCTGGTTTACTCAATGTTTAATCAGGTAATGTTCCATATAGGTGTTATATTTGTTCAATTTTAGAACTGCAGCTTTACCAGCTTTTTAGTTAGTTTTTGTTCATAGTCATTCATGAGTAAGCTAGAAAGGGGGATTGTCCACAGACACCAGAATGCTTTCCAGGTGTGAGAAAAACAGAGACATTTCTCTTTTGAATGATTTGGATATATCAGAATTCACAGAAAATAAGTGATTATATATATGAGCTATCCTTTTGTATATTTTCTCTATGTCATGGATAAGATTAAAAAATGTTACTATGGGTTTTACTTCGCTAGTCCTGGTAAAGATGGCACAAGACCCGTCAAGAAGTCTATCATTGATAACCCAGTTGGATGGAACAAACTATGTTTCCTGGTCTACTTCTGTGTAGGAAAGGGTTATGGGCTGCAGTTCAGGATCCACCAGATGTAAATGCTTGGAATCCAGATGATGAGGACAATGCCAAAAAGTTAGCTGACTTTAAACGGAACAATGAACGAGCTCTTTGTATAATTGGACTAATACTGAGTGACCAGCAGCTAGACCATATTCGTGGAGAAGAGTCTGCTGCTTGGTGTTGGGAGAATTTGAAGAGGATTTATGTTCATGACCGTGTAGGTGCACACATAGATCTCACACTAAACTGTTTAGAGCACGTCTTCTGAAAGGTGGAGATATGTTAGCTCATTTGAACTTTATGAAAATAACTTTTCAAGAGCTACATGAAAAGGAACTGATTTTTTCAGAGTTGCATCATGTTTACACCATTCTTTCCTCATTGGATGAAAGTTATGAAGATTACATATCTTCACTGGAAGTCCTGACCAGAAATGAACTGACATTGACTGACATAACTGGAAAATTGTTAGAAGAGGCAAGAAGAAGGCAGGATAGAGACCAACTGAGAGAGAAACAACCACAAGAAGAGGATTTGTTTTCAACTGCCTATACTGTTAGGAAATGTTTTTCTTATGGGGCTAAGGCAGTGGCCCCCAACCTTTTTTGAACCAGGGACCGGTTTCACGATTATTTATTCTTCCACAGACCGGAACCTGAGTAACGCGAGACTCCACCGCCATCGGAATGGCTCTTCGTTCAAAGCCACCACCACCCTTCGACAAAACTAAGGCGCGAGCACCCAAACACCACTTTCCAACCGAAAACCCGGAAGCATCACCTGGTGGCAAGTGCCGCCAACTGCTGCCTTCTACTACTAGTCCCTAAAGCAGCACGGAGCTGCTTTAGCTGGGCTTCTCTCTCCCTTCTCAGTCTCTCTCACCTTCCACAGTGACCCATCGCCCTTCTTCTTTCTAGCCTTGGGCAAAAAAAAAAAAGACTTGCCATAGCCGGCTAGAAAGCATGCCCAAATTCCTTGCAGCTTCCCACCTCCGCCTGCGAGGAAGTGGGTGGTGGGGGGGTGAGGGGTGCAAGCATGGGCTGGGAAGTGTGACTGGTCAGGGAATGACCTTCCCTGGGAAAGTCGGAGGCACAGCAGCCACCGCTGCAGCTGATGCTGCTTCCTTGTGCTCTGGTGATAAACACCGTGGCGCTCCTTCAGTGCCTGTGCTCAATCTGTTCCTCCGGGTTGTGGTGCAGCAGCAGCAGCAGCAGCAACAGCTTTATTTGTGCGCGTGCGTGTGCATGGTTGGATGGGGGAGAAGGAGAAGGAGAGGAAAAGGGAGACTAGCGCTGGGCATACTGTAGTGCTCTTTTCTCCCTCTCTCTCCCTCATGGCACCCAAGCTTTGTGGCCCAGTAAAAAATGATCCACAGACCGGTATCGGTCCAGGGACCAGTGGTTGGGGACCCCTGGGCTAGGGGACATATAGCTAAATTCTGTAAGAAGGGAAAACAACAGAATACTAGTAAACACCAGAAGGCTAAGAATAATGTTAGTTTAGCTATGTCTAGCAATTCAACTGAAAACCATGATTTGTGGGTAGTTGATAGTGCATTACTAGAAATAGAGAGAGGTTTGTAAAGATGTCCATGAGTAAGCAACAGGTATCATTGGCAAATGGATGGAAGATGAAAGCATGTGGTGAAGGTACTGCAAATTGTTTATGTGTAAATGAGCATTTACCTATGTTATATGTATCTAAACTGAAATTTAATTTGTTATCAGTAAGGGCTTTAGTTAATATTGGTTATGTGGTAATCTTTAGGGGAGATAACTGTATAATAGAGAAAGAAGGTAAAAGTGTTACTGCTACTTTAGAGATTGATTTATATGTGATACATGATGACCAGTTGCAGATGGCTAACTCAGTTTATAACAATGTTAAGCCACATGATGAATGTATACATTTACTGCATAGACGTCTGGGGCACGTTAATTTCAAAATGCTGAAACAAACTGTTAAATTGTCAGAGGGAGTAAAAAATAAAACCCTGTAGCAAGTACTTAAACTGTAATGCCTGTAATCAGGAGAAAAGCAAGGTTACTTCTTCAAACAGACTGAATGGTTTTAAGACCAAAGAACCTTTAGAGGTTGTTTTTGCTGACATAATTGGTCCTAAGACACCCAGTTTGGGAGGTGCCTGCTATATTTTGAGTATAATGGACAATTACTCACAGTACAGTTTCTGCTATCTATTGAAAAACAAAACAGAAATGTTCCAACATTTCTTTAACTGGCTAAGATTTGCTGAAAGGAAAATGAGACAGAGGGTAATTACCTTAGTTACAAATAACGGGACTGAGTTTATTAACACTAGATTCCAAATGATGTTGAAATTGGCTGGTGTTGAGAATAAGCATTCTGCCCCTTATCGGCCACAACATAACTCATTTATAGAATGAAGGGGGCAAATGTTACAAGCCATGGCTCGCACTATGTTATCCTATTCAGATTTGCCTGAAACACTGTGGGGGTGAAGCCATAATGTGTACCAACCATGTTTTAAATAATGTGGTGAACACAACAACTGATGAATTGCCCTTCACTCGTTGGCATGGCAGAAAACCAAATTTAAGTTATCTACACACATTTGGAGCTCCAGCATGGGTACATATTCCCTCACAAGTAAGATTGAAAGGGCAACATGGAGCTATGAAATTATTTTTTGTAGGTTACGAGGCCAACCATAGATCATTTAGATTCTGAGCTCCAGGCACAACTAATGTTTACTGTAGTGCTAGTGCTAAATTTCTTGAGCACCTTGGGTGGCATAAACTAGAACAGGAATCCAACAATGATGTTGTTATCAATACCCAAGTAGTCCCTGATGATGAGATAGTTAAACCATCAATAGCCATTAAAAAGGAAGAACAGGCACAGAGGAAGTAGAAAAACAGGAGTAGGTAGAACAGGAGAGTCCACCAATAAGCCCTGTGTTGCCTAGATGTTCAACCCATGTAACACGACCACCAGATAAATATCAGGCTAGTATAGCATGCCAAGTAAATATAGTTCCTACTAACTATAATGAACTGAAACTGTATCCTGCTAAGGTTCAGGCTGCTTGGCAGGAAGCAATGGATAAGGAACTGAAATCCTTACAAAGGTTGGAGGTATATGAAAATGTCAGGTAGCCACCAGAGAAGCATGCCATAGGGTGTAAATGGATTTATAAAATTAAGACAGGTATGGATAGGACTGTTACCCATAAAGCCAGGTTAGTAGCACAAGGGTTCGATCAGTCAGTCAATGAAAATGATGAGGTGTTTGTACCTAGTCTGAAGGCTACCACATTTTGAGCAACATTAGTGTGGGCAGCTAAGAAGAAATACACAATAAACCATTTAGATGTTGAGATGGCATATCTACATGCACCATTGCAAAATACTATATATTTAAAGAAGCCTTTGGGGATAAAAACTGATAACAAAACTGATTGCTGGAGATTAAAAAAGAGTCTTTATGGCTTGAAGCGATCAGGCTATGAATGGAACCAGTGCATAGTAAAGGATTTAACAAAGATAGTTTTGTAGCTAGAATGGCTGATCCATGTTTATTCAAAAGGAAAGTGATGGTGTAGTTTCATTGTTGCTATTGTTCACTGATGACACAGTGTTAATCACTAAAACTGAGCAAGAAGCTACTGGGATTATTTCACTGTTAGAGAAGAAATTTAAAGTCAAACATTTAGATGAGATTAAACAGTATCTTGGTTTGAAAATAGAAAAAACTAAGGGAGGCTACACAATCTCACAGGTCGATAAAATTAACCAGTTACTGAAGAACTTTAAAATGGAACTGGCTAAGACACCAATGAGCCAGGAGTTTAGCCACAGTGATGTGCAAAGTCCTGTTTTTGATAAAGACATTTATCTATCGTTAATTGGTAGTTTATCCTATCTTAGTAATTGGTGTAGACCAGACATAGCATATAGTGTCAACCAATTAGCCAGGTTTAATACTGAGCTAACTGAAAGGCACTGGCAAGCTGCTAAGGGTGTGTTGAGATATCTTAAATGAACGATGCATTATGCATTATATGTGGAGCGTAAGGATGAATTAAGTTTAACTGCATATGCCGATGCAAGTTTAGCTACAGATGTACCTACACGGAAATCAACATCAGGTACTGTAGAGTTATTAGGAAAGGTGTTAATTGGATGGCAGTCTATTCAACAAAAACATCTAAATTTATCAACAATGGAGGCTGAATTCTCATGTTTGTCTCTATTATGTATGGACTTAGTATGTTATAAACAACTAATGATAGACATGGGAAGTAATGTAAAGGAACCTATTGTTGTATATGAAGACAACCAATCAGCAATTCAGATGGCTTCCAATCTTGCCATAAAGACAAGATCAAAACAAACCGATCTACAATATCTTAATGTGAGACAATGTGTTCAAAGTAAAATGATTAAACTGGAGTACTGCATATCAAAGAATAACATTGCAGATCATTTTACAAAAGCCCAAGGCACTGTAAAACATAAGGCTTGCTGTGAGGAATATGAACTTAAACTGTAAGGTTTTATATATTGTCCTACCCAAAGGGGAGAATGTCAGGAATGATAGTCACCTAACAGTTGGGTTAGCAATATATAAACCAGGATAGCCATTTAATACTGCTGTATCTTTAAGAGAATGTTGTAATTGTGATTGGCTGAGGTTCCTCCAACAGCAATAAGATGGAGCCAGAAACCTGGTTTGTTCTTTTTTGCATTTCCTTTGCTTTCCTTTTGACTTTTGCCTGATTGTCATTTTGCTTGAATTGCTGTAAGTCTTGCAACTATTTGCAAATCCCGTTTACTGAACTTTGTTTAAGAAACTGGTAAAGAAAAAGACTTCATTTTTGGATTATCCCTGGACTGATTATTTTGAATACTAACTGTTTTAACTGCGTATGATTTGGACTGTTTGTTGGGCTTTGTTTACCCATTCACAGGAAGTTAAACTTACATTTTACTATTCAGTGTATCTGTTTGCTGGTTGTGTGTTATTCATCACCACTCTCACTATGTTTCCCTGAGTGCACTCATTCTCCTAATGGGGAGACAAGTGCCACAACTTGATAGCAACAGTTTTTTAAAACATTACTGAGGCAGATTTGTCAATTATGGTATACAAGTAGTTCCTTCTTGAATATCACATTGGAGTGGTATGGAAATGCTTTTGAGGGGTGGGAACAATATGAAACAGGATAATTATTCTTGATAATTATTCTTGAAGAAAACCAGAAGAGATTGCGTTATATGGTTTCATCAATAATACTTACATCTCAGTTTTAATGCAGAAATACATTAAAAAGGGGATGTGGAAAATGCAGTTGTATAACTAACTCTATAACACATTTAGTGATATAGGGCAAACCAAAAATATGATAAATAGAGATTAAACACTAGTTTATGAACAATTTATATAAAACAGAAACCACTCTATGAATGTTCATTTCCCTTCTATTATAATATTTCTTATATTGAGGTCAATTCCTCAACTGAATGAGATGTTTTTGTTTTATTCTGTGATCTGGGGATTATTTATTTTCTTTATTATTTGTTTATTAAATTTATATGTTTCCCATCTCCCCTACAAGATGACTCTGGGCAGAGACCAGATATTACAACAATAACAACAACAACAACACAAACTTTAATTAAATAGATTATTTCAAGTACAGTGTTCATCTTTGAAGCATTGGAAGCATTATATTAGTCACCGTAAGACCTGTTATATACCAGTTAGCTCATTTCTTATTTTCTTTTCCTTCTTTATCCCAGTGACATGTCTTTTTAGATCAGGCATCTTCAAACTTGATAGCTTTAAGATTTGTGGACTTCAACTCCCAGAATTTCTCTTCCAGTCATATTAGCTAAGGAATTTTGCAAGTTGAAGTCCACAAGTCTTAAGCTTGCCAAGTTTGAAGACCCTTGTTTTAGATTATAACATTAAAAATAGGGATTGTCTTGTTTTTATTTTATTTTATTTTATTTATTTTATTTGAATTTAAATAAATACATAAATGAAAAAACTCTACAGTTTCAATAATAGAAGACAGCCCCAGTTTGATCAAGTAATTTTTCTATCATGACAAATTGTACTTCCTGCTGTCACCAACCAAACACTTTCTTAAGTTAATAAACAGAGATCAAAATTAATTTCCTTTTTTGTTTGAAAAGCCAGACTTCAAGGTTCATACACTGCAGTAATCCAAAACCATATAAAACACTTTAAAATTTTGTATAATTTTTGCTAACCCAGCATTATTCAATGATGTGGACTCTGATTTATGCACAAACATAACTGTAGCAAGATTATTATATGGTCAAAAATGGAAACTTTTACTACCCAAAATTGAAGAATGGTTGGTGAGGATGATGGAACTCGAAGAGATGGGCAAACTTGACTTCCTTGATTAGAGAAAAGACAACATATATGTTTATTGATGACTGGAAATCCCTTAAGACATGCATGAAATGGAAAAATGAATTTATGGTTTTGACTATTTGAAAAACACATAATAAAAGAGATAGGGTTTTTTGTAGCCATAGAATAAAAGGTGATTTTGTAATTATATATACTACAAAGAAGATCAGAAGCTACTTCTTATTATTCCTTTTCATTTTTCTTTTACATTTTTTCTGTTTTCTCTCTTTTTCCTTTATTTTATATTAGTTCTTGTTGGTCTTTATCTCTTTTTAAGAGACAGGGAGGGAGAGAGAGAGAGAGACAGACAGACAGACAGACAGACAGATAGACATATATAGTAGATTATTGTAGGTTTAGCCTGGCTTTTCTGAAGTACATTTCACTGCAAGTAGAGCAAGAATAAGATTTAGACTGATTGTCATATTTATATTTGAAAGATTGAGGCAGAATCTAATGACTCATTAATTTCATTTCTAAATAGAGCTGCAGAGAACTGCAAATATTTAAAGAACCCAGCAGGTCAGGGATCCATTTAATTGATATTGTCACTGATGCAGGGGATTCAAAAATGAAAAATCACCCTGTACCATATTGTTTCTGTATATGTAAAGTCTGCATATTATGGTGACATCCCCTTATTACTACAAGGTTATACAGCCAACAAAGTCTTCCCAAATTTGGAAAACACACTAGCTGATACCAAATTTACCGTTGTTGCACTTTAAGACAAAACAATTGTTCTGTGTTATGCATTCTGTTTGAAACAATTTGTTTTCTGCTTTCTGTTTCCCCCCTTTCTCTGAAGTCCCAAAAACTCCTCCAGATGTTGTAGCCAAACTTTAATTTTTAGTGTAAAAATATGGTAATTAAATAGAAAGATTTAAATATTTTAACTGTAACTCAATTAAATTAAATCAAAACAATTTTAGTTTTCTATGATTCCATCCACTTTTTTGGAGTACAGCCCTGACATGTTATTCAACTGTCAAGAGTAAGCCCTCTTTCTCCCCAGCTTGTACCCAAGCTTGTATGCTAGTTTACATGAAAATAGCTGCTTATAGGAGGGGCATCTTTATAGATATCCATCTATTGAGGGGACATCCAAAGAAGAGGTGGTATTCAGCAGGTTTTGACCAGTTCTGGAGAACCAGTAGCGGAATTTTTGACTAGTTCGGAGAACTGGCAAATACCACATCTGACTGGAGATTTCACAATATCCTTCCCCTGCCACATCCACCAAGCGATGCCCACAGAACCAGTAGTAAAAAAAATTGAATCCCACCAATGATCCAAAAGTGCTTTTTCAAGAGGCAAGTGGACTTCCTTGTTTTTCTTTGAAGACTTTTAGCTTATCATCCAAGAAGCTTCTTCAACTCTGAGAGCTCAAGAAGCTTCTTGGATGAAAAACAAAACACCTTCAAAGAAAGTCAAGACAACCATGGCCTGGATGACTGAGAATCTCCACCAAAGATATTGAAGGGATAGTCATTATGGCAATTAAAAAGATGTGATTTCTGGAGGACTAGGAGGTCATGTGATGGGGAATTTTCTTTGTGAAAAGCTTTAGCAATGTTCACCTCTGAAACATTATTGCAAGTGAAGCAAAACAATGAGATTATTTCCATCAGCAATGACTTTTACATCTTTGCCTTATGTTCAAAAGCCCCTAACAATAGATCCAAGTTGATGCTTTGTTGACCTTTGTCAAGGTGCAAGATGATTAAGGTACTTCCTTCTGTTCCTTCTAGGTGCATTACTACATGCATTACTCTGTGCAAGATGAAGCACCTTATTGAAACAGATGCCAGCTGATCTACAGAGGTTTGGTTTTTGTTACAGCTCTTACCAAGTGTTGGATGGGGGAATCCATCTGACTAATTATATGTCTTTGTTTGATTAATTAATCAATTAAATCTGCACATTTTAGTAAAAAACAATCATTCAAAGAAAGAGGCAGGCTGCATTTGTAGACAAGCCACACATGGATCACAGCAGCCATTTTCTAAAAAAGGGCATTCATCAAAAAAGAGAGAATGTCTCTTTTGGAATAGTGTTCACAATCATTTAAAGAAAAAAAAATCTATATTAATTTGTAAAGTAAAAAAATGCCATTCAATTAATTGGGACTTTTTATCAGATCAAAATAATAAATTTTATCTTTTAATATTTTTATTGGATCTAATTCAAAGAAATAATTTTGTATTCAGTTACCAAACAACGTATCATCATATGTAAAACTGATTCATGCATACTGAGGTGTCTGTCTGTCTGCCTGCCTGCCTGCCTGTCATCATTTAGTGACTGTTACAATGGCACTGAATAAAAGTGACTTATAACTATTTTTTTACAACCATTGCAGCATCCCCATGGTCACATGTTCAAAATTTGAATGCATGGTAGCTAGTTCATATTTATGATAGTTGCAGTATCCTGGGATTAGGTCATCACCTTTTGCGACCTTCTGACAAACAAAGTCAATATGGAAGCCAGATTCACTTTACAAGAGTGTTATTAACTTAACTGCAGAGATTCACTTAACAACTCTGGCAAGAAAGGTCATGGGGCAAAGCTTACTGAACAATTCTCTTAGCAACAGAAATTTGGGCTAAACTGTGGTCATAAGGGTAACTGGTAGCTGCTCATCTACTGTAGCATTTCAAAAGTATGCAAATGTGAGTAGATTGAAAGATACTACTTCAATGGGAAGGTTACAGCATTCTGGGTGTCTTAGTGTATAGACACACTGACTACACGATGATGGAAAGGATCTTCAGACAATGCTGACTCCCTTGGCTAAGAAATGGAGATGAATACTACTCCCTAGAGTATTAGAAAGGGCAATTTTGTTTATTTGTTGAATTTATATTGCTATCTATTCTCCCATGACAACTATATATATATATATATATATATATATATATATATATATATATATATATGTCTGTGAGTCAGACTTTTACAGTGGTTTCAGATTTAAATTTGGGGCAGCCTATTGCTGTGTCAGAATGGTTTTTTTCTTCCTCCTGATTGGTTGAGAGTCTTGGTCTGTGTTTATTGGTCTTGGAGTTTGCTGTGTTCTGCTACTAATATCTTCTGTCTGTTTTTTTTGGGGGGGGGCTCTTTTTGTATCTTGATTGGCTGGCAACATTGTGTTATTTTATTGGAGGCCTTTAGTGCAGTTTGGCTTCGGGTAAATGGATGGCTATCATTAGTTAGGAAGCTGGGTTTCATCTGGGTGCCTGGTTGGGGTGTGTTTGAGCTGGAGGTATCAGGGGGGATCTGTTTGTGCCCAGGTGTTTGCCTGGCTTGTGGTGTGGAGATTTTTTTGTTTGTGAGTGCAGGCTTCCAAATGATTGACAGCCTGGTGGAATCATCTCTTCTGTTCATGCTTTCTGGTCTTTTTTCAATCTCTATGGCTTCTCTGATGATTCTGTGGCTAGGATTTTCTATGGTGGCTAGGGTTTTGGTGCCATTGAAGTTGATGTTATGACCTGTGGCTTCCATGTGTTGGACAAGTGAGGAAGTGTGTTCCAGCTTTTTGACTGCATTTTTGTGTTCATCCAGGCAGGTGCTTATTCTTCTATTGGTCTGTCCAATGTATGTGGCCGGGCATGATGCACAGGGGACTTTATATATGCCTTGGTTTTCCAGGTCAATTTTGTCTTTGGGGTTCCTGAGGATGGCTGCTATTTTTCTGTCTGTTTTGAAGGCAGTCTTGATGTGATGTCTGTATAGAATCTTACTAATTTTGTCTGTAGTGCCTCTTATGTAGGGGAGGACAGGTGTTCCATAGGTCTGTTCATCTTCTGGGTCTCTATTATGTCTCAGTGTGTTTTTGTGGATCAAGGTGGTGATTTTGCTTTTGTGGAAGCCGTTCGCTGTCAATATTTTAGTCAGGGTGCATAGTTCGGTCTTAATGTGTGTCTTGTCTGCCAGGCGTTTGGTTCTAGTAATTAATGTTTTAGCCACAGAGTTTATCTGTGTTGGGTGGTGGTGGGATTGGGCGTTGAGGTAGCGGTTGGTGTGTGTTTTCTTCTGGTATATGGTGTGTCCTAGTGTGCCATCTGTTTTTTTGTAGATTAGTACATCTAGGAATGGTAGTTGTTTGTTTGTTTCTGTTTCCATGGTTTTCTTAAGTTTTCACGGGTACTTACATGTCTTGCATTCAGCTTAATTCGGGTATTTTTCCACGTCATAATAGTTGTGCTTTTAAAGTTGTAGCAATGTTTCAGCAGAATCTCATCTGCCATCATCAGGCTTCTGTACTGGGTTCGTCTGTGAGTCAGACTTTTACAGTGGTTTCAGATTTAAATTTGGGGCAGCCTATTGCTGTCCCAGAATGGTTTTTTCTTCCTCCTGATTGGTTGGGAGTCTTGGTCTGTGTTTATTGGTCTTGGAGTTTGCTGTGTTCTGCTTGATTGGTGTTTCTGATATCTTCTGTCTGTTTTTTGGCTCTTTTTGTATCTTGATTGACTGGCAGATAAAACAACTTACAACTTGGAGAGCTGAATCTCAAAACACTTACAAACAGGAAAAACTCTTAAAAAAATTAAAGAAATTAGAACATGACAAGAAAATCCCCAACAACTCACAACACCTGAAACAATTAGTGTACAACGTTTCCAACAGAGAACTCACCAAAACAGAAACAGATCTCCCAGCCAAAGGATTTAATTATGCTATAGCACCCCAAAAAATCACCACAGAATCCATCATATGTGCAGTAGAATCCATCCTAACTAAATTAAATACAGATGAAGCTGATAAAATAAGACACCAAGTTACCAACATCCTATGCACAAACAAACCACCCAAAAGCAACTTACAGAAAATGAAGTTAAAGTGCTACAAACCCTGAAAAGAGATAGCAGCATAATCATCCTCCCAGCAGACAAAGGGAATGCCACAGTAGTAATGGACAGAAAAGACTATGAAACAAAATTAACAGACTTACTCCAAGACCCCACATACAAACCCATAAACACAGACCCAACCACATATCTGGAAAAATTAACCAAGAAGAAAATTATAACCAGCCACATGAGCAAAGAGATCCAACAGATGATCATCCCAAGAGAAAAATCTTCCAGATGCCCCAAACTATACGGCCTCCCAAAAATACACAAAGAAGGCATACCTTTCAGACCCATAGTCAGCTCCAGAGGAGCACCACTACAAAACCTAGCTAAACACTTAGCAAAACAGCTACAGCCCCATGCTGAAACATCAGCTTCACATGTACAAAACTCATATCACTTCATGGAAATGATCAAAGATCTACATGTGGAGCAAGAAGATCTGCTTGTAAGTTTCGACGTGGTTTCACTATTCATTCAAGTCCCGATAAAAGAGACCCTTGAAATCATCAAAAACAAATACCAACCAGCTCATGGAACTAACAGAACACTGCTTAACCAACACATATTTCATATACAAAGGACAAAGATACAAACAAATTGAAGGAGCCCCTATGGGATCACCACTGTCACTCGTCATTGCAAACCTGTTCATGGAAGAATTCGAATCCAGAGCCCTGGCCAATGCCATCCTCAAACCCAAACTATGGTTAAGATACATCGATGACACATTTGTGATTTGGCCCCATGGAAAAGAAAACCTAAACAATTTCCTAACACACCTAAACAGCACACACCCCAAAATCAAGTTCACCATGGAAATGGAAACAAACAAACAACTACCATTCCTAGATGTACTAATCTACAAAAAAACAGATGGCATACTAGGACACACCGTATACCAGAAGAAAACACACACTAACCGCTACCTCAACGCCCAATCCCACCACCACCCAACACAGATAAACTCCGTGGCTAAAACATTAATTACTAGAACCAAACGCCTGGCAGACAAGACACACATTAAGACCGAACTATGCACCCTGACTAAAGTACTGACAGCCAACGGCTTCCACAGAAGCAATCACCACCTTGATCCACAAAAACACACTGAGACATAATAGAGACCCAGAAGATGAACAGACCTATGGAACAGCTGTCCTGCCCTACATAAGAGGTACTACAGACAAAATGAGTAAGGTACTACACAGACATCACATCAAGACTGCCTTCAAAATAGACAGAAAAATAGCAGCCATCCTTAGAAACCCCAAAGATAAAATTGACCTGGAAAACCAAGGCATATACAAAGTCCCCTGTGCATCATGCCCGGCCACATACATTGGACAGACCAATAGAAGAATAAGTACCCGCCTGGATGAACACAAAAATGCAGTCAAAAAGCTGGAACACACTTCCTCACTCGTCCAACACATGGAAGCCACAGGTCATAGCATCAACTTCAATGGCACCAAAACCCTAGCCACCATAGAAAACCCTAGCCACAGAATCATCAGAGGAGCCATAGAGATTGAAAAAAGACCAGAAAGCATGAATAAACGAGATGATACCTCCCGCCTACCAGCCATTTGGAAACCTGCCCTCATGAACAGACGAGTACCAAACATGAAGAATGACACCAGAGTCACACCCCTGAGAGCCACACAAGATGCCACCACCACACTTCCACATAGAAAGCAGGCTCACACCCACACAAAAGATGAAACACAACCACGGACCAGAAGCCGCACTGCAGCTGCATCACTACCCACTTCAAACCCCTGTGAGCCATACATGAAGCGAACTGACCCCCACCTTGAAGATGCAGCACGACCACAAACTCGAAGCCAAACAGCAAGATCACAGCTCACCAGCTCAAATCCCCCAGCAACTAAGACTAACCTGAGCACAACCAAGCCCCCACTTGAACAGAACACGCCTCCAGCCAATCAGAACACAGCCAACCCCCCAACCAATCAGAACACAGCCAAACCCCCAACCAGTCAGAACACACCCCACCCAATCAGAACACAGCCAAGCCCCCACCCAATCAAGTCACACCCCCACTAGCAGTTAAAAGGAAGAAGCAGCTGCAAGCTCACATCACTCTGAGAAGCACAGAGCTGAAGACCAAGCCTGAAGATGATGAATGAGACTTCATTGAAACGTTGCCTAGATACTTCCAATCTTACGCGGGAGAAAACCCGAATAACCAAAGATCCACATACAAATACCCGTGAGAACCTCAGAAAAAAAATATATATATATTTCTTAAGTTTTCGCGGGTACTTACATGTATGGTATTCAGCTTTGTTTGGGTATTTTCCCACATCATTGTAGTTGTGCTTTTAAAGTTGTAGCAACATTTCGGCAGAATCTCATCTGCCATCATCAGGCTTCTGTATCAGATGGACACAATACAGAAGCCTGATGATCGCAGATGAGATTCTGCCAAAACGTTGCTACAACTTTAAAAGCACAACTACAATGATGTGGGAAAATACCTGAACAAAACTGAATACTATATATATATATATATAAACTTAAGAAAACACACACACACACATATATTGGAATTTTTTTGCTGCTCTGATTTAAATTATCATAAGATTGCACTTTGTATTATGTAAACTTTAAGTGGTTCATTGCCAGAAACAAGAGGAAATGGAAATATTCAAATAATCAAAGGATGCACTATGTGGAGGAACAAGCAGTAAATGGGATTCAACAACAAGAAGAACAGAATCACAGTTAAGCAATTCTGTTAGGAGTAGTACAATAAACAGAAATAGGAATACACCAGCTGCCTAATTACAATCAGATGCTTTATAGGCAATATTGTACAGGTGAGCTTTCAGGATAGAATTTAATATGCAAACATTTATTGCAGAGATAGAAGCATGAGTATCCTTTTTCTTTTACTTTTTCATTATCTCCTGAAAACATACAGAGTTGCATTATAGTGACTTAGATATTGGGTTCATCTTGAGCTGAAGTGTTTCCCCAGCTTAATCATATGATATGCTTTAACCTGGAAGAGCAATTTTAGTCTTATATTTTATATTTCTTACTGTGCTTTAAGTCCACCAATTTTAGACAAAGAAGAAATGCTTTAATCTACTCTAAGAAAGTCTACACTGGACTATTCTAAAGTATTCTCTGATGCTATTGGACTGCAAGTTCAATCATCTCTGCTTAGTTGTGTTTGCTATGCATAATGGAAATTGTAATCCAGTAACAACATCTAGAAGCCCAAGATTAGGAAAGGTTGCCCTCAAGTATAATTCCCATAAGATTTATTCTCTAGGTTTAATGGCTTCCATAAAAACAAGCAAAGATAATATATTCTAGCCGCAAATGATGGTGCAAACATTGAGGGAAAATCATGAAGACATAAGAAACCACTTGGCTTTCTAAAGAAGAAAAAAGGTCTAAATATGATCATATCATCTGCAACTTAGTGGACTAGTTGCAAGGCATCTTGAGCAAAAGGATTAAAGAATCAGAATTATATATATGAATGTCTGATTTGATTAGATGTACAAATTTTGAGAATATAATAGACTTGACTATTTTCTGGCCAAGGAAATAGCTTCAGAAATGTGAACTCTGGTTTTGTATATGGTATAATATATTCCCATGGCTGAGTCACAATATTATTGTAAAATAAACAGATTTTGAGTAGTTTGGTTTTGGCAAAATGTTACATATTTGCTACCTTTGAGTGAAGCTATGGCAATAGAATAGATTTTTGTGCTCTCCTTAATATATGATTAGTTAATCAGTTAATATATGATTCCTGGGGTAGAACAGCTGAATTCTTTCAAAAATTCAGAACTTTATGCATGTTTATGATCTGAAATTGTGGGAAGCAGAAGTGGTATTCAGCAGGTTCTGACTAGTTCTGGAGAATAGGTAGCGGAAATTTTGAGTAGTTCAGAGAACCGGCAAATACCACCTCTGACTGGAGATTTTGCAGTATCCTTCCCATGCCACGCCCACCAAGCCACACTCACAGAACTGGTAGTAAAAAATTTGAATACCACCACTGGTGGGAACCACTATCTTTATGGGAAGCATATGCACAAAAGCAAATGCACAAAAAATGCATGCCACAGGGTACAAAAAAAGTCATAAGAGCTTCAGATTATTCATTTCCTAGTTTAAATATGGTTTAGTAGTTATATCTACATACAATTAACCAATTTTCCAATGTGTTTTCACATTGCCTTCACTACTGTGCACCATTCCGCTTTTCAGTTCTTCAGATATGAAAACAACATTCAAATCTACTAGAAATTGTGATATAGCATCAAGAGTTACTAAAGAGGATTCAGATTATGTTCAACATCCATTTAGCTTTTTTTCCCCTTCCATTTCAGCACACTGAGTGCTAGCATTCGCCGCCACCAAACCCAAAGGTATGTCCCACATATCAATTCTTTATTACCAAGCTACCTGCATATATCTAATGGCAGTCCCTAGAGATCTGTGAAAAGGAGAAAATGCACATGTGGTTCTGCCTTTCATCTCTGATCAGCTTTTCCCTTAAGGCTGAATTCCCAGATGTCTCCTTGAGCTCACTACTGCTTGAGCTCACTACACTTGAATCACCCATGGGAGTTTGCCAAAAGAAAGAAGCCAAAGCATTTTTTTAAATTAATGCATAGATCTCCTCTGTAGTTCTGAACAACAGCTTCTCTTAAAGCGTTTTTCCTGGTAAATGATGTCTTTATTTAGCAATATATAACATTTATCATCTTATTTATTATTTATTATCTGCTTAATAATTAAGTGCAATAAATCATTAAACCAAATGGTCTGTAACAACAATAGATTTTTTTTTTTTTTGAAAAACTAGAATTTCAGGATGTTTATCAGACCAGGGAAAAGATTTGAAAAGGGGGAGAATCTGACTGATTTTCAGCAAGTTAAATGACTCATAGCTTGTTGTCTGTTAACTTCGCCTATTTGTATGAATATCCGGGTAGAATTTTATAGACTCTTGTATAAAATATCCAGCAGAAAATAATATTAAATGATATGATAATAATTATTTTTAAAAGTCAATAATGCGCAATAGTATTTAATTTTATAGATTATTAACTGTATAAGATTTAGCCTGCTTTTCTATAAGTGACTAGATTGATGCATTGGGCTAAAATATGATTTACTTAATCACAATCTATTGTACAAATCACAGCTGACTAGGCCGTAGTGAGTCAATATCAGACAAACATTTTGAAGGTTTCTTTGTGTAAACAGAGTAATTTGTCCCAGTGCAAAAGTTAAGTATGCACTGCTATTTTTCCAGCTTCCTAAATATGTTTTTAATTTAATATTATGTAACACTCTTCCTTTTTAATATTTAAATAGCATAGTAAAATTATCATTAAAAAATAGAGATTTCCCTATTCAGCTCCCTAGACATCTTCTACAATACTATCTAATGATATTTCTCCACCAAGTCTTGGTAATCATATGAAGGGTTAACTGTAGTTAGTTTATATATGATTTTATGCTTCATATCAACTGCTGTGGTCTCTAATGGAGTGGGATCTCTTCGTTATGTTGAAATGGATATAGATCTTCTGACCATCTATAATTCCCTCATATATTTCATATATCCCGTCTTATTAAGGCTACTGTTATAGTATCATTCTATCAATTCCAGGTTCTTTCCAGGTTTGTCCCATACCTGGTTCTCCGACATCTGGAAAGACTTTGATAATCTTGATTACACTGATTACGTTGAACTGGCTTGACTCTCTTAGATTGTGATATTCTCTTTACTGAGGTAGGCAGTGAAGCCATCGGAGGTCTTTGTCAAAGGATCCCTTCTGATAAGACGGGTATAAGCCTAGATTTGAATCCTGGTCTCAAATATCAAACGGTGGCACTCTAATCACTACAACATTATCTATTATGCTATTTTGTGTATGTGTGTGTGTATGTGTATGTGTGTGTGTGTGTACATATACAAAGGCACACAAAGGCAATTGACAAACTTTCATATATAGATTTGAAACTGCTTACTATACTTCTATAAAAATTGTAATATCTGAAACAGATTTAATTTGCCACTTTTTCTATGAGATCAGTATGAATTGGCCTGAACTGTATCAGGGAGATAAAAAAAAATCTCTAAGATCAAGCAATCAAATGATGCTCCTGCTGGAACATTACCCTGTGCTCTTCATTTAAAATAATTAAATCAGTTGGAAAGACAAGGGGGGGAAAAAGACAATACATAGGAAGACAGTTCTCCTTGGGTGGGCTCCTGGCTATATTTGCCTCTTTATACAGTCTTTTATTTATGAATAAATAATTGCCTTTGCTCTCAGTGAGGCAATACTTTAACTGAGCCTTGTTCCATCTTCCTTTAACCAGCTTTGATTGATGTTTGTGTTAGCAGCTCTTTTTCTTTTCCCCCTTTACCTCTTCATATTGTTCACCTCCTCCACTATTACTCGCCTGTAGTGTCTTTCTTTTCATTCTTTGCCTTCAATCCAAAGTTCAGACCACACATGAGAAATATCTGGAGGATCAGAATAGGGAAAGTTTTATCGCATCTTGAGACTCTGTAACATAGAAGATTGTTCTACTGCCTGGCAGATTTCTTTTTCCTCATGTTTCCCTTTTTGTTATTAGCTTAAGTTTCAGCTCTACACAGAACTACATAATAATGGTATCACTGCACAGGGAAGAGCCAAAGATGGAACAATCTTCTTACTCAAAACCCTCTGAAGCTCTTGACAGAAAGAAGGAGAAAGAAACATTTTTATTCCTTTTCTTCCCACTTCTTTTAACAGTTTCCCTTTTATTCATTTCAGTGGAAAGAAAATAGATTGCAACAGCTTCAGAGCTAGCACAGTTCATCTTCTTTCTGACTGAATTCTTTGTCCTAGGGATTTTCTTTGTGCCTCCTGGCATCCCCCAGGAATCTCATTGAAATATTTCCTTTTTTACTTTTCTGATGTAACAGATCTGCTGTTAAACAGGTGAATGAGGTGTCAGGCTTTTCTGCCAATTTTTGAGATGGGGCCTTCATCTCAAAGCATCTCTCACTTTATCTCCTTTTAAAGGAAAATATCTTAAAAAATTATAGACTCACCTACATAATAGAAAATAAGCACCATTGAACACAGTGCTATTTTCTGGAAGTAATACATATGTATAACACTGGTTGAAGAATTTTCTCTGTTTAGTGTTAGTGATTTACCTCTGTTTACTTTTAATTTAAAGAAAAAGCCTGACTAAACTCATACAACTTATACAAATTTTAATGAATAGATATTAACCACTGAATGTTGTCTCCCTAGAATACAATATAAAATATTACCTCTTTTGCAGAGTTGCGTTATTATTACAGCCCTACAAAACTTTCTGTGTGACATTTATCATATTTTGGGGTTGACAACTATTCATTTTTGGATCATAGGGGGAAAAAAAGCCAAGCATGTTTGAAAAAAAGGATAGCTGTTTAAAAGTAAAAAGCTCATTTTTTCCCATTCAAATTTCAGTTTCGAAAACAGTATTGAAAAATGAAGATTGAATTTACATCTCAGTGAGTTGTGACACAAATTGGCCAGGCTTCACCAAAAATATTATATACAATGCAACATTTCTCATCTGTAAAATATTTAATACTGGAATTGCAAATATATTGTCATGAATAGTTGCTTCCGTTCTTGTTTACAGCTGTTTTCATTTTGGGGACTCACTGGATTATTGATTTTGCTATCAATGTGTTGAGCCTAATAGAATGTTATTTGTAGGAGAAAGATTTGTCTACCTTTATTGCAGAACATATGCACACTGAGAGAAGTTTAGAAAGAGTGAATATGTAGGCAGTTGTGATTTGGGATTGGAGTCCTTTTATTCTTAAAACCAATTTTAGAAAATTAATGACAAATCAAATGACCAGATAAAAACCTTGCCAATTTAACTCTCCTTTAGTAGATATGGGAAAGTTGGAATGCTATGTTTCTAAACAGAGTTATCTAGGTTGGATGAACAAATATCCTGACCCAATTATTAGTTATGTATTAAGTTTAAAAGAAATATTACATTATACAATTAATTTGTCATTAGACCTGCACTTCTTCAATGTAACAAATAATCCAGATCAGGAATTCAAACATATTCCTCATGAAACTCTTAATTTTATTTTTAGATAAACTCTATCCATTGGTGGTTTTCAGCAGCTTCTGACCAGTTCTGGAGAACCGGTAGCGGAAATTTTGAATAGTTCAGAGAACTGGCAAATACCACCTCTGATTGGAGATTTTACAGCATCCTTCCCCTGCCATGCCCACCAAGCCACGCCCACAGAACTGGTAGTAAAAAATTTGAATCTCACCACTGACTCTTTCTGACTGTTTGGGAGGCTGTTGCTTTGCTGTTTGAAAAAACTGTTCTGAAAGAACTGGTCAGTCTGATTTGATTGCAAATTTAACCTGTTATAACCTCACAAACTGGTTCAGGCAGGAATTAATCTGATTGAGAAAGCAAGTAAAATATAGGCCCTACATATTTGGCATGAAGAAATCATTTTTATACTTAGAGAAGACAATAATTTAATTTAAAAAGTTTATACTTGTCATCAGTAAAAAGTTACTTATTTATATATTGCTTTTCTCTATCTTTACTATAGTCTTACTTTCTCTTACTTTTCTATTTTTCTCTATAATTCTTTGTTCTGCAGTTTCTGGTTTTTTTTAAAGGGACGTGGCTAAAATGCTGAGCTTGTTGATCGAAAGGTTGGCAGTTCAGTGGTTCATATCCCAAGTACTGCATAACGGGGTGAGCTCCAGTTAGCTCCAGTTACTTGTTCCAGCTTCTGTCAACCTAGCAGTTCAAAAGCTCATAAAAAATGCAAGTAGAAAAATAGGGATCACCTTTGGTGGGAAGGTAACAGTGTTCCATGCACCTTTGGCATTTAGTCATGCCAGCCACATGACCATGGAGATGTCTTTGGACAGTGCTGGCTCTTCAGCTTTGAAACAAAAATGAGCACTGCCCCCGAGAGTCAGGAAGGACTAGCACATTTGTGTGAAGGGAACCTTTAACTTTATGTTCTGTGATTTAATTCTTTGATATTTTACGTTATGTTTTATTTGTTTGGCTGTAGTGTTTAATCATCATCATTGTAATCATCATTGTTAGGGATAACATTGTTTACCCTAACTGGTTTAGGTAAAATAATAAATATATAATCATGGTTTATAAGTTAAAGTGTCTGCAGCTTTAAATATGGGAATGTAATTAGGGGAGTGGTTGTGAAAGCACTTTAAAAGAAGCAAGACTGCAGCTTGCTCTCTCTGGCTTTGATGATCCCTGATTACTGCAAGGACTCAAGACTGCTTTACTCGAACGGGAGAGATAAACAAAGGACTGATTTGTAAGTGAACTGACACAGGATATTCTACACGGACTTTGCTAACTGAATATCCTGAATGGACTGACTAAATGATACATGACTATTGGACTGTTATTTTGACTATGCTATGAACTCATAATGGAATAAACTATATTTTTGATAGCACAAACGTATCTGTTATTTTTACTGTATGTTAATAAACATACAAGCTTAGCTCACTCATTTATCTGTGTGCCTATCTGACTAACGCTGCACATTCTGTTTAGCTTGTCTCCCTAACCCTGGTTGGGGAAACCAGGCTTAACACTGGTTAAGGGCCCAGAGGCTGCAAAGTCAGTTTAACTAGGATAAAACAGATTTATGTAAAAGTGAGAGTTTGTGTTGTTATACATTACAGTAAACAGACAGCTGTGTTTTATTAATTAAAGTTTTATATCCATACAAAGAAAACATGGCACAAGTCAATCTACAAAGTTTGTCCCTTATATCCAAATTTGATGGAACAAACTATGTATCATGGTCAATGAAATGTAGTCTGCTTCTACGAAGAGAAGGTTTGTGGAACATAATTGAAAATCCACCAAACGTAGAGGAATGGGATCCAGAGGATGAGGAAGATAGACTAAAAATAGAAGAATTTATGCATAAAAATGAACACGCTATTTGCATAATTGCTTTAACCTTAACTGACCAACAGCTTGTTTATATCCACGGAGAGAAAACGGCTGTTGGGTGTTGGCAGAAGCTGAAGAGGATTTATGTTCAAGATAATGTTGGTGCTCACATAAATCTAACACGGAAGCTTTTCAGTACGCATCTCCAGATGAATGGTGATATGCTGAGTCATTTGAAAACTATGCAAAGCATTTTTCAAGAACTGCACGAGAAAGAGCTTATTTTCTCTGAACTACACCAAGTCTACATAATTCTATCTTCACTTGATGAAAGTTATGACAACTACGTAACTTCCCTTGAAATTTTGCCTAAGGAAAGCCTAACTTTAACTGATATAACTGGCAGATTGATTGAAGAGGCCAGAAGAAGACTTGAAAGAAATGAGTTAAGGAGGCAGCAACCTCAAAAAGAAGATAATGAATCTCCTACTGCATACGCAATTAAAAAGTGCTTTAATTGTGGAGGAAGAGGACATTTGGCAAGATTTTGTAAAAAAGCAAAATGCCAGAACGCTGGCCAGAATACTAAAAGTCATCAAAAGATAAATAAAAATTTAGAGTTAGCCATGTATAGTAACGGAGCTGTAAAAAATAATTTATGGGTGGTTGACAGTGGAGCATCCCACTGTATAACAAATGATAACAAAAATTTTATTAAAATGTCCCAGAGTACACAGCAGATATCGTTAGCCAATGGCTCGAAACTGAAAGCTAAAGGTCAAGGTATAGCATATTGTTATTTTATGAAAGAGAATGTAAAAATGTTATATGTACCACAACTTAAGTTTAATTTAATTTCAGTTAGAATTTTGGTTAAACTAGGATATGTAGTTACTTTTAAAGGAGATAACTGCATAATTGAAAAAGAAGATAAGAAAATTACTGCATCTTTAAGAGGTGAATTATATGTGTTAAATGATAATGGTTTAAAGGTGGCTAACACAGTTTATGATAATAAGAAACCTCATGATGAATGTATTCACTTGTTACACCGAAGGCTAGGGCATTTAAATTTTAAAATGCTTAAGAAAACTGTTGAATTATCGAAGGGAATAAGTTTGAAACCTTGTAATAAGTATTTGCAATGTAATGCCTATAATCAAAGTAAGAGCAGGGTCACACCAGCAAATAGAGTTGATGGATTTACTACCAAAGAGCCTTTAGAGGTAGTATTTGCAGATTTAATAGGTCCGAAAAAACCAAGTGTAGGAGGAGCTCGATACATATTTAGTATAATGGACCATTATTCTAGATATGGGTTTTGCTATTTAATGAAGAACAAAACTGAAACGTATCTAAATCTCTTTAATTGGATAAAATTTGCTGAAAGGAAAACTAAAAAGAAATTAGTAACTCTTATAACAGATAATGGTATGGAATTTACAAATAATAAATTCCAGAACAGACTAAGAATGTTAGGTATTCAACATAAAAAGTCTGCTCCATATAGGCCACAACATAATGCCTTTATAGAGAGACGAGGCCAAACATTACAATCAATGGCACGAACTATGATGTCTGATTCAGGATTACCTGACAATTTGTGGGGAGAAGCAATAATGTGTGGTAATCATATATTAAATAATGTTGTTAATTCAACAACAGGTGAATTACCATTCACATTGTGGCATGGTACAAAACCTGATTTAAGTTACAGGCACACATTTGGAGCACCAGCATGGGTGCATATCCCTTCACAACTTAGACACAAAGGACAGCATAGAGCTAAAAGATTATTTTTTGTAGGATATACATCTAATCATAGATCTTATAGATTCTGGGAACCAGGTACATCTAGAGTTTACACCAGTGCTAGTGCTAAATTCCTAGAACATGTAGGATGGAATAGATTAGAGCAAGATTTAAATAACGAAGTAATTATTGAACCCTACAAAAGGCAGAAAGAACAGATTAGTTATAAGAAGAGTCCAATTAAAGAAGAAGTCCACAAAGAGCAAATAGGACCAGAACAAGAGGAAACAGTTGATCAGGAAGAGTTAGATAATCAAGAAGAGTTAATAAATGAAAGTCCACCTGTAAGTCCTGTAATACCTAGACGTACTACACGTGTAACTAGACCACCTGATAGATATCAAGCAAGTATAGTTTGCCAAGTAAATAAAGTTCCAACTAGTGTAGATGAACTTAAGATGTATCCTGCTAAGGATCAGGAGAATTGGCAAAAGGCAATGGAAAAAGAACTAAATTCATTAAAGGTAATGAAAGTATATGAAGATGCTAAGTTACCTCCAGGAGAAAAATCCATTGGGTGCAAATGGATATTTAAAGTAAAAACTGGAAATGATGGGACTGTTACCCATAAAGCTAGGTTAGTAGCTCAAGGATTTAATCAAACTGCATCTGATTACGATGAAGTTTTTGCACCAAGTCTTAAAGCAACATCTTTGAGAGCAGCATTAGTGTGGGCAGCTAAGAAAAACTATGTCATTAACCATTTAGATGTAGAAACTGCTTATTTGCATGCACCATTGCAGCACATTATATATTTAAGAAAACCAGTAGGTATAAAAGACAATAAAATAAATAGCAATGATTGTTGGAAACTCAAAAAGAGTCTTTACGGGTTGAAACAATCTGGGTTTGAGTGGAATCAATATATTGTGAAAGAGTTAAACAAAATAGGTTTTAAATCTGGTTTAGCAGATCCATATGTGTTTAAAAGAGAAAATAATGGAACGGTGTCATTATTGTTATTATTTACAGATGATATTGCTTTGATAACTAAGACTAATAATGAAGCTAATGAGATTATATCCTTATTAGCCAAAAAGATAAAATTAAAGCATTTAGGTGAAATTAAAAAGTATCTAGGATTGACAATTAACAAAAAAAAAAAATGGATTTAAGATATCTCAAGAAGATAAAATTTGCCAATTAATTAAAACGTATAAAATGGAACTTTGTAAACCGGCAAAGACTCCAATGAGTCAGGAAGTTTGCCAAACTGATGATCAAAGTCCCAAATTTGATAAGTCCATATATCAATCTTTGATTGGCAGCTTATCATATATAAGCAATTGGTCAAGGCCAGATATAGCTTATAGTGTAAATCAGCTGGCACGTTTTAATTCAGATCCACATCAATGTCATTGGCAATCATTAAAGAGAATTTTAAGATATCTTAAAGGAACAATGAACCATGCATTGTATATAGAACCAAAGGGTGATTTGAGTTTTAGTGCCTATGCAGATGCAAGTTTTGCAACTGACATAAATACTAGAAAATCAACATCTGGAATGTCTATATTATTTGGTAAGACACTAATAGGGGGGAGGTCAATCAGACAACAGCATATCAGCTTGTCCACGATGGAAGCGGAATTTTCATGTCTGTCATTACTATGCACTGACTTAATTTTGTACAAACAGTTATTATTACACATGGGTATAACTGTAAAAGATTCCATTATTGTGTACGAGGACAACCAAGCAGCCATAAAGTTAGCTACTAATATTGCTGTAAAAACTAGATCAAAGCATACTGATTTAAGATACTTAAATGTTAGAGAATCTGTAAAGAATGGGCTAATTAAATTGGAATACTGCATGACAGAAGAAAACATTGCAGACCAATTTACAAAAGCTCAAGGAGTAATTAAGTTTAAAGAGAGTTGTAACAAATATGATTTAAAGATGTAAATAGTTATATTTATTATTATTTCCTAAAAGGGGAGAATGTTAGGGATAACATTGTTTACCCTAACTGGTTTAGATAAAATAATAAATATGTAATCATGGTTTATAAGTTAAAGTGTCTGCAGCTTTAAATATGGGAATGTAATTAGGGGAGTGGTTGTGAAAGCACTTTAAAAGAAGCAAGACTGCAGCTTGCTCTCTCTGGCTTTGATGATCCCTGATTACTGCAAGGACTCAAGACTGCTTTACTCGAACAGGAGAGATAAACAAAGGACTGATTTGTAAGTGAACTGACATAGGATATTCTACACGGACTTTGCTAACTGAATATCCTGAATGGACTGACTAAATGATACATGACTATTGGACTGTTATTTTGACTATGCTATGAACTCATAATGGAATAAACTATATTTTTGATAGCACAAGCGTATTTGTTATTTTTACTGTATGTTAATAAACATACAAGCTTAGCTCACTCATTTATCTGTGTGCCTATCTGACTAACGCTGCACATTCTGTTTAGCTTGTCTCCCTAACCCTGGTTGGGGAAACCAGGCTTAACAATCATCATCATTTCAATCTATATACTGCAGGATGAAGGCCTCTTCCTCATGTTTCCAACCTATATGGTCCTGAGCTTTCTTTTGCCAATTGGGCCCACAATGCTTACTGATGTCTTTGATCCAGCTTGTCTTTTGTAGATGCTTTTAAACAAGTGGGATCTAGTCTATGACTGCCTTGATTAATCTACCACCAGTTCTTGCTTTGTGAAAACCCATTTTCATTTCAATTCTTTTATTCTCTTGATGAATGTTTAATAAAATTATTATATTTAGAAAGCAGAATGCAGCAGCTTAAGTCATTATGGATGTGACTTGATATGCTTATGTAATACCCTTGAGACCTGCACTGATTACACTGGCATCTGGGTGTAATGCAGTTTGGAGACCCTTTATGGCCTCAGGATCCTCCTGGAGGCCCTCTGGGCCCTCCATTCAGGACTGCCTTCTCTCCATAATATCTACTTCTCCAGGGGACTGAGTGGGGAGCTCTCACTCTTGGTTGTTTCTCTTAAGGAGTAGGATCTACAGAATAGTTTGACCCTGCTACCTTCCTTCCTGTTACTTTGAAAATCCATTTAAAATTGGGACTGGAACAAATGTTTCTTTGGTGAGAAAGGGAAAGGGGAAAATTGCTTGCAGTATTCCAAGTTTTCATATTATTTTTTTTCCCTATTAATTGTTGGGTTGTTGTCTCCATTAATTTTTTAAATCTGAACTTTATACATCATAGTCTGTTTTGATTGGACTAGCTTAAATAAACACCATGGTTTATAGTAACAAAAGCTCCCAATAGATAAGGCAAGATTCAAGTATGGCTGTATTTTCCAGCAGGAGGTCATGATTGTTCCGGACTAGCAGACTTGAAAGCCTGCAATTTGGATTGGTCTGCTAACAGCGGGTCGTGATTGGTCGCTCCAGACTGATCCGATTGGCTAGTAAATGGGCTGCCGCGATTGGGCAAACCAAGTGCGGCAAGCTCAAATCGATGTCATTGGCCGCTTAGCCGCAGCCAGCTCTATAAAAGGGGCTGCTGCGGCTAGGATATTTCGCTCAGATCAGAAGTCACTAATAAAGAGCTGTTGTTGCTATCTGAGTCTCGTCTCCGTTCTTGGACCCATCCTTCCAGACATAACACTGGTGACGAGGATGAGATGTGGAGACAGCAGAGCTGACTGAACACTCGCAGAAGATTGACTGAGCACATGGCTGACAGTGCGCAGACACCGGCAGAATGGCCAGCAGTGTTATACCACCCACCCCATTCGATCCAGCCAGCGAGGACTGGGACTCATATAGGGACAGGTTTCAGATGTTCCTAGAGCCCAACAATCTGAAGGATGCCACTCCGAGCAAAAAACGAGCAGTTTTCCTCACGCATTGTGGACCCACCATTTTTAAGATGGCCAAAGCACTTGCAAAACTGGCTGAAGTCAAATCAATGGACTGGGATACCCTTGCTCCCATCCTTCACAACCATTACGCACCAGCAGTACCGACTCTCATCCGCAGACACAAATTTTACCAAAGGGATCAACGTGAAGGTGAGAGCATCAGGGATTTTGTGGCTGACCTAAGGAATTTAGGCGGATTGTGTGGTTTTGCTAATCTAGAAGAGGCCATGCGGGATCGAGTCGTCCTTGGCCTAAGAGACCCAATGGTCCAAAGCAAGATCATGGCAAAAGGAGACATCTCCCTCACAGATTCCATAGCCGACGCCACTGCAGTTGAAGCCACCCGTAAATCAGCATCACAAATGCGCCGGGCAAATGGGACCAACTGCCAACCCACCAGCGATACCACCCCGGAAGTTTACTGGCACACCCAGACAGGAAGAAGCACATCAGACTATCACCATCGGCCACGCTTCATCCTTGGACACCAAAAAAATCTATGTAGAGGTCACCATTGAAAATCAACCGTGCATCATGGAAGTGGACTCTGGGTCTTCTCTATCCATGGTCTCCTGGAAAACCCTAAAGCAGCTGATTCCCAACATCTGCCGCCAAGACTTCTGCATCCAGAGACTCATATTAAAGGACTACTAGGGCAACCGGATTCCGGTCGCTGGCACCAGTCATTTCCAGGTCTCCTTCAAGGACCACACCGCAATACTACTACTCACCATCGTTGACAGAGACCAACCCAGCCTACTGAGTCTACAGTGGTTTGCGCCATTAGGAATCGGAATGGCAGGCATCAACCAGACTGAAAACAAAGACTGGGAAGCAGCCCTCGTCCAGGACTTCGAAGAAGTCTTCAGTGAAAATCTAGGCAAGTACAAGGGGTCCCCTATCTCTTTTAATCTCCGCTCCAGACTGATCTGATTGGCTAGTAAATGAGCTGCCGCAATTGGGTAAACCAAGTGCGGCAAGCTCAAATCTATGTCATTGGCCGCTTAGCCGCAGCCAGCTCTATAAAAGGGGCTGCTGCGGCTAGGATATTTCGCTCAGATCAGAAGTCACTAATAAAGAGCTATTGTTGCTATCTGAGTCTCGTCTCCGTTCTTGGACCCATCCTTCCAGACTTAACAATGACTAAATCTTTTCCACCATCAGACCTGTAGCTAACTAAAATAGGTAGAGATATTCATTCCTCCAAGGGACCTGAAGACGGTAATATAGATTATTTCTTTATTTCATGATGAATTATGTAAATGTGTAATAGTGAAAGCAATATTCAGGTAGTCGTTGACTTACAATTGTCTATCTAGTGGCTGTTCAAAGTTACAATGGCACTCAAAAAGTGACTTATGACCGTTTTTCACATTTATGACCATTGCAGCATCCCCATGGTCATGTGATTAAAATTAAAACACTTGGCACTGACCCATATTTATGATGGTTGCAGTGTTCCAGGTCATGTGATCACCTGACAAGCAAAGGAAATGGGGAAGCCAGATTCATTTAATGACTATATTACTAACTTAATAACTGCAGTGATTCACTTAACAACTGTGGATAAAAAGATCATAAAATGGGACAAAGCTGAGTTAACAACTGTCCTACTCAGCAACAGAAATTTTGGCCACAGTTGTGATCATAAGTCAAGGACTACCTGTAGTTCTCAGTTTTTAATTTCTAGAAAGACCATCTCTTACCAAATGAGCCACTCCCCCAAATTTGGCAGTGTAGAACAGGAAGAAGTTGGATGATACTGAGGACACTAGTAATGAAGATGAAGTGAGTCCATATTTTGAGTATATTTGTATATAGAGAAGACATATTACAATGTTAACATATTTTTAAACTTGATGTGAATCCTAAGAATTTTTCTCTATGTGACAGTGGAAAATTATATTCCTATGTTGCTTAATGCTAATGCTAGTGTGACAGTTTTCTCATTTACAATGCCAGATAATATTTCAGAGTTTAAAATTATATTTGATTTTAAAATGTCTGGATTTGATCATTATCACCTGGGTGGTCTAAGAAAATGGATTACTTTGTACAAGATAACTGTATTGCAGCTAAAGAAACAGAGAATAAATCTGAATTGTTATTTTTCTTTCTTGTGATGTTCTTAAAGGCCTGGTACCGAAGATCTAAACAATTGTTCAAGACCAAACAAAATATCCATTCTGTGGACTTAATTTACAGCCACCTGACAACAAAGAGATAAAGCTTGATCTTACTGTTTTAATTAACAGTATATAAAATGGTTATCTTATGTAACAAATCATCATCCAACCACATCAACCCCATTTTTTTTCTCAACATTTAATCCAAGCCTAAAAGCTTCTCTGTTTGATTGCTTTAGTTTTCAAAAAAGTTCAAAGATGTATGAAATAGTATAAAAAATGTGACGAGGGTGAGGCAAATGCTTTTTGAATACAAACTATAGTTTGATCTAATGCAAGACAACCTATGACCCTCTAGGTCATTGTTTCAGAGAAATTTACTTATCTAAACAGAGAAACAGAATGTTCACAGATGGAAAAAAAAAGCTAGGAGTGAGTGAGTGAGTTGGAAGCTAGCACTGAGTATTGGAAATGTCCTTCCTTGCTTCCTCCCTCCCTCCCTCCAACACCCCCCCCCCCCGGATCTTCACTGACTTTCTCTTTGCAAGCTTCCCACAAGTAAACACTTTGCTATTGGAAAGGAGACAAAGACAACTTGCAATCATATCAGTTCCTTCCAGCTTTCCCTTTGACTTGTGGGAAGCTGTCAGAGAACATTGAAAATAAGCTCATGTGACTTTAGCTGACTTTGGCAGTGAAATGGTGGCACTAAACAGCAGCCGAGTTGCACTGAAGCAGTAACAATATTTCCAAATGTCATTCCCATGAAATGGGAATTGCATTTTGGACACATTTTGTAAGTTAGTCCATTTGAGGTACCTTGGTTCAATCATTTTTTTCCTTATCACTTTGCAGGTCACAAACAGATGCAAAGGTTTTAATAGTATATGAATTTAAAGTACAATTATCAAAAAGCATTTATTTTGACTTTTCTGTTTGGCTCCTTTATCTTCTGGAGCTATGAAACCTCTACCTTGGAGGTGGGGATAATTCCTATTCTACACAAATATTTGAAAACAGACCATTCAGTACTTTTCAAATAACATTTGGCCTTTAGGTTATCTGAATGGCTCCTTTAATGTATTAGTTAATGTAAAAGTACAGAGAAGAGCAACCAGGATGATTAGAGTATTGGAGACTAAAACATATGAAGAACGGTTACAGGAACTGGTTATGGCTAGTCTAGTGAAGAGAAGGAGCAGGGGAGACATGATAGCAGTGTTCCAATATTTGAGGGGCTGCCACAGAGAGGAGAGGGTCAAGCTATTTTCTAAAGCACCCAAAGGCCAGACAAGGAATAATGGATGGAAACTGAACAAGGAGAGATTTAACCTGGAAATAAGGAGAAACTTTCTGACAGTGAGAACAATCGACCAATGGAACAGCCTACCATCAAAAGTTGTAGGAGCACCATCACTTGAGACTTTCAAGATTGGACTGCCATTTGTCAGAAATTGTGTAGGTCTCCTGTTTGGGTGGGGGGGTTGAACTAGATAACCTATAAGGTCCCTTCAACTCTGATTATCTGTTATCTGTTAGTTCATTCAACTTATATAGGCTTTATATACATTTTTGGAGGGGAGGGGAGACTTTGTTCATCTTGTCCGGAACCCATCTTGTCCGGAACTAGGTCTTGGAAGGGCATTAACTATAGTAAAAATATACTAGTGAATCACTACTAGAAATATGCTTTGTGTCTTTGTACAAATGTGTATGTAGATGCGTCATTATATATCTGTGGAAATCTAAATCTTCCCCAGAATGCGAAAAGGCTAAAACAGTTGTATCTCCTAGTTTAGAAAGTTGTGAATATAAACGAACTGTGAAGTAGATATTATATTATTACTGTTCATGTGTAAGACTTTGGAACTGATGTAGAACCATAAAATATAAGATATTGCAGCTATATTCATAGAAGATGCATAAGTGGAAACATGACTACAAATTAATGATGAATTGTAATTATTACTTGTATTTCATATCAGATTTATTTATTTGCTTCTGGTGGCCTACAAGATATAAAATTAAAAAGCATATATAGAGACAATTCGAAACTATTATTGCTTTTGAAAGAGACTCTCATTAATTTTAAAAAGTGAGATATATTTTCTCTCTTTCTCTCCCTCCTTCATTTCCTCATCCCCTCCCAATTAAGATTATACAAAGGAACAGAGGAAAAGGCAGGATAAAAGAGACCACTTTTATTGGGCTATAATGAAGTAGTGAGTGATTAGCTGGCATTTATATCCAGGTGGGGCCATGCTTTTCTTTTTTCTTTTTGTTTGAATAATACGTGATGGACTTCATTCCTTGAGTTATGGTTGAGGCAGGAAATTGCTGGGAATATTAATAATATTTGAGCAAGAGAGCAAACCAAATTTTCTTGAGGTATTTTTATTTTGGCCAGACAGACTTAACTTTCTAGGGACTCTTGGATATTACTGGATATGGGCATACCTCTACTAGATATGGCCATACCTCTCTAGTCCAATGGCAACTAATTCAGAATTATTCTTATCAAAATTCTTAATCTTTGGAAAGTGGAAACTTAGATGAAGGTAAAGAACTAAAATAACAATTTTTTTCTCATAATACTAGGAGAGACAGTTTGGTCTAGTCATTAAGGTACCAGATTAGAAACCAGGAAACCTGAATTATAGTCCAGCTGGCTGGGTAAATTTGGGCTAATTACTCAGCCCAACTCATCTCACAGGGTGGTTGTTGTACAGAAATAAGAGAAGGAGGAAGGAGTATAGATATATTCATCATCTTGAGTTATTTAGAAAAAAATAAAAGTAGGAAATATAAATAAATAATTTGCAATTATGTGTTAAATAAGATACTACATTTTTATTTATTTAATTATTTTATTTTATTTGGTTTGTCAATTGCTTACAAGATAATAGGTATGAGTAAAAACACAGTTATGAATACATATAAGAAAAATAAAAGAAACAATAGGACAGGGACGGTAGGCACGTTGGTGTGCTTATGCACGCCCCCTACAGACCTCTTAGGAAAGGGGTGAGGTCAATAGTAGACAGTCTAAGGTTAAAGTTTTCAGGGTTTGGGGAAGAAACCACAGAGTCAGGTAGAGTATTCCAGACATTGACCACTCTGTTGTTGAAGTCGTATTTCCTACAGTCAAGTTTGGTGCAATTAATCTTGAGTTTGTATCTATTGTTTGCTCTAGTGTTGTTATGGTTGAAGCTGAAGTATTCATTGACAGGTAGGACATTGCAATGTATGATTTTACATACTATACTTAGATCAGAGCAAAAGCGGCGTAATTCTAGGTTTTCTAGGTCTAGAATTTCAAGTCTGGTAGCATAAGGTATTCTGCAACGAGTTGATGAGTGGGGAACTCTTCTTGTGAAATATTTCTGGACTTTCTCAACTGTGTTTATATCAAATACGTAATTTTGGGCAGAAGATGTTACTACTAGAAAACTTTAATGACAATGAAGGAATCAAGACATGAAGAATCCAAACTGCCTACACAAACTATAGCATAATGTTTTCATGAGAAGAAAGCCTCTCTTACTGAGGTCAATATTTGATAAAAAAAAATATTACACAAATATTGATTTACATAGTGGTCTACTAAGGGTTAATCAATAAAGTTGCTTTGTTCTTGTATTGAACTAGCTGATTAGTCATTTAATGAATGGGTATAATTTCAATATAATAATCAACATGTTATTTGGCTGTTTAATGTTTTCATGGAAGGCTAATCACATACATCCCCTCATACACGCTATATTTATTAACTTAAACATTTATAAAGTGCTAATTCAAGGAAATTGGTTGATATTATGAAGGAATAGGAAGGATAGAGAAGGGGCTCTGCCAAGAAGAAGCTTATTTCCTGGGCCTAAGGGGAGAGCAGATACACTCCTTAACATCATCTAAATGTTGTGTTTTGAATCTCATAACTTGCCATCTGCGGGTGGCTAGACTTCAGATTTTTGCTCTCCCCTCCTAACTATAATCTTCACTTCTCTTATCCTAAAGTATGTCAGGAGAAATCCAGCCCCCAAATAGGCAATTCTTCCATCCATCCATCCCCATGCAATGTCCAGAATACCTCAAACCATTTTCAACTTTTTTTCTTTCGTCAACTCCATTATAGGAGCAAAGCTAATAGAAGAAAATGCCTTTACTTTTGGCTAATTACAAAACACAAGGGCATCTTAGCCCATTCTTTGATCTTGAAATTGCTAGGCCTTCTATTTATGTTACAGATAACAGCCTTAACTGTTTAAAATATTACTAAGAGTGTATTAAACACACACAACTGCAAAGAAAAACAAAATCAAGAATGGATATTGGTCTTAGAGAAAAGGATTAGGCTTCAAAGAAGCAGGGAGAACAAAGGATTCATTGGTAAACCCATCTAAGATGATTAGGTGAAAGATTAGGTGGGGTAGCAGGACTTCAAGGAAAGCTGGCTGTTTGGCTTAAGTGCATACAAAATAAATGCTTCTTCCTCTTCAAGGAGTCATTGCATTTAGTCATCTGTGCAGATTAATTTTTCAAAAAAAAAGTTTTTCTAAATCCTGTGTTTATGATTTTATAAATAATTGGATGTGGTGAGCATACAGTACCTAATATGCCTTTATTCTCATATTTTCCCCACAGCAACACCCTTGTGAAATGAATTGGGCTTACAAAGAGTAACTGGTCTAAAGTCACCCAGTCAACTTTCATGCCTAAAGGGGGACTAGAATTCATGGTGTCCAGGTTTCCAGTCTGGTGTTTTAATCACTACACCAAACTGGAATCAGAAGGATTTTATTACTGCATTCTGGAAAAATTTACCCTTTTAATTTTGGAATGGATGGGTGTTAGGATTATTTTGTTTTCCACAGCTGCTGTTCCAGGAAATATTAGCCATTGGAATAAAAAGCTTCCAGAAAAAAAAAACTTCTCAGGGAAGAGAGTTGTGTTTGTATTAGTACCACTTTATAAAGCCTTAGTAAACAAACACCTGGAATTACTGCATCCAGTTTTGGTCACCACATTACAAAAAAGTTGTTAAGACTGGAAAAAGTGCAAAGAAGAGCAAGCAAGAGAGTTGGTATTGAGTGAGTTAGTGATAGCCCTTCATGAGTTTGCATTGCTATAACTAGACAGGGTTAGACTACAAGTCTGTTATGACTTACTATTATCTAATAGGAAACTCTAGAAGCTTCTACTAGTAGAGAGAAGGAAAATTCCCAAAATATGTACTGAAAATATGTTCTAGCAATTTAAATTCTGTTCTTGTTTTATAGAATGGAACAAGATTTTTATGTTACAGTTTGCAGTGTGACTGCTCATTGGATAAGGCACTGACTGAATGTTATTTTTTAACTCTTCTATTGATCAGCTGGAGAGAGCCTTGATTTGCTTATGGTATTCTCTGCCTTTTATAACTAGTTCAAGGTCAACAGAATTGAAGTTGATTGGGATTGGATTAAAACTGCTTTTAAAGATTTAGAGAAAGTCAATATTTGAAAGTGTTTTCATCTCACTTTTACCATGGAGACTGAATAGCCCTAGGCTTTCACCATGCAGATAGCACAGCACTGGCATATCAGACGCTCCCTCTTTTAGAGATCTGGAGTCATTCAATTCCATTTTGTTATATTTTTAATCTAGCCACCATTAGCTTTGGCAAAGAGAAAGGCAGAACTGAAGGCAAGAGAAAAAATCAGAAATGACACTTTTAAATTATGTTAATGTGCTTCACTTACAATTCTGCAGGCAAAGATGGTTATGTTCAAAAATTAATGGACATTTAAAATTGTTTTAATTGCATTGTTTACTGACTGTGGATCATGTCTGCTGCAAGCTCCTTGAGAGTTTTAAAAGTACTGTACATTGCAGTGGAACTTTCAAATGAAATAAAATGACAAGCTCAGGAGCCAAAAAAATCTTGACAGACTTGAACAATTGGCCTTATCCAACCACATGAAATTTAATGTGTAGAAAAACAAGGTTTTACACCTAGACAGGAGAAACCAAAGGTACAAGTACAGATTAGGTGAAACCTGGAGTCCTAGTTCATGATCATTTTAACATGAGTTTGCAGTATGCGGCGGCAGCCAAAAAAGCTAATACAACCCTTGGTTATATAAACAGAGTCACAGAATCAAAATCACATGAAGTATTAGTACCACTTTATAAAGCCTTAGTAAACAAAGACCTGGAATACTGCATCCAGTTTTGGTCACCACATTACAAAAAAGTTGTTAAGACTTTGGAAAAAGTGTAAAGAAGAGCAAGTAAGATGATTAAAGGCCTGGAGACTAAAACATATCAAGAATGGTTGCAGGAATAGGGTCTAAAGAAAAGAATGACTAGTGGGACATGATAGCAGTATTCCAATATTTGAGAGGCTGCCACAAAGAACTTATTTTCCAAAGCACCAGAAGGCAAGACAAGAAGAAGGCATGTATAAGCACACAATCATGCCTACTGTCTCTGTCCTATTGTCCCCAATTATTATTTCCTATTTCTTGTATTTAAACTTATGTTTATTCTTGTTTCTGTTGTATTGTAAGCTTTTGACAAATAAGAAAAAAAGAAAGAAAGAAAAAGAAAGGAAGGAAGGAAGGAAGAAAGAAAGAAAGAAAGAAAGAAAGAAAGAAAGAAAGAAAGAAAGAAAGAAAGAAAGAAAGAAAGCTAACCAAGTAGAGGAATGAAGGAGAAACTTCCTAATAATGAGGATAATTAACCCATTGGACAGCATGCATTCAGAAGTTGTAGGTGCTTCATCACTGGAAGTTTTTAAGAAAAGACTGGACAACCATGTATTTGAAATGGTATAGGGTCTTCTGATTGAGCAGGTGTCGCGTTGAGCGACCGGCCCGGCAGACCTTCTTCTTCTAGTCCGTTAAGTTTTGGCGGGACCCTCGCGAGGGTGGACCAGAATTTAGGCACCAAGAAAAGACACCAGACATTTAGATGCTTGAAGTGAGGAAGCACATCGCGCCTGGGACAGATGGAGTGGTCCCGGCCCCGATTGCTCTGCTACAACCTCCTTTATTGTGTTCTTTAGGTAGGGAGGGGTTAGGAGTACAAAGAACAAAGAAATAAGCAGTTTATGCCATATAAGAATATCTACAGAACAAGGGAATGCATAGCTCATATATCATGACTATATATCACTGACATGTCTCAAGGATTTTTCAAGCTAGCCGGGCGTTATTTATGGCGTGATTAGCTAAAGTTGTCGTGTCCTTGCAAGATAAGTTTTCCTGTATGTCAGGGCATTTTTGTGGTTCTGATTTCCGTGTACGTGTCTTTTAAAAGAACACTAATGGCAACATTTTATAATACATTCACAATTCCTCCTTTTCTTTAAATTTTGGCACAAAGTGGTCCAGGAGAGAGTCCTGTTCCTCTAGAGTGGCGCCGCAGGAGGACAACGAGCTCTTCAGCTCAAAGTGCTCCCACGGTCCGGTCTCGTCCAAGGTGGGAATGTCACACACCGAACCACCATCACATAAGTACCTTTTTGGAGGAGTTTCTTCATCTGACTCGGTGTCTGAGGACCATCCAAGTAGCGGTTGCTTAGCAGGATCTGTTGATGCAAGGGCAGAGGCTAACAAATTTATAGATTTTTGGGTATTACTAACTTCAGTATCTAGCACGTTCAAGCGATTTTTTAAGAAGCGAAGCACTCGGCCAAATATACAAGGGCCAATGGTACAAATTAATACAAACAAAATAAGTGGCCCTATCAATGCAGAAAGTAAGGTAGTCAACCATGGGGAAAAATTAAACATGCCTTGAAACCAGGAATTGTGTTGTTGTCTCTCATTTTCACGGTCTTTGAGGCGTTTTCTTAACTCTGCCATAGAGTCTTTTACAATACCTGAATGGTCTGCATAAAAGCAACATTCTTCTTTTAAGGCTACACACAACCCCCCTTTGTTTAGAAAGAGCAAATCCAGACCTCTTCTGTTTTGTAAAGCTACTTCTGCAAGAGAAGATAGTGAAGCCTGTAAGGCGGAAATGGAAGTTTCAATGCGTTTTAAATCTTCATCTATTTACAAGCTGAGAGTGGCTAACTGTTGATGCCCTACAGCTAGAGCAGTCACTCCTGTGGCAGCTCCTGCTGCGCCTAACCCGAGGAGTACTGATAATGTTAATGCAGTGGCTATTTCTCTTTTTTGGTGGAGAGGGAATTGAGGAGGTTCTAACATTGTAATCAGTTCAGGGCCTGGGTAATAAGAAATCTTTGGAAGTAATTGGACTTGTATGCAAAAAGCGTTTTCTGACAATAGAACATCCCCATGTACACAGGCAGTGGCGCCCGTGGAGCAAGCCCAAATAGAATTATTACCAGGAAGAAAAAAATAGCCAGTTAGACGGTCTGTGAGGTTACCTCCTGATGTAGTATATAGAGCCCCCATGGCTCCGTGTGTGTCTGGTGATTTTTGTAAGGCTGAATTTCTGTTTTTTGGGAGATATACATCACAGTGATACCTGGAAGAAGCATTGTAACAATATTGAGAATAATTGGTAGGTATATTACCAATGCAACAACCTGTGCCTATTATATCTGTGATAGTGATGGAGGAGGTATTCCATCGGCAGAGTGTATCGTTTGTGGAATTGGAGATTGCTTCCCCCGATGCCACTGCTTCATAAAAGGGAGGTGAATCAGAAATACAAAGCCAACATTCATTGGTTTTAGCCAAATCATTAAGGGTTGCCTTGAGTAAAGAAAGGGAAGAGTTCACTAATTGAAAAAGTGGGTTTTGGGCAGAATCCTGTTTCTGTAGAAAAGTTGATTTAAGATTAAGATTGGGACCCATATCGTATTTTTTCAGTTGAATAGAAAGGCGTACCATGAAGATGTTGCCCTCATCTTTTCCCCATCCCACTGGCGACCCCCCCATGTGAATCCAGACATCCATTTGGCCCGTGGTAGTGCCTTTCCGACCTCAGTAAAGGTAAGGATAAGAGGGTTTAACCTTTGGCCACAACACGGCCATGGATTGCATGGTATTTGTTCTCTAGTTCTAGTAATGTGTAAATAGTCATTTTTGGTAGGTGGGGTCCACCAGATGTGACCCGTAGAAACACAGTCCCATTTTTTACAGTGTCTATCCACAACCCCTCCGCATGCCGCACGTGAAGATCCAGTAGAATGAGATGGACAAAAATACAATCCGTAGTTGTCTGCAGGGGCAGGAGAGCAGGAGCCTTGTTTGTCCCATACATCAGCTTGTAGTTTCTTGTCACTGAATTTGATGACTCCTGTACCCATTTCGGCAAAATCCATGTACAATGGCGGGAACCAGGGCCATCTGGTGTAATTGGTGGTGGAGTTCAGCACTTGTCCTTGAAAATCAAGGATAGTCCAGGTGTAAGTCTGCGGTTGGTGCTGGTTGGAGGATGCTGGAACGGATCGGCAGAGGCGAAGTCCCCTGGGACGTAGTAGGCGTCGGTACCAGGTAAGCATTGGTCTGGAGGCGGAGGCATATCCTGTGACCATTTCTTTGGAGGAGAGGTTAAAGTTCGGAAAGACAGGAAAGGACAAGAGAAGCAGGAAAATCAGAATGATGTTAGGAGAAGCATTAAATTGTGAAGAGACAGGAGAGGTCCAGGGAAGCAAAAAGATCACAGGGAGCATCTTTGGGAGGCTTGCCATGATAGGGCCTGACACAGCGACCAGGAACCCAGAGCACCCGGTCAGGAAGTTGTACAGCAGCATAACCTCTTCCCCAGGTGATAAGTTGTGCAGGTCCTTTCCACTGTGGATCTGGAAGTTGTCTGAAATAGACAAGGGGATGGGAAGAGGGGGCTGTTGGCTTAGAAAAGTGACGGGATGCTGCAGTGCAGGGAGGGGTCCCAGTAAGATTAAGAAAGTTAAGAGTATATAGAGTGATATTTAAGAGATTTTGTAATGTCGGGAGGTTCGGGGGGCCTAATGCCTTTTTCCCCATCTGCCGGTCAAGGGCTTGTTTCAAGGTCTGATTAGCCCTTTCTACAATAGCCTGTCCTTGACTATTAAAGGGTATACCAAATGTGTGCGTGATGGTCCACTTACGACAAGGGAGAACTGGTATAAGCAGGTCCATTGTCTGTTTTGAGATTTTGTGGACATCCCAGCGTTACAAAAGTCCGAAGACAATGATTGATTACATTTTTTGTTGCTTCTCCCCTTTGCAAAGTTGCCATGATAAACCCAGAGTAAGTGTCTACAGACACATGAATGTACTTCCAGGGTGCAAAGGAAGAATGGTGGGTGACATCCATTTGCCACGTGTCACAGGCTTTAGTACCCCTAGGGTTAACACCTTCGGGAATGCCCTTGGCTTGTAAACTGCAGGTTGGGCATTGTTGGATTATTGCAGTGGCCTCTTGGTTCGTGATGCCAAATTGTCGAACCAAGGCCTTTCTATTTTGGTGGAAATAGTCATGACTTTCCCCAGCCAAAATTGGTTGAGAGCATGGGGAAGCAGTCATAACTTTGCAGGCCTCATCGGCCATTTGGTTTCCTTCAGAAAGGAATCCGGGCAGTTGTTGGTGACTTCTAATATGGGCAACAAATAAAGGTGTCTTTCTTTCTTTGAGCAAGGCCTGAAGCTGTAAAAAGAGTGTCATTAGAGAAGGAGGGGTCATAGGGGAAATATATGCATCAAACATATGTACAACCATTTGAGTCACATACAAACTATCAGAGATAACATTTAAAGATTCATTAGAAAAGAGGGAGAGAGCCAAGATAAAGGCAGCCAATTCAGACTGCTGTGCGGATGGCTGGGGAGTGGTCAAGCGTTTATGCCACTGGCCATCCCTGTACCATGCGCATGCTCCAATGGTCTTGGATCCATCTGTAAACACAGTAAGTGTTTCCTTTAATGGCTGCTGAACAAGAGGAGAGGTTAGCACAAATGGAAGGGTCCTGAGTACCTGTAAACGGGGATCTGGAGGGAGGTGGCATGATACTTGACCGCACCACTCTTCCAGAGCGTCCTGTAAAACGGTCGATGCTTGTAGGAGGGGTTCCCATTGGGTAATCTTAAAGGGAACATACAATGTAAATATATCCAACCCCATCATGGCCTTAGCCCTTTTCCTTCCTTTTTCAATAAGAGAAGCCATTTGCATTGCTCTTGTGAATATTGAAGTTCTAGGAGTGTGTGGGAGATGTAACCATTCTAAAATGTGCAGGCGTTTGGTCTGGGAGAGTTGAACTACAATTGCGGTTAAAAGGTGGTGTGTGGAAAGGATGGCAAGGGAGGGTGGTGTATTTGCAAGAGCGCGGTCCACCCACTGGGTGGCCAGGGCTTTGTTTACTTGTTGCAAGGCTTGCAAATGTTCCTCGGATAGGATGACTTTGTCTGCTGGGTTCTTCAAGCCTACAAGTGCTTGGAACAGAGGCAATAACATGTGTGTTGTTAGGGCAAGATATGGTCGAGCCCAGTTAATGACCCCCAAACACTGTTGTAGTTGGACCAAGGTGGTGGGTTGAGGGAGTGTGAGTGCGGGGATATGGGGAGATGCTGTGGACATCAGAACTTTGTGGCCTAGATATTGCATTGGGTATTGGGTTTGAATTTTTTCAGGGGCTACGTGCAGTCCTGCTTGTGCTAATATGTTTAGTAGCAAAGAAAAGGTTTTTTGAATTGTTCCTTTTGGGCCATTTGTTGCAATTAAAATATCATCCATGTAATGATATACAAGAAAATCAGGAAATTGAGATCAATAGGGGCATAAAGCCCTGTCTACAAAAAATTGACACATTGTGGGTGAGTTTAACATACCTTGAGCCAAGACTTTCCATTGGTATCGCGAGGTAGGTTTGGAATTATTAAATTCAGGAATAGTGAAAGCAAAAAGCATTCTATCCTTTTGTGCCAATGGTATGGAAAAGAAGCAATCTTTTAAGTCTATGATGATCAGGTCAAACCCTTCAGGAATAAGATTAGGATTGGGCAGGCCACATTGTAACGGCCCCATGGGTTGAAGTATGGAATTGATAGCCCTGAGATCCTGCAGGAGGCGCCACTTACCGGATTTTTTCTTGATAACAAACACTGGGGTGTTGTAGGGACCAGTAGATGTTTCAATATGACCCTCATCCAACTGCTGCTGAACAAGAAGGTGTAAGGCCTGCAATTTCTCTTTAGTGAGTGGCCATTGATCAACCCATACCAGAATGGGTGTTTTTAGGGAAAGATCAAGAGGAGCAATGTATGTTTGCGTAGCCATGAGTGTGATTATGGCAGTTGGATAGAAGCATGAAATTGAGAAAGCAAGTCACGACCCCACAAATTGCAATGCAAGGGTAAAATGTAGGGTTTCAGATAAGCAGTGATGTTAGAATGCTTAGTGACAGCAGAAAGCCAGTGAGAGCTGACCTTAGCGGCCTGTGTTCCGCCCACACCCTGCACCGAGGATGCTTCCACAAGGGACCAAGAGGAGGGCCATTCGGCAGAGCGGATGACGGAAACGTCAGCGCCGGTATCAATCAGACCCTCGAAAAGACGACCATTAAGCGTGACAGTAAGAGTAGGTTTTGAAGCCTGCACTGGTTGCTGCAAAGCAAACAAGGACGGAGCGTCAGAAGGGGGCAGAAGTATAAGAGTAGCGATGATCGTCCCCTTTTTTAGATAAAAGCATCTATCCCCTATTCCGGCCAAAGAAAGCTGTTTTAAGTCTGATGAATCATACAGATAGGGAGCAGCGACCACGCCCTCAATTGTGAGCGAGGAGTTAGGAATGAGCAAAACAGGGTTAGAGGGAGGAAGGGGTTTAAGGAATGTGATGACAAGGGGAAGAGAAAACACAGCGCCGGGGTCATCATACACAAGATCTTCGGCCAATTCTACCGGGAAGGTGGTGGCGGAAAACTCAGCCTTTGTGGCGGGGTTAGCTGAAAAGCCCTCAATTAGTTTCCCGGAGATTGGGGAAGAGGAGGAGGATTGCTGCGGCATTGCGAAGCCCAATGATACCCTTTACGGCATCGGGGGCAGATAGTTTTAGGTTTGGACGGAGGAGGCGGCCCTTTTGCTTGGCCACGAGGCGCACCTCCCCCCCCCGGCATTCGACACTGGTTTTTAAAGTGTCCAGGTTTTCCACAATTAAAGCAATTGCCATTGCGCGCTATGGGAAAAGCATCAGGAGCACAATTACCAGAGGGGGAGGCAGTAACAGAGGAAGGTAAAGAGGTAGTGATAGCAGCGGCAAGAGCATTCATTTTATGAGAAGTTGTGCCCACAATTCTACAAAGTTGCAAAAATTCAGCCAGGGTTGCTCCTGGTTTGTTGGCCACGAGTTGAAGGATTTTTTGGCAATCATGATTAGTATTGCAAGTTTCATGAGCAATTCTTGTTTGGCTGTGGAATTATCTATTTGCCTATCCAAGGCTGTTTGCAGGCGGCTGATGAAAGAAGCATATGGCTCATTTGGCTCCTGCATGATTTTTAAGAAAGTTTGGGTAGACTGAGAATCCAAATCATCCACCCGCTTAAGAGCATTCATGGCACACATGTGAATTATGGCAAAACTGCGACGGGGGGAATTTTGTTGTTGGACTAGCGTCGCGGATTGCCCTTTCCCCAATAGTTGATCTGCAGTGACTCCTGCGGGTAAGCCTCTTCAAATTTCTGCTTCTACCCCTTTTTCATATTCAGATTGCCAAACAACATATTGAGCTGGAGTCATGAGCATTGAAAAAAGCATTTTCCAGTCATATAGTAACATAACAGTGTTAGTAGTAACTAAGGAATCAAGTATCCCCCTCGTGAAAGGAGAATGTAGACCGTAGGTGGTTACAGCGTCCTTAATCTGTTTCAAAACTTTAAATTCGATGTTGTTATACACGTTTCCTCCCGCCGCCCCTGGGACAATGGTCATAGGAAAAGCCGAAGGGCTTTCAACTTCCAGAGAAAGAGGAGAGGAAAGGAGTTCAGTAATAGTGCCTCCGAGAGGTTGATGTGGAGAGAAATTGGACACAGGGGCTGAAGGGGAGGGGGAGGTGTCAGGGTAGGGAGGAAGAGGTAGAGAAGTGGAGTCAAGATGGGCAGCGAGAGGGGCAGTAGTTTTGGGATCGGAAGTGGAAGAAGAGGATGGTTCTAGAGACAAAGAGGGAGGATAGAGGGTGTTGATGGCTGCCATAACAGCCTTCCAGGAAGTCAGAATATCCACGGGAGCCCATGGGGTGTCATGAAGATATTTTCCTATCCGCTCCCAAGTGGAGGATTTGAGCGTTCCTCCAGAGGGATAGACAGGACAATATTTTTCTATGTAAAGTAAAAGATTAGTCAGGGATTTTTTAGAGATAGAGAAAATTGTAGTGCCATTAGATTTTTGACAAGAATTAGCCTTCTTCACAAGTGCATAAAGTTCGTCCCTATGTACTGACGAAACTTTGGAAAGTGGGGAGCCCATTACTTACGATTGTACAAAGCCTTTGCCAGGTGCGTAGTAATAGGAGTGAAGGCAGTGTTCCTCTAGACAGAGGCAACACCGTGAGACTAGAAGACCGAAGGACGAAGGATCCCGGACGAGCCCCCAGCTGTCGCGTTGAGCGACCGGCCCAGCAGACCTTCTTCTTCTAGTCCGTTAAGTTTTGGTGGGACCCTCGCGAGGGTGGACCAGAATTTAGGCACCAAGAAAAGACACCAGACATTTAGATGCTTGAAGTGAGGAAGCACATCGCGCCTGGGGCAGATGGAGTGGTCCCGGCCCCGATTGCTCTGCTACAACCTCCTTTATTGTGTTCTTTAGGTAGGGAGGGGTTAGGAGTACAAAGAACAAAGAAATAAGCAGTTTATGCCATATAAGAATATCTACAGAACAAGGGAATGCATAGCTCATATATCATGACTATATATCACTGACATGTCTCAAGGATTTTTCAAGCTAGCCGGGCGTTATCTATGGTGTGATTAGCTAAAGTTGTCGTGTCCTTGCAAGATAAGTTTTCCTGTATGTCAGGGCATTTTTGTGGTTCTGATTTCCGTGTACGTGTCTTTTAAAAGAACACTAATGGCAACATTTTATAATACATTCACAAGCAGGGGGTTGGACTAGAAGACTTCAAAGGTCCTTTCCATCTCTATTCTGATTGAAATAAATGAATGAAAACATAAAATGTGATAGTCAAAATGTACACATAGTGCTGAACAGAGATAAAGATCTTGATGCTCATATTCCTGAAAAAATATTGATTATATTGATTGTCTTATTTTAATCTTACTGATTTCAAAAGAATAACAGCTTTACTCTTTGCTATATTGGAACAGCTTGAGTAGAATAGAAATTGAATGATAGTCAGGAAAATTCAAACATTGACACTTGAGGTCAATACAGGTAGTACTATTTAACCTCCCCAAAAGGTGTAGTCATCTGTATATTGATCCCACTTGGCATAACCAAGTAAAGTCTTCATGTTTTACCTGACAGCTGACATTTTCTTGGTGACAATGAGTGGTTTCTCTTGTTTTCTTCAGGGATGCTGTTTTAATTATCCAGTCTAATCTAGAATTCCTGGCTTTCTTCCACTCAGGTACTAAACAGGATCAACTTGCTATAAAGGCTAGCCACACATTTCTAAAACAATGGATACAAACATGAATTGAAAAAAAGAGAACAGAACTTGGTATCACTCAGATCTAACCAAAGATCCTACATCTACATAAATATATGTTAGGCTAATATTTTAGCACTTTCCTCTGAACTGGATAATTAATTCTGCTGCATTATCTTGCAATTCCAGTGATATGAATTACCCCTAAGCAAGTGAATTTATATTTCAAATATATAATAATTTGTTAACCAGGCATCAGTTCAAGAGTTGAAGGAGTTTACCTGGAGTTTGGAATTTCAACTAAAGAAAATGACAAGCGCTTATAATTACCATTGTAATATTTGTCATATATGTTTGTAGGGGTTAAGGTTCTTCTTTTAATAAAACTTTTTTGTTAAATGTAAGCCCTTCTAATCTACATACAAATCCTATGACAAGTAGAACAAGAAAATAATAGGACCAATAACCTTCAAAATCCTGTTACCTGATAATTCCCCCAATGCACAGTTTTTAAAAAGGGAATGCTGGGAGCTGTCATTCAGCAAATCTGTTGATCGAGGCATTATTCCCCACTTCATCCTAATGCAACCATGGCAACAGTGCTCATTCATTGATAATACTGGGAAATCCTTAAATACTTTTGCAATCCACAACTTTGCCTGCCACAAGCCACCCATCCCTACTGTTTATTTTTTTAGAAATTAGCTGAGAAAAAAATCTGCTTTTATAAAGTATATTTCTTCTTAAAAGGTCTCACAGAATTAAACCACTAGTCTGTTTGTTTGCAGGAATTTATTTGTTTGATTCTCTGTTGAATTAACTTTTGGGATTTCTGACTTGATACCCATCTTCAGTGGTGTTCAGTAACTCTCTCTCTCTCTCTCTCTCTCTCTCTGTGTGTGTGTGTGTGTGTGTATTAAAAGGCCCAACTTTAATACAATCAATAATGAAAATAATTCACAGCACGGCTAATGCTTTGAGGTGAGGAATTATATCTTCGTCATCAGTCTTGTCATAATTCAGAAGTTGTACCTGAGATCTGAGCAAACTCTAATGCTGCATTGTAAATCAATTTCCAGTTATTTTCTGGCTGTTGTTTCACACTACAATCAGGCATCGCTATTTGAGCAGAAGGGATGTAGAAGAAAAAAAAAGATATCTCAGAAATATTTTCTTGACTGAAATTTCAGATTTATTTGTTTGTTTATATGCTGCCTTTCCATCCAAGCAGTTACTCAAGGTGCATTGAGCAATGATTTTAATCTGTACTAAATAAATGAAATCTTAATTTGTCTAGTACACAGTAAATAAAATAATCCATAAAGAAGAATGGTTTTGTTTTGCACACATTTCAGACATGAGTAAATGGCAGTATAAAGTACAAAACAATGAAGTCTAGAGAATTAGGACTCAGACATATATAATATGAGACATACATGGCTGTGGCTTCTGCAATATCTGATAGATTCCTAATTCCCAAATTACAACATAAAATGAGATTAGTTTGCATCTTGAAAAGTTCCATAGTCTGGACATTCAGGTGATGTGATTTTTTTGAATTACAGTGGATTGTTTAAATTAATTCCAATAATCAAACCCTGCTGGCATTGACTTTTGATTCCCAACAAGGTGACCATGGATTCCAATGTGCCCATAGGCACCCTAGTTTTGATCTGTTTGGGAAGTGGAAGCAATATGAGAAAAGAAAAGTAGACAATGTTTGTTAAGGACTTGGCATGCTGCAGAGCAAAGCACACAGCTGAAGAATCCTCTTTATTTTCTAGAATACACTTGCATTACACCTAGTTTTGATAGGCATTCTCAAAAACTAAAGATGATAGAAGAACAATGGATTGAAAATGGCTCCACAATAAGTGGAGCTATCAGCCTGAGTGAATAATGAAAATCAAATAATGAACAGTTGGTATAGACGAGCTCTTCAAACCTTTCCAGACAAAGGAGAAGATGAGAGCTTGCCAACAAGTGTTCCAGAATGTTGCTCCTTGCAAGTTTACAGATATCCAGTGGGTTTTGACCATTGGAAGGTAAAAGAATAGTCATCTTCTTCAAACCATAGTTTGTGCCTTTGAAAGAACCCTAAATTTCCATATGTTTCTCATCACTATTGGAAATTGCTAGTTAACTACTTTTCAGTTATTAGAAATCTTTGGACCAACAATATGAAAGCACTTAATAAGGTTGTCTTCAATGCTTAATGAAAGTTTTAACAATAAACTCATGGGCTTATTTTAAAAAAAAACAATAAAAGATTGATAAAAACTTTGATTAAAAAAACCTACAAACCAGATAATTTAAACCATTTGGAATTAATTATAAAGAATGTTTCCTGTGAGTTAATGCTTTTATTTATATTTTTTTAAAAAAACATATTTTAAACATTGGACAATAGAGGTAACTAAAAATTTCAGCTAAAAGAGAAAAGCACATAAAATCTATTAATGGGTGCAGAAAGGTGTAAAATATTCTAACACTGGAAATACTGAAGAAGGATTTTGAAAAATTGAGACAAAAGTTAATGTTAATATTGTCAACAGACAAACTGCTTTTATCAATAGATTGTGTCTAAATGGTTCTATGGAAGAGGAACAAGAAGAAATTTTACCTGACAAGAGTTTGAGCTGAAAGTAGAGTTACAAAGCCAAGTTAAAGAATGAATGGAAATAGATATACTAGACACACAAAAGAAAAAGACTGATGTTTAAATAATTAAAAGTGACATACAAATAATACGCCAAGATATTGACCAGTATTTTATACTGGACTTACAAAATAGATTTGTTAAAGCTTTGAAGAATCCTCATGAGAAGAGACAAAGAAGAAATGATGAGAAATCAAGTATTATTTGAATGGACTAAATATTTTTTTAAAAAGGAAGGAATGTAGAGTTAGTTTGTTTGATCAAGATTAATATAGACATGTTGTCATTTCTAATAAACCTTAATAGACTTTACCTGACATCAAGACTGAAATGGTAATGCTCTATCAACTTGTTTATAAATAAGAAATGGGAAGAAAAGATCAATTATTATCATTTGCAGTAAGAGGTGAAAAGTTACTAAAATTATTTATACTTCTTTGTGATGAAGATTGGAAGTCACTTCATTGTACCTTTCTTTCCTTTACTATAATCTTATTTTTCTTTCTTTTTAATTTTTCTTCCTTTGCACCATTTATTCTTTTTTCCTCATTTTCTCTTTTTTTAGTTTGCATTAGTTTTTAGTATTTTAAGTATAACATTTAATAAATTACTTTTAAAAAATAAAATAAAAATGATAGGTGATTTTGTTCCAGTGCTTGTTTTTAAGTATATCAACTCATGGCTTGCTACTCAGTATTTATCACAACATATTCCAGGAGGTAGAGAGTGTGGCAGGAAGCAACCTAACCAGTTTATCATCTGCTAAACTATATTTTGTGACTGGTCACACCCCTCTTTGGCAGCCCCATTTTGTGAATGGGCAAGATGTATTCTTTGAGCACTATGGCTTGCTCTCATACTGTCAAGCATGTTCGGTTACCCAGAAAATTTATTGAAGATTCCTGCATTGACTGCTACCATTTCCCAACTTGGCAATAAAAACAGATAAAATGTGGTGATGACAGTAAAATAGAAACCCTCTGGCAACATTCTATTATCCACAAAAAGACAACTTAAATGAACAGCAAAAGAACTACCGATCAACTCAAAACTAGAAAGGCTTGATAGTATTCTGAAGACTCATCCTATTAAAATTTTAAAACAGGAGTATAACTAGGAGGACTCTTTCTAAATCTATAATGAAATGCTGCAATGCATACATAGGATATGAGTAGGATTTATTCTGTTAGATTTAATGTAGGCAGAGTTTCATCCAGCAGTACAGAGGCAGCCCTTAAAGAATAATTTTACTATTGTTGATGGATATGTTATGGACTAAGCCAACGCATCAGTAACAACCCTAAATAGCTTTACTTTGCAGCAGGCTCGTAATCCTGCACTCCTCATTGGCCCGCGAATAGCGAATCGTGATTGGTCGTTTCTGGCCAGTCTGATTGGCTGTTAATGGGCCTCTCTGATTGGACACTTGTGAAAGCGGTAAACTCAAATCATTGGTTGTTTTGACAGTAGCCAGCTCTATAAAAGAGCTGCTGCTGCCCAAGTATTTGCTCTGTTCTTATTTCACAATAAAGATGTCTCGTCTCCATTCCTTGCGCCCATGCTCAGGACTTAACACTGGCGACGAGGATGGGATGCGGAGACGATAGAGCTGACTAAGTACTCATCAAACAAGACAGAGCACATGGCTGAAGAGCACACGCAACAAATGGCAAAATGACCAGCGGCGCCATACCACCCGCTCCATTTGACCCAGCAACCGAAGACTGGGACTCGTATATAGATCCAGATGTTATATAGTTTCCAGATGTTCCCAGAGACCAACAATTTAAAAGATGCTATGCCTGGCAAGAAACGAGCGGTGTTCCTGACTCACTGCGGCCCCGCTGTTTTCAAAATGGCTAAAACACTTGCCAAAGTGGCGGAAGTGAAGACCATGGATTGGGATAACCTCGCACCAATCCTCCGGGCCCATTACGCACCCGCAGTACCTACACTGATACGAAGACACGAGTTTTACCAGAGGGACCAATGGAAGAACGAGAGAGTTGGGGATTTCGTATCTGACCACTGGAACCTAGGAGGCCTTTTTGGTTTTGCAAACCTCAAGGAAGCCCTGAGAGACCGCATAGTTCTGGGATTAGATGCACCCACAGTGCAGAGTAAACTCATGGCAAAAAGAGACATCAGCTTGCAGATGCTACTGCTGCAGAAGCAACCAGGAAGTCAGCTGCTCGAATGCGCCGAGCAAATGCACTGCTTCACCAACTTGCTAATGATAGCCCACTTGCTGCTGAGAAGCACGCTATTACCGCCCACCATGAAGACCTCGAGTCATCCTCAGACAGTGAGGAAGAGGAGATCAATTGGCTCCGCTCGGAACGAGAGCAAAGGAACCAGAGACTTCCGCGCCAATGTGCTGGTTGCGGGGCAAACCACCCATGATCGGACTGCAAATTCCTCGACGCACTCTGCCGTACCTGCGGGAAAAGAGGCCACATCGCAAAAGTCTGCAGAAGCAAGCAAGAGTCCAGTCCCAGCCAAAGGGAGAACAACCTCCGCTGGGAGACAGGCAAACCACCTGGAAATCGGGACCACCTGAACCACCAATGGAACAACCACTACTACTACAGAAATTGAGCACCTGCCTCTTCAACGAGACAAGAAGAGGCACACCAAACCATTATTATCAGCCACACTTCATCTTTCGATGCAAGAAAGATCCGTGTAAGGGTTACTATTGAGAATCGACCGTGCGTGATGGAAGTTGATTCGGGGTCATCCCTATCGATGGTCTCCTGGAAAACCCTCAAACAGATGATCCCTGCCATCTGCCGCCAGGACCTAAGCACTCAAAGAATCATCCTAAAAGACTACCAGAGAAACAGAATTCCAGTTGTTGGTTCCAGCCACATCCAAGTATCCTTCAAGGACCACACCGCAATGCTTCCCCTGACTGTCGTCGATCATGACCGGCCCAGTTTGTTAGGGTTACAGTGGTTCACCCCACTTGGGATTGAACTAGCCAGCATACACCAAACCAGAAGCGATGACTGGGAAGAGGCCCTCATCCAGGAATTCCAGGATGTGTTCACAGGAACCTTAAGCAAGTACAAGGGGACCCCTATATCATTTAATCTCAGCCCCGATGTAGCTCCCATTCGGCTTAAGCCTCATCAGGTGCCTTTGCCCTCAAGCCAAAGATCGACGAGCAGTTAGATAAACTGATATCCCAGGGCATGTTGGAACTGATTGACCATGCCCGCTGGGAAACTCCAATAGTAACACCCATGAAGCTAGATGGTTCGTTAAGAAATTGTGGGGATTACCGGGCCACCCTAAAATCATGCTCTTCAATAGAGCGCTTACCCAGTACTGGTGGTCCAACACCTTCTTCACTCCCTGGGTGGCGGAAAAATATTTGCGAAATTGGACTTTGCTCAGGCGTACCAGCAACTACCTGTAGACGCAACAACTGCAGAAGCCCAAACAATAGTTTCACATAGAGGCGCCTTCAAGTGCAATAGACTCCAATTCGGAGTAAGCGTGGTGCTTGGCATTTTCCAAAGTTTGATGGAGAGACTATTATAAGGCATAAAAGGCATCGTGCCTTATTTTGACGATGTCTTAATAGCTGCCCGCACTAAAGAGTTATTAGTACAATGACTCAAAAAAGAAATTTAAAGACGCTGGCCTGAAAGTAAAAAGGGACAAGTGTCAACTTTGTATGGAGAGAGTGGAGTTCCTGGGATACCTTCTCGACAGACAGGGAATCCACCCCACCGAAAAAAACTAACCGCAATCAAAAATGCCCCGAGACCTAGGAATAAGACAGACCTCCAAGTCTTCCTGGGACTCATTAACTTTTATAACATCTTCTTGTCCCAGAAGGCGACCGTAGCCAAGCCCCTACATAGACTTCTCAACAAAAAGGCTTCCTGGGTCTGGGGATGGCGTGAAGAATGGGCATTCCAACAAGTAAAAGACCTCTTAACCTCCGATGCTGTATTGATGCAATACAACGAGACTCTACCCTTAATGGTTACCTGTGATGCCTCACCATTCGGAGTGGGAGCCATTTTAAGCCATGTCCTACCAAATGCGAATGAGGCACCTATTGCATTCTTTTCAAGAACCTTGTCTAAGACTGAAAAGAACTATAGTCAACTTGATAAAGAGGCTCTCACTATTGTATCCGCAATTAAACGTTTCCATGAATATGTGTATGGAAGACCCTTTGCCATAATTACAGATCACAAGCTGCTACTTGGTATTTTGGTGGGAAACAAACCAACTCCCCATATCTTATCACCAAGAATGACATGTTGGTCGGAATTTTTAGCCGCCTACGGTTGCCGATTGCAACACGGTCCGGGAAAAACCATTCCCCATGCTGACGCTTTGAGCCGCTCTCCACTACCAGACATCATAGAGGACTCTGCTCCAACCTTAGCCATATTGCAAATCGAAACCCTTAAATCGCCACCGCTGACCGCTCGAGACATCGCCTCAGAAACAAAAAAGGACCCTGTTTTGGCATGAGTCCTCAGCTGGGTGGAACAGGGTTGGCCGGTCAGCGCACCCAATGACACTTTCAAGCCATTCAGAAATCGACAGACAGAACTATTCTCCCAAAAGGGCTGCATCTTGTGAGGAGACAGAGTTGTAATCCCGGAGAAATTGAAACATAAGTTATTAAAAATGTTGCACGATGGACATCCAGGCATCATGCGGATGAAGGCATTGACCAGGAGTTACGCATGGTAGCCTGGGTTAGACAAACAGATAGAGACCTGGGTAGCAAAGTGCAGCAAATGCCAGGAGACTCGCTCTACTCCTCCAAAAACTCCCCCAACTCAGTGGGAAATGCCTCGAGGCCCTTGGTCCCGTATCCACATCAATTTTGCGGGACCCACAAAAGGACACACTTTCCTCCTAACAGTGGATGCCTATTCTAACTGGCTCGAGGTTCACAAGATGAAAAGCACCACCACAGAAGCGGTCACTAAAAAACTGAATAAGCTATTCGCTACCCACGGATTGCCAGATGTCCTGGTCTCCAATAATGGCCCCCAATTCACTGCCCTGGCATTCGAACAGTACCTGGCAGACCGGGGCATCCGTCATGCCTTAACATCGCCAGCTTACCCTGCGGCCAATGGTCGGGCTGAGCGAATGGTTCAATTTGTAAAACAGACTGCACAAAATGGACCATGGCGACATTGACAACAAAATAACCCGGATGCTTCTCCTCCAACACATAACCCCAAACAGCACCACGAACAGAACCCCAGTTGAACTCCTGATGGGCCGGAAACTTCACTCACATCTCGATTGTCTCCACCCAAATTACACACCTGAACAACCCCCAGGATCCAGCAGCAAGTGTCTGGCATTCCAGGAAGGTGATGCCGTGTTTGCGAAAAACTTCTCGGGCAACCCATTGTGGGTCCCCGCTACCATAACCCAACTTACAGGACCCCGATCTTATCGCCTACAAACTGCAGATGGTAAGATGTGGAAGCACCACATAGACCAACTCTATTCCAAACTAGCACCTAGTCCTGTCTCAGCTCCTGAATCTCTAACTGGGGGGGGGAAGGAATATCAAGGAAGCCGAAAAAGAAATAACAGATGACTTAACAATCGAAACCCAGCAGTCTACACTACCAACCAGAGGATACTCACTGCCAGAAGGAGAACCGAGCCGGGGAGTGGCCTCGCAGAGTGACAGCACTGTGATGGGAACAGATCTAGGGAACCCAGAAGAAAGCACTGGCGGAAGCAGAGAGAACAGCCCAGAGCCATTTGAAGGAATAGCGGGACCGTTTTCGCCATCCAGCCCAGCTAGCAGCCCACCGGAACCAGAGCCAGGACAGAAACCGGTAGAACAGCGCAGGTCAAGCAGACAGGTGAAGCGACCTGCCTATTTACGAGAATACATCAACCCACCCCTCAGACAGAACCTAGGGGAGAGGGGTGTTGTGGACTAAGCCAATGCATCAGTAACAACCCTAAATAGCTTTACTTTGCAGCAGGCTAATAATCCTGCACTCCTCATTGGCCCGCGAATAGTGAGTCGTGATTGGTCATTTCTGGCCAGTCTGATTGGCTGTTAACAGGCCTCTCTGATTGGATGCTTGTGAAAGCGGTAAACTCAAATCATTGGTTGTTTTGACAGCAGCCAGCTCTATAAAAGAGCTGCTGCTGCCTAAGTATTTGCTCTGTTCTTATTTCACAATAAAAAGTTGAAGTCACCGTTCGATGTCTCGTCTCCGTTCCTTGCGCCCATGCTCAGAACTTAATAGGATATGTAATTCTTAATTAGCTTTGTGGGTTTATTAACTTCAGTGAACTAACAATATTAGCATCTGTGAAATACCCATTTTGAAGGCATCAGATATTTATTCATGTCCATTAAAATGGGTCAGAATTTCTCATTAAAATTTTTGCAAAGTGCTTCGTGTGGTTAATTAAGGACATGCCACAAAGCAAAAGCCAGAATTTTAGACACAGCTGTGTTTAAAAGTTCCACTTTTGAACTGTGTCACATGTCCATGGGAACAGACTGCCAGAAACAATGAATGCATTCAAGAGTGTAACAAACGGACCCTTCTGCACCAAAATTTCTTGTTGTCAATATTTCCTCTCTGCTTCTAGTGATGACATGACTCAAATTTTACTTCTTTTCTCAACATTTGTTTATATCAACAGCTTTCAAAGTGTAAGGTAGGTTTCTCTAAGAAGGTGATGCTATTATTCTTTAGGCAAAGTATGAGACAAGGTCAAACATAAAGAGAGAAGAGGAGAATGGGGAAAGATTAAAAGAATGAAACGACATGACAATCTTTTTTTTTTTCTGCAAGCAATCAAACACTACTTAAAGTTGTCATTAATATTCTTTTATATTTAAAGTGCTGAGAATGTTTGAAATTCCAGTTTCATTTACATATACTGCTGTACTCCCTTTAGTATCCTTAATAAAGGAAAAATAAGTATTTACAGTCTTTCTTCTTTGACTTTTACCTGAATGAAAGAATGAAATCAATTGTGCTAAAAAAGTACATATATTGGAATTTGGTCTGATCAGAGAAGTATTTTCCACTCCAATGTCAGTCTTCACTCCAAAACTTATATATTATGTTGCAGCCTAATCCAATCCAGATGCCTTTTAGATGTATGATAACAGATAATCAGAGTTGGAAGGGATCTTGTAGGTCATCTAGCCCAAACCCCCACCCAAGCAGGAGACCCTACACCATTTCTGACAGATGGGAGTCCAATCTCTTCTTGAAAGTTTCAAGTGATGCCGCTCCCACAACTTCTGAGGGCAAGCTGTTCCATTGGTTGATTGTTCTCACTGTCAGAAAGTTTCTCCTTATTTCCAGGTTAAATCTCTCCTTGTTCAGTTTCCATCTATTATTCCTTGTCTGGCCTACAGGCACTTTAGAAAATAGCTTGACCCCTTCCTCCCTATGGCAGCCCCTCAAATATTGGAAGACTGCTATCATGTCTCCCCTGGTCCTTCTCTTCACTAGACTAGCCAAGCCCAGTTCCTGCAACCGTTCATTGTATGTTTTAGTCTCCAGTCCCTTATGGGTCAATTACTAACATTTTTCAGCCAGGATGACCATTGCTGAGAATATTAAAACTATAGATACCATATATGGAAGAAGATTCAGAAAGGGAGACTTCAAGAGGAGCTCTGTGCAGCAAAGGAAAAACAATGAACAACAACAACAACAACAACAACAACAACAACAACAACAACAACAACAACAACAACAACAAACGGAGAGAAAAAGAAGCAAACTGCTGCCCTGAAGAAAGTTTCCCCAAACTGGTAGAATTAGTGTCCATTTTTATCCTTTATTTTTAAAGAGTTCATTTGGAATGTACATTCCCTTTCTTAGCAGAAAAATTATACTGCTCTCCATCCATTTTTTGTGTGTTTTGTATTTAAAAAAGGAACATGCTAACCATACATTCCAAATCATTCCAAGATAAGATATTTAAACCCCTACATCAGTGGTGGGATTCAAATTTTTTTACTACTGGTTCTGTGGGCATGGCTTGGTGGGTGTGGTGTGGCTTTGTGGGCGTGGCAGGGGAAGGATACTGCGAAATCCCCACTCCCTTCCCACCCCACTAACCTGCTTTCCAGCTCCGTTCTCCTGTGCAGGGCAACAAAAGAAGACTGAGCATCAGCTGGGACTCCGAAGGCAGAGAATAGATGGGGTGGGGCAAGTCCAAGGTTGTATTTGCCCTTCTCCGAACTACTCAATATTTCCACGACTGATTCTCCAGAACTGGTCAGAACCTGCTGAATACCATTGTGCCCTATATGACTTCTGACTTCCTCTTCCACATTCATCAGTATAGAAGTTAACTTTTCTTCAAACTGCTTGACTTCCTAGATATTATTGAAAAAGCTGCCTCCATTATGGTACCTTCAGAAGTAAGGGTTGAAGTGCAAGATTTCTTCCTAAATGTGATGAGAAAAAAACAGATCCCACTTTATTCTAATTAACTTACAGGACTGAAATCCTACATATAATTAATTACCTATTACCTATAAATATATTTCAATGAATCTAGTAGTATCTGGCTTTACAGACTCAGCCTATAAACATTCCATAGTTCTTCAAGCAACTGCATTAAATGCTCTTGCAAAGGCAAATATTTTTCAAACCATGTTACTGCTGAAAGTATTATTCTAATAGAAGTATTAGAATCCATCCCCAGCATCACCCCTTTTCCCCTTCCCCTGAAAGAGAAAAAAGAAGGAAGTTTCACAAGAGATATAAACAAAAATGTTTGTAGAAACTGATTTTATTTGGGAAGAAAAGATGACTATGTGCTACTAAATAAATATGGGTAATCTAAAAAAGAAAATAAAAGGAAGGAAGAAATATTTTATCTACTTTGGTGTTTTAATAATGTTAAAGTCCAGCCTGGAACTCCTATAGATGCTTTGTGTTTTTATCTTTCTTCTAATGCAAACTTTTCCAGATGTTTTAAGAGTTCAACTCTCTTCATTCCCAGCTAATATGAAAATATAGCCTCAGTCTATTATTGTAGTTTTGTTATTGATTTCAACCCTGTTCTAACCACAGTAATTGTCACTTACATTATATGTAAACATTATATCTGAATAATAAATTAATAAAATCATCTATCATCTATCTCTTTATCTCCTGTATATAATAGAATGAGAAAGATAAATATTGACAAAGGTATTGCTATAGAAACAGGTAACATCTTTTCTTCCGTCATTCATGTTGAGACTTGGAAAGTAATTATATTTTCAGATTAATCTTCAAACCTATTCCAGCCTGCTAATATTTGCAAGAAAAAGCACTAAAATTTATGACCTTTGCTTTATGTAGAGTTTTATCTCAGTCATATCCAAATCATTCTTAAGACATTTATAATGTCAACTAGAGCTTCAAAATAAGCAGAATTGCAGTAAAGTTGGAATCTGTGAAAAGCATCAAAGACATGGTCATAAAACCATAGTTTCTTATTTTGGCAACTTAGGCTTATGGGCATAAGAGACGATAGGAAGCCTCACACCCACTTTTTTTTCTCCCAAACACCCATTTTTCTTAAATGCTTCTAAATTAGCTTCCCTTATTGTGTTTATTTTCCCTCTTAGTGTTGTTATTATCCTATTTACCCAATGTCATTCTGTGAGCATCTCCAGACTTTTTCCAGCTAACACACACAATGCATTACAATTATACAATTATGCCATTGTAATCAAATAATTAAGATATATGTTAAACATATATTAGAGCGTACAAAGAAAAATGAGCAGCAGGCACAGGCAAATCATGAGGAAAGAGAAGGGGTTGGAAGTGTTATTTAGACTTCAGTAACTGTGCTTATCTTCAGTTAGTTAAATACAGGAGGCTAATCATAGTTTTGCAAAAAGAGAAAAGATCATTTCAAGAGAGGTTTCCAATAGCTTACTAATTGGTGTAATTTAAATAAAGCCATTCTACACTAATTTTGCTATATTTTATTTGTGGTATTTTACCATCGTTAAATTTTCTAACAACTATTAGACTGGCAGAATCAGGTTACAGTCAATTTCTACCTAATTAGTCAATTTCTCTAAGTCCAATGTCAACTTGTGAAGCATTCCTGATCTGCCCTCCAGTTGCCATAGGCAAGGATGATGGGGAATTGAACCTCACAGCTGCATTGAGGAATTTGCATTTCAGTCAAAACAAAGCACATTCCAGCCAGCAACATCAAGATCATTTCCACAGAGGCCCACAGTGGCCAGAGGGAATGACTTCTACAATCCATTAAATTGCTTCATTGAGAAATGTGACGACACATCTTGGGGGGGAGGGGGAAACAGGATCAGAGCCAAAGCATGAATTAAGTGAAGTCAGAGTTGGCTTCATTTGGTCTGAGTTGACATGAAACTCCGAATAAATAACTGGATTTCTTTTGAAGCTTGTCCTGTGGTTCATAATTTAATTAGGGCATCAGTTGGAACCCTGACATACAGATTGTCTCTCATAGCAATAGCAATAGTGCTTAGTCTCTTATAGTTCTTCATAGTGCTGTACAGCCCTCTCTAAGCAATTTACAGAATCAGCATATTGCCCCAACAATCTGGGTCCTCATTTTACTAGAAGGCTGAAACAACCTTGAGCTGATCAGGATCGAACTCCTGGCACTGGGCAGAGTATTGCTGCAAATTTACCAGCACCTCTGCAAATCTACCAAGCACCTACTGTGTAAGTATTTTCCACCTTTGATGCATCCAGGACATGAAATTATGATATTTAAATATTCTTTACAATGCTGAGCATGATCATCTGCAGCAGTCTTTATGAATAAATTACATTTTTCTCATTGCATCTGGATCAAAAGCTGGAAATTGAAACTACATGTCCATTTCTATTCAGTATAGAATCCCAGTGCCATCATAGTCATATTTATGATTTATAATACAAATAGTCTTCAACTTACAATTATTCATTTGCAGACTGTTCAAAATAACAATGGCACTAAAAATGCCTTCTGGCCATTTCTTAGACATTGCAGTAACCTCCAGTCACATGATTAAATTTTGGGTTCTTGGCAACTGGCAGGTATTTACAATAATTGCAGCATCCTGGAGTTATGTTATATGTCACAGATAGATTTAGTGGACATTTGAATTTAATGTATGCCCATTTCCCATAAATTAGACTGTCTATGAGTGAGACCAGAAAATGTAGTGATAAAGTAAGCATGTAACATATTGGTTTAGATACTGGGTTAATACCAGAGTGAATAAGGTTCAAGTCCATTCTTAAATGCGTAAGCTAACTGGATGATTTTGGTCCAGTAATCATTTCTCAGTCAAACTATTTCACAAAGTTGTTGTTTCCAGAAAATCACAGAAGTGTTGTACTCTGTCCTGAGTTCTCTGATTAAAGACAAGAACTCGATGCAAGAAATATTGTTCCACATAAGAAATATACTTTATCTATAAGATGTATTGGGCAAATACACATTAATGGAAATTCAAAATCTGTTACCAGTGCAATAACTTTGATTAACAAGTCTAACATTTGTACTAGAACAAGAAATAAGAATCACAGTTTCATTTCTGAATTTCATTTCCATTTACAATGGATCAGATCACTGAGGCTTGAAATTTTAATCAAACTTTAGATCCTTGGTTGGATGGTAATATTGTTCCAGCTAAATTTAATTCCCAGTTTATATGATGGAGTTTAATTTGGAGGGTATAATTTTTAATTTTTTCATGATAGGAATATATATATATTTAAAAAAAAGTTTGTATCAGTTTTGTTCCTCATTTTATTTTTAGTATCTCAATCCCTAAATGATTACAGATTAATAGAGTTGGAAGGGATCTTGTAGGTCATCTAGTCCAACCCCCTGCCAAAGCAGGAGATCCTACACCATTTATGACAAATGGCAGTCCAATCTCTTCTTGAAAGTCTCCAGTGATGATGCTCCCACAACTTCGGAGGGCAAGCTGTTCTACTGGTTGACTGCTCTAACTGTCAAAATTTTCTCCTTGTTTACAGGTTGAAACTCTCCTTGATCAGTTTCCATCCATTATTCCTTGTCTGGCCTTTGAGTGCCTTGGAAAATAGCTTGATCCCTTCCTCTCTATGGCAGCCCCTCAAATATTGGAACACTGCTATCATGTTTATCATTTTTTATTTTTCTTGTTCAGATGTCTTCAATATTGAATTATCTGCAATATCCAATCATGCTATAGTAGCTCTATCAATTATTATAATAAATGTACATTAGAAAAAAGACAGTTGATAACTGAAGCAATAATTTTGGAAACTTTTGAGGCACATTTGTAGATGTCTTATTGCATAGGTTTCATGGGAAAATAAGAGTAAAAATAATATTTTTGGAAAAGAAAGTTAAAGAACTTTTTAATTACATCTGTATTGCAGTTCGCATTGGAATTAGATAAAGCTTCTACATCTTGCAAGTTTTAATAGTTCCTTTATGTATTTGATATCTAGTACATAAATTATTCAATGAATAATTAAGCACATATATTAGGAGTGAGGAAAACATATATTATTGGTCTTATCTGGAAAGCAACTCAAAGTAATACCATCTCTATTATTTAAAGCACTCAGGGCAATGTATCAAATGACTTTGATTTAATAACTCATATCTGTATAGACATAGACATACACACACTCAGTATTATATTACATGAAAAAAAATTACTGAAGAAAACATACAATTTAAAAATACGGTAACATAGCTCTTTTTGAGATAATCATGCCCAAACGTTTTATAGATACTATGAAATGTATGAAAAAAAGACTAGTTCACAATGCCTACTGAGTAGTATAAGACATTTCTTTGTGCTCCCATATTGTTGGAGATTTGAAATGATGCTTTGAGAAAAGTTTGTAAGAACCCCTTTAATAAGACTCCTAAACCTAACATTTTGAAGTCTGATAAAGATTATATGTCTGTTTTGCCCATATTTTGGTGGTAATTGACACATAAACTACAGATTATATTACTTTCAATTATTCTCTATAATCTGTTTCTTTTTTGAATAGATGACATGTCTTGCTTTATTTTAGATTACTAATTGATATTTTAGTCATACATTTTGAAAACTAGAATTAGCAATGGTGATTTTGTTGGATATGGAAAAAGTCTTTGATCTGAAACATGTTTTGGCTAAATATTGATTTCCTTCTTTTTGACATTCATATAATTACACTGTGATATTCTAATCCTTTAAACAGGGTAATTATGAATGTAATTACATCTTCACCTATGGAGATGACTGGTGAAACTTGTCAAGGATGCCCTGTTTAATTTGATATGGAGCCATTGGTTTATCTTATCAGGCAATCAAAGGATATTCTGTGTATAAAAGTGTCTAGTATTGAACATATGCTAATGATATATTATGTCTTATTGATAATTATGAGTGCTGTATACTAAAATGTGTGGATATTTGGTAAAATAACAAGTTAATTTGTAATGATGCTAATTAATTAGAGAAATTTCATAGACTTCTGATCAGTATAAATTTACGTCTGGAAATCAGTAATCTCAATGAAAGTGAAAGTTGACTTTGATAAAAGGATGAAAATAGTATTTTGAAGTTTAGAATTAGGAAGAAACCTAATAATACTTTGGACTCCCAAGGAAATAAATGGGTCATCAAACAAATTCTTCTCAGAATTTTTAGAATTCCCACTCTAAGCAGAAATGTCCAGGCTAAAATTATATTTTGTAGATATCATATGAAAATTTTGCTCTTTTAAAAAGTCTGTGGTGTTGAGAAAGATGGAAGAGAATAGAGGATAACATTACAGTGGTGATGACTATGATCTTAAGATGAAGGTTGGGGTCATAAAATCCTGGAAAAAATCTATGTGGGTATTTGTTAAGTGTTGACACTGACTTGAGGCCACATATTTATCATTAAACTTTAAACCTATCTATTATATTTGGATAAGATAATTTAAGAAAACATTTTCCATGTTTATTAGACACAGTATTTCAGATGTCTTTAAAAAAATAAGCTGTAATTTTACACTGAAAGTGTAAATCATGGAAGGACACCGATGCATATGATATGGACTTGGCCCACTAGCTTCCATTTTAGTTTAATATCAAAAAAAATCTACTAATATTGATTGGAGAAAGGAATATGTTTTAAGAACATGAACTTGATTTTGAATGATATATAAACAAATGAGAATTTATCAATTTTTCAAGAACCATGTACAGTATTTATGAAAAATGGTGTATAGCAAGAAATATTACACCTTTACAATAGAAAGGGAGTCCCAACTCCAATTTACAGCCTTGGGTTGATGGTATATGTTCAGTTTCTGCATGTAATTGTATTGTTTTTCAATGTAACAGAAAGGTAAATTAATATTACATCATGAGAATCATTTAGAAATACAGAGTAAGAGAAGAAAGTCAAAGAAAGTAGTTTCCTCCCCTCCCCCCTTTTTTTTTTGCTATCATATTTTACCTTCACTGATTGCATCAGAGATGAAACCAGGTAGTGAGTAGTGTTAAATCTAGTGTGAGGACTAGAATTTGGATGGATTTATATGGTTAGAGATATTTTTAGGTTTATGCTATGAATGTAACACTTATTGATCTTTTCAGGCTAAAATAGATATGCCACCTTTTCTTCTACTTGTTATTATTCTGTTGCTGTAAGTTTGAACCATTTCATAAACCTAAAACAATTTTTAATCATAAAAGCTTATCCTAGTTTACCATAGTTCACATTAAATTTAATCATCTTCCTCAATAAAGTTTAACCCTACTCCCTTACAAATATTTATATAATCCTAATACTCACACTCATTCTCAAACATAACATAAACCAATGTTGTATATTTTCAAACCTATTAAATGAAACTGATAGCTGGACAATGGGGATGAATTCTGTATGCCCTTCTTATTGCTAATAGGCTAATCCTTCAACGTGGAAAGATACATTTATGACTTCAATTACTCTGTGGATTTAAAACCTGGTGTTATCTGCAAATTATGAATGTTGCTTACATGTTTATATATGCAGAATTACAGAGAAATATATTCATCCTTTATTGAAACTGTTATAAAGTGGCCTCTTTCTCTATTGGTTTCTGTCTCTGTCTACTTATTTGTCTGTCTGTCTGTCTGTCTATCTACTATCTGTCTGTCTGTCTGTCTGTCCGTCCATCCCTCCCTCCCTCTCTCTCTCTCTCTCTCTCCCTCCCTCCCTCCCTCCCTCCCTCCCCCTCTCTCTCTCTCTCTCTCTCTCTCCCTGGTTCAAGCCACTTTACTCAACACAGGGCAATTTCCATCTGATTGAATCAAGCTATTGCTGTATCATTATACAAAATAAAAAATAGATTTCTACTTTTCATGTCTATTTGTTCATTAAACATAATAAGTAAATTTTATACCAGATTTTTATATCTAAAATTAGTGGATTGGTACCAAATGAAAACACTATTGCTGAAAAATAGGCTGCATTTAGATAGGAATGGTCAGGATTAGATGATTGTGTGCTTCTCCATCATTTAATAGAAAAGTATATCCCTCAAGGTCAGCTTTTTATACAACCGTTTTTGATTTTTAAGTCAGTTTTTGATCCAATACCAAGAAAGAAATTGCAGGATAGTCTGAAACAGTCTACTATTGATAAAAGACTGATTCTACTGATTCACTTTACTTAAATCTCTCCCTGAGAATTACATGCACTCTTTGGATACATTTATTGAAAGCAATCCCAGTTTACAAAGGTGGAAGAAAAGGTTGCATATTACCTCCGCTACTGTTTAATCTATATTTAAATCCAATAATCCAAGTTTCAGATCATCACCCAGCTATTTTAGCTAATCATGCAATTCCAGCATTACTCTATACTGATGATGAAGTTATTATGTATACTTCACAGGTGGGGATGAGAAAAGCACTTAGAGCACTAGCTTTCTTCTGTATAGAACAAAAGTTTTCAATGAACTCCAAGAAAACCAAAGTGTTAGTGTTTGCCTGATGTCATAAAATTCACAAATGGCAAATATATGAGTCACAACATGAACAGGTAGGCACCTATAAATATTTTGGAGTGCATTTCTGTGTTTTTCTGTCCTGGAATGTTCTCTTTAAAAAATCCTGGGTAAGTGTCATGCAGGATACTTCTGCCGCTATCATAAGATTTCACTACTCAAAAGAAGCCCACAGTATGCATCTTTCTGACTAGCAAAATCAAAAGGGAAGCCAGATTAATTTGCAATTTGTTACTAACCTGTTACTGAATGATTCACTTAACAGCTGTGTCAAGAAAGGCCATAATATTGGGTAAAACACCTTAATAACTGTCTTGCCTAGCAATGAAAAATGTGGATTCAATTGTGGCTGTAAATCAAGGATTACCTATAAATCAAAGTCTCCTGCTAATCATAAAAAACACTATAATTCTAATCCCAATGCTAAATTTAACCATATACTTCAAGAAAGTCTAAACCTAATCTATCTTCAACCAAAAATCAATACAAATTCCAATCTTCAACCTAGGATTCACTTGAAATTGCATCCTTTATCTAAGAATAGGAGTAACCATATAAATTCACATAAAAACCATATAAAGATCAGTATTTGCACTAAATATTAGTACAAAGGAAATATAGCAATAAAATTAACCCAAATAGTCACTACACCAATAAAAATTATGGTAGGATGAACTTTTATTATTTGTTTGTTAGTTTGTTAGTTTGTTTCTCTGCTTCATTTATATCTTGTTAATCTACATTGACTCCTAATAGTGTATAATAAAAGCTAAAATATTTAGTTATTTATTTAAATTTAGTTGTTTATTTAAATTCCAACCCATTCTGAGCAACTATAACATATATTTCTTCATTAGTGAATTTTTTTTCCAACATGTTGGGTATCATTGAAAGTTTAATTTCTTTTTTTAAAGACAATTACAGGTAAACTTGGGATATAGTTGAATTACTTGTCTTATTATACATTTATTTGATTTGTATTTTTCTTGGTCTTTCCATATAATAAATTGTTTATTTTTATATTATGCAAAATGGGCTAATAAAATCTCTTTAAAAAGGAGAAGCCTCTTGAACTAGGTGCTCTACAATTCCAAATCATGTAGTTTCCTAAAGGTCAAAATAAGCACTTTGAATTTTACAAGGAAATTTATTAGTAGCAAAGCAGAAACACCATAGGTAAGTATGAAAATTTCTCACATAACAGCAAGCATAGTGTGGCATTCTGAATCAAGCAATTTTTCTAAAGCCTAATTTTGCTCTCCTTTCAATTTGCCTTTTGGTTCTTTGAAATTAGCACAGGTTTTCCATATTTGAAGTGCTTGGCTTTTTGTTCTTTAATCACTATATAGAGACCTGTATTATGCATCAGTTTACCTTTCCTGAATAGGAAGGCTCTATACTCAGTTACGCCACTCGTCAGTCATTCCCTGATCATCTCCAGTTCAGATTATTGTAATGCATTCTACATGGGGCTACCCTTGAAAATTATTTGTAAGCTTCAGCTGGTACAGAATGCAGTGATGGGAGCAATCTTGGCCACCAAAACAATGGTGCAGGTAACCCCTTTGATGAGTGAGCTGCATTTGTTGCCAATTTGCTTCCAGGTCGAATTCAAGATGTTGGTTATGACATTTAAAGCCCTATATGGAATGGGGCCAGGTTACCTACAGAACTATTTTTGATGCATTACATTAGCTGATTCCATTTGGTCAGAGAAGCTATCTTGTAAACCCCGTCAGTTAAATAAATTTGACTGGTGGGGTCTAGGAAGAGACTTTTCCCTGCTGTTGTTCCTGCATTTGGACCATTCTGTGCCAAGATGAAAGGCAGACTCCCAGTTTCTTGGCCTTTCAGAAATGATGAAAGATCAAGCTCTGTCATCTTGCTTGCTTGGGGTTCACACATAGTGGTGGGGCTCTTGGTTAGCATCTTGAAGGAACTTCCCCACCTTTCAGTTAACTTTTAATATTGAATTTTAACTATCCTTGTCTCTTATTTAAATTTTTAAATTCAGTTTTTATCTTTTTTTATCTTTCATGTGTACACAGCCAAGAGTCCCTTTGTGTGAGAGATAGGCCATTTCTAAATTTGATAAATAAAAAATAGAAATTGTTTCATTTCATAACAGGTTGGAATGAGCAAAGGATGCAGGAGTTGGAAGAAGTTTCAGATATGTTTTCTTCTAAGCCAATACAAAGAGAAAACTCTATAAAGAAGCACACATAACAAGCAGATGAATCCTAAAAATGGATAAAAATAAAACAGGCTTTATTTATTCATTATTTTAAAGAGTTACTAGTATCTTTGGCAGTTGATCTTGAGTATTTTCTAAAGTTGGACAATTGTTACAGAGGGACCTGTGGCATCAAAGAAAGACTAAGAAGTGTAATTTGTAGTGGGAGTCTAGAAGAATATAGCCAATCAAGTTCTAGCTCTCTTCTCCATTTGGATTTTCAGGTTTTATAGTTCCTTATAAGTTACAAACATGGGATAAAAAGTATAATGAAATTATAATAGTAACAAATATCATCAGTAAAAGATAAAAACAAGCTCTAAAACATAAACATATGATAAAGTCTGGGTTAAAATATGACAAAATTTCAACAAATTTAAATAAATATATTTTATTCCTACTCTTAAAGTGTAAAAAGAAGGAGTTGTTTTCATTCCAGTTGTGGTATATTAGAGGCAAATTGGCTGTCAATTTTTTTTACAAGTTTTATTCAATTTTTCACACCGCAAATACTAAAAGGCTCTTTTCAGTGGGCAACATATTTCCGGGTCATCACTTTTACATACAAATATGACAATAGTTATATATTCATTTTTTATATTCAACTTCCTATCTTATCCAATTTTTACTTAATTCTATTATTACCTTTTCCCTTCCAATTTTTACAGAAAAGAAGAACAACAAATTAATCCTGATCTCCAATATTAATCCCAATCTAAAAATCCTCTCATTTCAATTATTTCAAGTATAATTCTTAAAAAATAATATTTCTTTTAAAAATAAAGATAACAATATGTGTTTGCCTAATTAAAAAAATTACCAATGTCTTTCATTCCTCTTAATAATCTATCTTAACTTATTAGTACTCTTTTCTCATTTGAATAGTTCTTTTATCTGTCAGATTTGCCATTTCATCGCATATTCTTTCCATAATTCTACATTAGTACAAGCTTTTACACAAGAGAAAAAAAACCAATAAGTTTTCCCTTCTTTTACTAATTGAGTGTGTCACCTCAGTGGTTAAAATAAAAATAAGCATTCCCTAAAAAAGAGAGAAAACTACATAACATTATATATCTTTTCAATCAGATTCCACAATGTTTTTCCCCCTTTGATTGTAAGATTTATTTATAATTTCAGAACAAAAATAAGAATAAAAAATAGTTAATTCTGGTCACTAATATTAATCTCATTTTTAAACAACTTCATATTTCATTTTAATTAATTCAATTTATTTAATAGACATTAATGTTTCTTTTAAGAATAAGAATAAAAATATAGATTCATCTAATAAGAAATATCAGTGTTCATTCTTTCTTTAATATTTTACATTACCCTATTTTCTAAGTATTTTATGATTGCAAATATATTCTTGTTACCCCTCATCTCCATGTGGAATCCCCCTTTTTTAATTCCTTAACCATTATCTCTGTTGTGAATTAATAACAGTACTTGAATAAAGATTATTAATAGCTTGAAGTAAAGTGCAGGGTTCTGGCCCTGCACTTCTGATTGGCCGATAATAGTGACATTGGATTGGTCCATTCAGGAGAATCTGATTGGCTATTAACGAGCCTCTCCCATTGGTTAACGGAGCTAGCGCTCCCTGTGTTTTCATTAGTTAAACACTCAAGAGCTTGCCTATATAAAGGGGGCCGTTGCGGCCATAGAGCTGAGCTGTTACACATGTAAATAAAGAGTTTGAAGTTCACTGTTCACTGGATCGTCTCCTCCTTAGCGCCCACGCACAGAACATAACACTGGCGCCGAGGATGGGATGTGGAGATGTCAGAGCTGACTGAACGATGAAGAACAATAACAGAGCGCGTGGCTGAAATGCACCAATGGCGGAACCATGTCCGGCGGCGTCATACCACCCGCTCCATTCGACCCGGCACAAGAAGACTGGGACTCATATATGGATCATTTCCAGATGTTTCTGGAGACCAACAATTTGAAGGATGCCACTACCAGAAAGAAACGGGCGGTATTCCTAACTCATTGCGGGCCGACCGTATTCAAGATGGCCAAAGCACTAGCGAAACCGGCAGAAGTAAAGTCTATGGACTGGGACATCCTCAAACCCCTGCTGAGGGCCAACTATGCAACGACTGTGCCAACGCTCATTAGAAGGCATGAATTTTACCAGAGAAGTCAGCAGAAGGGCAAAAGTGTTGCTGATTTCATAGTGGATCTCCAGAATCTGGGAGGCCTATGCGAGTTTGCCGACCTAGAAGAAGCCCTGAGAGACTGAATAGTTCTGGGATTAGATGCTCCAGGCACACAGAGTAAGCTGATGGTGAAAGGTGAAATTAGCCTTAAAGATGCCATTGCTGAAGCTACTGCAGCAGAAGCAACCAGGAAGTCGGCTGCCCGAATGCGCCGCACCCATGCACTGCTTCACCAACTCGCCCATAAAGTTTCACCCCAGTCAGAAGGACAGCCTATGACAGCCCACCACGAGGACCTCGAATCGTCATCAGAAAGCGATGAAGAAGAGGTCCACCGACTTCAGTCCGAATGGGACGAATGCCAGAGATCACAGTACCAATGCACTGGTTGTGGAACAAGCCACCCCAGGTCAGAATGCAAATTCCTCGATGCGCTCTGCCATGTGTGTGGGAAAAGAGGCCATATCGGATGGGTTTGTAGAAGCAAGCTAGGACCCAGCCAGCTCTCAGGGGGGGCTAACTATCGCCAACCAACAGGAAGCCATCCTGTAAAGCGAGAACCCGTGAACCACCAATGGAACAACCACTCCTACAGAAACAAAACCCTAAACCACTCAACGAAGCGAGAAGAGGCTCACCAAACTATCATGATCGGTCACGCCTCATCTCTTGATGCCAAGAAGATCCGAGTGAAAGTGGCCACCGAAAACCAGCCCTGCCTGATGGAAGTCGATTCAAGATCGTCCCTCTCGATGGTTTCCTGGAAGACCCTCAAGCAGCTCATCCCTACTGTCCGGCGGCAAGACCTCAGATTCCAAGGACTCATACTCAAAGACTATCAAGGAAATCGAATTCCGGTCGTTGGATCCAGCTGAGTCCGGGTATCGTTTAAGAACTGTACAGCATTCCTACCCCTGACTGTAATCGACAGGGATCGGCCTAGTTTGTTAGGCCTCCAATGGATCGCTCCACTCGGAATTGAAGTAGCCGGCATTCACCGAACCTGCAGCATCGACTGGGAAGAAGACCTCGTCCAAGAATTCCAGGACGTCTTTGCAGAAAAATTAGGTGAGTACAAGGGGACCCCGATATCATTTAACCTCAATCCCGAAATAGCTTCCATCCGCCTTAAGCCTCGTCGAGTTCCATTTGCCCTTAAACCAAAGATTGACGAGCAGCTTGATAAATTAATAGTCCAGGGTGTGTTAGAACCAACCGATCACTCTCCCTGGGAAACCCCAATCGTGACACCCATCAAGCCGGATGGATCGATAAGAATTTGTGGCGATTACCGAGCCACCCTGAACCACGCCCTTCAACAAAACGCTTACCCGGTACCGGTGGTGCAACACCTTCTCCATTCCCTAGGGGGCGGAAAAGTCTTCGCTAAACTAGACTTAGGCCAGGCATACCAACAACTGCCTGTAGACAAAAAAACGGCAGAGGCCCAAACGATCGTTACGCACCGAGGTGTGTTTAAATGTAATTGACTCCAATTCGGAGTAAGCGTAGCCCCGGGAATCTTTCAAAGTTTGATGGAAAGACTATTACAAGGGATAAAAGGCGTTGTCCCATATTTTGATGATGTGTTAATCACTGCCCCGACTTGGAAAATACTAAAGGATCACCTGGGGTTGGTTCTCCAGAGATTTAAAGACTCAGGTCTCAAAGTTAAAAAAACAAGTGTCAACTATGTACGGATCGTGTAGAACTTTTGGGATATTTAATTGATAGTCAAGGCATTCACCCCACCAATCGCAAACTTAGGGCAATCAAAAATGCCCCAAAATCCCGAAATAAGGCTGACCTCCAGGCTTTTCTAGGCCTTATCAATTTTTATAACATTTTCCTGCCTCACAAAGCAACCGTAGCCGAACCCCTACATCGTTTGTTGGACAAAAATGCAACCTGGGTATGGGGACACAGAGAGGAGCAGGCGTTTTGACATGTGAAAAATTTATTGACTTCTGATGCTGTTTTGATGCAGTATAATGAGACTTTGCCTTTAACGATCATGTGTGATGCATCACCATTCGGAGTGGGCGCCATTTTGAGCCACATTTTGCCAAACGGTAGTGAAGCCCCTGTTGCCTATTTCTCAAAGACGTTATCAAAAGCAGAATGCAATTACAGTCAAATTGATAAAGAGGCCCTTGCTATTGTGTCTGCTGTTAAGAGATTTCATGAATATGTGTATGGCCGAGCCTTTACTATAGTGACTGACCACAAACCTTTGCTGGGAATAATAGCGGGAGATAGGCCAACACCTTATATATTATCTCCCAGAATGACTCGCTGGTCAGAATTCTTGGCTGCATATAATTACAAGTTGCAACACCTCCCGGGGAAGGCCATTCCCCATGCCGACGCATTGAGCCGTGCACCACTTCCGGAGACCATTGATGACCCTGCTCCGACAGTTATAACACTGCAGATCAAGACACTTCGAACACTGCCACTAACAGCCCGAGATATCGCGATTGAAATGAAACGCAACCCCATTTTAGCACGAGTCCTCAGTTGGGTCGAGCGCCGATGGCCATTGGACCAGATACCTGATGAGTACGTCCCATTCAAGAATTGACAAATGGAACTATTTTCCCAGAAGGGCTGCATTATCTGGGGTGATAGAGTCATTGTCCCAGAGCGATTACGATGAGCGATACTAAGAACCTTGCACGATGGCCACCCCGGCATCGTGTGCATGAAAGCCCTCACACGAAGCTACGCGTGGTGGCCGGGTATCGACAAGCAGATCGAGACATGGGTAAAAGCTTGTCACAAATGCCAGGAAGTAAGCAACGCCCCTCAAAAAGCAACCCCGACTGAATGAGAAACACCGAGGGGACCATGGTCCCGTATTCATCTGGACTTTGCGGGACCTACCAAAGGACACACATTTTTATTAACGGTGGATGCCTACTCGAACTGGCTTGAAATCCATGAGATGAGAAATACAACAACCGAATCAGTCATCAGGAAACTAGACAGGCTATTTGCAACACATGGATTACCAGACGTTCTGGTATCTGACAATGGGCCCCAATTTCCCGCGCTGTCCTTTGAACAGTACCTGGTGGACCACGGTATTCACCATGTGCTGACTTCGCCAGTGCATCCTGCGGCCAATGGAAGGGCCGAGCGCATGGTACAATTCGTCAAGAAAACCTTGCATAAAATGGACTATGGCGATATGGAAGACAAGATTAACCGGATACTCCTTTTGCAGCATATCACTCCGCACAGCGTCACCAACAAAACTCCCGCCGAGTTATTGATGGGGCGGAAGCTCTGCTCCCACCTTGACCGTCTGCACCCATCATATGAACCTGAAAAACCACACAGATCCAGCTGGAAATGCTGTAACTTCCAAGTAGGCGACTTGGTTTTCGCTAGGAACTTTTCGGGCGATCCGTTGTGGGTCGAGGCAACTATGGTCCAAGTAACCAGCCCCAGATCGTACTGCGTGAGATGTCACGACGATAGAATATGGAAGCGCCATATTGATCAGCTGCGTTCAAGGCTACAGTCGGGGATCTCCGAGTCCACTGACTTCCAAACCGAGGGGGGAGGAGATACCGAGGAAGCTGAATTTGAAACGGCAGAAAGCTTAAGCGAAAGTAATGACCGCTCAGAGGCAACACGTGAAGAAGGATCGGGGATGGGGGTGAGCTTGCCTCGAGGAGATGCCGAGAACATTAGCGGCAACGAAAATTTGAATACAGAACTGGAGGCACCCTCTTCACCAGATAATGTCCTATCCCAACAAGAATGTAGCCAAATACCGGGAGAACAACGTAAATCAAATAGACAATCAAAACAACCTGCCTACCTCAAAGACTATGTGACCGCACCCCTTAAATGGAACCCGGGGGGAAGGGGTCTTGTGAATTAATAAAAGTACTTGAATAAAGATTATTAAGAGCTTGAAGTAAAGTGCAGGATTCTGGTCCTGCACTTCTGATTGGCCGGTAATAGCGACATCGGATTGGTCCATTCAGGAGAATCTGATTGGCTATTAACGAGCCTCTCCCATTGGTTAACGGAGCTCGCGCTCCCTGTGTTTTCATTGGTTAAATACTCAAGAGCTTGCCTATATAAAGGGGGCCGTTGCGGCCATAGAGCTGAGCTGTTACACATGTAAATAAAGAGTTTGAAGTTCACTGTTCACTGGATCGTCTCCTCCTTAGCGCCCACGCACAGAACATAACACTGGCGACGAGGATGGGATGTGGAGATGTCAGAGCTGACTGAACGATGAAGAACGATAACAGAGCGCGTGGCTGAAATGCACCAATGGCGGAACCATATTGGGCCTCTAGTATATGGAGCAGGATACAAAGCATGGGTGGATGTTTTTATAAGGCTCTTAGCAGAATCTTGGAATTTACTTAGCTTCTCTCTCAAAGCAATGAAATTATTCAGGAACTCTAGTTTTCTATTTGTGACACACAGTGATCAAATGTATTCAGAGGATTGTTCTTGGGAAGTCTCATGTTGAAATAGAAAGTTAGCCTATTTTTCCTACTCATGAATCTCCATTTATTATCATTCAAATATTCAGTGCCTGCAGTTTTATGCATGGTTGGGCAAAAGGTTAACCTGTATGGTTAATAGAACTTACTTTTCTATAAACGTCCTGGATTAATTGCAACATCCAGTACTTAGAAAATAACTTACTTTAAGATAACAAAAGAGCTAAATGAGTTTGAGAATTATTAATCTATTTAAATTGTTAAAAGGACAAATTTCGTATTTTCAGTATGGTAAGGAAACTGCAAGAGAATTGTATGCTCTAATTATCACCTTAGGGATTCCCTGTGATCACAATTACAAAAAGTAGAGCAGCTTACCATATTGTGTTTTTTGCAAATGTCTGTCACATCCCAAAGATTGTGCTTTCAGTGGTTCAATCAACAGCCTGATGTTAATAAATCCTGTTCATAATTATTATTAACCATGGTAGGATAAATCCTACTAACTTGCCCTGCAATTGGAATTGTATCACAGCTCATTCATAATTGAATGCACACTGTTATCACTTACATAGCCGCCCCCGAGTGCAAGAATTATTTTATTTTTAGTTTTTAATCAGGTCTGGATTTGATATTTTTATAGGAAATTGAGCGTGCCTGATAGCAGATCTTGACAATAGGAATCATTTTGCATGATATAAGTGAGAAATTCCATATTGCATCTAGAAGCCAAATGATTTTCTTCCACTGCACTTTCCATTCAACCCTAATTCAACCTCTAGAACTCTCCTACCTCCCTCATCCCAGAGGTAGGTGCAGTTTCTCCCTTGTTCATGTTCCAAAAGCACATCTTCTTCTTCTTCACGGATGATGTAAAACTATTCAACACCACCGACAATGCTACTGTCCTTTTAAGTGACCTTGATTATGTGTCTGAAAGGTCAAACAATTGAAAACTCCAAATCTTGACCAACAAATGCTCTGTCCTACACATTGGTAAAAAAAAAAATCAGTAACCAAATACAAGCTAGGCGAATATGACCTCATTGACAATCCTCACTCTGTCAAGGACTTTGAAGTACTCATATCTAATGACCTAAGTGCCAGAGCTCACTGTAACAGCATTGCCAAAAAGACTTTAAGAGTTGTAAATCTTATCTTACGAAGCTTCTCCTCAAAAAATATAGAATTGCTAACTAGGGCATATAAAACATTTGCTAGACCAATACTCTAATATAGCCCATCTGTCTGGAATCCACACTGTATATCAGACATTAATACAATTGAGTGATTCCAGAAGAATTTCACAAGAAGAGTACTATACTACTCTGCTTGCAACAGAATACCCTATATCACCAGGCTTGAAATTTTGGGCTTGGACAACCTTGAACTATGCTGCCTATGGCTGGACTTAAGCATAGTACACAAAATTATCTTCTACAATGTCCTACCAGTAAATGACTACTTCAGCTTCAACCACAACAATACAAGAGTACACAACAGATACAAACTCAATGTTAACCGCTCCAAATTTGATTGAAGAAAGTATGACTTCAGCAACAGAGTGGTCAATGTCTGAGATGCATTCCTGACTCTGTTGTTACATCCTCTAACCCGGATTGCTTTAACCTTAAACTATCCACTATTGACCTCACACCATTCCTAAGAGGTCTGTAAGGGATATGCAATAAGTGCACAATTGTGCCTCTCATCCCTGTCCTATTGTCCCCATTTATTCATACCTATTTCCTGTATTCTTACTCATGTTTATACTTATACCTATTATCTTGTAAGTAATTTACAAATCAAATCAAATAAAAAAAATTCAATTAATAAATAAAAACCAAGATTGTACTGTGTCAGTAAACGTTTGGCCCCTAGTGGTCCTAAAAGGGGGCTTTTGTTCTCTACATTTTATTTTTGAGTTTTATTACTATATATTTTGTTTTGGTATATTGTTATATGTTTCCCAGAGCTCTCAAGGATTGAAGTAAATTAGAAGCATTGTAAATAAATAAACATTGCTACTTGGGGAATTTATGCCAAGAAAAATATATATCATTGTTCTTTAAACTATATATACCATAGTAAATTTTAGCCTATGTTAAAAAATGCATTGCACTGAAAAATATATTGAACTTGTTTAGGATAACATCTGGGACATTTAGTACAAGATGATCATGGTCAAGAGCTGTTAGAACTTTACTAAGATGGCATAATAATATGATTTTGAAACACAGTAAATTTTTGTCTTGTCTGTGGGCACTTTTCATTCAGTACTCTTATAGGTACTGGTTCCTCAGCCATAGCTCCTCTTGCCTCCTTGTTGACAGATGGCCAAGAACTCTAACATCTGACATGGTCCTTGATATTATTATTATTATTATTATTATTATTATTATTATTATTGTTGTTGTTGTTGTTGTTGTTGTTGTTATTATTATTATTATTATTATTAACTTCTGTGAGGCTAACAACAATTTATCAAATGATAAAGGGGATAAGAGGTATCAATTCTCCAAGGATATGAAGACAATGAAGCCTTGAGGAAGAGGAGATGAATCTTAATATTGAAAATGCTTTGACAGTGTGGCAATGGACAAACAAGCCTAGATGATTGTTCATTGTAAGCTTGGAAAGAGAGAAAAGTAAAAGAAAAATGAAAAAGCGATCATATCAAACCACAATATCTACTGAAAGAAGAATTTGCTTCAATATTTTTTTATGAGGGTTCTTTTCCCCCTGAGATGAAACGTAGCAAGTTGCCAGTGACTGATGGCTCTGGAGCATTTCTGCAAGTAAGCAAGAACTCCAGGGAGCTTTGGGACAAGATGTGTAGAAAGCCAGTTTAAGAAGTTCTATTGAATTTAAAAATCAGACTTTGTTTTGCTGTTAAACAGAATTTGGAAAACAGAGCTTCAGTATAAATCATGGATTGTATGACCTATACTGTGCTTTTGGAGCAAAAGGCAGCTAGTGATTTTGCTGCTTGGGTCAATATTGAACCAGTTTAAAGTTGCTTGCCATTAATTATATTATATGTAGTAAGCCCACAAAAACTAGGCAACAATCATTCAGTTAGGCAAGAATCATTTTGAAGGGATCAGAGAAAATGGTTTTGATTCAGGCAAATGGGAATAGTCAGTAACCCTAAGTGTGAAATAGACAAGGAAGCCAGAGAAACAGCATAATCCAGCAATGTATCCTGAAACCACCAGGGGAAACTGCCTGAGAAAACCAAGGGAAATCATCAAAACCACAAAAAGCAAAAGTTCTAATATTTTGGACATGTGATGTGACACCCAGAAAAATATGGCATACTTCACTTAACCCTCCAAGGAAAGATGAAGACAAGTGAGATCCAGGCAGAAGAACATCATGGCTTCAAAATCTAAGGGACTGGTTTGGACAAAACTCAACAGCACTTTTTTGTGTGGCTGTTGATAAAAAAAATAGGATCGCCAACATGATCACCAATGCCTGATGATGAATAGGGGCACAACAAGAAGAAGAAGAACCTGAAACCATTCAAATAGACATGACTGTTAGAAAATCATGAGAATGGCACAATAATTGAAATGCCACCAGTTTATTTTGGCTTTTGAATGGAAAGCTAAGGTTATAAATGATGTGTATATTTATGCATTCTTGCATATTTCTATACTATTTTTTAGTTTGTGTTTTTTGCCAGAGTCAGTTCAGTGCTATTGTAGTATTACTACAATATAGATAATGCAGTAATACACAATGTAGTAACTCGGGATAGGGATTGGTGTGATTCACTTACTAATCTCATTATGCATTACTATTTTTCCCTTTCCTCCTCAGTGTATTCCAGGATTGATTTCAAATCTCTTTTGGTAACATTTTTAAATTTACTGTGTTGTGAAAGAAAGCAGCGTGTACTCTTGCTAGCATTTGTTGCTTCTGATGGCGGCTGGATGCAGAGCAATATAGCTTGATAGATATTATGCATTTTTTACTCTATAAGCTATTTGTGGTAGTGGTTATAACAGTTTCAAATTGGTAGTTTGAAGAGCTGCTAAGGAGGGAGGCCTCTCAAACATGCCAAAATCAGGAAAAGAAGGAACAAAGAGATCCCTATCACTGATCACAGGAACTGTCCATTAAAAATTGAGGGAGAAGGCCTGTATCATGTGATTGGAAAGAAAATCCAAAGTTTGATTTAAATTTTATACCAGAATCAGTTTGTCCCTAGCATAATTTTAGCATACCTTGCCAATATTAACAATATTTGGATTTCTACTCTTAGGGGAGAAATAGAAGAATTTTACAAATAGATTAAAAATATGCTTCGATTAATAAAAAGATATTATTTACAATAATCATGGGAATGGGTAGTTTTAGTACATATTTGGGAAAGAGTAGATATGAAGACAAAGATAGGTGAACCTGGCTAAGATATCAGCAATGAATGTGATTTTTCACTTGGCACAATTCTGTAAAAAAAGTTACCAATATTTCTATAGATTAATATTGAGGAAACTGTATGCTTGATAGGTTCTAATTACAATGTAGCAGCAGCAAAAAATTAAGTAAAATTTGAAATTATCAATTGGATTGTAGTAGAGGTGATAGGAACAAACTTATTATATATGCTAGAGGATGGGAAAAACAGGCACTTTTCAGATTTGCATGCACAGTTCTTTATTTACAGTGATATTTAATATATACAGTGGGTTACATAACATTACACATATACAGCACCTTGCTGTGCTTTCACTTCTGGATTTGCATCTATCCTAGACAGGAGAAAAGGAAGAAAGAAAAATAAGTCTTTTCTGGGCTTCTTGGATACTAGCACTCTGTCTTTGCTGGTCTCTGGTTTGTTCCTGAACATTGCAGGTTTTTTTTTTCATTAGCCATTTTGCTCAGCAATGTATGTATGGGACTCTTCTGGTTTAGTCCTGAAACTTCAAATTCTTTCTCTTTGGTACACACAGCATAACACTAGTCTACAACCTGCAAAGACTACCTCACAATTTCCTTCTCCATTACTTAATACTTCTGCCTTTAAAATCTTCACAGCTATAAGGCAGGTGTTTTAATTAGGCACAAAGCTTCTTAGTGTTTATAAGAAGAAATAAATATTGCAAAAAAAGATAAGTGGTAGATGTAGAAAAATTTAAGTACTAGAGATTAAATATGACTCTTCTAATATGCATTGGAAAATAAAATAATACACAGGAGCATATAAATTAGAATGTCAATATAATAAACAATGTGAATGGAAAATATAATTGACATCAAAGAAAAATTACATACATGGAAAACAAATACTGAATAACTTTTATGATAACAAGGACCACATCATAAATACATAAACACAGGTGAGAGACCTTCCCTATGTAAAGAATAAGTAATACAAATAGTTAAAGCATTGAAAATTGACTAGGCAGGCTTCTATGCATATGCAATGAGGGAAAAACTGACAAAGATGACTATTCCAATTGTAAACAATATCCATGTTTATTATGCTCCCCCATACAAGCAATGAATATATATACATACATAAATACATACCTACATACATATACATACATACATACAAATATAGATATAGATCATGATACATCAAATGTATGCTACATTATTTTTTGTTTTCTTCTGCTATATGCTGCTATATATGGTATGTATGCATGTATGGCTGTGTGATTGTGTATGTATAGAACAAAAAAGCTTATTTGTTGTTAAAATATCTCTGAAATAAGGAAATGACCTTGTAAGTACTGTATATAATACCTAGCCTTCATTTTGAATAATATTGTTATTGTTATGTCATTATTAGAAAATAGTCCTATCTATTCAACTATACTTCTAATTTAAAAAACTAACTACCTCTTATATGAATGAATTAAAATACAGTGTTTGTGAATACAACTTTTGCTGGTGGAAACTAAAGTATATGGCCATTAAAATAAATTGACAGTTTTTTGTTGATGTGGAAAGTCATAGAAACATTATTACACACAATGTAGTTCAACATTGTTCTTTTCACCTTTCTTGAAGGTTACTTTTTCAGCAGAGGTATAAATATTCTGGTTTGTTGTCACATGGTCAAGCAATCAAGTGTAGTTTTGTTTCTGTAATATCGGAGATGTTGTGGAGCGGCGGTTACAAAGAGAGACGGAGCCAGGCTAACAACTTTATTCTACCGAATAAATGGTCGCCGCAGCTGCCGGGGCTATCTGACAGCCAGCTGGAGGTGACAGCTGATGCCATTTGACAGCTCCCTTTTATAGCTGGCTGTCAAACGGCATCAGCCAATGGGAGCGATCGGCGCTCCCGCGTTGGTGGTGGACTGGAGGGAGGACTGCTGCTAGTCTTTGAACACAGCACTCCTTCCACCTGGCCACGTGCATGCGTAGTCCTGCAGCCAGGATGGCTGCTTTCGTTCGTGATCCAATCGTCGTAGTTCCCGAGGCTTGTCAGCGGCTGGTGAGTCCTGTTCCTTCCGGGCGGTGACAGGAACCTGCAGAGAGTCGTTGACCATCCTTGGACTGCTATCTGGCGGCTGCTCGGGTGAGTCTTCTCATGGCGGTCGGCTGGGCGCATTGTCGGGTGGCGGGTAGACCGGATCCGTCAGCGGGTCGGCTGCGGTAGGCGGTGAGTAGACCGGGTCGTCCGGCAGCGGGTAGACTGGGATTTCGGTGGCAGGCTTGCTCCAATGCCTCCTCAGCTGGTCCACAAGCCTTCTCCAGATCCGGCCATCTTCCAGGAGGACTCTGTATGACCTGGGTCCTGTAACAAAGACTATCTGCCCTGGCAGCCATAAGGGGTGCCCTGCATAGTTCCTGACATACACCAGGTCTTGCAGGGCAAATTCCCTGGCATGGCTGTCAGAGGCCAGTGGCGTGCTGGGAGCGTAGTGGGGGTGCAACCTGTCCAGGGTGGTCCTGAGGCATCTGCCCATTAACAGTTCAGCAGGGGACTTGTTGGTGGAAGGGCACGGGGTGGCATGTTGTGTAAGTAGGTAAGTTGACAGTTTGGAATGCCAGTCTGCCTGGCCCAGCTTGGCCAAAACTTCCTTGGCAGACCTGACAGCTCTTTCTGCCATTCCGTTGCTTGCAGGGTGAAAGGGAGCTGTGAGAGCATGTCTGATGCCCAGATTAGCTGCGAAGATGGCAAACTCGTTAGAACTGATTTGGGGGCCATTATCTGAAACTAATATGTCAGGAAGTCCATGAGTAACAAACAGTCTGGTCAAGGCCCTTGTGACAGCCAGTGTTGTGGTGGAGGGTAACAAGGCCACTTCAGTCCATTTGGAGAATGAGTCTACAACAACCAGGAATGTCCTCCCCTGTATGGGACCAGCCAGGTCTACATGCAGCCTGGCCCAAGGGCTCCCCGAATCTTCCCATTTGGTTGCGGCAGCTGTTGACGGGGCTGCTCTTGTTGCCTGGCAGGGCTGGCACGTGTTAACCCAGTTGGCAACCCGGGCATCCAATCCTGGCCACCAGACGTAGCTGCGGGCCAAGGCCTTCATCCTTACAATGACAGGGTGACCCTTGTGCAGTGCCCTTAAAACTGGTTCTTGCAAGGTGGGTGGTATGACCACCCTTGTCCCCGATAACAGACAGCCCTGTAGTGAAGAAAGCTCCTGCCTGAGGGTCTTAAATGGCATGAATTCAGGGGCGAACTGAATGTCAGGCCACCCCCTCCCCACCCAGTCCAGGACTTGGGAAATAACACGGTCCCTCTTGGAGTGTGCAGCAATATCCCCAGCTGAGACTGGTAGGTTAAGTTCATTGCAGTCAAAGATTGCGTGGATGGGAGCTGGGTCCTTGACTGGTGTTGGCAGGGGGCATCCGCTGAGGGCATCTGCGTGGCATAGGTTCTTCCCCGGGCGATGTACCAGTGTGTAAGAATAGGTGGCCAGAAATAGAGTCCATCTGGTCATTCTTGGGGACAACATCTGTGGGGTTTGCTTATCACCAGCTAACAGCCCAAATAGAGGTTTGTGATCTGTTACAAGTTCAAAACTATGGCCATAAAGAAACTCATGGAATTTTTTTACAGCAGCCACAGCTACTAAGGCCTCCTTATCGATCTGACTATAGTTCCTCTCTGCAGCAGAGAAAGTTCTTGAAAAATAGGCAATGGGTGCCTCTGATCCACTTGAGAGCCTATGGCTCAATACTGCTCCTATACCAAAGGGTGAGGCATCAGAGGCTAACACTAGGGGCAGGTTTTGGTTAAATTGAACTAACACCGAGTTTTAAGTTAAGAGAGACTTCACTGCTTGGAAAGCGTTGGCTTCCCTCTGTCCCCATTGCCATGGGGCTTTCTTATCTAGGAGCCTAAGTAGGGGTTCAGCTACAGAGGCCTTGTGAGGCAAAAAAGAAGCATAAAAATTAAGGAGTCCTAAAAAGGCCTGTAATTCAGTTTTGTTAGAGGGAGTGGGTGCCTCGTGAATAGCTCTAACTTTACTCTCTATGTGGTGAATTCCAGATGCATCAATTCGATAACCAAGGAAGTCTACCTGTTTGGTGGCAATGGTGCATTTGTCTTTTTTCAATTTAAGCCCGTTTTGCCTAAACCTGTCAAGGACAGATCTCACTCTGAGTAATAGTTTTGTTTTGTTGGTGGCAGAAACTAAAATGTCATCAAAGTATGGAACCATGCCAGGTAGGCCCTGGAGGATTCTTTCCATGAGTGATTGAAAAATGCCAGGGGCTACGCTAACTCCAAATTGTAAGTGTTTACATCGAAACGTGCCCCTGTGTGTAACTATAGTTTGTAGGTCAGCAGTGTGTTGGTCAATGGGAAATTGCTGGTATGCCTGGGACATGTCTAACTTTGCAAAAATTATGCCTGGCTCAAAAGAGTGGAGCAGCTGTTGGATTACAGGTAGTAGATATGCACTAATTTGTAGGAAACAGTTGAGGGACATTTTATAGTCAGCGCAAATTCTTACGCTGCCATCTTTTTTTAAAGGGGTGACTATGGGGGTCTCTCACTTGGCGAAGTCTATCTGTTCTAGCACTCCCTGTTTGATAAGTTTGTCTAATTCAGCATCTAATTTAGGCCTAATGGCGAAAGGTACCCTCCGAGGTTTCAAACGAATTGGGGTGGCTTGTGGACCCACATCGAAAGATATGGGGGTGCCTGAATAACAGCCTAGTTCACTGCTGAAAACATCAGAGTAGTCCCTAAAAAGGGCATCTACATCAGAATTTACCACAGAGTGAATTCCTGTAACGTTGAGGCCTAGGGCAGGAAACTAATCTAATCCTAGCAAGCTAGGAAGGGCACCATCTACAACCACCAGTGGCAAGTGACCTCTAAAGTTTTGGAATTGAATGAGGAATTTTCCCTTACCCAGGACTGGAATGGTCTTCCCCTGGTAGTCCCGAAGAGTCAGGTGGCAGTTGGTCAGCTTCTTCTTTGAGAACAAAGGCAGCAACTTCTTCAGGGAGGCCCACGAAATGATGGAGAGAGCTGACCCGGTGTCTACCTCCATCAGGCAGGGTTTACCTTCTATAAAAAGAGAAATGCTTATTTTGTTAGAGCTAGAGGTGTTGTTGTTCGCGTGGTAACAAGTGTAACAATGTTCCATTTGCCTTTGGTAGGAGGCAGAAACTTGAGGTCTTGTATGGAGGCCTGCTCAGCTTGGCAAACCCTGGCTATGTGCCCTCTCTTCTGGCAGTTCAGACAGATAACGTTTCTGAACCTGCAAGTTGATCTATGGTGGTTACCCTCGCAGCTCACGCAAGGGGTTTGCTGTTTGGTTGTCTGACTATTGTATTTCTTAGGTGGCCCTGGGGGGGGGGATCTTGGACGAGTGAGGCGGTTTACCTCCAGAGGTTCTTCTTTCACTTCTTGGGAGACCTCATCCTAGTGGATTGTACCCTGCCCTTGCTTAGAGGTGTTTCCCTGAATTTCAGCTGCTGATAATTCTGACAATTCAGCAGCCTGAGATTCCTCAGTAGCTGAGGCTAGGGTTAAATCTTTTTTAGCCAGTAACTGCCTTGCAGCTTTAGGTCCCTTACTCCTCCCACAATTTGTTCGAGCAGCATGTCCTCAAGGTAGTCCCTAAAACCGCAGTGTATGGCAGCCGATCTTAATGCTCCCATGTACTGACTCAGTTTCCCCTTCAGCCTGAGTTCTTCTTCTAAAAGCCAGTCTCCTGGCTATCTTAGAGGGTCTGGGGGAGTAGTGATTTGACAAGATTTCTCTCAGCTCATCCCAGGGAATAGCCTTTATGGAATGTGGGGACACTAGTACAGAGGCTGTGTCAAAAACTATAGCCTCACAGAAACTTAAAAAATAGGATCTTTTCCTTAGATCCATAGTTTCATTCAGATCAATGGCATTTAAAAGCATTCAAATCTATTCATATATGATTCCCATGTTTCTGCCCCTGGTTGGAAGTGCGGGAATGTCAGATTTGAGGCCATTAGAGTGGCAGCGTTGGTTTCCTCAGCTGAGGAAAGTTTGAGTTTTCGCTTTTAGAAAAGTTTCTGGCTGTGCCTGTCAGTGGCATTCGGCTCCTCAGCTGAGAGGGCTTTAAAGTTCGCGCTCTTTGGAGATCGTCAGTGGCAGTGACTCGATCAGCTCGTAGCGGCTTCAGCTCTTTCTTATTGTGACCTCGGCTCTTTCTTGTTGTGACTTCAGCTCAATTTCCTGCCTGGTCGTCTTTGCTGTATCCCGCCCTTGTCGCCACTGTTGTGGAGCGGTGGTTACAAAGAGAAACGGAGCCAGGCTAAAAGCTAACACCTTTATTCTACTGAATAAAGGGTCGCGGCGGCTGCTGGGGCTATCTGACAGCCAGCTGGCGGCGACAGCTGATGCCGTTTGACAGCTCCCTTTTATAGCCGGCTGTCAAACGGCATCAGCCAATGGGAGCGATCGGTGCTCCCGCATTGGTGGCGGACCGGAGGGAGGACTGCTGCTAGTCTTTGAACACAGCAGGAGATATGTTGACTCTTATGGATTTACTCATTCCTTTTAAAATAAAAGCTACTCTACACTTTACACTTCAAATATGAAGCTTACATTCCTAGTATGTTTCAGTCAAAAGATAATTTCCCAGAAGGACAATCCAAGTGCAAAGGTAAAGTCTGAAAGAAGAATATCCAGTATGAAAAGGTCAATTTAATACACTGAATACAGTTACCTTGTTAACTGTAGATGTATCATCAACCTTTCTAAGCTTTCACTGGTTAACTCCAGATTCTTTTCATAGTAATATCATTGAAAGATTTCTTACCAATTCTGCCTAAATTGATTCTATATCATTTTTTTTGCCATTGGTAATCCATTTTTAAACAATAAATTGGAAATATTCTTGTGCTACTTAATGAATATAAGCTGTGAACACAGCAATTCTTTTAAAGTGTTTCTTTTTAATTGAATCAGTACATCTATCTTAGCCCCCAAACAAACTTATATTTGACCATAGATCTATTTTTTATTGTGTGTACCCAAGGTTCATTTTATCCTCTTGAAGATATTTAATAATTTATTCCTTTTACCGTAGCAAACAGAACTCATTATTCAGCAAATGTAAACAGGGTGGGTTGTTTTTTTTTCATATCACCCTTCAATTTAGTACCCTCCCTCATTTACTTCTCCTTATCAGTCAGGAATCTAAATTGCTGTGTTCAAAGACTAGCAGCAATCCTCCCTCCGGTCCGCCGCCAACACGGGAACGCCGATCGCTCCCATTGGTTGATGCCGTTTGACAGCCAGCTATAAAAAGGGAGCTGTCAAACGGCATCAGCTGTCGCTGCCAGCTGGCTGTCAGATAGCCTCGGCAGCCACGGCGACCCTTTATTCACAAGAATAAAGTTGTTAGCTTTTAGCCTGGCTCCGTCTCTCTTTGTAACCGCCGCTCCACAACACTGGCGATGAGGATAGGATACAGCAAAGACGACCAGGCAGGAAATTGAGCCAAAGTCACAACAAGAAAGAGCCGAAGCCACTACGAGCTGATCGAGTCACTGACACTGACACTCTCCAAAGAGTGCGAAATTTAAAAGCTCTCTCAGCTGAGGAGCCGAACGCCGCTGAAAGGCACAGCCAGAAATGCTTTTCTAAAAGCGAAAACTCTATTTTTTCCTCAGCTGAGGAAACCAATGCTTCCACTCTAATGGCCTCTAATCCGACATTCCCGCACTTCCAACTGGGGGCAGAAACATGGGAATCATATATGAATAGATTTGAATGTTTTTTAGATGCCATTGATTTAACTGAAGCCATGGATCTAAGAAAAATTTTAAGTTTCTGTGGGGCCACAGTTTTTGACACAGCCTCTGCCCTAGTGTCCCCATGTTCTATAAAGGCTATTCCCTGGGATGAGTTGAGAGAAATCTTGTCAAATCACTACTCCCCCAGACCCTCTAAGATAGCCAGGAGACTGGCTTTTAGAAGAAGAACTCAGGCTGAAGGGGAGACTGTGAGTCAGTACATGGCAGCATTGAGATCTGCCGCCATACACTGCGGTTTTAGGGACTACCTTGAGGACATGCTGCTCAATCAAATTGTGGGAGGAGTAAGGGACCTAAAGCTGCCAAGGCGGTTACTGGCTAAAAAAGATTTAACCCTAGCCTCAGCTATTGAGGAATCTCAGGCTGCTGAATTGTCAGAATTATCAGCAGCTGAAATTCAGGGGAACACCCCTAAGCAAGGGCAGGCTACAGTCCACTACGATGAGGTCTCCCAAGAAGTGGAAGAAGAACCTCTGGAGGTAAACCGCCTCACGCGTCCAAGACAAAACAGCAAACCCCTTGTATAAGCTGCGGGGGCAACCACCATAGGTCAACCTGCAGGTTCAGAAACCTTATCTGTCTGAACTGCCAGAAGAGAGGGCACATAGCCAGGGTTTGCCAAGCTGAGCAGGCCTCCATACAAAGACCTCAAGTTTCTGCCTCCTACCAAAGGCAAATGGAACATTGTTACACTTGTTACCACGCGAACACCACCACCTCTGGCCTAACAAACTAAGCATTTCTCTTTTTATAGAAGGTAAGCCCTGCCGAATGGAAGTAGACACCGGGTCAACCCTCTCCATCATTTCGTGGGCCTCCCTGAGGAAGTTGCTGCCTTGGCTCTCAAAAAAGAAGCTGACCAACTGCCGCCTGACTCTTCGGGACTACCAGGGGGAGACCATCCCAGTTCTGGGTAAGGGAAAATTCCTAATTCAATTCCAAAACTTTAGGGGTCACTTGCCACTGGTGGTTGTAGATGGTGCCCTTCCCAGCTTGCTAGGATTAGATTGGTTTCCTGCCCTAGGCTTCAATGTTACAGGAATTCACTCTGTGGAAAATTCTGATGTAGATGCCCTTTTTAGGGACTACTCTGATGTTTTCAGCAGTGAACTAGGCTGTTATTCAGGCACCCCCATATCTTTTAATGTGGGTCCACAGGCCACCCCAATTCGTTTGAAACCTCGGAGGGTACCTTTTGCCATTAGGCCTAAATTAGATGCTGAATTAGATAAACTTATCAAACAGGGGGTGCTAGAACAGGTAGACTTCGCCAAGTGGGAAACCCCCATAGTCACTTCTTTAAAAAAAGATGGCAGCGTGAGAATTTGCGCTGATTATAAGACCTCCGTCAACCGTTTCCTACAAATTAGCGCATACCCAGTACCTGTAATCCAACAGCTGCTCCACTCTTTTGAGCCAGGCATAATTTTTGCAAAGTTAGACATGTCCCAGGCATACCAGCAATTTCCCGTTGACCAACACACTGCTGACCTACAAACTATAGGCAGGGGCGCATTTAGATGTAAACGTTTGCAATTTGGAGTTAGCGTAGCCCCTGGCATTTTCCAATCACTCATGGAAAGAATCCTCCAGGGCCTACCTGGGGTGGTTCCATACTTCGATGACATTTTAGTTTCTGCCACCAACAAAACAAAACTATTACTCAGAGTTAGATCTGTCCTTGACAGGTTCAGGCTAAACGGGCTTAAATTGAAAAAAGACAAATGCACCATTGCCACCAAACAGGTAGACTTCCTTGGTTATCGAATTGATGCATCTGGAATTCACCACATAGAGAGAAAAGTTAGAGCTATTCACGAGGCACCCACTCCCTCTAACAAAACTGAATTACAGGCCTTTTGGGGACTCCTTAATTTTTGTGCTTCCTTTTTGCCTCACAAAGCCTCTGTAGCTGAGCCCCTACATAGGCTCCTAGATAAGAAAGCCCCATGGCAATGGGGACAAAGGGAAGCCCACGCCTTCCAAGCAGTGAAGTCTCTCTTAACTTCAAACTCTGTGTTAGTTCAGTTTAACCCAAACCTGCCCCTAGTGCTAGCCTCTGATGCCTCACCCTATGGCATAGGAGCAGTATTGAGCCATAGGCTCTCAAGTGGATCAGAGGCACCCATTGCCTATTTTTCAAGAACTTTCTCTGCTGCAGAGAGGAACTATAGTCAGATCAATAAGGAGACCTTAGCAGCTGTAGCCGCTGTAAAAAAATTCCATGAGTTCCTTTATGGCCATAGTTTTGAACTTGTAACAGATCACAAACCTCTATTAGGACTGCTAGCTGGGGATAAGCAAACCCCACAGGTGTTATCCCCAAGAATGACCAGATGGACTCTATTTCTGGCTGCCTACTCTTACACACTGGTACATTGCCCGGGGAAGACCCTATGCCATGCTGATGCCCTCAGCAGATGCCCCCTACCATCACCAGTCGAGGATCCAGCTGCCATCCATGCAATCTTCGACTGCAATGAACTTAACCTACCAGTCTCAGCTGGGGATATTGCTGCACACTCCAAGAGGGACTGTGTTATTTCCCAAGTCCTGGACTGGGTAGGGAGGGGGTGGCCTGACATTCAGTTCACCCCTGAATTCATGCCATTTAAGACCCTCAGGCAGGAGCTTTCTTCACTACAGGGCTGTCTGTTATGGGGGACAAGGGTGGTCATACCACTCACCTTGCAAGAACCAGTTTTAAGGGCACTGCACGAGGGTCACCCTGGCATCCTAAGGATGAAGGCCTTGGCCCGCAGCTACGTCTGGTGTTCAGGATTAGATGCCCGGATTGCCAACTGGGTTAACACGTGCCAGCCCTGCCAGGCAACAAGTGCAGCCCCACCAGCAGCTACCCCAACCAAGTGGGAAAATTCGGGGACCCCTTGGGCCAGGCTGCATGTAGACCTGGCTGGTCCCATACAAGGGAGGACATTCCTGGTGGTTGTAGATTCATTCTCCAAATGGACTGGAGTAGCCTTGTTACCCTCCACCACAACACTGGCTGTCACAAGGGCCTTGACCAGACTGCTACTCATGGACTTCCTGACATATTAGTTTCAGATAATGGCCCCCAATTCAGTTCTAACGAGTTTGCCATCTTCACAGCTAATCTGGGCATCAGACATGCTCTCACAGCCCCCTTTCACCCAGCAAGTAATGGAATGGCAGAAAGAGCTGTCAGGTCTGCCAAGGAAGTTCTGGCCAAGCTGGGCCAGGCAGACTGGCATGTCAAACTGTCAACTTACCTACTCACACAACATGCCACCCCGTGCCCTTCCACCAACAAGTCCCCTGCTGAACTGTTAATGGGCAGGCGCCTCAGGACCACCCTGGACAGGTTGCACCCCCACTACGCTCCCAGCACGCCACTAGCCTCTGACAGCCATGCCAGGGAATTTGCCCTGCAAGACCTGGTGTACGCCAGGAACTATGCGGGGCACCCCTTATGGCTGCCAGGGCAGATAGTCTTTGTTGCAAGACCCAGATCATATAGAGTCCTTCTGGAAGATGGCCGGATTTGGAGAAGGCATGTAGACCAGCTGAGGAGGCGTTGGAACAAGACTGCCACCGAAATCCCGATGTACCCACCGCCGGTCGACCTGGTCTACTCACCGCCAGCCAACCCGCCGAAGGACCCGGTCTACCTGCCGCCCGACAATGCAACCAGCCGACTGCCGCGGGAAGACTCACCCGAGCAGTCACCAGAAAGCAGTCCAGGGATGGCCAGCGACCCTCTGCAGGTTCCAGTCACCGCCTGGGAGGAACAAGACGCACCAGCCGTCGACAAGCCTCAGGAACTTCGAAGATCGGGCCGCGAGCGAAAGCGGCCATCATGGCTACAGGACTACGCATGCTCGTGGCCAGGGGGAAGGAGTGCTGTGCTCAAAGACTAGCAGCAGTCCTCCCTCTGGTCCTCCCCAACGCGGGAGTGCCGATCGCTCCCATTGGTTGATGCCGTTTGACATTGGTTGATGCCGGCTATAAAAGGGAGCTGTCAAACGGCATTGGCTGTCACCGCCAGCTGGCTGTCAGATAGCCTCGGCAGCCGCGGCAACCCTTTATTCGGTAGAATAAAGTTGTTAGCCTTTAGCCTGGCTCCGTCTCTCTTTGTAACCGCCGCTCCACAACATAAACAATTTAAAACAATGTGACAAACCTTGATCTACATCTTGCTTCACCAATGCCAGCCAGCCATCCAATCATGAAATGCTATTCTTTGTAACTGAGAACACAGACATACATGTACACAAAGAAAGAAGTGTCAAGGTTGCCAGGAGTAGAGAGGCCTTCAAAACATTGATAATAACAAAAAAATCTTTTCAAATCGCCATGGCAACAAAAAGGTGCATTACAGCAGGCCAGAAGAAGTGGGTTATTTTGTTCCTGCAGCAATCTTTCCACTTCGTTACCCTCTTTATCAAGTATATCTTCATTGGACTCAGTAGATATCTGTGTTGCAGAACAGAATGAATGATTCAAATTCATATTAACCTTTTCAGTGAGATCTCAAGTTCTTTGTGGGAGCGTCAATATCTCCCCTTCTTCTTACTTTCTTCTCATCTCGGCAGAATCTCTCTTTTCCTAGCTTTCTTATAAATGGAACTTGTGAGCCATAAACAGGGTTAATACTTAAGGGAAAACAAATCCTGTTTTGTAGCACTGTGAGAATTGTACATGTATGAGGAAGATTAATGACTATTGTAACAGAAATATAACTGAATCAGGATGATGAAAAGGGAGAGAGAGACAGAGAAATGGGCTGACTTGGCTTTGATCCTTTTTAATTTCCTAGAGTTGAGCAGCTTTGTCCCATATTGTTGTGTTGGGCCAAAACTTATATTTGTCTATTCTGACATTGACAGGAGGAGAAGATACAATCACAGAGAAAAATATGATTAATATAAATATTCTCCGTCCTTCTCTATATCTCTCTCACACACACAAAACCATGCATACATATACAAACACATATCATATTTTAAATATTTTCAGTAGGTCTCAATAATATTGAGTTATAATTCTGAAATGTATCTTGGGACAATATACTTGTGAAATGAAACATTCATAGTTTTCTTTCCCTAGATTCTTGTCCATAATTTATTGAAAATTGTTGAAAGCCTGATATTCTCTTCAAATATTTTTCTACTATTTCTAATATTTTTCTCTTCAAATATTTTTCTACTGTAGTCTTCTACAGTTGAAACTTTAAATCCTCAATGAAAAATCAGAAGGGGCATTAAGATATAACATATATTATTTTCATTATACAATACCATGGGAAATAAATAAGATTAACTTGAATTTTTGGTAAGAGAAAGCAATTATGATATAATAGGTTTTAATGGAGATTTGTAGATAGCTCATTACTAAAATGCAGAAGCAGTAGAAAATAAACAGAAATCATTATGTGAATATGTGACAATGTCTGTTTTCACTCAGAAATCTATATGAGTGAATCTGGCAATGAAAGCATCTGGATTAAAATAAATAGCTAAAAATATTATTGTGGTTCCTACAATCACCTGCTTCCTATATTCATACAAACTTTTTTTTATTAAAGTTGTAATTCTTTAAGAATTTAAGCACCCTGTAATCAGGGGTAGGATTCTACCAGTTCAGACTGGTTTGGGCAAACTGGATGTTAAAGTTACAGCTGGTTTGCTGAACTGGTATCTCAGCTGACTGGATGGCCCCGCCCCTCTCACCTCGCCCCTCCCAGGAGTCTCCATGTGGCCCATTTTTGATAGAGGTAAGTGTAGGGATCTTGGGAGGGCAAAAAATGGCCTTCTTGAAAAAAACAGAAGTGTCAAAATGGAGCCAGCAAAATGGGCAAACCAGAGCATAGAGAGACCATTTTTGTCCTCACAGAGGCCCAGAGGAGACCTCTGGACCCTTGGGAGATGAAAAACAGCCTTCCCAGAAAAACTGGAAGTGGCAAAACAGACATATTTCCAGCTTCCAGTGTATCTCCAGAGGCTGGAGGAGACTGTTTTTGGCTTCCCAGAGGCCCAGGGGAGGCCTCTGGACCCTTGGGAAGATGAAAACAGCCTCCCCTGGGCTCTGGAAGCCCACCGGAAGCCAGAAAGAGGAAGTTCCGGTAGGCCACATCCACCATGGCATGCCCACCCAGCAACTGGGCAAAGAACCAGTTGCTGGGATTTTTGAATCCCATCCCTGCCTGTAATCAATGCAGAAGATTTAGTTTAGAATTATAATGCTAAAAGAAAGTGTTATGAATTAATAAAAGTGCTTGAATAAAGTTTGTTGAAACCTTAAAGCAAAATGCAGGGTTCTGGCCCTGCACTTCTGATTGGCCGATAATAGCGATATCGGATTGGTCCATTCAGGAGAATCTGATTGGCTATTAACGAGCCCTTCGCATTGGTTAAAAAGAGCTAACGTTCCTGTGTTCTCATTGGTTAAATACCCAAGAGTTTGCCTATATAAAGGGGGCTGTTGAGGCCGTTCATAGAGCTGTTGCACCATGTTAAATAAAGAGTTGAAGTTCACTGTTCGTCGACTCGTCTCCGCTTATTGCGCCACGCACAGAACTTAACACTGGCGACGAGGATGGGATGTGGAGACATTAGAGCTGACTGAACACTACAAAGCGATAACAGAGCACATGGCTGAAATGCACCAATGGCGGAACTATGTCTGGCAGCGTCATACCACCCGCTCCATTCGACCAGGCACAAGAAGACTGGGACTCATATATGGATCGTTCCAGATGTTTCTGGAGACCAACAATGTGAAAGATGCCACTACCGGAAAGAAATGGGTGGTATTCCTAACTCATTGCAGGCCAACCGTATTCAAGATGGCCAAAGCACTAGCAAAACTTGCAGAAGTAAAGTCCATGGACTGGGATGTCCTCGAACCCCTGCTAAGGGCCCACTATGCACCGACCGTACCAACGTTCGTGAGAAGGCAAGAATTTTACCAGAGAGATCAGCAGAAGGGCGAAAGCGTTGCAGATTTCATAGCGGATCTCCGGAATCTAGGAGGCCTATGCGGGTTTGCCAACCTTGAAGAAGCCCTGAGAGACAGAATAGTTCTGGGATTAGATGCTCCAGGCGTGCAGAGTAAGCTGATGGCGAAAGGTGACATTAGCCTTACAGATGCCATCACTGATGCTACTGCAGCAGAAGCAACCAGGAAGTCAGCTGCTCGAATGCGCCGCACCCATGCTCCACTTCGCCAACTCGCCAGCGAAGTTTCACCTCACTTAGAAGAACCGGCAATGACAGCCCACCACGAGGACCTCAAATCGTCATCAGAAAGTGATGAAGAAGAGGTCAACCGGCTCCGGTCTGAACGAGACCAACGCCAGAAATCGCAGTACCAATGTGCTGGTTGTGGGGCAAACCACCCCCGATCAGACTGCAAATTCCTCGACGCACTCTGCCATGTGTGCGGGAAAAGAAGCCACATCGGACGGGTCTGTAGAAGCAAGCAAGGACCCAGCCAAACCCTGAAGGGGGCTAACTATCGCCAATCTACAGGAAGCCGTCCTGCAAAGCGAGAACCCTTGAACCACCAATGGAACAACCACTCCTACAGAAACAAACCCCTAAACCATTCAACGAAGCGAGAAGAGGCACACCAAACTATTACGATTGGTCACGCCTCATCACTGGACGCCAAGAAGATCCGGGTGTAGGTGGCCAGCGAAAAGCAGCTTTGTATGATGGAAGTCGATTCAGGATCGTCCCTCTCGATGGTTTCCTGGAAGACCCTCAAGCAACTCATCCCTACCGTCTGGCGACAAGACCTCTGATTCCAAAGAATCATATTCAAAGATTATCAAGGAAATCGAATTCCAGTTGTTGGATCCAGCCAAGTCCGCATCTCCTTTAAAAATCGTACTGCATCCCTACCCTTGACTGTAGTCGACAGGGATCAGCCTAGCTTGTTAGGCCTCCAATGGTTCACTCCACTTGGAATTGAAGTAGCCGGCATTCACTGAACCCGCAGCAATGATTGGGAAGAGGATCTCATCCAAGAATTCCAGGACGTCTTTGCAGAAAAATTAGGCGAGTACAAGGGGAACCCGATATCATTTAACCTCAACCCCGAAATAGCTCCCATCCGCCTTAAGCCTCGTCGAGTCCCATTCGCCCTTAAACCAAAGATTGACGAGCAGCTTGATAAATTAATAGCCCAGGGGGTGTTAGAACCAACCGACCATTCTCCCTGGGAAACCCCAATCGTGACACCCATCAAGCCGGATGGATCATTAAGAATTTGTGGGGACTACCGAGCTACCCTGAATCACGCCCTGCAGCAAAATGCTTACCTGGTACCGGTGGTGCAACACCTTCTCCATTCCCTGGGGGGCGGAAAAGTCTTCGCTAAACTAGATCTAGCCCATGCATACCAACAACTGCCTGTAGACAGAAAAACGGCAGAGGCTCAAATGATCGTTACGCACCAAGGTGCGTTTAAATGTAACCGACTCCAATTCGGAGTAAGCGTAGCCCCGGGAATCTTTCAAAGTTTGATGGAAAGACTATTACAAGGGATAATAGGTGTTGTCCCCTATTTTGATGACGTTTTATTTGCTGCTCCAACTCAAGAAATACTAAGGGAGTGCCTGGGGTTGGTTCTTCAGAGATTTAAAGACTCGGGTCTCAAAGTTAAGAAAAACAAGTGTCAACTGTGTACTGATCGAGTAGAATTTTTAGGATATTTAATAGATAAACAGGGCATTCACCCCACCGATAGCAAACTTAGGGCAATCAAAAACTCCCCAAGACCCCACAATAAGGCGGATCTCCAAGCGTTCCTAGGCCTTATCAATTGTTATAATGTCTTCCTGCCTCACAAGGCAACCGTAGCCGAACCCCTACATCGTTTATTAGACAAAAAAGCACCCTGGGTTTGAGGGCACCGAGAGGAACAGGTGTTTTGACAAGTAAAAAAATAATTGACCTCCGACACTGTTTTGATGCAGTATAATGAGACTTTGCCTTTAACTGTTACTTGTGATGCATCACCCTTCAGAGTAGGCGCCATTTTGAGCCACGTTTTACCAAACGGAAGTGAAGCCCCTGTTGCCTATTTTTCAAAAACGCTGTCAAAAGCAGAACGCAATTACAGTCAAATCGATAAGGAAGCTCTTGCTATTGTATCTGCTGTTAAACAATTTTATGAATATATCTATGGGCGAGCTTTCATATAATAACTGACCACAAACCTTTACTGGGAATAATAGCGGGAGATAAACCAACCCCTTATATATTATCTCCCAGAATGACTCACTGGTCAGAATTCTTGGCTGCCTATAATTATAAGTTGCAACACTGCCCGGGGAAAGCCATTCCCCACGCTGACGCATTAAGCCGTGCACCGCTTCCAGAAACCGTTGATGACCCTGCTCCGACTGTCACAACACTGCAGATCGAGACACTCAAAAAACCGCCACTGACAGCTTGCGATATTGCGATTGAAACTAAACACGATTCCGTTTTAGCATGTGTCCTCAGCTGAGAAGAATGTGGATGGCCATTGGACCAAATCCCTGACAATTATGCTCCCTTCAAAAGACGACAGATGGAACTGTTTTCCCAGAAGGGCTGCATCATTTGGGGTGATAGAGTTGTTGTCCCAGAGCGGTTATAGAGAGCGGTACTAAGAACCTTGCACGATGGCCACCCCGGCATCGTGCGCATGAAAGCACTTGCACGAAGCTATGCGTGGTGGCCGGGCATACACAAGCAGATTGAAGCCTGGGTAAAGACTTGTTCCAAATGCCAGGAAGTAAGCAATACCCCACCGAAAGCAACCCCAACAGAATGGGAAACACCCAGGGGACCATGGTCCCATATTCATCTAGACTTTGCGGGACCTATGAATGGGCACACATTTTTATTAACAGTGGATGCCTACTCGAACTGGCTCGAAATCCATGAGATGAAAAATACAACAACCGAAACAGTCATCAGGAAATTGGACAGATTATTTGCAACACACGGATTACCGGATGTTCTGGTATCCGACAACGGGCCCCAGTTTACTGCACTTTCTTTTGAACAATACCTGGCGGACCGCGGTATTCGCCATGCGCTAACTTCAACAGCGCATCCTGCGGCTAATGGAAGAGCCGAGCGCATGGTACAATTCATCAAAAGAACTCTACATAAAATGGACTATGGTGATATCGAAGACAAGATTAACCGGATACTCCTTTTGCAGCACATCACTCCACACAGCGTCACCAACAAAACTCCCGCTGAGTTATTGACGGGATGGAAACTCCGCTCCCACCTGGACCGACTACACCCATCTTACAAACCTGAAAAACCACATGGATCCAGTGGGAAATGCCGAAATTTCCAAGTAGGCGACTTGGTTTTTGCGAGAAACTTTTATGGCGACCCATTGTGGGTCAAGGCAACTGTAATCCAAGTAACCGTACCCAGATCATACCGAGTGAAATGTCGCGATGATAGAATATGGAAGCGCCATATTGATCAGCTGCATTCAAGGCTGCAGTCTGGGGGCTGCGATTTCGATGATTTCCAAACTGAGGGGGGAGGAGATGCCGAGGACACTGAGTTTGGAATGGCGGAAAGCACAAGCGGAAGAAATGACTGCTCAGATTCAACATGTGAAGAAGGATCGGGGACAGGGGTTAACTCACCTCAAAGGGATATCGAGGACATTAATGGTAACGGAAGTTTAGATACAGAATCAAAGGCACCCTGTTCACCAGATAACGTCCTACCCCAACAAGACTTTAGACAAATACCGGGAGGACAGCGTAAATCAAATAGACAATCCAAACAACCTGCCTACCTCAAAGACTACGTTACCACACCCCTTAAATGGAACCCGGGGGGAAGGGGTGTTGTGAATTAATAAAAGTGCTTGAATAAAGTTTGTTGGAACCTTAAAGCAAAGTGCATGGTTCTGGCCCTGCACTTCTGATTGGCTGATAATAGCGATATCAGATTGGTCCGTTTAGGAGAATCTGATTGGCTATTAATGAGCCCTTCTCATTGGTTAAAAAAAGCTAACGTTCCTGTGTTCTCATTGGCTAAATACTCAAGAGCTTGCCTATATAAAGGGGGCTGTTGAGGCCATTCGTAGAGCTGTTGCAGCATGTTAAATAAAGAGTTGAAGTTCACTGTTCATCGACTCGTCTCCACTTATTGCGCCACGCACAGAACTTAACAGAAAGTGCTTGATGCTATGGTTCTTCATTTTAAATGAAACTAAAACAGAATAGTCAAATGTCTTGCCCTTCAAAAAGTAGATTTAAATAATTTCAGTAAGAAGAATCCTATAGCAGGAAAATTAATGTGATATGGACCAGAAGATGGATTGAAATTTGTAAAGAAGATGACATTAAAAGCAATCACAATTAAGGGAAAAAAGGTGGAGAACAGCAGAAGAAGACAATATAGTTGTATAAAGAGCTTAATGGAGATCATATCTCCTATGTATTATCCTAATGAAAATGAATCCTTTTTAGGATTTTAACCATATCCTCCACTTGTTGACTGCATGTTGTCCAAATGTTCTATTAATTAAGCTCAGATAGAGAAGAAAACATATCAGATATTAAACTGGTTGGGTTCCTTAATATGTTTCTCATTCTCACCCATTCCAGAAAGCCAATTGTTTAGCATTCTGTGGGCATTCTTTTTGAGCATGGAGGACAGAGATGGTGGGGGTTATTTGTGTACATGGATTAGAAAGGAAAACTTGACAAAATTCCTGACAATTTCCTGAAGTTGGAAAGGAAAAAAATAGCCAGAATTATTCTGATAAAATTGTTAAATGCCATTTTACAATTCTTCCTGTAATTTGGGCTGGAAGGAAAGTTTTGCGTTTGTCATTTCCACAAAATGGAAAGAAACACAATGGCATTTTACCTTTTATCTGCTTAATTTGTTAAAGCAAAATGAAAAATAGTCATGATTTCAAAATTTCCTATATAACCTGTTCAAAAAGACAAAAACCAAAAGCCAACTGCTTACCTCCCAGCTTGAAAGACAGAGAGGACTGGATGGGGAGTGTGTCCTTGCCAGAGCACATCACAAATACCCAGAAGCATACATCACTATAAAGTAAAATAACTTTTATGTTTGTGCTGGGGAAGGAGAAATATACTGTCTTTCAGATGAACAGAATGTTGTCCATTCCTGCCCTTCCTAAATGGCTTGTCTTGCATTTGAGCAAACAGGAGATTTATATCAGTCCAGAGGCAAGGCAAGCATCGGAATCAGTGTGGCAATTTTTGCACCAATATTGCTTTCTTCCAACTTCCAAAGATGGATGAAGAGTGTTTCAACATAGCAATGGGGAAAGGTTCCCTTTTGCTCTCTCTGCAGTGTTTTTCACAGGTCAGAAATCAATTAAGAGCATATTTCACTGGAAACACTTTAAGCAATGTGATATTTCATTAAGTATTACTGCAAGCTATACCAGATTTGCTGTCCAAGTGTGAATTACAAAATTACTGTTGATTATTTTAATAAGTTTCTCAAAGCTTGCAGTGATTATATTACAGGATGCTTACTATGTAGTTAATCTCAGTGGAATATGATTACTGAAACTAATATTCATCTGTACTCACATACAATTCTATTGTATAATATATATTTTATATACAGTGCTCATTCATTGTAGCTTCAATATGTGGATTTCTTGCAGTCATAAAAACAAATAAGTCAGTGAAATACTTCCCTTGAAGAAGTCTTAAAGTCTTATTAAGCTTATTCATTACAAGCTTGTGAAGATTCAACAGTGACATTACAGGGATGCAGAAAGAATTGGCATTATTACTTATGCATTATACATCCAGCCATTTTATGTGTTTAAGCATTCTACTGTAAGACGGGGTGGGATTCAAAAATCCCAGCAACCGATTTGTTGCCTGGTTGCTGGGTGGGTGTGACCATAATGGGTGGGACCTACAGGAACTTCCTGTTTCTGGCTTCCGGTGGGCCTCCAGATTCGGGGAAAGCCGTTTCACCCTCCCAAGGGTAAAACAGCCTCCTCTGACCTCTGGAAGCCCACCAGAAGATGGAAATAGGCCTGTTTTGCCACTTCCAGATTTTCTTTAAAAAAAAAAATCCATAACAGATAATTTCCTTTTCAGAAGGATATTTCTGAAATTCAGGAAGTGTTGAATATGGGGACTTCAAAACAAAATTTATGCTTGTAAGTATTTTGAAAACTTTTTAAAAATAAAAATAACTTTGCAATGTTGAATCTGATTGGTCACCAGGATGAGAGATTTACTCCTCCAGGCTTTCAGACTCCTGATAGACCTCATCTTCAGGGAACTTCTCTCTGCTTTGGGCTATTCCGTTAATTGTATGTATGTGGTGCCTTCCTCTTGGTTGATTGGTATGTTGATGGCTGGCAATTGGACATTGTTTTCTTGTGGTGCCAAGCCCTTGACTCCTTGATAAGCTGGTGGTAAATCATCACTCCCGTTAACTGACAAGGGGGCCATTTTCCAGATTCCAGTGACTGACTCAGATTCAATCTTGTATTATTATCCTGGGACCTGTATATCTACCTTTATTCATGAAAAATAACTTCATTTTAAAAAAATCAAAAGGTTTTTTTTTTTTTAATTAAAGTGTATAATTATAACCAGTGCTGGCTTTAAACTAACAATGAAAAGGCACTGATTTCAGATGCCAAAGTATAGCTTATTTATTTAATTGTTTGGTTGACTGACTGACTGATTGATTTCTGTAGCTGCCAATCGCAACACACTACTCTGTGCATCATACATTAGAAAACAAAACAAAAAATTAAAACAGTACAAGATAAATATACACAAGTGAAACTATTATGATGAATACAGCCAGAAATGGAGCTGTGAACACACTTGAGGGTCCAGATAAGGTATTCATAGATTTTATTTATTGGTGCACCTTAAGCTTTCAATCAGTAGGAGGGGGGGGCATCAATGGATTCCTCCATGGGTGCCATATACCCTTGAACCAATTCTGATTACAACTTGTATTCGTGTAATGTCTTCACTTAATCAACTTTCAGAGTTTTTTTTTATTCACCTCTATATTTTCTTCTTATTTTGTTTAGAAACAACCTTTGGGGAGAAGTCCAAGTAAACAAATAATAACAGATTACTTGTAAATTAGAAGCACTACTAGAATCTCAGTTTCAAAAATCCTAGTATTTTACCAGTAATCCTAATCCTCCTCCTACATGAAATAATATACACTTTAATATTGATACAATACAAGCAAAAATAATATTTGTTCCGTTTGTCAAATATTACAGGAGATTCAAATGACTCAATGTTCTCTTCAAATTGTATATATGCATATCTGCATCACATGAGACACTGGTATTTATATTAAGAAAGTTGAAAGTGATCATGTAAATAAAAGGTTAATGGAAACAAGTTTGTAAGAAAAAGGGAAAGAAGAAAGGAATCCATGAGAAAAGATAACATAGATATATCAAATATCTATTTTGCCAATTGCTTGAAACAATTCTTGAAAACTGCTTGCAAAAAGAAGTAAAACAAATAAAAGTATATACAACAACAATGTATATTTGGGGAGAGTGTGTTCAGAAGAAACTTATTTGCAATACTTTGTTGGTAAATGTATGTATTCAGAGGAAAAGAACTTACAATGATGCACATGATAGGAGAAAGTACTTTAGTTATCCAGCTAACTGAATAACTGAATATGATGTATATAATTTTAAATGTTGCAGAATCGGAACTGATTCAACATTTCATTTCATCTGAGAAAATGAATATGAAAAATGATGGACAGCTTTCACTCATTGCTAGAAAGTAATATCACTGAATGGATTATTTGCTTTTCCTTAGACTTCCTATCTTTGAAGTCTGTGGTAATCTGTTTCACTTTCAGGTAGTACTCATTTAACAACTGGTTCAGTTAGCAACCATTTGCAATTATTATGTGATTCAAAAAGTAAATTTTGAACCAATCTCTATATTTATAACCTTCACAGATCTGTAAAGCAAAGAAAAGTGGGCACTTTGCCTACTGAACAATTTGCTGATCTAAATTGTGGTTGCTAAATGATTACAGATATTAATTTTATTCTTTAGTTTCAAAGATCCCCAACTCTTCTGCCTCTAATTTGTTTCCTTTTCTTCTAGGCTTCTCAATGGTAAAGATCCCAAAAAGGCGCTCTTGGTCTTTGTCCTATGAGAAGTGCAAATTTTGCCAAAATCTTGTATGAAATTTTATGAGATTTTGCTGATCTAATCCAAAATCACTGAAACCTCATGAGACATCAAAATTCAATAATAAAATCTAATTTTGTGTTTTCACGTATCTTACAAGGTATGTGTTAAGCCTGTGTTCCCCAACCAGGGTTAAGGAGACAAGCTAAACAGAATGTGCAGCGTTAGTCAGATAGGCACACAGATAAATGAGTGAGATAAGTTTGTATGTTTGTTAACATACAGTAAAAATAACAGATACGTTTGTGCTATCAAAAATATAGTTTATTCCATTTAGAGTTTATAGCATAGTCAAAATAACAGTCCATTAGTCATGTATCGTTTTAGTCAGTCCATTCAAGGATATTCAGTTAGCAAAGTCCGTGTAGAATATCCTTTGTCAGTTCACTTACAATAAATCAACAGTCCTTTCTCTCTCCCATTCGAGTAAGGAAAAAATGCAGTCTTCATCCAGTAATTAGGAATCATCAAGCTAGAGAGAGCAAGCTGTAGTGCCTTGCTTCTTTTATGGTGCTTTTTACAACACCTCCCTTAATTACAGTCTTACAGTTAAAGTTGCAGACACTTATAAACTAATAAACCATGATAACATATTTATTATTTTACCTAAACCAGTTAGGGTAAACAATGTTATCCCTAACATTCTCCCCTTTTAGGTAATAATAATACTATAATTATTTACATCTTTAAATCATATTTGTTACAAGTCTTTTTCAACTTAATTACTCCTTGAGCTTTTGTAAATTGGTCTGCAATGTTTTCTTCCGTTATGCAGTATTCCAATTTAATTAGCCCATTCTTTACAGATTCTCTAACATTTAAGTATCTTAAATCAGTATGCTTTGATCTAGTTTTTACAGCTGTATTAGTAGCCAACTGTATGGCTGCCTGGTTGTCCTCGTACACAATAATGGAATCTTTAACAGTTACACCCATGTCTAATAATAACTGTTTGTACAAAATAGTAATGACAGACATGAAAATTCTGCTTCCATCGTGGACAAGCTAATATGCTGTTGTCTGATTGACCTCCATCCTATTAGTGTCTTACCAAATAATATAGCCATTCCAGATGTTAATTTTTTAGCGTTTATGTCAGTTGCAAAACTTGCATCTGCATAGGCACTAAGACTCAAATCACCCTTTGGTTCTATATACAATGCATGGTTCATTGTTCCTTTAAGATATCTTAAAATTCTCTTTAATGATTGCCAATGACATTGATGTGGATCTGAATTAAAACGTGCCAGCTGATTAACACTATAAGCTATATCTGGCCTTGACCAATTGCTTATATATGATAAGCTACCAATCAAAGATTGATATATAGACTTATCAAATTTGGGACTTTGATCATCAGTTTGGCAAACTCCCTGGCTCATTGGAGTCTTTGCCGGTTTACAAAGTTCCATTTTATACGTTTTAATTAATTGGCAAATTTTATCTTCTTGAGATATCTTAAATCCATTTTTTGTTTTGTTAATTGTCAATCCTAGATACTTTTTAATTTCACCTAAATGCTTTAATTTTATCTTTTTGGCTAATAATGATATAATTTCATGAGCTTCATTATTAGTCTTAGTTATCAAAGCAATATCATCTGTAAATAATAACAATAATGACACCTTTCCATTATTTTCTCTTTTAAACACACATGGATCTGCTAAACCAGATTTAAAATCTATATTGTTTAACTCTTTCACAATATATTGGTTCCACTCAAAGCCAGATTGTTTCAACCCGTAAAGACTCTTTTTGAGTTTCCAACAATCATTACTATTTACTTTATTGTCTTTTATAATAACTGGCTTTTTCAAATATATAGTGTGCTGCAATGGTGCATGCAAATAAGCAGTTTCTACATCTAAATGGTTAATGACATAGTTTTTCTTAGCTGCCCACACTAAAGCTGCTCTCAAAGATGTTGTTTTAAGATTTGGTGCAAAAACTTCATCGTAATCAGATGCAGTTTGATTAAATCCTTGAGCTACCAACCTAGCTTTATGGGTAACAGTTCCATCATTTCCAGTTTTTACTTTAAATATCCATTTGCACGCAATGGATTTTTCTCCTGGAGGTAATTTAGCATCTTCATATACTTTCATTACCTTTAATGAATTTAGTTCTTTTTCCATTGCCTTTTGCCAATTCTCCTGATCCTTAGTAGGATACATCCTAAGTTCATCTACACTAGTTGGAACTTTCGTTACTTGGCAAACTATACTTGCTTGATACCTATCAGGTGGTCTAGTTACACATGCAGTACGTCAGTACAGGACTTACAGGTGGACTTTCATTTATTAACTCTTCTTGATTATCTAACTCTTCCTGATCAACTATTTCCTCTTGTTCTGGTCCTATTTGTTCTTCGTGGACTTCTTCATTAATTGGACTCTTCATATAACTAATCTGATCTTTTTGCCTTTTGTAGGGTTCAATAATAATAACTTCGTTATTTAAATCTTGCTCTAATCTATTCCATCCTACATGTTCTAGGAATTTAGCATTAGCACTGGTGTAAACTCTTGATGTACCTGTTTCCCAGAATCTATAAGATCTATGATTAGATTTATATCCTACAAAAAATAATCTTTTAGCTGTATGTTGTCCTTTGTGTCTGACTTGTAAAGGGATATGCACCCATGCTGGAGCTCCAAATGTGTGCATGTAACTTAAATCAGGTTTTGTACCATGCCACAGTGTGAATGGTAATTCACCTGTTGTTGAATTAACAACATTATTTAATATATGATTACCACACATTATTGCTTCTCCCCATAAATTGTCAGGTAATCCTGAATCAGACAACATAGTATGTGCCATTGATTGTAGTGTTTGGCCTCGTCTCTCTATAAAGGCATTATGTTGTGGCCTATATGGTGCAGACTTTTTATGTTGAATACCTAACATTCTAAGTCTATTCTGGAATTTATTATTTGTAAATTCCGTACCATTATCTGTTATAAGAGTTACTAATTTCTTTTTAGTTTTCCTTTCTGCAAATTTTATCCAATTAAAGATATTTAGATACGTTTCAGTTTTGCTCTTCATTAAATAACAAAATCCATATCTAGAATAATGGTCCATTATACTTAGTATGTATCGAGCTCCTCCTACACTTGGTTTTTTCGGACCTATTAAATCAGCAAATACTACTTCTAAAGGCTCTTTGGTAGTAAATCCATCAACTCTATTAGCCGGTATGACCTTGCTTTGATTACAAGCATAACATTGCAAATACTTATTACAAGGTTTCAAACTTATTCCTTTAGATAATTGAACAGTTCTCTTAAGCATTTTAAAATTTAAATGCCCTAGCTGTCGGTGTAACAAGTGAATACATTCATCATGAGGTTTCTTATTATCATAAACCGTATTAGCCACCTCTAAACCATTATCATTTAACACATATAATTCACCTCTTAAAGATGCAGTAATTTTCTTATCTTCTTTTTCAATTATGCAGTTATCTCCTTTAAAGGTAACTACATATCCTAGTTTAACCAAAATTCTAACTGAAATTAAATTAAACTTAAGTTGTGTTATATATAACATTTTTACATTCTCTTTTATAAAAGAACAATATGCTATACCTTGACCTTTAGCTTTCAGTTTCCAGCCATTGGCTAATGATATCTGCTGTGTACTCTTGGATATTTTAATAAAATTTTTGTTATCATTTGTTATACAGTGGGATGCTCCACTGTCAACCACCCATAAATTATTTTTTACAGCTCTGTTAATATACATGGCTAACTCTAAATTTTTATTTATCTTTTGATGACTTTTAGTATTCTGGCCAGCGTTTTGGCACTTTGCTTTTTTACAAAATCTTGCCAAATGTCCTCTTCCTCCACAATTAAAGCACTTTTTAATTGCGTATGCAGTAGGAGATTCAATATCTTCTTTTTGAGGTTGCTCCCTCCTTAACTGATCTCTTTCAAGTCTTCTTCTGGCCTCTTCAATCAATCTGCCACTTATATCAGTTAAAGTTAAACTTTCCTTAGGCAAAATTTCAAGGGAAGTGACATAGTTATCATAACTTTCGTTTAGTGATGATAGAATTATGTAGACTTGGTGTAGTTCAGAGAAAATAAGCTCTTTCTCATGCAGTTCTTGAAAAATGCTTTTTATAGTTTTCAAATGACTAAGCATATCACCATTTGTCTGGAGATGCGTACTGAAAAGCTTCCGTGTTAGATTTATGTGGGCACCAATGCTATCTCGGACATAAATCCTCTTCAGTTTCTGCCAACACCCAACAGCCATTTGCTCTCCACGGATATGAACAAGTTGCTGGTCAGACAGTGTTAGTCCTATTATGCAAAAAGCTTGTTCATTCTTCTGCATAAAGTCTTTTATCTTTTGTCTATCTTCCTCAATCTCTGAATTCCATTCCTCTATGTTAGGTGGGTTTTCAATTATGTTCCACAGACCTTCTCTTCATAGAAATAGACTACATTTCATAGACCATGATACATAGTTTGTTCCATCCAGCTTGGATATAAGGGACAAACTTTGTAGATTGACTTGTGCCATGTTTTCTTATATGGATATAAAACTATAATTAATAAAACACAGCTGTCTGTTTACTGTAACTGTCTGTTTACTGTTTATAGCATAGTCAAAATAACAGTCCATTAGTCATGTATCATTTTAGTCAGTCCATTCAAGGATATTCAGTTAGCAAAGTCCGTGTAGAATATCCAATGTCAGTTCACTTACAATAAATCAACAGTCCTTTCTCTCTCCCGTTCGAGTAAGGAAAAAATGCAGTCTTCATCCAGTAATTAGGTATCATCAAGCCAGAGAGAGCAAGCTGTAGTGCCTTGCTTCTTTTATGGTGCTTTTTACAACCCCTCCCTTAATTACAGTCTTACAGTTAAAGTTGCAGACACTTATAAACTAATAAACCATGATAACATATTTATTATTTTACCTAAACCAGTTAGGGTAAACAATGTTATCCCTAACAGTATGTTTTGGTGATGTTATGTGAGAATGTGCATGATAGTTAGGAATTTCTAATGAGATTAAATTATTAATATTAGTACCATATACTGCACTGTGATGACCGAGGGCATGGCACAAAGGCAACACAGTCAGATAATCAATAAGAGTTCCTTTATTATCTCCAACTTTGCCACCAATGTCCAGATTACCTCCTGGGTGGAGAAAAACTCTCCCAGGAACAGCCTTTGACTGCAGAAAATTAAGTCTAAAACATGGTCAACACAAACTGTCACTTTAAGTCCAATCAAGCCAAACTGAAGTAATTAATTTGGCAGGGCAAAACAAAAAATTCAGATTTGAAGGCATGGCAAAACTCACACGGTTGGGAAGACACCAGGAACACAGATAAGCAACAACAACACAAGATAAAGTCATGTTTGCTTTCAGCAGCCTTGCCTTTCTTATAAACTGTGTTCCCAGCTGTGGCTAATAAAGGGAATCAGGGCCCTTTCCTGCCCTGTAAGCCATGCAACCCACATTGCTCTCTTCTCCATTCTTCCCTGCATTCCTTAGGATGAAGAGGGGGTGGTCTGGGTCTTCCTCTGAATTCCTTTCCCAGTTTCCTCCACAGCCAATGGAGCCACACTCCCACTCCCTGTCAGCTGTTTGACTTCCTCCTTGGATTCAGACTCCGACAGGGGTATGACACTGGGCTATCACATAAGATCCCAGAATGTTGGTTGTATCTTTCAAAAAAGACTGGTATCTCATAACTTTGACAAATTTCATATGAACTGTGACTGTGCTCCTGTAGACAAGGGTCTATCAAAAGAACAGTTCAAGTCCTACTATAATGTAATTTCTATCATGGACCCATCCGATAAAATACCTGGAAAATACCAATCTTTGTTATGTCCAATTGCTATTACTGGATCAGTGCTTGTAGTCTTTTTGAATATAGCTAAATTTTATTATACTGTCTACAAAATTAGACTGATTTTGACTGCCCACTGACTATCCACCACTAATTATAATATATTATCTTTCTTTTTATTTTAAATTATTCTTATTTATAACATCGTCTATGATCTAATAAAAATTAATAGAAATTATTACTGCTTAGACAAGTAATTCTTCTGTTATCTTTGAGATCAGTAGATGAATTAGCTCCATTATGGACCTCATCACTCTGCTATGCTACATAATAGTGATATGCAAGAACTCTTTTTAATTTTAAAGTGAAATCTCACATTAGTGAAACTATTATGAAAATACTTTCAGTATCTTCATAAAGTATATTTATTTGCTTTCATGTTTATACCAGAAAAAGTAGATTCTGTAGTTTTTTTGGTTTTTTGTTTTGGTCATAGAGATTGATTCATAATGCCTATGTTGTTTAGTTTTTCCCCAATCCCTCTATGTATCACGTAGTTTTAACAAACTTCCTTCTTCACTGATGACACAAAGCATGAGCTAATAAAAATAATAGAATTAAAATATTCCTCATATAAGATTTTTTACATTTATATCTTTTCTTTTCATTCTGACTTTATGCTTTCTTCTCAGCCTGGAGACCAATGGTTAACTGCATTACAGGTGCATCTGTGTTTTATTAGTACACAGTATGATCTAGAGCTGGTGGAGATAATTAAAAAGTTTTAATTGGATAGCAAATTTAGCTATGTCAGCTTTGTTCTGACATCCTCTAACAATAGTCAGATAACAGGCCCTTTGTTCTGTGCTTGATATCTGACTCCCATAAAAAAGGCTTATTGGGTAACTCATATAAGGATTTATTTATTTATTTATATTTATTTTATTTGTCAATTGCTTAAAAGATAATAGGTATAAGTAAAAACATCGTTATGAATACATATAAGAAAAATAAAAGAAACAATAGTACAGGGACGGTAGTCATGTTGGTGCGCTTATGCATGCCCCCTACATCAGAAGGCTGTCAGCATGGATGGTGCTAAGGCATCTGCCTGGGTGGGGGCCTGCATCCAATCGACACTGGCAATTCCTGAGATTCCCTAACCCAGGTCTGTCTTGAAAGCAAAAGGTGAGTATTTCGGGCCTCTGACTACTTCAGTGTGCACCAAGGCATCAGAAGCATCGAATCCCAGCAAGAGCAAAATCTTGGCTTCAAGATCTAGGGCAGGAAATAAATGAGCCATAGGCTCATAGGTGAGGTACAGGCATTTTGGAAATTAGAGAGGCTTTGAATGTGTTTGGAGACAAGTGAACAAGATGGTTGTGCTGAAATATTTTCATATATTAAGTTCTTACGAAAGATCCTGGCTATAACTTGAATGTCATAGTATTGTTACTGTTTAGGAAGATAGTCTATTTAAGAAGCCATACAAATGCTATGTCTCAACTTTTCACAGGAACTTCTTATGACAAGATTTCTAACTAAACAGCAGAAAAAATAAGAGTTATGAGTATTTCAGTCTAAAGTGGGGAGTACAGAATAAAAATATCAATGATATTTTTATGATAGAAAATTTGTTTCATTTTCTTATTCTGTTTCAGGGATAGTCTTAACATTAATTTTATTGGAATCTCCCTAGTATAATAAATACAATTACATTTATAATGATAAAAGCAATGATGTGTCTAATAATTCCATCAAGCATCAGTAATCTTTATCTTTTCTATGGATGTTTATATGATCTAAATTCATCTCAGTATTTGACAAAATGGATGTTTAAGATAATGTATTGTAAAACTGTCTAATCAAAATAGTTTGCCGATTTCGAAAATTATAAAACAAGTGAGCTGAGAAAAAATTAAGATGAATATGTGCATCATGCATAACTGTAACAGCTCCAAAACGTTCTGGGGTAGAATGATTGAATTCATACAGTTTCTTTCTTTTTGGAGAAGACAACATTTGCCTTTTCAGATTATCTTATCATTGCCTTTTGTACTAAAGAATGGTTCAGTTGTAACAAATCATGCCTCATGAAAGAGTATCACTAACCCTTGAGGTTTCTCCATTTATAATACTGTAATATAGAGTCTATACAGTAATACTATAGAGGTAATGCTGCTGCAGCAACTATTATTTATATACAATCCATGTTTGCTGGAGAAGATGTAATGAAATACAACATATACAAATACAAAATATAACATGTAGTTCCTGCTTCAACTTCCTTTGATTTCATAAATTCTGTCATTATGATTCATAGCTTTATATCTAGTCTACACATTTTGCATGTTCACGGAAGCACTAGTCTTAGTGCAGGAAATAGGATGCGGTTGTTAGACCTGCTGCCTTTGTTTTTAAGGAAAACCTTGTAGGATTATGTTTTTGGCATGGAACACACTGTATATAATATAGAAATTGCAGAACCTAAAGATAAAAATACCAATATTTCAGTAAAATATGTCAGAGATATAGTGAGTACTTCAAATGAACTACTGTACAACTTTTTTTAAAAAAGGAAGCTACATCAGCAGAGTAACTTTTAACAGCAAAGAATCTAGTGTCAGTTTAAAGGCTTAAAGCATTTATTATGGCATAAGCTTTTCTGGATTACAGTTGCTACTTCAGCTGCACCAAAATGTATTTACAGTTGCTTTGTTTGAGATGGGAAGCAATAAAGAAGTAAAATGCTACAGCAGCAGAATGTCTTGAAGATTAGGCTGACAATATGTTTCTGAGTTCCAAAACATGGACTATGAAATTTTTCATCCTATGTAAGGACTCTTCCAAAGAGTTTTTCTGTAGGTATTTCTGTAAAATGTCTTCATTCTTCTACAAACAACAATTATGGCTCTTGTACTATGTTCATTAATAATAATCATACAAAAGAAGAAAATGATAGGAAAATGGATTTTGTAATGGAGGAGGAAGATGAGACAATGCAGAAGAAAATGAAATGGATATAGTAGTGCCATTTATAAGTAATGTAAATGACTTTTTGCAACTTGGTATCACGTAAGCATCTTTGCACTGCAGCTTTCAAAATTTTCACACAGCAAGATAACTTCATATTTACCATATGCAGACTTAGAGGAAACTTATTGAAAGGTAAAGTGTTGGAAAACATTTGGATCACTACTAATCAGCATGCAATTGTTATGAGAAAAAGTTTACAAAAATGCTTTCTTGAGTCAATGCCATATCTGATTCCTTGCATCATAGTTAATTAATAATACAACTTTTTTTTTTTTTAAAAAAAGAAAACCCTACAAGTAGGCTTTGATCCACAATTGGGAGTAGAATTTCATTTGTAAGTTATTATGGTCATAAGTTGAAGTACTTACCTAACCAGAACTAATTTTTGATCATTTTATGGTGATCATTAAGTGAATTACAGGTACTCCTTGACTAACACCACAGTTGAGCCCAAACTTTCTGTTGCCAAGTGAGACATTTGTTAAGTGAATTTTGCCCCATTCTACGATCTTTCTTGCCACAGCTTTTAAGTGAATCAGTGTACTTGTTCAATTAGTAACATGGTTGTTAAGTGAATCTGGATTCCCCAGTGCTTGTTGGAAGGTTGCAAAAAGTGATCACATGACCTAGGGACACTGCAACCATCATAAAGATGAGTCAATTCCTGTGTATCTGAATTTTGATCACATGACCATGGGGATGTTGTAATGGTTGCAAGTGTGAAAAGTGGTGATAAGTCATTTTCTTCAATTAAGTAATTTTGAATGGTCACTAAACAAACTATTGTAAGTAGAGGAATACCTGTATGTGGTTGTAATCTGAATCATCTGGTCCCTGAGTGAGTCAATTCTCTCAAATGGGCATTTTCCCCAGAAAATGGCCAAAAATATTGGAAATAGCCTTATAATACCATTTTCTACCATAGTTCTTCTGTCTTTGTTCTGTACAATTCACTCCTAAAGGGCAAAAAGTCAAATACTCATGGAAAGTCTTCAGAAAGGACTAGATGTTTTTTATGAGCAATACTAACATTTCTAATTATACATGCTATTGTGAGATGAAAGTAATCAATTTTCATGTTTCAGGTCATGGGATGATTGGTAGAGAGGTCAGGAAGCAATTCCTTCCTTCATTTATGGAATTATTTAATTGGTCAGATGCATTAAGATTTCTCTTTTTACTATTCTCTGAATTATGTGCCATCACTCATTTCTAAGTCAGGTTTCACAGATCTTTCAAAGAGCAGATTTACAGACTCTGCCAGGCTTTCTTTTAAATGAATTTTCATAGGTTGTTGTTCCACCCTGATTTATCAACAAGGCATAAAAATAATTGTTGCAAGGAAGGCAAGCTAAAGAAGGATCTAGGCAGGTTACCTTCTTTAGAAAGTTAGATAAGATAAGATAAATTTATTGTCATTGTACTCAGAACCCGAGAACAACGAAATAAGGTGCTCTTTCACAACATACAACTGAACAAGACCAAAAAAAAAAAAAAACATATACAAATAACAATGTAAAACAAATTAAAACAAATAACAGTTAAAAAACTACACAACCGGGATATATATATGTTAAGGCCACCAGATTCATAACTCTGCATTTAACCTAATCACAGCACTTGGGTAAAAGTTATGTTTAAATCTACTTGTCCTGGCTTTCAGCACTCTATATCGTCTTCCTGATGGTAGGATCTCAAACAACGATTGGCCTGGATGTGAAGGGTCTCTCAAGATCTTTTGTATCTTCCTTCTACATCACATGTTATACAAATCTTCCAATGACGGAAGAGAACATCCGCTGATCTTTTGTGCCCTTTTTATCACTCTTTGGAGTGCCCTTTTCTCCACCTCTGTACAACTCCTAAACCACACACAGAGGCAATAAGATAAAATCCTCTTTATAGAGCTTTGATAAAAGGCAACCAACAGACTCTCTGGCAGTTGTTGTGATTTTAGAAGTCTTAAAAAATACAGTCGTTGATGAGCCTTTTTTTTCTAGGGCTAAAGTATTTGCTTCCCATGTTAGATTTTGTTTCAGGGTGATACCTAGAAACTTACATTCTGCCACCTGATTGATACATTTCTTTTTTTTTTAAATAGAGTCACAGAGAACATTGGACTCGGAGGTGCCTTATCTTTCCTGAAGTACCATTTTTGTAAAGAAAATAAAATCCTTGGGATTGTCCAAAAACATCCCAGTGAAGACTCAGTTTGGTCAGTGGCTACAGCTGATATGATATTGTACAGAAGGGCATTGCAGATTGATTGAAGCAGCAAGCAGCATCCCAAACTGCAATATTGTGTAATAATTTTGGGGGCAAGAGGTCCCACCTTTAAATTAATTATTACTTCTTTCAGCAAGTAATGAATAGACACTGTCTACTAGGTTTTCTTTTTAAACAACACTGACTGTTGCTAAATTGGAATTTAAGATTATTAAATACTAAATAATTCATTCTAATGACAGAGTTTATACTTACTTTCATTGCCCAGTTGTTCTTATGATTATCCCACAGCTGATGATTTTAGTATGGATCTATAATGTTACATAACCTTTCTTCTGTGTAGCATTTCCAATAAATCATATGGTTGCATCTTGTCATGCACTTTATTATTTCCCAAACCTAACAAGAAGAGGCTATTTTTCAATAAAATTGTCATTTCCCTAACTCTGTTTTTTAGTTCTAATAATAATTGACTTTTTCAGTTCTAATAATAATTGACTTTTTCAGTTCACAGACTCTTAGAATCCATTCACTTAATGATAGCACATCTTTTTCTTTCATTTACAGTTGACTACAATTCTACTAGTCATTAGCAATTCAATAATTACTACCAATTTTCTTGAGGTATCTCATTCTTCATGTATCCAGAAAGACTAACGTATGAATCATGACATATCCTGTCATTATATTGATTTTTTTTTGCAATATTTCCTTTCTCAACAACAACAAAACATTTGGACAGTACAAATGATAAGTAATATCTTTCTCTACACAACTTATCATATTTGATTTTATATGACTATAAAGAATTCAGTCTTTTAGAAGTTAAAACTTTTAAAAACAATGGTTTAAAAACTATACTACTATAACTTTATAGTATCGTATAATATAGTTTTAGAAAGGAACATGGAAAGATTGCTGTCAGTCTGCATTAGTTGTTTTAACTTGTTTTGTTTATTTGTCTCTTTACTTTGGGATTTAGATTCTGGCTTTCCTCCAACTGATGGTAATAAAAACCATCCATTTACACAGTACATTGTGAAGAACTGAAATTTTAGGGATGCAATGATTTATGCCATTTAATTTTATGGCATTTTCTGTCTGATATTGCTTAGCTAGAAGTGAATCAACAGGTTCAACAGACTGATATTAAGTGAAGTCAAGGGTGGGATTCTACCGGTTTGCACCAGTTTGATAGAACCGGTTATTATGATTCTCCATCATTGGGAAAACCAATAAATTGGGCCTCTGGGTGGCCCCGCCCCTCTCCACCCGCTTCTCTACTCCCTGCCCAGTCAGTCCCTATCACACATGCATAACATCATGTGCATGCGTGATATGCCTGCAGCCTGCAGCCTGCTTTTGTCTGCCTTCCAGGCCAGCCATTGCTGCCTGACTTTTACTGCAGTCCTGCCTGATCTGATGATCTCCCTGAATGAGTGCAAGCCCCAGTCACCTTTCCCCCATCCCACCACTTGCCTTCCACCGGAGAACATGTGGAGAGGCTCCTGTTGGCTCTGGCCAGGTCAGCGGCTGCTTCTCTTACCTACTGCTCCAGCTGACAGAGAGAAAGTGCCTCTCTCCTGACAAAGTGAGAAGCTTGCAAGTTCCCTTCCTTTCGGGAAATGACTTCTGGGCAGCTCCATTCCTTTGCTGCACTCTTTCCTCCAACTGCTTTCCATTTGCCTTGTCCCTCTGCTGTGCTCTGTCCCCCCCCAAACTGCTCTCTATTCACCTTGTTCCTTTTCACACACCCCATTGATCGCCTTTCTCTCCCATTGCTCTCCCCCCCCCCACTGCTCCCCTTTTGTCTTTTGTTGTCGCTGCAGAAGCCACTGAAATAAACTCCCCATCACCAGCATAGTTCCAGGACCTTCTGTCTCTGCTGCTTGCCTTCCCTGCGAGAGCCTCAATAGTAGTCCTCTCTGTGATATCTGGCCATTCTTTCTCTCAAGTTTATTTTGCAAAATCCGTAGGCAACAATAGCAGGATAAATCCCTTGTGCCCCTGGAGTTCTTTAATGAAATACAAGGTATCAAAAATATAACAATTACCTGCAGTTGCTTTTCAGTCCTGCTATGGACATAAATTCACCAAAGAGGTTTTAGAAAAAATAACCAACACAGTACTGTAGAAATCAAAGATAACTATTTTGGTCATTAAAAATTGTCTAAATCCAAACTTAGGTAATAAGTTTGCTAGATTATTTCAGTATCATAAAATTGCAAGCTTTTTGATTCTCATCCTTCTCCTTTATTTACTTGCTTGTTTGTATTATTTTGATTATTGCATCAGCCACAATTGAATCAATGGGACTGCATCCAGCAGAATTAATCTTGATAGAGGGATAATTTGTTATCCTAGGAACTAATAATCCAATATTGAGGAATTGATAATTTGTAATGATATTTTTCTTGTGTTTTTCTCTGACAAAGTCACTGTAGATCTTATGAGCATTTTTCAACATTATTAAAAAAAAAAAAAAGAAGAGAGGTAACACTTCAGATATATTTCAGAAAATGGCTATTTATTTCTTATTATTTAAAGAATGCAACTTTTGGAAATTATCAGAGGCATTAACAGAAAATAATAATCAAAAAATGAAGGCATAAAATGCCAAAGCAAATATTAAAAAGTACAATTCTCATGTAGAACTGGTAAATCATATTGTAGAAGCCAATCAGAGTGTGTGATAATTGACAGTAGCACATCATCAATATTGTTTTATAACGTTCACTGTTTGGAAATAAGTTTTGTGGTATTGAATGTTTATACCCCACTGTTTTACATTTACACTGCTAGCATAGATAAATAATGAATTAATATAAAATAATTTAAAATATTGAAAGGTGGAACAATAAAAGCAGCTAAATAGAATGCAGACTAGCTTAAGCAATCTTTTGAAAACTTGATTGAAAGAATTTTGTGCCAAAAACAATGCTATATATCAAGTGTGCTTTTAGGAAGATGATGAATCTCCAAAATGCTGTCCTCATGAACAGGCCCTTCTTGTAAAGTAAACAGAATTTCATCACTTCTGTCATTCATCTTCATTATACAGTGATCTATTATGAAAAGGTAACGGTGCAAGAATCAGAAGAGGGCAGATGATGAGAAAGGCAAGAAAGTTATGAAAAAATGTATATTTTTGCTTCATTGATATATTAAGGCTTTTAACAGTGTCGACTACAATAAATTCTAGATATCCTTTAAAAATAGGGTTTACCACATCAACACAGCTGCTTATTGAAAATTAGATACCATTAGATACTATACTATATTTAACTTACATACCAAATATATGACAAAAATGCTGAAGCCAAGAAGTAAAAACTGGAATGAAAACTGGAAAAAATAATCAAGAACCTTAAATATATTGATGATACCAGTTTAATAGCTGGATGATTATGCTAGAGGGGCAACCCAATACAAAGAAGAGGAGGAAGAGGACAAGAAGCGTGAGGGCATAACTGGCACTGTTCTTTTGGGGTGTACCTACAAGAGGCAGGGTGCAAGCTTGGCACCAATTTTTTACTGCCTTTCCAGGGGGCATGTGATCTTTCCTTAAATCTGGATGATTTCCTTAGGATATCTTGTGAGGTAAGTGAGACCACCTGGTGTCTTTAAGTGGTGCAAATGAATCTAAGGATTGCTTCTCTTGGGTGTGCTCTTTCTGGAGAGCTTAAAATGACCTCTCTGCTAAAGAGTTTCACTTTATGAGAAAGAGTTGGCTGGTGATAGTTATCATTGCTTTTTAACTATTTTAATTCCTCAAGATGCTCTGGCACCTTGCCTGATTTGTAATTCTGGCTTGCAGGTAGTTTTAATCTAATGATTGGAATTGATTTTTGCAAGGAAAGAAGCTTTTTGTATTTTTTTACAAGTAATCCTTGACTTACAACAGTTCATTTAGTGACCATTCAAAGTTACAATGGCACTGAAAAAACTGACTTATAACCATTTTTCACACTTACAACCACAGTCATGAGAGGTCAGGCAAAGAGAAATGTCCCTCGATGAGAGTAATGTTGAGTTGGCCATGGCCAGCTAGTGACATGACCATCAAGCCATGCTCACCCAGTCACATGACCACCAAGCCATGCCCAGCCAGTCACATGACCACCAAGCCCCACCCCGCCATCAAATCACACCCACAAATTAAGCCACACCCACAGAACCAGTTAAGAAATTTGAATCCCACCCTGAGTGAAGTACCAATTTTAAAATGTTAGATCTGTTAAGAAGCAAAATTCTATTCTAGCCAGAACTCTCATTATATTGTTTTCTTTAAAACTTTTAATTACTCTGCATAATTATCATCTGATAGTTGCTTCATATAACATTACTTTTGTACTGTATGTGCCTCCCTCCTCCCCACCAAAAAAAGCAAAACAAAACCCTGCAGTGCCAAGTGGTTTAACTCCCAGCTTGTTTCTATGTGACTATTTAAGTCTTGCAGAGCAGATTCCATCAGATCATAATGAAGGCATACATTTGGTATAAGAGTTTCATTTGATAGCAATTCAGCATGGCACCACCAATTGGATTTCATCTTATTCTAATTAATGTTTGAATACTAGAATTCAGGACGATCTTTTCACCTCATCTAAGTAAAAGCCAGATGAACTTACCCTGTAATGTTACTCTGAGGGACCAGTGCAATAAAAATAACTTGATTTTGAATATTAACAAAACAAAAGAGATTATTGTTGATTTTAGAAAGAACCGGCACAGTCATACTCTACTTTGTATCAAGCTGTGGAGGTGGTATTAAGTATCTGGGGATGCAGATAACTGACAATCTGACTTGATCAATTCATACATTATCTTTAATGAAGTGTGCAAACCAGCATTTGCATTTCCTGCATCAGATGAGGATAACACAGCTTTCTCTTTCTCTCATGGCCACTTTTTACAGAGGCACAATTGAGACCATATTATCAAACTGCATCACTGGTTTGGTTTGGTGGTTGCTGTTCTGTCCTTAATTTGCATACTTGAAATCCCTGCGCTTTGATTGGCTAAAGCGCGGGGATTTCTGATTGGCCAGGCGAGCCGCGCTGATTGGCCCGATTGAAGTCTCCCGTGATTGGCTCACTCCAAGAGCGGGAGACTTGAATCGCTGCCATTGGCCGCGGCCGCGGCAGTGAAAAGGATAAAAGCCGCGGGCTTTTTCCTTTTCGCCGGTTCGGTTCACAACTGTTAAATAAAGAGCTTGAAACTTAGTCACCGACTCCTGGCTTCTTTTGCGGACACGACACTGGCGACGAGGGTGGGATCCCGACCCTGAACCGAACCCCGTGTCCAACAAGAGCCAGTTTCAGCACGGAGATGGCGAAAATCGCACCGCCCGCCCCCTTCAACCCCGCCACCGAGGACTGGGAATCGTTTTCAGACCGTTTCCGCATGTACCTCGAGTGCACCGGAATGAAGGACGCCCCGGGCCCGCTAAAACGCGCCGTCTTCCTCACACATTGCGGAACCGAGGTCTTCCAGATGGCCAAGGCATTGGCCAAGCCGGCAGACGCAACCGCCATGGACTGGGATGTCCTCGAACCTATCCTGCGGTGCCATTACGCCCCCGAGGTCCCCATCCTGATCCGGCGCAACGAATTTTACCGCCGAGATCAGAAACCAGGCGAAAAACTGAGCGATTTCATCGCCGAGTTGCGGCGCCTAGGAGGACTCTGCGAGTTTGAAGGTCTGAACAGCCTCCTAAGAGACCGATTCGTACTCGGCCTATGGGACTCTACCCTCCAGAGCCGGCTTATGGCCAAAGGCGACATCAGCCTAGCAGACGCCCTCACCGCAGCCGCAGCCGCAGAAGCAACCCGCACTTCCGCTGACAGCATGCGAAAATCAGACGCGAAGGGCGGAAACAACAACCCGGCAAGGTCGGCCAACCCTAAAAGCGAATCAACCGCACACTACGGAGAATTCCAGTCTACGTCCAGCACGTCAGAAGACGAGGAGGACATACATCGCGTGCAGACGGGCCGCGGCGACCAGCGGAACCGAAGAAGTCGCAGGTCGAGGACCAACTGTGCCGGGTGCGGCGGCGACCACCCCAGATCAGAATGCTGATTTTTTGACTCTATCTGTAGGCATTGTGAAAGACGGGGACACATCGCTCGAGTTTGCCGCCAAAAGAAGACCCGCAGCCCGCCCAGATGGGAACATCACGACCGAAAGAAGGAAAGTCCCCCGCCCAGGACCAGAGATCGCCAATCGGACGGTCGGTGGGACCGAATCCAACGATCTTCAAGAGGCGGCGACAGTCGGCGCAAGGAAGATACCCACCAGACGGTGACCATCGGCCACGCCATCTCCGACGGCGCCAGAAAGGTACACGTAGAAGTCCATATCGAAGGCCAACCATGCAAGATGGAGGTGGACTCCGGGTCCTACCTCTCCATGATTGCATGGCACGAGATTAAACGGCTAGTGCCCACCCTCCATAAGAGGAACATTAATGCCCAAAAAATCATCATAAAAGACTACCAGGGAAACCGCGTCCCGGTAGTGGGCACCAAGAACTTTAATGTAACTTACAAAGGCCGCACCGAACAACTCCCACTCACAATCGTCGATCGCGACCGCCCAAGCCTGCTGGGCCTACAATGGTTCGCCCCGCTTGACATCGCGCTAACAGGAGTCAACCACGTCGTCGACGATGGCTGGGAACAGCGGCTAACCCAGGAGTTCCGGGAGGTCTTCGACGGAAGCCTGGGCAAGTACCAGGGGCCCCTTATCTCATTCGACCTAGACCCTAGGGTTCCCCCCAAGCGACTAAAACCTAGGAGGGTACCATTCGCCCTAAAACCTAAAATTGACGAGCAGCTCGACAAGCTCGTCAAACAGGGGGTGTTGCAGCCGATAGACCATGCCCGATGGGAGACCCCTATAGTGACCCCAGTCAAGCCAGACGGGTCCATGAAAATTTGTGGGGACTATAAGGCCACACAATGGCGCGTTGCAACAAAGCGCCTACCCCTGAATGGCGCGTTGCAACAAAGCGCCTACCCCGTCCCAATCGTGCAACACCTACTGCACTCACTGGGAGGGGGCAAGGTCTTTGCCAAGCTCGATCTCGCCCAGGCATATCAGCAGTTGCCGGTCGACGAAAAAACAGCGGAAGCCCAGACCATCGTTACCCATCGGGGGGCATTCAAATGTAACCGGCTCCAGTTCGGAGTCAGCGTGGCACCAGGCATCTTTCAGAGCCTGATGGAACGTTTACTGCAGGGCATCAAGGGGGTGGTGCCCTATTTTGATGACGTATTAGTGGTGGCGCCAAACGAAGCCGAATTAGAAAACCGACTCAGGGAGGTCTTAACAAAATTTAAAGTAACGGGACTCAAAGTAAAACGAGAAAAATGCCAACTATGCACAGAGCGAGTGGAATTCTTGGGCTACCTTCTAGACCGGCATGGCATTCACCCTACAATTAAAAAAGTGAAAGCCATCAAAGAAGCCCCCGCCCCAAAGTCTAAAATGGAACAACAGGCTTTCTTAGGCTTGCTGAATTTTTATAATGTTTTCCTACCCCAAAAGGCTACGGCGGCGGAGCCTCTGCATAGGCTCCTGGATAAGGCGGCAACTTGGACTTGGGGGAGACGAGAGCAAGCCGCCTTTCAAAAAACCAAAGACCTCCTCACCTCCGATGCCGTCCTGATTCAATTCAGCGAAACCTTGCCCTTGGTTGTCACTTGCGACGCATCACCTTTCGGCGTCGGCGCTGTCCACAGCCATACTCTCCCCGACAAAAGAGAAGCACCCATCGCTTTCTTTTCCAGGACTCTAACTAAACCGGAGCGGAACTATAGCCAGCTGGACAAAGAAGCTTTGGCTATAGTTGCCGCCGTTAAGCGATTCCACGAATACCTTTATGGCCGCCCGTTTACCATTGTGACAGATCACAAGCCGTTGCTGGGCATCCTCGCAGGAAACCGAGCCACCCCGAACATTTTATCACCCCGGATGACAAGGTGGTCCGAGTTCCTGGCAGCCTACAGCTACGAACTGATACACAAGCCGGGTAAGAAAATTTCGCACGCGGACGCTTTAAGCCGCTCGCCTTTACCAGACTCTGATCCTGACCCAGCACCAACAACAAACACCCTTAGCATCGAAAACTTGCCCAACCTACCCATTACCGCGTCAGACATTGCCAGGGAAACTATCAAGGACAGGCGTCTGGCGCGAATTTTACATTGGGTGGAAAAAGGTTGGCCTGAAAGGGACAGTGACGAATCCGTTAAGACATTCAGAAACCGCCAGACTGAACTCTCACTACTCAAGGGATGTATTTTGTGGGGTGACAGGGTGGTCATCCCGGACAAATTGCAAGGGAGGGTCTTAGAGATGTTGCACGAAGGGCATCCTGGCATCGTCAGAACTAAAGCCCTGGCCAGGAGTTATGCTTGGTGGCCAGGGATGGACAAGCAGATAGAGGCATGGGTAGCCAAATGCCAACGATGCCAGGAGACCAGACCCAGCCCACCCGCAGCACCCATCCTGGACTGGGAAACACCAAGGGGACCCTGGTCCAGAATCCATTTAGACTTTGCCGGTCCCACGAATGGACATACCTTTCTGATCACAGTTGACGCTTACTCCAACTGGTTGGAGGTAAGCGACATGAAATCCACTACCACGGAGGCCGTTATTAAGGAACTTTGCAAACTCTTTTCCACACACGGCCTCCCAGACGTCGTCGTCTCTGACAACGGGCCCCAGTTTACTTCCCTCGACTTCGAGAGGTTCCTGGCGGAGAGGGGCATCCGCCACGCATTAACAGCACCGGCGCATCCGGCGGCGAATGGTAGGGCGGAACGGATGGTACAATTTACCAAAAAAACCATCCGGAAAATGGACCACGGGGAGATCAACGACAAAATCAATAAACTCCTCTTTATACAACACATCACCCCGAACACCACTACCAACAAAAGCCCAGCCGAGTTGCTGATGGGTAGGAAGCTGCGGTCCCCGCTCGACAGGTTACACCCAACATATAACCCGGAGCGACCCCCAGACTCCAGTTCAAAATACCGGACCTTTGCCCCCGGTGACTTAGTATACGCGAAAAATCTGACGGGGGACCCCCTATGGATCCCAGCCGTCATCACCCAAATCACAGGTCCACGGTCATACCGGCTCCAAACCACCGATGGGCGAGCCTGGAAACGACACATAGACCAGCTCAGGTCACGAACAGCAACGGACCTCAACCCCAAAACACGAACCAAGGGGGGAGGGAATACCCGAATAAACAAACGCCAGAAAAAATAAACCAGCAGTACTTACCGGAACGCAGCCATCGCGATCCCCCACTGGAGAAGAACCACCTGGCCAGCTCAACCGACTCGGAGAAGCCAAGCGGGAGCGGCGAAACCCGTAGCTCAACCAACCCGGAAGGCCCAGGTGGGAGCCACGGAGAAAGAACCGGCCTGATCATCCAGCCGGTTCGCACAGAAGAGGGAGCAGCCACAAACATGACCGCTCCGGCCGAAATCCAGCTTGCAACTGAGTTGCGCAGGTCAAGTAGGACTAGACGGAGCCCCGCCTACCTACGTGACTACGCAACGTGATGGACTATACCAAGAGGGGAGGAGTGTTCTGTCCTTAATTTGCATACTTGAAATCCCCGTGCTTTGATTGGCTAAAGCGCGGGGATTTCTGATTGGCCAGGCGAGCCGCGCTGATTGGCCCGATTGAAGTCTCCCGTGATTGGCTCACTCCAAGAGCGGGAGACTTGAATCGCTGCCATTGGCCGCGGCCGCGGCAGCGAAAAGGATAAAAGCCGTGGGCTTTTTCCTTTTCGCCGGTTCGGTTCACAACTGTTAAATAAAGAGCTTGAAACTTAGTCACCGACTCCTGGCTTCTTTTGCGGACACGACAGTTGCAGTGCCTCAGATAGAAGGTTCATACAGAGAGTGGTAAGGACAGCTTACAAGATTATATGAAGCTGGCTTCCTGTTATTCAAGATGCTGCTCATAAGCACTATGTGCGTAGAGCTCAAAGCATTGTTAGAGACCCCACACACCCACTTCATAGTTTGTTTCTGTTGCTCCCTTCTGTAAGTAGGTTTTGAAGTATTTATAGCAGGACTACTAGATTGTGTAACAGTTTTGTTCCTTATGTCATCTGTTTTGTAAACTCACTGGAGTATTTTTTTTGCCATGCATATGTATACATTTGAATGTGATGTGATGTTTCTCTGTCATATATGTATGTGCAGCATATGTAAAACTGTTATCTTTTGAATGCAATGAAATTTCATTTTAATATATGCTTATTAGTGTACATTTAAAGTGACAATAAAGATTCTGTGCTATGCTATGCTATGCTATGTTATGCTATGCTATGCTATGCTATGCTATGCTATGCTATGCTATGCTATGCTATGCTATGCTATTCCATTCCACTCCATTCCAGTCTACTCTACTCTACTCCATTCCATTCCTCTGGCTGGTCCTAAAAGTTTCAAAATGAGACAGACAATCACATTTATATGACTACAATATACTATATAGTATACTGACTATGATACACACTAGAAATCATTGGAAAGAATATGAGTCATCACAAAACTGCTATTCAGTTAGATATCTTCCTTTCTGGCAGTTTCTCTCTTCTGATCCAGAACTATTATGCTTTGCAAATATCGTCTTGTCACTTTTGCCAGCTTAATTAACTTAATTCTTCAATTTCTGATTCTCCTTATGGCTGAATTCACATTTCAATCTAAGTCATAACCATGACTTACAAATTACAGTGCAATGAACCAAAGCCAGTAAAGTATATTAGCATAGTATGTGAACCAGGAATTTGCTTAAGTATTTTTAAAAAAATCACTTAAATTCACTAACTATGGAGATTATTAACTAATTTTGAATCCTTCAGGCTGCTTTTATGCATATCGTTGCCTTGATGCAAATTAAAGCAGGACAGCACTTTGATTTAATTTCAAAAAGGGTTGGAGTTTTCCAGAATGCAAACTTAACACCTATCTGCAACTCTTTAAAGACAACTATATATTTTTTTGAAAACATTCTGTGTGAGTCCAGCTTTAAAACACATAAAACACCTTTTTTCCCAAAGTGCTGCAAGACTTTTATAAATGTTATTTGATACATTAGCAATTATTTGGTATTAACAATGTTTCAGACACTTTAAAAGAAGTTCTTGTAAAAGGTCTAAAACTGATTTTAATTATAAGTCTGAATTATAAGTCTGTATATTTAAGATTATTAAATATTATTGTGTGAAAGAAATGCTTTAATTGGATCAGGCATAACCAAAGATTAGATCAGATAATATCTAAAATCATAATACTATATATCCCTACATGAAAGTAAAATTGAATAACTTCAAGGCAAGATGGTATAGAATTGCAGCAAGTGATCCATGACAATAATGAAATGAGTCAATGAATTTAACCGCATGAATTTAACAACTAAAAACCTCTCTAATGCTATTTCATAATTCAAATCAAAGTGCAGAACTGAATTCTTTTGATAAGTAGTCACAGGCTGTTTCCATTCACACAACTATGGAACGCATTGCAACACTGAAATTCTATTTTGATTAGTCATGTATTCATAGATTCTTTTTGTCATCTGGACAAGATAAGGCTACTGTTCAATTATAACATGCATTTGTGAAATTGGGAATTTTTAAAATGAGCTCTGAATGTTCATTCAGGACAGTTTGATAGAAGAGATTAAATAAATTAAGCAATTCAAGCTATTTCCCCTGGGGCAGGGGACAGATTCATAAATATCACTGTCAGGTCATTTTTCTCTCTTCCTGATATCCAGTGTAAATTTTCCTTTGCTTAATGTCATCCCATTAATCCTAATTACATAGCCTTCTATTCTCCTTTCATCAATCTGTCTCCTGGGCTCTAAATTCTTAGGCACAAGGAGGTATAGCATATCATCATTCACTTGTGTTAAGCCAAACCATGTGTGCAGGCATTTTGATGAGAAATGTTGGAGAAATTAAACAGAGCAAATATCCCATTCCTACTTCAGGCAAATTAATCCAATATGGCTTTTGCTATTCCAGAGTTGGGAGAAAAAAATATGAAAAAACAAATGACAAGCAAGAAACAGTAAAATGAGCTGGTGTAGTTGGATCAGTAGAAATCAGTATAAATACATTTTTTTCAAAACTCTGAAATTATGGAGATTATGGAAATATATGAAGAATAAGACACAGAATAGACATTAACTTAAACAGTTTGCTTATAACTATGAGAATCAAAAGGCTTATTTAGTAAGTACAAAATGAAAGAAAATAAAAAACCATTGTTTAATTATGACAGCCAAATATGTCTCATCAAGCAATTGGAAACAGACAAGGATTAGTCTTGTGACTGGTAGAAACAAGATAGTTTAAATGAGTTGAAAATTCTTGGATCAAATGAGGTTTACGGTAGGAGAACTAGTTAATATCTTATCTTTAAATAATCTTGGAAAACAGGTAAGGCAACTGGAGGAAAACAAATGTTATCCCTGTCATTAGAAAGAGGGAAAGTGGGAATCAGAAAACTGCTGGTCAATGAGTTTTATGATGATATTCAAAATGTCCTAGATAGTACTATCTAGGTACCACAGAGCACTATATTTATCAAGAATTCAAAGAAAGGAAACTGACAATACTATCTAGGTACCACAGAGCACTATATTTATCAAGAATTCAAAGAAAGGAAACTGTCAAGAGACTAGATAGAGCTGCAAATGTTTAATCTTGAAAAGACCATACAAGAGATGGAGAGAGACAAGATATATGTATTTATTTGATCTCAATTATATCTTATATCATTTGATTTGGTCTATATCTTGCCTTAATTCAGTTGCAACTCAAGTTAGAGCACATAAGTATTTGAAAGACTATTGATAAATTAATGTGAAATTCTCTTCAGGATATTGAATATACACTACAAAATGACAGATTCCAATAAGACTAATTTGATAAGGTATGAAAGAAAGAATAGATGACAAAGAAAACACCTTTGGTTCATTATCCCATTTTATTTTGCATACATTTCCTTATTTGGTAGGGATAGAGAAAATAGTGGATTGATAGAAGAGAGGAAGAGGAATCAGAAGAGAAAGAAGAGGGCAAAAAAATAGAAATAAAAAATAGGAAAGACAAATTCAGAATCAAGTTAGTTATAGAGAAGAACTGAAGGTTTCAGAACTGAGATAAAGAGGAGCATCAGGAAGAGGAGCTAAATAATACAGTTGACAGACAGTGGTGCTTCCCAATAGCTCAAAAGTAAGATAACTGAGAGATAATCTAACTGCAATGCAAAAGATTTAGTGATTCTGGGAAGGCCTGGCAAAACTGTAGGAGCATCCAGTACTTTCCAACTAATTGGACTTAATTAGCCAGCTCCAAAACTTAGTACTGGCCGAGGCAGTTTCCTACCCCAAGCTACTGAAAAGCATAACCCTATTGCTCTGATTAGCAAAAGAGATAGTTTGAAAGATTTCACAAGATTATTTTATGCAGGTTTCCTGTTCCTATACCAGCCATTTTTGTGCCCAAACCCAGCAATCAGCAATACAAATATGAAGAGGAAATGTTTGTCCAAACTTACTTTTAAGGGGTCATTTTTAGGTCCTCTTAATGTCATTTTTATTCCCTGTTGGTACTAGAATTGGTCTATCAAATTAAGTAAGTAAGCATGGCCTACTAGAATTGCTCTATAAATGAAGTATAGGCTCTGCTTTTTTTTCCAATTTTTTGATTCCTTTTCTCAATTAAAGTTAACTCTTTCTAATGTATAATGGTTTATTATAGAAAGGAACTTCTTTCTGAAACCAGAATTCTGATCTGTTAGCTTGACAACAGGTTTATAGCTGTCCAACCTTTGACCAAAATTGGAGTTACAATTTAGATGGTGGAACAAATGAGGTAATAATTGCTTTGAAGATAAAGTTGTGGTAGTCTCAGAGGGGATGTTTAATTTGTGTCTGTTTTGTAACAACAAATCATGTCTTTCATTTCAATTACCTTCATGAATAAAGAGGATCAGAATCTGAATTGCTCATTAAGATACACTAACACTTGGATGATGGGTGGGACCTACATTACAGAAAAAGTCTCAGTAAATGCTCTAATGGCATGACAGTCAATTCTTCAACCTATAGGCATGCTGATTAATAACACCAGCATCTAGCTTATTAGGATGGGATAATTCTTTTAACTAGAGATGTCACATTCTAACCTAAAACCTTGCATGGGCAAAATATATGTCTTCTTACATATACTGTATCTTCATGTTTACTTTTAAGCAACATATTTAGAATTTTGTAAGATACATGACATTAATTGGTAGGTTCAAAGACTGTAATGAATGAAACTTCAGCCTTATTTAAATTTTGGTGAATGAAAGATAGCAGTGTTAGATTAAGAAAAGGTTATTATCAAAAATGAATAAAAAATAACTGTTATGTGTATTCATATTTTGCCCATCCAAGCACAAAGAAAGCATAGAATGGGAATTACTGCTAAGATTCATTGCAAAAGTAACACACACTTCTTTTCACATCTGGAACTACTAATTTGTCACAATCAATTAAACAAATGCAGACAATAGCCATGATTTATAAAATATGCTACGCTACAGATTTATTGGCTTTATATATTTTCCTTCAAGAAATCATTACTAAACAGAGATTTCCCCACAATCTCTTAAACACAAGTTATGGAAAATAAAACAGAAAATTATACAGGAAAATGAATGCTTAAATGTTCTCTATCATGGCTTCCAGGAAGAGGTGGGAGAAAGATTTAGATGAATTGCTACTTTGGCATTAGTCTTTATTTGTTACTATTAGCTAAATACCAACAGCTAGCAGTAATATTTAAAAGTTTCAGTGTAATATTCTCCTAAACGTAGAATCAGTATCCAAACATACAACATATTCTTACTAGATAATCATAATTCTTTTCACACAGAAAATAAATAATTCAAAAACTCATACTTAGGAAAGTTCTAGTTGACTAGATCAACTCATAATTCAATTCTGGAAGATAGTTATAGAACATAAAATTAGTTACGATGGAGTCTAAATAGATAGTAGTGATTGGCCAACCTTGTCTGGCATAGTATCTAAATGGAGTCAGATTTGGTTAGTACTTCATGGGAAATTTCCATGGGATACTAGGACTTTAGTCTAGACTGGATATTTTTAAAAATCCTGGTACAAATGCTAGCAAACATATTGTTTCAATGTATTATTTTAAGAAAGCTATATGAATGTGTGTATGATAGCATGAGTCATGTTCAGCTAAGTTATGGGTGTTAAACTCATGTGTCATCACAATGGTGTCATGTAACATATCATGACATTTTCCCCTTTGCTAAACCAGGCATGAGAGTGGCCATCATTTGATACATCTGGTCATGGCCCACGATTTTGACAGCTCTGAGCTAAGTGGAGACTTATCTTTACATTCTCCCTACTTAAGTAACAACATATTTGTTTCTGTGAGCTGATATTGATAGTTCAATTGTTCCATCTTTCTTGTCTGCCAGCATACCACATTGTAAAGAAAATTTTTTAAAGGTAATGAAGGTGACTAATTTCAAATGAAGGTTGGAATTGATTCTACAGGTTGACAGCAGCATAGTAGAAAAATATATTATCTTTGAGACGTCTTAACTAGAGCTTTACTTTGACAGTAACTTCATTTCTCTCACATTACTCTAAATTGCAATAGAAAAATAACATTTTTTCCAGTTATATTAAGGCTTAAAAATTGGAAAAAACATGGTTATTAAGAACTCTCAAAACCATTTAAAAAACTGAAACTGTGGCTACAAACATTCTAGTAAAATCTTGACAATAACTAGTCTCGTACCAGAATTATACGGTTGTCCTGATAGGTCACCTGACCCATATGACGAATCAACTTACTCAGAAAGTAAGATAAAGTCTGTCTAAAGTGCTATCTATTTTGCTTTCCCTCCTTACTCAGGATCCAGCAGCTGTAGCAATAATAGTTTTCTGATACTAAATATCTTTCTTCCTGTTTGACAAATATGTTGGGAAACATGACACATGTATTACTTTCTCTAACCAAAATAACTTCTATATCTCTCTAAGATCTGAGGATTGAAGAATTAGAAAAAGGAAGTTAAAAGTGAGCAATCCCCCTTCTTCAAAATAGCTCAGACTTGGATAATTATGTCAACCTCACAACATTCCTGTCATCAATTTTTTCAAATAAGTGACCATCAAACATTAATGACAGAAATGGCCTGCCCCCCAATTTCTGTTTGATATCATATCTCTGCAAGATTTTCCACCTTTGACATGACATCTAAAAAGCTGGATGTTAAGTTTACTGAAACATTTCCTGTACTTTACACAGATAAATCCTCATGCTCTGTGGTTTCCAGCTACACTGAAAATATATCCAATCTATCAACTTTAGCCTATACTCTCTTGTCTTGGTAGATATGAATAGAGGAATGTGAGACAGAGTGTACAATGGACTCTGTATATAGTGGACACAGATTAAAATATCTAATTTCTTTGAAGTACTGCCATGACACTAGAGAGTGGTAGACAATATTTCTCACTACCAGTGATTCTATATACATATATCATGTCCTTACAAAGCCAAGCCATAAAAATTGTTGTCAATACATGTTGATTAATACTTTTAAGGGAAGAAGACCAAGTTAGAAAAGGAATTAAAAACAATTATATTATCAATGAAAGACTTATGAATCAGAAAAATCTCCTGTATTTATAAGTATCAATCAGAGAATATTAACCAGACTCTGAAAAGCATATTTGAAAAGTATGCAAAGGATTACTTTTTTGAATATATGGAATGACCCAAGTTTCTGCAACATTCAGTCCATTTTATTATATGAAAGAAAGTCAGGTATGAGATATGATAAATTAAAAGATGAATGGATAAATGAATTTGCATGTTTGAAACTTTACTGGGTAAGCTGAGTCATGTGGTACAATAAAAACTGAAAATTACAAGAGAATATTAAACAAAACAAAACAGTATATTATATTGAAATAAAGAAGCAAAGTTTGTTACTGCTATCCAATTAGGTATAGAGAAAGGTATTTTTTCTGGTAAAAAAAATTGAATTGTCAAAATAAAATCAAAGTCTATCATGTAATTTTACTGATAAAATTATTGCAAAAAGAGTCAATAGTAGTGTTAAAGCCACACAGAGAAGTAAAATTTGCAGAAAAGCCTGTTCATGTCTATAAACCATCAGCACAGAACATACTAAAATGCAAATTTGTTTCAGAACAGACAACTAAATACACTTAGTTGTCAACCCTGGATGCATCTTGAATCAGATTCAGGGCTACCACAAGGGAGAATGGGTAACTGTGGGAATGAGAGTGAAGTGAGAAGGGAGGATAGCACATCAACATTCTTTCGCCAGAGCTCAAGGTCGAGTCGTTGGAGTTTGGAGGGGAGTGACTGGACATGGCGGGAATTCACAACGAAGGTGGATTGGAGAGTGTGACTTTAGGGTCACCAGTAAGGGGGCTGGGTGTGCATTTAGTATAGTTGGGGAAAATGCAGGAATTCAGATTCGGGTTTTTTCCAGATGTGCCAATATGACTTCTCTATTAAATTCTTACTTGGATGGACTTTGTCTCTGAGTGCTGAATTGGGATGCAGAAATTGGTTGGACATTAGTGAAATTCAGAAAAGGTTTTAAAAATAAGCTAGACATTACAACATGATTAAAACAGAGTAGACACTGCACATACAAAACCAATAAAGCAGAAATTTTAGTATACTTTAGTAATACATTAAAATGTATAAATCATGCTATAATTAGTTATGTTGATCCTTCACATAGTGAGGGCATTTTAACAATATTTTTAGTATCCAAACCTCATGAAAAAATAAGAATATGTGTGTTACATTTACCCAAGAGCTACTGGCAAATTATCCCAAAGATGAATTATAAAAAGAAGAAGGTCTTTTTTTAATGCTTCCATTTTACAAAATTCTGTTTGTCACCTCTAACTCTGCAGAGACCAATGCACAGAATTCTTCTAAACAGGAGAAAATAGTGAAAAACCAATCTGGATAATATTGTGATTTAGAACACTTCTTGAGTGGGGACATCTGAAACAATTAATGTTATTTCCAGTCTCAAAGAAACTATCTTAACCATTAATCTAGCCAAATGTTAACTGGATTATTGTGAACTATATTCTAGAATAATGTCTACATTGTAGGCTACAATAACCTCATGAAGAGATTATATCAGAAGATCTTATACCTTTTGATAAAATAGGACAATGTATAAACAAATATCTTCATAAGAATTTAGTGTTTTTGCGTCAATGTATATTTTTTATTCCATGCATCTCTGGAAATAAAATATATGTTTTCTACTGTACAGTTTTTCCAAGAATTTGCCATGATTATAAGGGAAATAGTAATAACTTTCTAATATAGCTCATAAAAAATAGTATTCCACTATATTTTGATTCTACATACTGGTGGTTGGGAAACATGAACCAATGTCATTTTGCAAATTATCACCTTCCTCAAATTATCACTTAACAGTTATTTATATTGTATATAATTTTTCTATTCATGACTATTTACCATGGTTAAAGGTATTCACTAGAGTTCTTTACAATCATGGTTGATTTCAGCCATTCCTCCTTGATAGTTTGATGTCATGGTCAGCTTTCCTCTACCCTTAAGTCAAGTTTATTTATGAACTAATCACATAGTATTGGTAACAGCACAGAACCCAGAAGGACTCTACCTCTTCCTTCCATTGAGAAAATTGTTTCTTCTGCTTTTAAATCAGTTAGCAATAATTAAAAGGATAGATTCTGTAAGGTCATGTCCACTAGTTTATTCAGGAGCCTTTAGAATTTTTTCTGAAAATTGACTACATTATATTGGAGTAACCTCCATTACCATTTTTACTCTAAAAAAACCTATCTGTCAAGGCATGTTATAGCCACAATTGTCACCAGTTGCATATAACAAAGAAAGGGTTGCATATATGTATTTATGTTGATATAATTTATATTCCTCAATACATGCAGGTTCATGATATCAGCATATAGTATATATAAAACACTCCTCCTTGTGATTGTCCAACATACAGCCAGTAGGGTGAGAATATACTTTTTGGCAGGGCAAAGGAGAGTTGAAAGTTATAATTGTGCCCTGATCTGGGAACATCTCTATTGATTCTGCTTAGAGACCCATGGGTCTCAAAGCAGAATCAATAGAGATGTTCCCAAATCAGGGCACAATTATAACTTTCAACTCTCCTTTGCCCTGCCAAAAGTATATTGGTGAATCATTTACTGTTAGCATTGGGGAGTCTTTAATAATACCACATGTGGACATTTCCTGTTTGATTTAGCAAGTTATATGCCTTATTAAACACAGAGAAAGACCTGCAGGTGCAATCAATCATTCAGTGATTTCTAATGACTGCATAGAAATCTTTCTATCAGAATAAACATTAAGAATGATCAGTCTAAACCTGGCCTGCAGGTATTTAATGTCCAAGAGTGCCTTGGATTTTGTTGCTTTTTCATGTGTCTCTGCTGGAAACAATTAGTAAAATTTTTGCTAAAGCAATACTATTTCCATATTTTAGTTCAGGTAGAACATGTAGGTTGAAGTAGGTGATCTCTTAATAACTTTGGTGAGAAAAGTTGCTATTAACATTACTGGCTTGAAAGCAAGAAGAGCTTTCATATATGGGATAAAATATACTGTGTATTAATATGAAATGTAGAGAAGAAGTTGAGTGTGATTTTAAAATTTAAAAGTCACCTGCATCATGCTCATAGCAAAATTCTGGAAACTGAAAATGCAAATAATCTGTAAACCCTCATAATGAAAGTGAAGAAGCAAAGTGAAAAACGGAAGTAAGATTAAATATAAAGAGGATAAACTAAGAACAAAAACTGAACTGACAATAAAGATATAGGATTGGTGGATATCTTCCACTTTGTCATGAGAAAAGGAACTAGCACTGCTATGGCATAGGCTGACAGTTCCTCAGAAAGATATTCAGATGCTGTGAAGAAAGAGATTAAGAGGATGGCTAATAGCAAGATGGATGTATTTGATTGTAGTGGCAGTAGATATACTATTGGAAGATCTGAAGTATCAAATTAGAGATGGCCTGTCTGTGGAGTTGGTAACTATTGTTTATTGCTTGATACATAATCAATTAGATAAAAATCAAAATAATATGATTTCATCTGGCAAGAAAAAGATTAAAAGGCCATGCCAAGTAAGTCTGGTTGAGAAGAACTCAACAATTTTCCTGTCACTGTTATGAAAAACCTATTTTAATAACTGTCATAATGTTGCTAGGACACTTGGATTCTGTGTGATTAAGAACAATATTTATAAGGGAAGACATTATAGTTATTCCATATAAGAAGTGTTGTGTCCGCGAAATGATGCCAGGAGTCAGTGACTTCAAATCATGCTCCTTTATTTAAGGTTGGAACTGAACTGGGGCAAAGGAAAAAAACTTGCGGCTTTTATTCCTTTAGCCGCGGCGGCCACGGCCAATGGCACCGCTTTGAATCTCCCGCGATTCGAATGGACCAATCGCAGGAGATTCTTAGCGAGCCAATCGGCGCGGCTCGCCTGACCAATCAGAGTGCCCCGCGCTTTGGCCAATCAAAGCGCGGGGATCTCAAGAATGCTAATTAGGGACAGAACACCCCTCCTCTCTTGGTTCAGTCCTTACGTCGCGTAGTCACGTAGGTAGGCGGGGCTCCGTCTGAGCCTACTGGACCTGCGCAGCTCAGTCGTAGGTTGGATCCCGGCTGGTTCGGTCGGGATCTCTGCTGCTCCTGATGCTGTCGTGGGCACCGGCTGGTCGATCGGGCCGGGCCGCTCTCCGTAGCTCCCTCCTGGGCCTCCCGGGTTGGTTGAGCTGTGGGTTTCGCCGCTCCCGCTCGGTCTCCCCGGGTCGGTCGAGCTGGCCTGGCTGTCTCTTCCTGGCGAGGGGTCGTGATGGCTGCTTTCCGGTAAGTATGGCTGGTTTATTCTTCTTTGGTTTTGGTCCCCTGGGTATTCCCTCCCCCCTTGGTTTGTGTTGTGGGGGTTGGTTTCGCCTGTTTGTGCGTCGGTGGTCTCTTGGTTGGTAGTCCTAGACCTTAGTTGGTCGATGTGGCGTTTCCACGCTCGTCCGTCTGCTGTTTGTAGCCAGTACGAGTGTGGGCCTGTTATTTGTGTGATGACGGCCGGTATCCATAGTGGGTCTCCCGTCAGGTTTCTTGCGTATACGGGGTCGCCGGGTGCGAAGGTTCGGTGTTTGCTGTTTGAGTCTGGGGGCTTCTCCGGGTTATACGTGGGGTGTAACCTGTCGAGTGGGGACCTTAATTTCCTCCCCATTAATAGTTCGGCTGGGCTCTTATTCGTTGTGGTATTTGGGGTTATGTGTTGGGTGAAGAGTAGTTTGTTAATTTTCTCCTGTATCTCCCCGTGGTCTATTTTCCGGATGGTCTTCTTAGTGAATTGGACCATCCGTTCCGCCCTACCGTTTGCCGCCGGGTGCGCCGGTGCTGTCAGCGTGTGGTGGATGCCCCTTTCCGCTAGGAATTTTTCGAATTCCAGCGAGGTGAATTGGGGCCCGTTGTCAAAAACAACGACATCTGGGAGGCCATGTGTTGCAAAGAGTTTGCAGAGTTCCTTGATCACGGCCTCCGTGGTTGTCGTCTTCATGTTGCTTACCTCCAGCCAGTTGGAGTAAGCGTCTACTGTTATAAGGAAGGTGTGTCCTTTTGTGGGCCCGGCAAAGTCTATGTGAATCCTAGACCAAGGTCCCCTTGGGGTTTCCCAATCTAGGATGGGTGCTGTGGGTGGGCTTGGCCTAGTTTCCTGGCATCGTTGGCACCTTGCTACCCAGGTCTCAATTTGTTTGTCCATGCCTGGCCACCAAGCGTAACTTCTGGCCAGGGCTTTAGTCCTAACGATGCCAGGGTGCCCCTCGTGTAGCAGTTCCAGAACCTTCCCTTGTAGATTTTCTGGAATGACCACCCTATCCCCCCATAGTATGCACCCTTTTAATAACGAGAGTTCCGTTTGGTGGTTTCTGAATGTTTTGACGGACTCGTCGTTGTCCCTTTCCGGCCACCCTTTCTCTACCCAATGCAACACCCGCGCCAGACGTTTGTCTTTATTAGTCTCTCGGGCAATGTCTGACGTGGTTATGGGCAGGTTGGGTAGAGTCTCTATGGTGAGGGTGGTCGTCGTTGGCGCTGGGTCAGTGTCAGGTTCCGGTAGCGGCGAGCGGCTTAAGGCGTCTGCATGGGAGATCGTCTTACCCGGTCTGTGTATGAGTCCGTAGTTATAGGCTGCCAGGAACTCGGACCACCTTGTCATTCGGAGAGACAGAATGTTCGGGGTGGCCCGGTTTCCTGCAAGGATTGCCAGAAGCGGCTTGTGGTCGGTTATGATGGTGAATGTCCGGCCGTAGAGATACTCGTGGAATCGTTTTACGGCGGCAACAATAGCCAGAGCCTCTTTGTCCAGCTGGCTATAGTTCCACTCCGGTTTGGTGAGGGTCCTTGAAAAGAACGCGATGGGTGCTTCTTTTCCATCGGGGAGGGTATGGCTGAGAACAGCACCGATGCCAAAGGGTGATGCGTCGCATGTGACGGCCAGAGGTAGGGTCTCGTTATATTGTATAAGGACGGCGTCCGAAGTGAGGAGGTCCTTTGTTTTTTGGAAGGCAGCTTGCTCGCGTTTCCCCCAAGTCCAGGTCGCCGCCTTGTCCAGGAGCCTATGCAAGGGCTCCGCCACTGTGGACTTTTGGGGCAGGAAAACATTGTAAAAGTTAAGTAGCCCCAGGAATGCCTGTAGTTCTGTCTTCGACTTGGGTGTGGGGGCTTCTTTGATGGCCTTGATTTTTTGGTTTGTGGGGTGGATGTCGTGACGGTCTAGAAGGTATCCTAGGAATTCTACCCGTTCCGTGTATAGTTGGCATTTCTCCCTCTTGACTTTGAGCCCGGTCTCTTTAAATTTGGTCAGGACCTCCCTTAGGTGACCCTCTAGTTCGGCTTGGTTGGTTGCCGACACTAGGATGTCGTCGAAGTATGGTACCACCCCCTTGATGCCTTGCAGTAGTCTTTCTATTAGGCTTTGGAATATTCCCGGTGCCACACTGACTCCGAATTGGAGTCGGTTGCATTTAAATGCCCCCCGGTGGGTGACTATGGTTTGCGCTTCTGCCGTTTGCTCGTCGACTGGCAACTGTTGGTACGCCTGGGCGAGGTCGAGCTTGGCGAAAACCTTGCCCCCTCCCAGTGAGTGCAGTAGGTGTTGCACTACTGGGATGGGGTAGGCGCTTTGTTGTAGCGCACCATTTAGGGTGGCCTTATAGTCCCCACAGATCCTCACCGACCCATCGGGCTTGATCGGTGTGACTATAGGGGTCTCCCACCGGGTGTGGTCTATTGGCTGTAGGACCCCTTGCTTCACGAGCTTGTCAATTTGCTCGTCTATCTTGGGTTTAAGTGCGAATGGCACCCGCCTTGGTTTCAGGCGTTTTTGGGGGACGTTTGGGTCTAGGTTGAATGATATAAGGGGCCCTCGGTACTTGCCTAGGTTTCCGTCGAAGACCTCTTAGAATTCCCGGGCCAGTTGCTGCTCCCAGCTGTCGTCGGTGACGTGGTTGACTCCCGTGACTGCAATGCAGAGCGGGGCGAACCATTGCAGTCCCAGTAGGCTTGGGCGGTCGCGGTCGATGATTGTCAGGGGAAGCCTTTCGGTGTGCCCTTTATATGTGATGTTGAAGTGTTTGGTTCTGACTACCGGGATGCGGTTTCCCTGGTAGTCCTTTACAATGAGTCTCTGGCTGTCTAGGTTCCTCCTTTGGAGGGTAGGTACCAAGCGCTTTATTTCATGCCATGCTATCATGGAGAGGTAGGACCTGGAGTCCACCTCCATTTTGCATGGCTGGCCCTCGATGCCTACCTCCACGTGGACCTTCCGGGCGTCATTGGTTATGGCGTGGCCGATGGTGACTGTCTGATGGGTCTCCTCTCTTCGCCAGTTATCGCTGCCTCACAGGGATCGTCCGTTCCGGTCCCATCTGTTGTCCGAGGGATGATCTCTGATCCGGGGTGGTGTTCTCTCTCTCCTCCGGTCGCTCTGGTCCCATCGTGCTGGGCTGCGGTTCTTCTTTAGGCGTTAGACATGGGCGATGTGTCCCTTCTTGTCGCAATGCCGGCAGATCGATTCGAAAAACCGGCATTCCGACCTGAGGTGGTCGCCACCGCAACCAGCACAGTTGGTCCTCGACTTACGACCCCACCGGTTCCATGGGTCGCGGCCTGTCTGGAGGCGATGGATGTCCTCCTCGTCATCGGAAGTGCCCGATGCCGAGTGGAAGTCACCCTGGTGGGTGGTCGTCTCGGGTTGGGCCTCGGTTGATCTCGCCGGGTTGTTGTTTCCGCTGCGGTCCCCAGTGTTCGGTCTGCGCATGCGGTCGGCGGATGTTCGGGTTGCTTCGGCGGCTGCGGCTGCGGTGAGGGTGTCTGCTAGGCTGATGTTGCCCTTGACCATCAGCCGGCTCTGGAGGATGGGGTCCCACAAACCGAGCACGATTCTGTCTCGCAGGGCGTCGTTCAGGTTGTCGAATTCGCAGAGCCCCCCTAGGCGCCGTAGCTCGGCGACGAAGTTGCTGAAGCTCTCACCCAACCGTTGGTCCCGACGGTAGAATTTGTTGCGTCGGATCAGGATGGGTACCTCTGGAGCGTAGTGCCGCCGAAGTATTGGCTCGAGGACATCCCAGTCCATCGCGGTCGCATCGGCAGGTTTGGCAAGCGCCTTGGCCATCTTGAATACCTCGGTCCCGCAGTGGGTCAGGAAGACGGCACGCTTCATGGGACCGGTGGCATCCTTCAGGTCGCTGCACTCGAGGAACATGCGGAATCGGTCGGAGTACAATTCCCAGTCCTCGGTGGCGGGGTTGAAGGGTGCGGGGGGTGCGATTTTCGCCATCGTGGTGGTTCGTCTGGCTTCCGTCGGACACGTGGTTCGGTTCAGGGTCTGGATCCCATCCTCGTCGTCAGTGTTGTGTCCGCAAAATGATGCCAGGAGTCGGTGACTTCAAATCATGCTCTTTTATTTAAGGTTGGAACCGAACTGGGGCAAAGGAAAAAAACTTGCGGCTTTTATTCCTTTAGCCGCGGCGGCCGCGGCCAATGGCACCACTTTGAATCTCCCGCGATTCAAATGGACCAATCGCGGGAGATTCTTAGCGAGCCAATTGGCGCGGCTCGCCTGACCAATCAGAGTGCCCCGCGCTTTGGCCAATCAAAGCGCGGGGATTTCAAGAATGCTAATTAGGGACAGAACAAGAAGAACTATGTTGAACATGGCTAAAACTATCTGCTAAAATTAATAACCAAACATATGGTCAACATGAGTTTTCATCTGAGAAAATCGGCACACAGTTGTTACTACCATCCACACTTATGGAACTAGCCTTGTCCACAAACAGTATCTGCTTACCTTTATGTCAAAATTTTATATCTGTCATGGCATCTTAATTTCAGGCTTATAGTAAATTGCCTGCTTTCCAATATTGGTTAGTAAGTTAATGCCTTTATCTGATAGACACATGAATTTGAAGATGGATATAAGAAGTAGTGTCCTGAGAATAAGTTTGATAACAGCATTAATCTTGTTAAGAGAAGAAGGAAGCTATAAAGTAAAATTCTGATATTGCTGCTCCTTTTGGAAAATCAGCTTTTATTTCACTAATGGATTATGGCCCAAAGTATGCAATAGAAGAACAATTAACCTTGTCTGTTTCCAAAATTTTCATCTTTATATAAAAGAAAGTAATGTTATTTGTTTTCATTCAAATTATGGCACCTTATCAGAGTAGAGAGTTCATTCTGATTTTGTAAAACCTATGAAACAGACACGAAGATACTAAGTTACATCTGATAGGTACCAAGAATTTTTATACAACAAAATATGACCAACATGGTGGAGGTAGGAAGAAGGAATTAAAAAGAATTCCAGCAAAGATCTTCCTAGAAGCAAATGTGGATATTTAATCCCAGTAGATTCATGGGACTGGTCAATTAATAGATACTTAGTGTTCCACAGAATAAATCTGAAATAGGACCATTTAAAATAATGTAAAGTAGCAAAGATTCTTTTCCGTCTTTCTTTCTACTATGCTGTTTTTGACTTTGCACACTAGAAAGAGTATATGTAATATTTCCTCTTCTAGGACATTAAATGTTATACTGCAACTTTAAAAGAGATTTGTGGGTGCACACAGGAACAGCTTTATGCTCAGGTACAATAGGTACTGGTCTAGGGCACCAAAACATAGGGAATGCCAATACTGCCCTTTCTTTTAAATCTTCCTAAAAATGCACATTGTCACATTAGTGGGACCTGGCCCTGCTAGATAACTTGGCCATGTTGTACACATGCACTCTTGAGTGGCAGATTGTACAATACATTTCTATCCTTTTAGGAACCCTGTGTTATGATTTCCATATTAATGATAAAGGGTAGGTCAGAGAGTAAGTTGCTTAAGTATTGCAATACTAGAGGAAATTTTCAACCCAGGGATTTTTTTAACCTAGAGCTCATGAGTTATTCAGCTTCAGTAACCCGAATACAATCTCCTAACCACTTGCCAATGGCAACTTGACCAACTGTTTCAAAGATCTGGTATTTGTAGCACTGCTATCCCACATGCTCTTTTCACCACTTCTCAAGCAAATCAATCTTGGTGTGGCACTACCGAGTCAAGATTTTCTTTTATTATTTTTTAGTATCTTTTGTGCCTTTCTCAGTAGAAATGGTGAATGTTAGTCTTTTTTTTTTCAGGACTGCTGACTAAGTAGAAGCGAGGAAAACCCTTCTGGTTCTTTCCAATATGTAGCACGTAAGTGGCATTTTCCTCTGTGAAAGCACTTTGCACTTTCTTTAACTAGCTGAATTGCTCTGCTGATAAACATTATCCACTTGGTCTTTTAGGTACATGAGGAAAAAAATGAGAATGCATTGGTACTTGTTCTTTTTTTTAAAGTAAAGGTAAAAGGAATTAGAAAGATTAACTTTCCTTGGAGTGTATAAAGTATAATAGGAAAGGGCACCCACAAACTCAGAAAAGGAAAAGGAACAGTTGGAGAGGAACTGTTCTCCAGATAGTAATTAGCGGGCCAGTAGTTTACTTTATGTTTGTTAGTGGCAGGACTCCATAGTAACACTGAACCCATCTGTCACTAAGAGGCCCACAGATAGGACCCACATATGCTCAGACAATACATTTCATACAAACGACATCATTTATACATCCTGGTTTACATACAAAAGCCAAAAGGGAGGAGTAGTATTCAAATGAAAGTTCCATGTGCAAAGCCATGGACAAACATGTCATCTTACTGGATGAAAAATGAGAAAAGCAACCATACCGCCTATGGAATTGATTCAATGGTTAGATTCTGCACAGGAGACATCCAGGCTAAAAAAGAAAAAAAGGGACAAGAAGGAACTTTCTGTTGTGAATGAATAAATGTTTAATAAATTTATCTAGAGCTTGAAGTCAAGTGCAGGGTTCTGGCCCTGCACTTCTGATTGGCTGTTAAATGGCGAGATCAGATTGGTCCATTCAGGAGAATCTGATTGGCCATTAGCAAGCTGTTCTCATTGGTCAATGGAGCTAGCGCTCCCAGGTTTTCATTGGTTGAATAGTTAATAAGTTGCCTACATAAGGAAGGCTATAGCAGCCATTGAGCTGAGCTGTCACACCATGTAAATAAAGAGTTGAAGTTCACTGTTTCACTGGCTCGTCTCCATTCTTCGCACCCATGCTCCACACATAACACTGGCAACAAGGATGGGATGTGGAGACGTCAGAGCTGACTGAACAACAAAGAAGACAACCGCGCACATGGCTGAAACGCACAACATCGGAACCATGTCCCGCGGCATCATACCACCCACTCCATTCGACCCAGAGCAAGAAGACTGGGAGTCCTACATGGATTGTTTCCAAATGTTCTTGGAAACCAATAATTTGAAGGATGCCACAACTGGGAAGAAATGGCTGGTATTCCTAACGTATTGCGGGCCGACCGTATTCAAGATGGCCAAGGCACTAGCAAAAACGGCTGAAGTGAAGGCTATGGACTGGGATGTTCTCGAACCTCTACTGAGGGCCCACTATGCACCAACCGTACCAACGCTCGTAAGGCGGCAAGAGTTCTACCAAAGAAACCAGCGGAAAGGAGAGAGCGTTGCCGATTTTGTTGTGGACCTCTGAAACTTGGGAGGCCTCTGCAGGTTCGCCAACCTGGAAGAGGCTTTGAGAGACTGAATAGTTCTGGGATTAGATGCGCTAAATGTGCAGAGCAAGATAATGGCAAAAGGTGACATTAGCCTTGCCGATGCCATCGCTGATGTTACTGCAGCAGAAGCAACCAGGAAGTCGGCTGCCCAACTGCACTGCAATTCAAAGACGCAGGCCTTAAAGTGAAGAAAAATAAGTGTAAGCTGTGTACAGATCGTGTCGAATTTTTAGGGTACCTAATTGACAGTCAGGGTATTCACCCTACAGATAGCAAATTGAGAGCAATAAAAAATGCTCCCAGACCCCGGAATAAGGCCGACCTCCAGGCGTTTCTAGGCCTCATCAATTTTTATAACGTATTCTTGCCGCACAAGGCGACTGTCGCTGAACCTTTACATCGTTTACTGGACAAAAAAGTAATTTGGATATGGGGTCATAGAGAAGAGCAGGCGTTTCGTAATGTGAAAAAACTACTGACTTCTAACGCTGTACTAATGCAGTACAATGAAACCTTACCATTAAATATCACATGTGATGCATCGCCTTTCGGAGTGGGCGCCATTTTGAGCCATGTATTGCGTAACGGTAGCGAAGCCCCTGTTGCCTATTTTTCAAAGACGCTCTCGAAAACTGAGCGAAATTATAGCCAGATTGATAAAGAAGCCCTTGCAATTGTGTCGGCTGTCAAAAGATTTCATGAGTACGTGTACGGCCGGGCTTTTACTATAGTGACTGACTACAAACCTTTGCTGGGAATAATAGCTGGGGATAAGCCAACCCCCTATATATTATCTCCCAGGATGACTCGCTGGTCAGAATTCTTGGCTGCTTACAATTATCAACTGCAATACCACCCTAGGAAAGCTATTCCCCACACCGATGCATTGAGCCGAGCACCGCTTCCAGAGACTATTGACGACCCCGCGGCAACAATGACAACGTTGCAGATCGAGGCACTTCATACACCACCATTAACTGCCCGTGATATCGCGAGAGAAACAAAACGCGACCCTGCCTTAGCATGAGTCCTCACGTGGGTGGAACGTGGATGGCCATTGGACCAAGTATCAGACGACTTCACACCATTCAAAAGTCAACAAACAGAGTTGTTTTCTCAAAAGGGCTGCATCATCTGGGGCAATAGAGTCGTTATCCCAGAACGACTCCAACAAGCACTATTAAGAACCTTGCACGATGGCCACCCCAGCATCGTGTGCATGAAGGCCCTTCATGCACACGAAGCTATGCGTGGTGGCCAGGCATCGACAAGCAAATCGAGACGTGGGTCAAAACTTGTCATAGATGCCAGGAAGTAAGCAAAGCTCCACCAAAGGCAATCCCAACCGAATGGGAGACACCGCGGGGACCCTGGTCCGGTATCCATCTGGATTTTGCTGGGCCGACCAAAGGCCACACCTTTTTGTTAACCATGGATGCCTACTCGAACTGGCTCGAAATCCACCAAATGAGGAACACGACAACCGAAGCGGTCATTAAAAAACTAGAAAGACTGTTTGAAACCCACGGATTACCAGACGTTCTAGTATCCGACAATGGGCCCCAATTTACCACGCTGTCCTTTGAGCAGTACCTGGCAGACCGTGGTATTCGACATGCATTCACTTCGCCTGTGCATCCTGCGGCCAACGGAAGGGCCAAGCACATGGTACAATTCATCAAGAAAATGTTACAGAAAGTGGACTATGATAACATCAAAGAAAAGATAAACCGAATCCTCTTTTTACAGCATATTACTCCACACAGCATCACCAACAGAACTCCCACTGAGCTGCTAATGGGACGAAAGCTCCGCTCCCACCTCAACCGGTTACACCCAGCGTACGAACTGGAGAAACCACTCAGATCCAGTGGCCGATGCCATACCTTCCAGGTAGGTGATTTGGTGTTCACTAAAAATTTATCGGGCAATCCGTTGTGGGTAGAAGCGACTCTGGTCCGTGTAACCAGCCCAAGATCATACCTTGTACAATGCCCTGACGATAGACTTTGGAAATGCCATATCGATCAACTATGATCAAGGCTGCAGTCAGGGATCTCCGAATCCCCTAATAACCAAACTGAGGGGGGGGAGATACAGAGGAAGATGAACTTCAATTAGCAGAAAACCTTTTTGAAGGAAACGATAGCGGAACGGAAACGCGAGAACAGGAATCAGGGATGAGAGTGAGTTCACCTCAGGGTGATACCGAAGATGTTGGTGACAACGAAAATGTGAATTCAGAATCAGAGACACCCATTTCGCCAAACAACGCCTTACCTCAACAAGAGTGCAGCCAAATACCGGGTAATAAATGTTTAATAAAGTTATCCAGAGCTTGAAGTCAAGTGCAGGGTTCTGGCCCTGCACTTCTGATTGGCTGTTAAATGGCGAGATCAGATTGGTCCATTCAGGAGAATCTGATTGGCCATTAGCAAGCTGTTCTCATTGGTCAACGGAGCTAACGCTCCCAGGTTTTCATTGGTTGAATAATTAATAAGTTGCCTATATAAGGAAGGCTATAGCAGCCATTGAGCTGAGCTGTCACACCATGTAAATAAAGAGTTGAAGTTCACTGTTTCACCGGCTCGTCTCCATTCTTCACACCCATGCTCCACACATAACACTTCCTATAGACTAATAGTGACAGAAGCTCTTTTTCTGTTCCTATCTAGTTTAAACAGAATGGGCAGCAGGTGGAAATTTTAAGTGCAGAGTTAGACAGTTGCAAATTCATTAATGAATGAATGGTGATAAATGGTAGGAGCAGCAGTTGGCAAAGTTGTGACAGGAGTATTAGAGGCTTTGGTTCATTTTCTGTACAGGTAGGCGGACAAATGATCAGCAGAAGGAAACAGAGCTTCTTCCCAAAAAGACTGTCATTAAGGGGAAGGAATAGGCAAGGACTTGCGATTTTTTTGTTTTTGCAAATTGGAAGGCTGATGATCTCTGGAACAGTGGTGGGATTCAATTTTTTTTACTACCAGTTCTGTGGGCGTGGCTTGGTGGGCATGGCAGGGGAAGAATACTGTAAAATCTCCAGTCAGAGGTGGTATTTGACAGTTCTCTGAACTACTCAAAATTTCTGCAATTGGTTCTCCAGAACTGGTCAGAACCTGCTGAATACCACCTCTGCTCTGGAACCCAGGAATGTCTGCTCCATGTGTGAAAGGGGTTGATCTGCTTACCACAATCAGGTGATAAAAAATGATTCACTTTTTTTCCATGCATAGTGACAAACATTTTAAAAAATAGCATTTTGACTTTGTCACTCTCTTCCTCCAGTCATCACTGTTGGAGACTCATCAATTTCTCAAAGAGGTTAATTTTGTAGATCAGGTTGTATATTACCATAAACTGAAAAAGGAAGGTATAATTACCAAACATAGGGATTTGCTTTCTTTGCATTTCCTGAAGCAATCTAAAATCTAGTTATCCTTTGAAATTCCCACTTTATTGTATTTCAGGACAGTTTTCCAATCAAAAAAGATTACAAAAATAGAAATACTACATACACAAAAATATGTATATTAAGATAAATGTGCATGAAAATAGTCAGATATATATACAAAAATGGAATATAATGTACTCAAAATTGGGGGGGAAAGGATAAACTAAGGGAAATAATGCATTGGACTATGTTAAGTATGAATATGCTTGAGTGCTTATGCAACTCAATTCCTTCTGTTTGCTTTTTTTCATATGATAACTCGGACTAGTAACAGACGGAAAAAAAATCAATTTTTATATTTTTCTGAATGTTGAATTGTATCTGGCACCAGATAATTCTATGCACAAATCAGTGTATGAGTAATATTTCTAGTATACATGTTAAATGTTCCCTTAATATCGGCAAGCCGACATGTTATATCATGTTATTCTAGAAGCTAAGCATAAAAACAGTTATGTCTTGGTCACTGATTAATATATTTTGTTGATAAAAATTATCTTCCCCCCTGTATTTCCTGATGTAAACATTATTATGAAAAATGACAGTAATGGGGAGGATTTTGTTAATTAAAGGATCCATTTCCAAGCAAAGAAAATAAGCTTCTTTTTGAAGAAAAAAGAACATAGATAAAGGAAGAAAGAAATGGGAAATCAGAGATATAATACATCACACCAGGATGGTGAGGAAACATTCACCATTGATTGCTTTAATGCCTGCTTTAATGTCTTGATGTGATGTCTGTGCAGTATCTTACTAATTTTGTCTGTAGTACCTCTTATGTAGGGCAGGACAGCTGTTCCATAGGTCTATTCATCTTCTGGGTCTTTATTATGTCTCAGTGTGTTTTTGTGGATCAAGCCAGTGATTTTGCTTTTGTGGAAGGCATTGGCTGTCAGTACTTTAGTCAGGGTGCATAGTTCAGTCTTAATGTGTGTCTTGTCTGCCAGGCTTTTGGTTCTAGTAATTAGTGTTTTAGCCACAGAGGTTATCTGTGCTGGGTGGTGGTGGGATTAGGCATTGAGGTAGCAGTTAGTGTGTGTTTTCTTCTGGTATATGGTGTGTCCTAGTGTTCCATCTGTTTTTTTGTAGATTAGTACATCTAGGAATGGTAGTTGTTTGTTTGTTTCCATTTCCATGGTGAACTTGATTTTGGGGTGTGTGCTGTTTAGGTGTGTTAGGAAATTGTTTAGGTTTTCTTTTCCATGGGGCCAAATCACGAATGTGTCATTGATGTATCTTAACCATAGTTTGGGTTTATGGATGGCATTGGCCAGGGCTCTGGATTCAAATTCTTCCATGAACAGATTTGCAATGACGGGTGACAGTGGTGATTCCATAGGGGCTCCTTCAATTTGTTTGTATATTTGTCCTTTGTATATGAAATATTTGTTAGTTAAGCAGTGTTCTGTTAGTTCCATGAGGTGTTTAGCTGGTTGGTATTTATTTTTGATGATTTCAAGGGTCCCTTTTATCGGGACTTGAGTGAATAGTGAAACTATCAAGACTGCCTTCAAAACAGACAGAAAAATAGCAGCCATCCTTAGAAACCCCAAAGATAAAATTGACCTGGAAAACCAAGGCATATACGAAGTCCCCTGTGCATCATGCCCGGCCACATACATTGGACAGACCAATAGAAGAATAAGTACCAGCCTGGATGAACACAAAAATGCAGTCAAAAAGCTGGAACACACTTCCTCACTAGTCCAACACATGGAAGCCACAGGTCATAGCATCAACTTCAATGGCACCAAAACCCTAGCCACTATAGAAAACCTCAGCCACAGAATCATCAGAGAAGCCATAGATATTGAAAAAAGACCAGAAAGCATGAATAGAAGAGATTATTCCACCAGACTGTCAATCATTTGGAAGCCTGCACTCACAAACAAAAAAATCTCCACACCACAAGCCAGGCAAACACCTGGGCACAAACAAATCCCCCCTGATACCTCCAGCTCAAACACACCCCAACCAGGCACCCAGATGAAACCCAGCTTCCTAACTAATGATAGCCGTCCATTTACCCGGAGCCAAGCTGCACTAAAGGCCTCCAATAAACACAATGTTGCCAGCCAATCAATATACAAAAAGAGCCAAAAAACAGACACAAGATATTAGAAACACCAATCAAGCAGAACACAGCAAACTCCAAGACCAATAAACACAGACCAAGACTCCCAACCAATCAGGATGAAGAAAAAACCATTCTGGCACAGCAATAGGCTGCCCCAAATTTAAATCTGAATCCACTGTAAAAGTCTGACTCACAGACGAAAACTATACAGAAGATTGATGATGGCAGATGAGATTCTGCTGAAACATTGCAACAACTTTAAAAGCACCACTACTATGACATGGGAAAATACCCGAACAAAGCTGAATACCATATATATATATATCTTTGGTTATTCGGGTTTTCTCCCGTGTAAGATTAGAAGTATTTAGGCAACGTTTCGATCTCATTCATCATCTTCAGGCTTGGTCTTCAGCTCTGTGCTTCTCAGAGTGATGTGAGCTTGCAGCTGCTTCTTCCTTTTAACTGCTAGTGGGGGTGTGACTTGATTGGGTGGGGGCTTGGCTGTGTTCTGATTGGGTGGGGGTGTGTTCTCATTGGTTGGGGGTTTGGCTGTGTTCTGATTGGCTGGAGGCGTGTTCTGTTCAGATGGGGGCTTGGTTGTGCTCAAGTTAGTCTTAGTTGCTGGGGGATTTGAGCTGGTGAGCTGTGATCTTGCTGTTTGGCTTCGAGTTTGTGGTCGTGCTGCATCTTCATGGTGGGGGTCAGTTCGCTTCATGTATGGCCCAGAGGGTTTGAAGTGGGTAGTGATGTAGCTGCAGTACGGCTTCTGGTCCGTGGTCATGTCTCATCTTCTGTGTGGGTGTGAGTCTGCTTTCTACATGGAAGTGTGGTGGTGGCATCTTGTGTGGCTCTCAGGGGTGTGGGTCTGGTGTCATTCTTCATGTCAGGTACACGTCTGTTCATGAGGGTGGGTTTCCAAATGGCTGGTAGACGGGAAGTATCATCTCGTTTATTCATGCTGTGTGGGCGTTTTTCTATCTCTATGGCTTCTCTGATTATTCTGCTGCTGAAGTGTTCGGTTTTGGCGATAGTTCTGTTATTTTTAAAGTCAATCTCATGTCCTGTGGCTTTGAGGTGTTGGACCAGGGAAGAGGTCGGTTCTTCCTTTTTGATTGAGTTCTTATGTTCTTCAATGCGTGCACTTATTCTTCTGTTAGTTTGTCCAATGTATGTGGTGGGGCAGGCAGTGCAAGGGATTTCGTATACTCCTTGATTTTCTAACTCGATTTTGTCCTTAGAGTTTCTTAGGATGGTGGATATCTTTCTGTTTGTGCAGAATGCTGTCTTAATGTTGTGTTTTTGGAGGATCTTGCTGATTTTGTCTGTAGTGCCTTTTATATATGGGAGGAGGGCTTTGACATTCTCTTGTTCTCTGTCTTGGATTTTGGTTGGGGTTTCTTTTTGGATTAGGTGGGTGATCTTCTTTCTTTGGAATCCATTGGCTGTCAGCATGCCGGTGAGAGTGTGTAGTTCGGTCTCTAGGTGTTGTTCGTCAGCTAAGCATTTTGTTCTGGAGATGAGTGTCTCGGCTACGGAATTGATCTGTGCTGGGTGGTGGTGTGAGAGTGCGTGTAGATAGCGGTTTGTATGTGTTTTCTTCTGGTAGATGGTGTGTCCTAGGGAGCCATTGGATTTTTTGTATACCAAGACATCTAGGAAGGGAAGTTGGTTGTTAGCTTCTGTTTCCATGGTGAATTGTATTTTGGGGTGTAGGCTGTTGAGGTGTGTGAGGAAGTTGTTCAGTTTTTCTTTCCCATGTGGCCAGATTATGAAGGTGTCATCTATGTATCTGAGCCAGAGTTTTATGTTAGATAGGGAAATTGATATTAAGGAATAATGAAGGTGGTTAGCTTGAATTATTAACTAAAAGGGAAAATTTCACTGCTCAAAAAAATAAAGGGAACACTTGAACAACACAATGTAACTCCAAGTCCATCACACTTCTGTGAAATCAAACTGTCTACTTAGGTAGCAACACTGATTGACAATCAATTTTACATGCTGTTGTGCAAATGGAATGGACAACAGGTGGAAAGCATAGGCAGTTAGCAAGACATTCCCAATAAAGGAGTGGTTCTGCAGGTGGTGACCACAGACCACTTCTCAGTTCCTATGCTTTCTGGCTGATGGTTTGATCACTTTTGAATGCTGGCAGTGCTTTCACTCTAGTGGTAGCATGAGACGGAGTCTACAACCCACACAAGTGGCTCATGTAGTGCAGCTCATCCAGGATGGCACATCAATGCGAGCTGTGGCAAGAAGGTTTGCTGTGTCTGTCAGAGTAGTGTCCAGAGCATGGGAGCGCTACCAGGAGACAGGCCAGTACATCAGGAGACATGGAGTAGGCCATAGGAGGGCAACAACCCAGCATCAGGACCACTACCTCTGCCTTTGTGCAAAGAGGGACAGGAGGAGCACTGCCAGAGCCCTGAAAAATGACCTCCATCGGGCCACAAATGTGTATGTGGCTGCTCAAACTGTCAGAAACAGACTCCATGAGGGTGTCGGACTCCATGAGGGCCCGATGTCCACAGGTGGGGGTTGTGCTTACAGCCCAACACCATGCAGAATGTTTGGCATTTGCCAGAGAACACCAAGACTGGCAAATTCTCCACTGGCACCCTGTGCTCTTCACAGATGAAAGCAGGTTCACACTGAACTCATGTGACAGACATGACAGGGTCTGGAGATGCCATGGAGAATGTTCTGCTGCCTGCAACATCCTCCAGCATGACGGGTTTGGCAGTGGGTCAATAATGGTGTGGAGTGGCATTTCTTTAGGGGGCCATACAGCCCTCCATGTGCTTGCCAGAGGTAGCCTGACTGCCATTAGGTACCGAGATGAGATCCTCAAACCCCTTGTGAGATCATATGCTGATGTGGTTGGCCCTGGGTTCCTCATTATGCACGACAATGCTAGACGTCATGTGGCTGGAGTGTGTCAGCAGTTCCTGCAAGACGAAGGCATTGATGCTGTGGACTGGCCTGCCCGTTCCCCAGACCTGAATCCAATTGAGCACATCTGGGAAATCATGTCTCGCTCCATCCACCAACGCCACGTTGCACCACAGACTGTCCAGGAGTTCAGGGATGCTTTAGTCCAGGTGTGGGAGGAGATCCCTCAGGAGACCATCTGCCACCTCATCAGGAGCATGCCCAGGCATTGTAGGGAGGTCATACAGGCACATGGAGGCCACACCACTACTGAGCCTCATTTTGACTTGTTTTAAGGACATTACATCAAAGTTGGATCAGCCTGTAGTGTTTTTTTCCACTTTAATTTTGAATGTAACTCCAAATCCAGACCTCCATGGGTTGCTAAATTTGATTTCCATTGATAATTTTTGTGTGAGTTTGTTGTCAGCACATTCAACTATGTAATGAACAAAGTATTTAATAAGAATATTTCATTCATTCAGATCTAGGATGTCTTATTTTTGTGTTCCCTTTATTTTTTTGAGCAGTGTATATTTATAGATAAGGATTGATAAAATGACAAATGTGACAGGGCAAAAAATAATATGAGAAATGACAATAGAAAGGAGATGAGAATTTTAGATAACATTGTTAAATAAGATATGAGAATACACTAAGAAAAATGGAAGGAGATATAATAGGATTTTGAATTGAATAAATGAACATAAAATTGAGATGAGAATTTTAGATAATATTGTAACATAAGCTATGAGAACATGAATTGGGATTGGATAAGATAAGTTTAATATTTAATAATGACAAGGATGATGCAATATGAAATTAAACAAATAAAATGAATAGGTAACTATGGTCATGTTTGTATTCAGATGTGAAACCTGGAACCACACTGCTTGCCAAATGAGTTTTTTCTATTCAACAAATAAAATGAAAATAGAGGAAAAAATGAATAATGGAATTACTAGGTATGTTTAATTGAAATGGTGGTAGGCATTTGGAGAGAGTAAGGTTGAAAATAAATATTGAAGAATTATGAATTAATATGAATATATGCAGTAAGCAATGTATGATATATTGATGCCACACTGTTAATGTATTGTTATTATATGTAGATTGAAATAAAAAAATTGGGGGAAAAAAATCACAACACATTGGATGTTGTCCTGCAAATACTGTCCATTGATGGGACTTATGTCATCTGTAGAGGAATTTTCCATGGAGTTACCTTTTAAGCCATTTTGCTGGCAGCTTAAACATTTTAAGGGTAAAAAATAAACAGTTTGGGGTGGGGAAGTACTGTGGGTCTTTGAAATTTGGAATGACCTAAGATAGAATCCCACTAAGTCTGAGTAGATATCTTGGAAAATATGAGTTCTCATTCTTTATCCCAAATAATTAGATATAATTCAGAGCAGTGGTTCCTTGCAATTGCATGATGGATCACTTGTCAAAAATAACTGCAAACAGAATAGTAACTTTAAGGGGAAAATGAGGTATAAAAGAATAATAAAGTAGCATCTGAATTACAGAGAAGATGATAATAATAGTTTAATAAACTTTCTGATTGCTCACAAAGAGGTCCACTGGGCTGAGTTATTTCTCTGAGAAAAAGACAGACCCATGGTGGTATTCAGCTAATAAAATGGCATTTACATTGCCAATCTACTCTATACTGATGATCTCTGAGGTGGAGAATGCTATAATTAATTAAGCTGGATTTTCATTAGAAATAAAAGCAGTAGCACTATGCTATTAGTTATAATTGAACTGACACCATCAACAACAAAGACCTGAATAAAAGGCCTCTTAATCAGAAGTTGTTGATTAGTTTAAGAAGAATTATCATTTAAAAAACCTTATGACAAGTAGATGAAATTCAAATGTGATGCTAAAAATATAAATGTTTGTCCACAAGAAGATATTTTCCAAGTGTTGTTCCGGTTTTGCGTGGCTTCGGGGCAGCAGGAATTCGCGACAGCTCGCGATTCCTGCTGTGCTAGCCGTCGAGGTACCCCCGATCCAGATGGGTCAGGGGGATATGGCTGCCCTGTAGGGACAGCTGAAGAGAGAGGGGAGTCGGACAGGGAGGTGGGGGTGTCGCAGACCCCCCCCTTCTCCGGAAAAACCCCTTTTTCCCAAGGCGGTGGAGCGGCGGTCAGCAATGGCTGCCACGAAGAAGCCAGCAACCGGGTAAGATTGTGCTGGAGGAAATGTGAAGAGTGAAAGTTTTGTCTGAGCCGGGTCAAGTAACATCCTTTAAATTGCCTGGAACTGAGCTGTTTGAATTGCTGGAGGATACATTGTATCCCTAAGAAGAGCGAAAGCGGTGGAGAAGCTGTTAAAGGGAACTTTTGTTTTTTCTTCACTCTCCCACCCCATGGAAACAGCAGAAATGTTTGGATTTATTGGACATTGGAAGTGAATTGTTTTGAGAGTTGAAGCTAAGGGACAAAAGGATTCTTGGACATTGAAAAATTTAAGAGATTGGAAAACCCTTGTTGGAGGTATGGATTTCTGATTATTTAAAATTGACATTGCAAGTGGGAAGGGAGAGGAAAAAAAAATTGGAGCAGAAGCTGAAAAAGGAGGAGATTGCCTAAAATCCCAAAGAAAGATATATGGTAATTGGACCTCTTTGTTTAAACATTAACCCCAGAAAGAGAAAGAGAAGAAGGAAGAAAAGTATTAACTTTTGGAATTTTTTTTTAATTGTTTTTGATTAAAAATACTTGTGGTTGTTTTGGGAAAAGTTTCTCTTTTCATAATGGCATTGTTTGTGGATGAACTAAAGACTGAATATCAAAAATATAAAAAGGAAGATACTTTGGGTGCTTTGTTTCAATTCTTAGAAATGGCGTTATGTACTTATGAAAAGTTGATTACGCACCAGAAGGACTGGGACAAGGAAGAAGAGGAAGAAGAAGCCATCTTTGATGAACAATGGGTCCCTTCCGGAGAGGAGGAGAAAAAGGATAAGAAAAAGGGGATTTTAAGAATTATAAAAACAACCAAAAAAGAGAAAAATGAGCGAAAAGGTGGAGGCAAGGTTAGAAAGCAAAGGAAAAGGAGTAAGAAAAGGGAGGAGGAAAAACAAAGGTGTAAAAAGGGCAAGGAGAAGAATAAGCAAGAGAGAAAGGGGGGGAGGAGAAGCCTTAATGGGGGGAAGCAAGATCTAAAGAAAAAAAGTTTATTTAGAGACAATGGGTGAATTTAATTTAGGATAAAAGAGGGATTCTGGAGGGTACATAAGTTTGTGTTTTTATATGTGTATTTAGAGTATAAAATTCATTATGTAATTTTAGAATCTTTTAAACAGAATCCCAAGAAAAATTGTTATACGAAGTACTTTTAAGTTAGGGTAATGAGTTATAGACGTTACTCCAATTGGTGTATAGGAGAAGTATAGTAAAAGAAAAAAGATGAATGGATAGTTGGAAATAGAACAGACAAAGAATGTTATTGAAAATGGTAATAAGATATGGAAGGATATATAAAGGTTTTGTTATGGTTTTTTTTTTTGGATTTTGTATATTGATAAAAGGCAATAAAATTTTAATTAATAAGAAATAATTTGGATGAAAAGGAGAAGTAGGGATAAGATATGAAGTTAAATAGATAAAGTATTGATACTATAATTTGGAATTGTTATGCTCTATTGGTTTTTTATCATTATTTTTTCCTAGAAAAGAATTTATAAGCTGTTATGCCTTGCATTGTTTTTATAAAATTGATAAAAATGGTTTATATATATATATATATATAAAAAAGAAAATGATAATAAGATATGGAAGGATATATGGGATGAATATGATGTTTGAATTTGTGTCTGTGTGAAGAGTTTTAACCCGGGATCAGACAACCTTCAGAAAAGATCTTTTAGTTTTGTTTATGTTTTGTGTTGTGTATGTTTGTGTATTGTGTCTTCTGTAAAATTAATAAAATTTGTTTAAAAAAAATAAAGCAGCTCCTGCCTTGCAAAAAAAAAAAAAAAGATATTTTCCAAGTGTTGGGTGAATCAGGGTTAAATCAGCAAAGCGAAACAGACTAATAGACAGTGGTGGGATTCAATTTTTTTTACTGTGGGTGTGGCTTGGTGGGTGTGTCAGGGGAAGGATACTGTAAAATCTCTAGTCAGAGGTGGTGTTTGCCGGTTCTCCAAACTACTCAAAATTTCCACTACTAGTTCTCCAGAACTGGCCAGAATTTTATGAATACCACTTCTGCTGATAGGCCAAATAAGATTCTACCTTTCCTCTTTCTCTGTTTCCACACTTTTGCCATTTTACAACTTAACCCTCCCAGGTATGCTAGGAAGTATTCTCATCTTTCTGCTGAGTAAATTCCATGAATACTTCTGTCCAGTTGGCCTATGAGGAAACTCAAAAAAATGGCACTCCAGACAACACTCCATCCTCTCCTTTAGGCAGCATGCTTATTTCTGTGATAAGAAAAACTCTTATTGTTGGCTAGAGAAGTGGAAAGTTGCCCTTTGGGGAAGATAACAATAAATAGAGTAAGACTTATTTGATTGTTATGCTGCTGCTACTTTATTCTGCAAACTAATCAAACTCTTGGTGCAAATTAAATGGATATAATGACAAAATAACAAAATAATCCAAAGCAAAGGAAACTTCTATTTTTTCATCTTCCTGTCTTCATGGCCAAAGCATCCTTCAGAAGAGCTAAGTAGTGCTGGGAATAATGTAACCTCAACCAGAAGGCCACTCCAAAAGTCAATATTGCAAAATATGTCTAAGCTTTGGCTGCCTTGACCTCCCCTTAAATCAGAAACAAACAACTGCTTCTCCTCACACAATGGTTGGCTCAATCCAAGAGGAGAGATGTAATCCTGTAAACATTATAATTCACATATCTGGTGGTCTCTAGAGGCCCAGTTCCAGATGTACTATTTGTGAAACTGACCATAGAGATCAATGATGATTGCTGCTTACTTATCTCCTTTCCCAAACTGTAGCAATACCTGTGCTTCTAGGACCTAGGTGGTAATCAAGTTCCATTATGGTTCTGGAGATCTTCAACTGCTTTTTCTGGGCCCAGGTTGTGAAATAGCATAGAGTCCCATGGCAACCATGGCAGCCTTGGACTGGTCCAATGTATTCATGGCTTAGCATTCCTAATTGTACTAAGAGGGTAGGGAGGCACAAACATTTGATCTGTTATTTGCCTTGGAGTAGTTGTGTCAGGTACTGGATTTGGTGGATATTGACATCAGATCCTTGTCATGAACAAATCCCTTCCTTTTGACCCCAGAGTTCTTCACAACTGCTCCTCATGGCAAAGAGGCAATTGGCAATCTGATTGACCTGCCCCAATTGGTTTTTTGGTTTGGTTTGGATTGGTTTTTTCCCGAAACTCTGACATACAGTTTAGTAGACATTCTCATCACAGCATGGATAAGCATTTAATGAAACTATACATAAAATTGTGCCTGAGTGGGCTGTCTGTGAATGCAAATATCAAAGACCACCATGGTTTACCAAGTAATTCCAAGAGATGAACTGCAGAAGAGATATCTACAGTGCCACCTGAGAAACACAAAAAGTGAAATCTATTGAGAACAGGTAACAGCCTTTATTAGGATTACCCTGTGACAATAAGAAAAGCAAAATATATTTCCTTCTCTGCCCTGTTTATGTCTGCATATAGCCATCCAGAACACCTGTTTTTGGTATGTTTGTCTGTACAAGGTAAAGAGGAGCTGGGAAAGTTCTTATAGGTTACTGTGAGGAATATTCTCAGCATATCTCAGACAAAGCCCTGTGTTTTTACTCTGAATTTGAATATGGTTGTATAGTTCCTTTAGAAGTAATTGAGATACATCTGAGTCTTGTTTTCGGAGAGAATTCTGAGCCAATTGGTTCTGCAGATATGGACAGGGTTCTTGTGCCTGTGAGCTTGGCCACTGGTGTTCTGAATCCATGCCCTTTCTGGTTAAGACACGGAAGTGGCATGTGGTTGGGTTTGATAGGGTAATACCTCTGTGAGAAGGAATGGTAGTGCCTGCCTTGAACAAGGATGTTATTTTAGTGATGATGCTCCCTCATACTAGTTATTCACAGTGTACAGTTATGAATACTAGCAAAATTATTTGAATAGGGTGTTTAAAATAAGGCACAGTATTTTTTAGCATTGTGTCATTTTTGTAGAGCCAGCACCTAGGGCATCACCTGAATTTTAACATGTCTCCAAATTTAAATGTAGCTATTTTGTGTCTTCTCCCTTTAATTTCCTTACTCCCATGCTTTATTATAATGTAATGCTTATTTAAAGCAGCAGTCATCTGTGAATATTGTGGCTGGCATCGCTAAAGTTTTCTATTGCTTTTTTCCTCATGGTTAGATGAAACTCATAGTGCATGGAGAATTTCTCAGGACAGCCAAAGCTCTCTTTGATTATCTTTTTGATTTCCCCAGAAAAAGATTTTTCACACACATTTTTTTGCTCATTCAAAAGACCACTCAGTTTAACAGACTTTGAAGGCTCATTACAGAGTATTCTGCTATTTTCATGAAATAAAATGTTTTTCCTGACAGTTTGGCACCACCTCCTTCTTGAGGAAATCCAAAATCTGCCAACTTTGATGTGTTTTGCACCCAGGTATAGTAGAGATGGCTTACTGGTTTTATCCAGTTAGACTTTTATTGTTGTTTTCCTAAAAGTTCGATTCACACACACACACACACACACACACACACCTTGTTTCTCTCTAATAGCAAACTCAGGGACATGTTTGACCACACAAAAATAAGAAAAAAAATTTCCACTGTTGCCTGATTCCATAAGATATATGTTTGGAACTGTAAAGAAAGACAAAAGCCCTCCCTATTCATGCCCAAACAATGTAAAATGTTCAGTGATCTTTTATTGCCATTATTATTATGTCTTTATTGCCTTGATTTATTTGTTGTTCTTCTGTTGAGAGTTCTGTTCAAGTCAGCATGCCATTTATAAGACATAAATATAAAAAACAAAGAGTAAATAAATAAATAAAAGAATTTCCTTTGTTGAAATGTGCTCACATGACAAAATGAACAGAGGGAATAAAAGGGCCTTCTGACAGATTTATGTACCTTATTTCAACAATGTGGAGAATTCTCTGGTCTCAGACCAGTAGAGAGAGGAATATTTTAGAAAAGACAGAATGCAGATTCTTTAGTCTTGTAAGATTGCTTGCAGTGACCAACCTTCATTGTAAAATAGTTGTAAAAGAGGCATAGAAATGTAGACTGCCATTTCATTCTAGTAGCTGGTCTTATAATTTCAGTGGAAACTGCGCATGTAATTATTCAGGCTGATGTTTAAGGGTTTCTTTTTAACACATGTCCTCTTTAAAGCAAATAAAAAAAGAAAGGCAATGTATCAGCCATGTCGTGCTTATTAGAGATATAATAATCTTACTAGAGACAGAAAACAATGGAAATGAAGGACAAAAGTGGTTGCTAAGTGACAAAAGCAAGGAGATGCTGTGGACCTGGCAAGATGGATTTTTGGGCAATTTTGTAGTAGAAAAATGAAACAAAATTGAAGCATAATACAAATTGAGGCAGATCGTCAGAGCATATCAATAATCATACCCATGGATTGGCAAGAGGCACCTGCATAATGATTAACCTACTTCTCCTTTAAAAGCAGAGCCAGGATATTGTAATCTTATAAAATCCCACTAAGTTACTCCTATCTTTTAATTAGAAAACATATTTCATTATTTTTGCCCTAAAGCCTTTGTAAGAATTGGAAGAAGCAATTATCATTTCCCTATGTGCCTTTGTTGTAGAATTTCTATTTGTAGGTTGTTTTGTGTTCAGTCCTTTTCTAGCATTTGTTAAAAAGTCATTAAATAGACCAGTTTTTGGTGCTAGCAAACTAGTTGCTATCATCTGTTCCAAGTTGTAGTCTTTTTCTGTTTCTCCTGTGCTAGGCATCTTCACATAGTTAAAGGTGTGTGTGGATTCTAGAATATTAGGATAATTTAACATGAGTCTACAGCTGATCAAAGAGATGCAACAAATGACAAAATATCGAATTCAAAATTCATGGTGTTGTAATCTTATCCTTGCTGCCACTTAAACTCAGAGCCATTGATTATCTTTGTAACAAAAAAAATTAAGAAGATTGTAATAACTTCATAAATTCTAGATCACAATGCTCTGCAGCCTTAGGATTCATATTTGCTACATCTTTACCCTCACCCTCTCTGGTGCTTACCCTGACTTATATTCTTTACTCCTATTGACCTTCAAATCCTTATTGCAATCCACTTTTTTTTTCTTTTTGTGCCAGTGTCAGCCAATTATTCAGAAGAAAACGCTGAAATTGCTTGAAGGTTAGGAAAGTAGAAAGCATAATTAACGTAGAAAATATCCTAATTTTTCTTTATATGTTCCTGCTGTCTGCAAAATATTTTTATTCATTTTGAAAAGGTGTTCCTCTTTTAATTAGTAAAATCCCAAAACTAATATTTTCAATTATGGTTGGCTTCATGCAGATGAATGCATTCATAAATACATGTTGTGTGAAGAAAACAGGGTAAAAAAGTCAAACTAGCAAACTATGTTGGGTCAGTAATGAAATCATGCAGCTATAGAGACTAAAACCATGCTCATATTATCCCATTACAATAATGTTATTCCCTCAACATTCCCTTACACCCTAAAGGAACACGTTTATCCAACATCATCTCCCATCATTATTTCTTGGATTTATTTATCTATTTGTTCCTGAATTTAATAATGTAGACAGTGTCAGTCTATGAAAGAATGTATCACTATTAGGGCTTCCATATCTGGGCTGGAAAAATCCAGTCAATCATTAGATGGTGGCAAAGAAATTTCAGAAAGAGATGCAGACAACTTGGATATTTTGCTGCCTTCCAAAAGTCATCTGGACTTTTACTGTTCAGATCTGGTAACCTGACTGCTTTGATAGTGTATGCATGCTTTTTTTCTAGTTTATATAGCTTCCTCTCTCAAAATACATGACTCTGGATCCCTAACAATATTTAAAACAGGAAAAAGTTAATAAAATTATAATAAAATATGGAAATTATAAATTACAAAAAACAGAGGGGAAAAAACACAACATTATACATTGTACATGAGCCTCTGCATTTTCAGGGCCCAAAATGGTCAACAACAAAATCTGGACAGCAAGGCTTTGAGAAAGACCAACAGGATTAGTGTGAGTCTGACCTCATGATTCAAACTGCAGGAAAATGCTATGTTCACAAGGAAATGAGTTCACAAGTTTCCATGAAGAAAAATATCTAAAGGCCTGGTCACACTGCAAGAACTTTGCTATAGCGGTCCTTGAATGGTAGGAAGAGGGGGACAAATTTCGACACCACTCGTCACCGCGCACAAAATTGGAAAAAAATTTGAAAACACGGGTGTTGCCTTAGCGGTGCACCGCTGAAGCCGGCATTGCTTTAGCGTTGGTTTAACGGTAGGGAACGTTGGTTTAGCGGTGATGCGAACGTTGATAAAGCGGTGTTCTGCGCATGCGTGCATTGGCTCGGTGGGGGTTTGAAGTAATTGCGACATGCCGCTTTGGACTACCGTAACGGAGCTGTACGGAAGTTCTCAAAGAGTTTTGATAGAAGTTAATCATGGGACGTGGACAAAAGAAGAGGAAGGCTGGAGGAGGAAAGGCAGCAGCCTCCAAGAAGATGCAGGCAGCAGTGGAGTCAGGTAAATATATGTGGCCCACTGGTTGCGTCAAGAAATATTTAACTGTGAAAAAAATACTGTAGTGTTATGTATTTTACTTCAACATTTTGAAATAGAATGAGGAGTACTTGCAGAAGAACCAATTATTTTGACCAAAATTAGTTAAAAACCAGTCTTCATTGTTTAAAATATTTAAGGATGAAAATATGATATAAGATCTTTCTAATTTTGTAGTGAACTTTGTTTGTAGAAAACAAAATAACCTTATAAAGCAGCATGCTGACAGAGAGCTTACACAAAAATGTATATATATGTGCGACTATGCTATCATCACATGCTGACCACGTGGTATCTCATACATACAATGTTAATTTAAAGAAATATGAGCTTAATTTGAGGCGTATCATTTTCAGTACACACTCGAAATATAATGTCCTTTCAACATGAACAAGTACAAAAATGAAGAAAGAAAGAAAAATTTGAAAGCTCAACCATTCTCTTTAATTTATTATTCCATTGTTATATTTTGCAGAGACCAGTCAGGCCACACCACAAGCCACTGCTAGCACAGCCACTGCTAACACAGCCACAACCACTGCTACCATCGCCCAGGCAGGGGCAGCTGCTGATGAAGGTAATCACCAATGAAAATGTATGAAATTTAATATAATTATGATGATAATAATAATAATAACCATAATCTTTCTTTCACATTAATTGTCATTGCTCATTTATTATTCATTTTGTATATTTTGCAGACTCTGATGATGAGCCCGAGGAGGCCCTGACACAGGACCAGCCTGATGGTGAGGAGCTACCCCCTGGTGATGACCAACCTGAGAAGGGCCGTGCTGCTGCTGAAGGTAATTATAATGTGATGAATGCAATGAAAAACTAGACTTTCAATAGAGGAGTTTTGTAATGTAGTCAAATTTATTCATGTTTCCCCCAAGACAAAATATGTATTCACCTGTCAAAAGACAACCACATCACAATAGTTAGAAGGCGAATTGCATACATTAGTGTTGGCAAGTCGGACAAACATTGTAGCTTGTCCGACCTAGCAACAAGGACTGCGGGTGATGATCATTCCATCCATTACAATGTTTGAATGTTATTGTTTGTTATCAGGAGAACAACTATTTTCTCATTGAAAATTTAACAAAGATGTGTGCGTAAAATTTGACTACATTACGAAATCCCTCTATTCGTCAAGTCGGACGAATTAGGTGATCCGAAGATTGGAGTCACAGGTGGTGAGATAGCTAAAATGGTCATGAATGCGCAATTTAATTTCATGTCAAATGAATAATGCATTTAAACAAAATTTCCATTCATCAGTTTTGATAAAATTTAATTAATGGGCAAGTCCAAGATTCAGTTCCCTTTTCATTATTGAGTTATTACGGATAATGCGTTTTTTTAAAATGAAACATAGATGATGTCACAGGGTAGTGAAGTCATAAGAAAAGTTACCAGATCTAAGTTAGGTCAATATTTATTATTGGTCAAAGTTACAGGTCATTTAGTCATTAGGTTGTCCAGAAAATTGGCGAACAAAAAAAGGGTGAAAATAAATAAATAAAAAGAATTAAAAGAAAGGAATAAAGAAAATTCGTACGAATACAATAGGTGATCCGAAGGATATTCGATGACGTAATCAATACAAGTTGATCTAAATAATATATGTTTAATTTATTTATTTATTAATATTATTTTTATTCAATTGCTATATTTTTCAGACTCTGACTCTCAGCACCCATGCTTGGAGAGGGACGATGAACAGCATCAGCCTCAGAAGAAGTCTCGCCGCAAGGCCCTCCTGCTCGACGATGACACTCAGGAGCAACTCATCGAGTGGATCCGGGAGCACGAACTTATTTGGAGGAAGGGGGCCACTGACTACAAGGATACAAAGAAGAAGACAGAGCTTTGGACCAGGAAGGCAAGAGAGCTGGACATTGAGGAGGGAGCTGAAGCTCTCAGGACATGGTGGAAGTCAGTCCGGGACCTCTACACTAAGCTTCTCACCAAGAAGTCTGGCCAGGCTGCAGCGAACTTGACGAACAGAGAACTGTTCATCCAGAGGAACTGTGCCTTCCTGCACAAGGAGGTGAAGCCCAGGAAAGGTCAGCCACTTAGAAGCATACTCCTCACACCGGAACCTGTAGCCAGCCAGCCTCCAGCAGCCCAGCCCTCGGCGTCGGCCAGCACCTCTCGCCAGCCTTCCCATGACGTCGAGGAACAGGAAGAGGACGAGGGCTCACTCTCGCTCATTGAAATGCAAGCAGCAGTCTCGAGGTCCATGGGCACCCCCTCACCAGCTCCTGCTTCCACCATCACCAGACAACACCATGCCGCCACCAAAGCCGAGCCTGAAGACTCCCCTGCAATGCTGGAGATGAGAGATTGTATGAAGGCCACGAACGCCCTCATGGAGAGACTGGTCCAAGCCCAAGAGATCAGCCATGCAAGGCAGCCCTTCATCACGTACATGTCCCAGTCTCTCCAACAATTACCGGAGGCCCAGTACTAGCTCACAGTTGAGAGGATGACGGCCATCCTCCACGAGATGCAGCGACCCATGTCCCACCCCATTCCTCCAGCTCCACCACGTCCAGCATTCGCACTTTCACCCACACACACATTCTACCAGCAGCAGCAGCCGCATTACTTCCAGCCTCAGCATCACGGCTTCCAATAGGAGCCTTTCCACTTTCGGCAACAGTCTCAGCTCTTCCAGCAATTGCAGACACCCAGAGTCAGCCAGCCATCCTCCACCCCAAGGAGCTCCAACGAAGGCCTCATGTTGTCAGACGTGCCGAACCTTTCCTCCAGTAACCACACCAACATGAGCACCATCAGCGAGGGGGGTATTCTCCAGGACTTCCAGAGGCAGGAGATGAATGCTCCACCCTTACCAATCACCACCTCATCTCAAGGGACTGCTGATGTACTTGCAGAGATAAGGGCCATCACCGAGGAGAATTGACACTGCTTGAAATGTGTTGAAGGGACTGCTCAGATATTTCATGTGATTTTTGTTTAAGGGTTGAACTGGTCAGCTGTTTTGATGTTTGTTGTTTATTGTTGTGCACTTTTGTGTTTGGGTGGTCTCAAAAGCTTTGATCTTTAATAAACAGCATTTTTATTAAACTATTCTTGACTACTTTACTTAATAACGAAAAAAAACCTTTGTAGTTGTAGAATTCTGAGCCAGAGTTAGGAGGAGCTTTACATGCCACGTGCTTGCCATCAATGGCACCAACTGTGTGGGGAAAGTTCCATCGCTGGTACCATTGTTCAGCCAGGTATCTCCATCCTTGTTCAGTTGTTGGGCAAAACAAGAGTTCATCTGTGTACTCCTCAATGATGGCCTTTACCACTTCTTTGATTACCACACTGATGGTGTTGTGATGTTGTTGGTGTTGTGACTCAACGGCTATTCCAAAAGGGCTACTGGTTCATTTCTCCCCGTATTTATAGCCAAATTCTGGTTCCGCTCCAACACCTCCATACCAACGCCAAACCAAAGTTCATCACCGCAATGGATCGCTGCTTCAACACCTGACACCGTTCCAGGAATCCCGTGTCCGCTTGTAAAACTCTTACAACCGCTCCACCAAAGTTAGTGCAACGTTTAATCACCGCCCGGGCAAAGCTTCCAAAACAGCGGTGGTCCAGCGTTGAAGATTTCTGCGTTGGCCTTGCGGACCCAAGCGTCCACGAACTTGCATCTAGCGGCACCAAACTTTGACCGGGTGTTGTTGGAGTGGTGGTGAACTTTGCCAGAGCGGAAAATTGTCCACTCCTCACCGCTCGCAAAATTTTGTGCAGCTCAAAACTTTCGGAGCGGTAGGAGGGACCATCAGCGGAGGCCGAGCGTATATGGCGTTGCCTTAACGGAGGCCAACTTCTGTTAAACGGTGGTGAACGGTTACGAGCGGTGATGATTTTTTTTCACCGCTCCAGGACCGCTATAGCAAAGTTCTTGCAGTGTGACCAGGCTTTAATGCTTAAGTTGAGTATTATGTCTGCCTGCCTGCCTGCCTGCCTGCCGGTCTATCTATCTATCTATCTATCTATCTATCTATCTATCTATCTATCTATCTATCTATCTATCTATCTATCTATCTAAACCAAGTATCTTTGTGCATAATAGACAATATAGTGTAGTCTCTTGCATATAATCTAAAAAGAAGAAATGCATCATGAAGAACACAAGTAGGGCTTATTTAGGTCTCTTTGAATCTGTAAATGTGCAGCTACAGATGCAAGTTTACAAACAGCACAGTTTTGTGGAATACTGTACATGTCATAATGCCTTGGTCTCAGAGGTGATATTCAGCAGGTTCTGACCAGTTCTGGAGAACTGGTAGTGGAAATTTTGAGTAGCAAATACTACCTCTGACTGGAGATTTTACAGTGTCCTTTCCCTGCCATGCCCACCAAGCCATGCCCACAGAACTGGAAATAAAAAATTTGGAATCCCACCAGTGCTTGGTCTGCTTTGCTGACCACTAGTATTGGAAGACCTAGATTTTAGCATGTTTCCCTTTTCTGTTTTAAAAAAGTAGAGCTGAAGCTTTTTGATGAAAGTGGTAATAAATTGTCTAAGGTATTGATATTGTCTTTTTCTTTAGATTTTTTGTCTTGTAGGAAAGTTGGTCTTGGGAACACAACATAGAAATCAAAGGAAAAAGGAAGTACAAAAATGTGGGAAGCCTCCATGATGATGGAGATGAGATACTATACTTAAAGTAAAAAACTGAGCGCATGGCCCTAAAATGTTTCAGAAGCTTCAAGAGAATACTGTATATAGAAGAGCTTTGTAAATGTGAGAGAAGCATTTGAGTGAGGTTCTCTGGCAGGCTGTTTCAAGCATAAGAGTGCATTTCTGTCATACTAGGTCCAGTCTGAGCAATTATGATGTCACACAGAATTGGCATTGAGCTTATTTCATGAGAAAAGCCTATGGAAATTCTAAGAGAAATGTTTATAAAAACAGAAGTTTGTTCCATAAATGCTTCAGAAAAAAAAAGTTTTTTCTTATAATATTGGAAGCAACATTGGTTTGGTTGAGGCAATACTTCTGTAGGAATGGCAAGAGGAGCACAGGGAGTTCAAATCATTTGAGCAATCTTTTTTTCTGGAGTGTTAAATGTTTTATACATCTTTTATATCACAGTGGTACTCTGTAGGATTAGAAAGCACTGGGCACATTTGCCTTGAAATGTGATATCACAAGCCTTGCCCTTGGCAAATCATGGGCTTGCAGGGCACTACTCCAAGTGGGGCTTTTCTCATGCTGATAGGAAACTCCCTGGAGGACCAGGAAGTGAATTAGCATCAAGCACATCTGCACTATGGCACATGTGGTGCTCTGTAGTTGTCACCATGATTAATGGACATTATGTTTAATTTCCTGCTTTATCAAATACCAATTATGTTTATGATAATTTGGAGAGTTGCTGTTGCTTCTGGATCATTCATTTTCTTCCCCGGGAGACACAATGGAAGAAATTTCCATGCCCTGCACATTGCCAATCCTTGAAATTCCGTTATAATTGCTTCTCTTCTGCATTCAGATGCAGCTTTGCACACTAAGAGAGTCAGCGTATTGATCCTATGCTTGATAAGGTCAGCAGAGGAGTGGGGGCAATGGGAGAATGACGTTTAGAAATTATTGTTCCTCTCTGGACAAGAATATGCATTTAAGTTGTGGCTGTGGGGAATGGGAAAAGGAAAAAGGAACAGAATGGAATTGGGAAATCTGAAGTCTGCAAGCTATGTTTATTCATCATGCATCACTCTAGTCCTAGGGAATATTCTCAAGGCTTTAGCTCTAGATATTTCCTCATCTTATATGATAACCTGAAATGAAAATTGCTTTGGCTATGCACATTCTTGCTCACAAGGACAGCAATTTGGGTGTGGTCATACCAACCCTTAAGCCTCTTTATAAGCATTATTTTATTTCCACTGTCAGCAGCATCCTTTTTCTTTCTGCATTATGCTCAGAGGCATAGCTGGCAATAAATGAAGCAAGTTGCCTTACTCAAACTGCAACTTGCAACCACAGAATCAACTGGAACTGCAACTTGCAACCACAGAATCAAATGCAGACATGGGATTTCCCTTTTTTGCCTCCAAAACCCTTTTGGCCATGTCACTGAATTTTGTGGTACAGTTGCTGGAACTAATAGTGCCAGTTCCAAACATTAACATAGGGCCATAAACCTGAAAAAGAGGTTAATGTTCTTTGAAAAATAAGCGAAAGGAAATCTTCGGAATAGGAAAAGTATGAACATGAAAAGTCTTTTTATTATGAATGATACAGCTTTACACATGTGATGCTATATCCTGCCCTTGGCCATTGTCCTTGTCCTCTACCAAATTTTTCAGTTGGTTCCCTGGTTGTATTCTGTATTAATCAGTGAATTGTCCAGTTAAAATTAGAATCTTATGTATTTACCATGCAAAAGTTTATCTTTTCCAATGTTCATTTATTTTGGTACTACTTTTGATTCTTCCACATTTAAAAAGTCTTTCTTGTGCACATTTATAAACATTCTTTCTTTGCTTTTATGTAACCTTCCTGCCTTGATTGCTTGCAGCAAAGAATGAGTAGCTATTTTTCTTGCTAAATACAAAGAAACTATATTGATTCCTGGATTCAATGCATGATGCATTATCAAATATTTCAAATATTTAACCTAAGCAACTAGTTCAGCTGGTGCCTGATCAACAATCACTGCAGGGAGAGTGTATTATAGGAATAACCCAAGTGTTAATAGTTTTGATTATATTACTGCCATTCAGCTTTGATTTTTAAACTTTTTTAACTTGCTTTAAATATCAATAGCTGGCTTTCTTTTTCACCTGTGTATGTACAATTTATTTGTTTTTATTTATTACAGTATGATTCTAAAACAATCAAAAACTTACAAATAGTTCATTAATATTATTACAATTCCATTATTCAAGTCTATAAAAAAATCATTTTTAAAAATTGCTCTATTTGCAAATGCATCCAATTAAAATTTCATTTTGGTGCCATCACTAAAAATTTAAACTTTTAGTAAATGTAATTGCATTTCCCTAGATTATTTTGAAATTATATGCAAAATCAGTTACAGAAATGCAAATATCCATACAGGGCAATTATTAGACTTGTATTCCTTGCTTGGATAATTTGTAGATATTTCATTCAAAATCAATGAAAACAATGGAATCAGAGTATATTAAAAACTATGGAGAGAGTCTCCTTTAAAAAAATAGGTCTGATTCTGATTTCTCTAAATTTGACACATCTTTGTTTTCAATTTTTCCATAGTATTATTTAAAATAATATTTACCTTTTTAATTTTTGAAATTTTCTTTTTGCTTTACAGAATACAATTAATCCAAAATCAGGCATTTTACTGCCAATGTTTCATGAATAATATATTCAGACAAGTGACAGGGCGGGGGGGAAATGGGTGTTCTGTTTTGCCTTTCTTCATCTTAAAATTCATCTTGTAACAACCTAATCATTTATTCTTGCTGCAATATTTAATAGAAAGTATTTTCCAGATGAGAATATAAAATGGAGAAAAGTTTAAATCAAAATGCTCAAAGTTTATTTTTTCCTAGTATATTATTTTCTGTCACTTAATAGCTTGTTCTTTTATAATTTTGGCTGTTACTGCAATACTATCAAATTTTGCTCATTTTTTCTATTTTGGATATCTACATGGTCATTTCATTTGATTGTTTAAATTGTTTTTCTGTTAGTTTTGTGTTATCAGTTTAAAGCATAGGGAAAAAAAGACACGGATTTGTTTGAATTTGTCTATTTTACATGAAGTGCATGACTCTTTTGTAGTGTGTGTCTGTATTTGTATGTGTGTGAGAGACAGATTCTGTGAATCTCAAAGTCACTTCATGATGGGTTATTTATCATTTTTTAAAAATGACAAAGAAATAAACCTATTTCAAAAACATGTTTTTTTCAACTTGTTTTGATTTTCTATCCTGATTTTTATTTTTTGTTTAAGCCTTTTAAGCTGTTACTATTCTCTTGAAGTGGATTTATTTTCCAGTCTAATTTTCCCACTTGGTATCTAATTTTGGGTTTGGTGACTTACTTTCAATCATAACCCATTTCTAATATTATTACTTTTGGTGAGGTTGTGCATGGACTGATAAATCTCTTTGGTTATTTTTGAACTGGCAATAGTTGCATCATGTAAAAATTCATTTATTTTTTTAAAGATAGAATTTAAAAAAGTCAATCTTTATCTTTTGGTTTCTTTCATGCATTCCCTACCATCTTTCTCTAAGTTGCTACTGATATTCAGACAACTGTTATTATTTGCAATGGACTGTTCAAAATTTTCATTGGCTTCATCAAAAAAGACATGTATGTTCTTTTATGTATATGTGCTTGCTCCCTCAAGTGTCAGCTCAGATGACAAGGAAGAGCGACCCTCTTTATTTGAGAGAGAATATGGGGAGTACCAAGGGCCCTGGAAGTTCTGTGGCAGAATAGAATGGTTAATGTGAAACTGCTGGGAATGTCTGGGTAATCTGAGAAAGAGCACCTGGACAAAAGCCAGTTGCACAGCCAGAGGTGCAGCTGCAGCCAGTCAACACAGATGACCAACTGGTCTATCTTAGGGAAACCTATCAGTAGCAAAAAATGCCACCAGATTAGCTGTTAGCTTCTTTGATGACTTTAAGCCCTGCTCCTACAACAAGGTGTCATACCTTGTTAGAGTGTTGTTGTTGCTGTTGTCATCTCAGACTCAATTTCTAAATACATATTTTATAAAACCTGTGAAAACTGACAGGTTGCAAGTTAAAGCTGTGGAGCAGAATAAGGAAGACTTCTTACCTTGTCTGGTTTTATTCAGTTAAATTATTGCAACAGCAATAGCACTTAGACCATATCTCAGTGCTTTGCAACCCTCTCTAAGTGATTTACAGAGTCAGCATATTTCCCTCAACAATCTGGGTCCACATTTTACTGACCTTGGAAGGATAGAAGGCTGATTCATCCTTGAGCCTGGTGAGATGCAATCTGCCAAATTGCAGGCAGCTGGCTTCAGAAGTACTTGCAGTACTGTACTCTAACCACTGTGACACAATATCAGCGTTGAAAACAGTTAACTCCCCACATTATTTTATCCATCCCTGCCCAATTACCTCCACCCCACCCTAATCCATCCATTACCTAATTATCCACACCACCACCCCATGCCTAATTACACCACACCTAAGCTAATATAACGTTCCTCCCTTCACCCTACCTCCCATTAGTATCCTAAATAACAATGATCACTTCACCTCAAACCCAGCACTGTGTTAAAGCCAAACATTGCAAAAAGACACCCATCTGTATTATCTTAGTTCCAAGGCTACACAGCCCTTCCACATTCCAAAGTTGACTTCTGAGGCTGTGCTCATATTTTATTGAAAATGATCGGAAGAGCAATTCAGCACAGAGGCACTGAACTCCCAATTGAAAAAGGGGTGAGGGAAAGAAGAAGGGTCCCAAGATGGTGGCCGCTTCCAGGTGTCACTTGCCTACACAAGGGTACCAAGTCAATGAATCCAATTTCAATTAATTCCCTTGGAAGAAAGCTTGGGGTTTGGAGGGTTTGGAGGGTTAGTCAGTCAGGCCCAGGATTGGAGAGGAGCATCCATTTTCGGCCGGTTGTCAATGGTTAAGCCCCTTTTTGAGATGGGCCTGCTAGTGAGTATACAACAGCCAAGTCGTCTGGAGACAGGACGATGGCTTCTACCTCACTGAGATCATTGAGAACCCCTTGCAGGTCAACCAGGCAGTTGCTGTAGAACTCCATCCCAACGTCCATCTTCTTGGCTTCAACCAATGTGGGAAAGAAGTTCAGGTGGCCAAGTTTCTTGTGGACTTCGGAACCCCTTGACATTTCTTGCTGTCTGAAAAAAATGGATAAGGAAAGAGACTAAGCAAGAAAGACAAAGTGGTAATGAAGATTAAGTTGCAATTTTGCTGATGAACCAAACACCTGGTCTATTTAAAAGATGTTTTTCTAGTTTCAGTCTTTCTAATTTCCCCTTTATAATAGCTGTTTTGCCTTTTATTTGTTTATTTATTAAATCTGTTGATCACTTCAACCCATGTCATCTTCTGCAGTTAGGGAGAAACATATTTCTCAGGTGAAGGAATAGATTTCTCAGACAAGGCAAAGTATAACAGTATTAAGAAGTAATTTCCTGACAATTAGAACAATTAACCAGTGGAACGACTTGCCTCCAGAAGTTGTGAATTCTTCAACACTGGACATTTTAAAGAAGTGATTGGGCAACCGTTCATCTGAAATTTTAATTTTTCACCCATTCCATGTAGACAAGCCAATTGAATCTTGCTTCATAAACTGCAATAGGATAATATTCTGTCTTGTTGCTTCTTAAAGAGTGCAGGGTAGCCTTAGGATATATTCTCTGTCACAAACAATTCACTTCCCCTTTGCCTTCTGCCCCTGCCCCAAATCTGCTGCCTGAGGTAATTATTCTCCCACAATGTGCAAGAAGAAAAACATGACAGCAAAACAGGAAAATATCTAAGGTTAGGGGAATAGCATTCAGACCAACACAAATATATGTCCCTGGTGTTGACTTGATAATGGTGAACTAGACCTTTCAAAGACCCCATTTTTCCCCTGCTGTCTGTATAATGGCAGTTCAGTGGCAGCAGACTTAAATAAAGAGAAGAAGCAGAGCAATATTTTAAATCTTGCCTATGAAATAACTCTCAGCAAAGAAAACAAGACTAGGGATAAGAGGGTCAGACTGTTTTTACTGCCAGCTTGGTAGACGTCAACATGTCAGTTGTTTCCCCTATGGATTCTTAATGAAATTTGATGTGATATAATAAAGATGCTAGACCAGGCTTGGAAAGATTCAAGTCTTAGTTCTAGAATCTTAATGGCTATTGGCCAGACAGTCTCTTTCAGTCCAACCTTCTTCATAAAATAACTGATTTTGGCATAAAATGAAATACACATTTAAGCTGTGTTGAGCTGCTTGGGAAAAGGTAGAATACATTTAAAAAGGCACATATTAAAAAAATACAAAGAAAAAATAACCAGGCCATTTACTGATAAGCATGTAAGAATGGGAGTTTGCTTTTGAAAATATAACATTATAGCTGCCCTCTGTTTTTGTTTTGATTCCTTTCTTTTCTGCAACAAAAATCCTTGCTTGCATTCTCATCAATGTTGCTTTGCATTTTCAGCATTTCCTAGATAATCCATGTGACCTTGCTGAGAATTCTTGGAGCTGCACTGACAATATATCTATTGTGTATCAAGTTGTGGAGGTTTCTGCGAAGAACTTTCCAATTCTAAAGAAACAAGATGTTCATATTCACTAATCACTAAGTTTTCTAATGTTGTTTTGTTGTTGTTTTTAGTTATGGTACATTGAGACTATCTGGGCAAGTCAGTTAAGACATATTAAAATATCACATTCTTAAACTTGATGTGATACTTTAGCAAATTCCTGATTTCTAGAAGGTGGAAATAAGTTAAAAATAGTCTAAAGCAGCCAGAAAATTCAAAATTAAAGGAAAATCTAGTAAGTTTAGAAACTAGTAGAAAATAAGAGGGTTGTTGTTTTTTTTAAAATCTCTCATATACTTGAGAACAAAACATGATGAAGTCAACAACAGCTACATGTAATCACCTGGCCTTCTCAAAAGTCTTATGGAATAAAGTTCTGGGATCAAATGAATTTTCTATACAAAATATTTGTCTTAAGCACAATTTTATTTGATTGCTGTTGTGTGAAGGTTAACTAAACACTCTATAACAGGGGTGTCAAGCCCACATTGTGATGGTGTCATCACATGATGTATCGTGACTTTTCCCCCTTTGCTAAAGTGAGTATGAGTGTGGCCAGCGCATGATGCATCTTACCCTCAGGCCTTGAGTTTGACAGCCCTGCTTTATAACATAATTGAAACCTATTCCACCAAAAGTGTTTGCTTATCTAAAAGGAAACAGTTAATGTGGACTTACTCTTTATCATAGCAATCAATTATATAACCATCAACTCCAACTGCTAGTCCTTGTGCTCAACAGATGAAGCTGAAGCTCTTAATGGCTCACCAGTCCATGGAGGAAAGGGTAGAATTCCAGCAAAGATGTAGGGTTGACTGCTGAGTGCCAACCCTTTCTTGATCTAAAAGAAGTTAATGAATTCATTAATCAGTTAATGGCAAAGAAAGTCTTTAGGGACCAGCAAAACTGTTAAAACTTCTTCAGGACAGACTCTGGTTGTCATTGATCTAATGGACTAGAGCTATTGATTCATAGTTGGTTACCCTTGCTGGAGTTCTCACGGGAAAGATTAAGAATTTCATAGCATTAAGCATCATTGCCAAGATTACAATGTCTGCTAGCCCATCTTCAGTGTCAGTGTGATGGATACTATTTGTAGATCTCCCCAAAGTGTTGGGCTAAAATAAGGCTAATCAATTATATAGATGGAAAGTTGTGGCCAATGACATGGTTTATTCAAAGTCAGTTTTTAAAATATTCTGCATAATATTGGCTAAACAGTGAGGGGAGGGTACATAATTGCAAATATGTCAATCTTCTCAGCTATATCTCATATTTTCTGCAATGCTTTTAAGCATTCTCTTTGGTTTTAGTCCATAACAACAATACTGAATTTATCTCTATATTCAGGACACATCATCACTTGACCTTCTTTTGGAAGGAAGAATAGATTAATATCTAACTTCCTCTGAAACACTATTAACCAGGTAGATAGGTTAGAAGAGTTCAGCTTTATTGCATGTAATGTGGGCAACCTCCTTAGAGGCAGAAGAAAATGAAGTAGTAGCTAATAATCGATTACAAAGGGATATATTTTCTGGGGCAAGCCACAAAGTATAATGTTGCTGATATAAAATGACAGGTAGATCAAATAGTCTCAATTACTTCATATTGGAATAAGATGTTCATTAAGACTTTCATTTACTACAAACAATAAAAAATGATTGTAGAAAAAGAATCCCAGAAAGTCTCACATAGAGGATCATTTTAGAGTTTCTACATCACTAGGCTAAATAGAATTCTAAGGTACTCATATATATAGTACTTCTTTGCCTCTTGTGGATCTACAGTAGAGTATACATAGGGAGGTAATACAGTTCCAAAATTCTAATTCAGAAAATGCCACTTCAAACTGTAATAATCAGAATTGGAGAAATTATCCACCATCACCCCTTATTCAAAATATCAGGATGAGATGAGAAATTTTACTTCAGCTGTCTATCATGGTAATTCTCTAATTGCAAGGAGATTATGATGCAGTTCATCCTAATTTTTCCAATTTCTACTATCACTTTCTGATTAATTTGTTGATTGAAACACAGAGGTGGTATTCAGCGGGTTCTGATCAGTTCTGGAGAACCAGTAGCAGATATTTTGAGTAGTTCAGGGAACCAGCAAATACCACCCCTGACTGGGAGATTTTACAGTATCCTTCCCCTGCCATGCCCATCAAACCACAACCACAGAACCGTAGTAAAAAAAAATTGAATCCCACCACTGTTGAAACATAACTATGGATAATTAATAAAGCATAAATTTATTTGTTTATTCCAATAAGAGAATATTACTCCTGACACATAGATCACTGGATGTTTATCATCCCCAAATATACTACACTATATTCAACCTAGGCACATCTGTTATTTTCAAAATTGTAATTAGCAGACATCTCTAAAATAGTAATAGCTCAATACTGTAGTTATCAAATAAAAGTTAGACTCATTGAAGATTATGTATTGCCTCAGTAGGCTTTATCCTTAAAGCCAGATTATCAATATTTTAAATCATGTTTATCTAAACTGATATTATCCAGATATATTCAGACGGCAAGTCTCAAAATCCTAATCAGTTTACTTCTGAATGTGAACAGTTTTGAAAAAGCCTTTTGAAAGAAATGGTAACAGATAAAATGCACCATTATGGAAAAACTGAAGGCTGTCAGTGAACTTGTGGATGTCCTACCATAGTGCTGTTTAAAATTGAAGCACTGTGAATGGGATTATGGAATATTCACTGGAGGAGCAGCTCTATGTTAAAATGGATTCCCTAGTTCTTGATGCTCAGTATCCCAAAGAGATGGAAGCTCTTTATTAATCCTGTTCAACATAAAGAAATAGCTTTTTTAAAAAATTAGGAAATGATGCATTCTAATACTGTACTATGTAGATTTAACCAGCAAGCCCTTTTATACTCAAGATAGAAAGCCAGCTAATGATAGGTTAGGTGCCTTTCTCCCCCTTTAATCCCAACATTTGAAACATTTATTATTCTAAATTGCCTTCTGCACATTTTACAATAATTGAGACTAGTGTTTGGCTTGTTATCTCCACAGTTACTAACATGAATGCTATCATTACCCTGGTCATTAGCAAAATTGATGGGGTTGTCCGGAGTTGCCGGCTGCAGGCATGCTAGTGATAGGGCTTATGCGTAAATTAATCCTGATTCTCTTTGCTCTCCACAAAGATATATTGTTCTCTCTATTCCATGTTCTCAACAACCAGCGAGGAAAGTTATGCAAGAACTGAGCTGCTGAGGTAAACAGACAGGAGAAACAATTGGTCTTAACACACTATATGTTTGGAAATCCAGAAATTTTTTTTGAAAGGCAATAGCATTCTGTGTGTCTGCTGATAATTTCTTTCCTTCTTTAAATTATAGTCTCTTGTAGTGATCTACATACAACCTGACACTTTGAGGCTATTATGCAGTTTGTATAAACTGTAGGTATAATACCATAGGGATCTTCAATTTGTTATTAATTTATGATATTTTAGAACAAGATGGAGGGAATCATTACACACATGACTGAAGAATGATCTTATTACTACATTTAGTTTTAATTAAATATATGTGTGAGTAAAATTAAATCATTTAGATTTGACCATGGTTTGATTGATTTTGAAGTGGTCCCTTACTTCTATTGAATTATTTTAAATTGCACACTTACTCCCCAAAAGGGGCGGGGGGGCTAAAATATCCCAACCCTGCCCATATGTATAAAGTGACCCAGTTCAATTTTTATCACTATCTTACTTCCTGCAGCCCCTTATATGCTTCCCTTGAAAAAAAATTAATAGAAGGCACAGGTGGGTGAGGGGAATGATGACATAGATTTGAGACATATGACCATTTGTTTAATGGTAGTTGGACATTATGTTGGCCTTGAAAAAGTGACTTAAAAGTATCATTGCACTACCCTTGCAATCATGGGATTGCAATATGGATGCTTAGAAGCCAACTTGTATTTCAAAAAGTTGCAGCATCTTGATGCCATATGATGACAATTTGTGACTTTCCAAAATGGTTTTTGACAAGTAAAGTCAACTCAGAAAGTTGGATTTGCTTCACACCCATGGCAAAATGGGCAAAATAAAATCAGGTCCAGTGACTCCAGTCATATGATTACTTGCTTAAGTATTGCATCACTTAGTGATCAAAATTCCAATCCTATTTGGGATTATAAATCAAAGACTATCTGTTACAAAGACATTAAAGGGGTATTAGGCTGTGGGTATGCAATTGTGGAATTTGCATGATATATCGTCACATATCATATGATCAATACATATCATCCTTTTAGTATTGTTACATTTGTTGATGCTTATCCTTAACTTATTACTTATGCTTATTACTTTAACATAATGTGTTTGAACTAATTATGTACAAAATAGTATATGTAAGAATGAAAGGTATACAACCACACAAGGAATCACTGGCAGATTTTGTTCTCTCTATATCACAACAAAAGCCTTTTAACCTGCAGTTGTGTACTCTTAACATGGTTAATAAATTTATTTTCTGGGTTTACACAATACATTATCAACTTAAAAAATAATGCTTAATATGCTAACTCCTAACAAACACTGTCAAAGTCAATACAAATTTAGCTACATATGCTGTGCAAATCTATCTGCTAGGTTATTTTTATCTCATCTGATTAAGTATATTGTGAACCACTTTCCCTCTATTTTTCCAGATAAAAGTTTGCTCTGCAGCTGGCTTTCATCTAGTGCCACATGAATTTTTAGAGATTTTTTATCACATAAATTCATCTCTTCTTTTCTACCTATTTCTACTTAATATTCAGCCTGAAGAAAAGTTCAGGTGAACTTTAAACTTGCTTATTATTCTAACATTATAGCTGACCCTGATGAAGATACTATTTTATTATAGCTATTCTAATTGAGTTCATGACCTGCATTTATTATTAAATCAATTTCAGCTGTTGAGGAGATGAACACTGAAACTTGACAAAAAAGCCTTCATCTGGCTAATGTCCTAACTTGGTTTAATGAGGATAAAATAGCTATAAGCAGTGGTGGGATTCAATTTTTTTTACTACAGGTTCTGTGGGCATGGCTTGATGGGCGTGGCATGGGAAGGATACTGTAAAATCTCCAGTCAGAGGTAGTGTTTGCCGGTTCTCCAAACTACTCAAAATTTCTGCTACTGGTTCTCCAGAACTGGTTAGAACCTTCTGAATACCACCTCTGGCTATAAGCAATTACTTTGAATTTGGCTTTGAGTGGTACTGTATTTGATATGCTCTCTTTAAAGTATCCACACATTATATTTTTGTTTGAAAATATACGCATGACTTTATTTCTACAAACAATCAAAAATAGTTTACATTTACTCAAAATAAATGTGATTTCTCTTACAAAAACCTTTTTGTATAGTTTTTTTGACAGGAATATTTTTTGCCAATGATTTCTTCTGGAAAGTTTTTCAATTTTCTAGTCTAGCCATTTTGGAAGTCCCAGTGGCTGCCTATTAAAGCATCAACAAATCAAATTCTATTTAGCTTTTTGGGGAGCAGTTAAGGTTGGTCCAAAATAGGGGCCCCACCCCTGTGATATTAGAGCAAATGATAATTATTTGAATTATAAACAGAAAATTAAATATATCATTGTCTAGCTAATTGTTTTGTTCTGTGAAAAATGGTCCTTTATTCTAGCATCTTTTTTCTATCATTCAAATTTCAGCAATCTTAAAATTGTTATTTTCTGAGATATTTTAATTTATTTTTCTTTTTGTAAGATTTCCTTGCAAAAGACATTCTGGCCTGTAGCCTTGACAGGCTTGAATGGGTTCAGCATTTTAATTATTAATCCCTGGATGAAAACAATTCAGCGTTCTCTCCAAGATGCCATTAACACCCACTTCTCTTCCCCCAGGCTTGCTGTCACTGTCAGATTCCTCTCAGCAGCAAAGACCCTGGCCTGAGCTGGAGGTCCAGAGATAATTTTCCAGATGAGTGGCTTTTAATGGCCTCTCTAGATTTGCTTTCTGCATCTAGTCAGTCCTCTGACTGACTAGATAGGAGGAGGCGAGAAAGAAGGGAAGATGATGCAGTTGTTTCTTGCTGTATGAAGAATTATGAGGTTGACCTAAGAAGTGCTTCTGTAGTTAAAGCTGCTATAATGTCTGCTGCATGATTAATCTAGTTTCCCATTCAACATTAACTTAATTGTATGCCAAGGAAGATCAACAGTTTGGATCTTTTTCTTGTGCCTAGCATGTGATTTGCAAATATCTCACAGGTGGAAAAACCTACAAAACTACCAATTCTGTTGGTGAAGTGTTAAGTCCTGAGCAAGGAATGGAGACAAGACATCGAACGGTGACTTCAAATCTTTATTGTGAAATAAGAACAGAGCAAATACTTGGGCAGCAGCAGCTCTTTTATAGAGCTGGCTGCTGTCAAAACAACCAATGATTTGAGTTTACCGCTCTCACAAGCATCCAATCAGAGAGGCCCGTTAACAGCCAATTAGACTGGCCAGAAATGACCAATCATGACTCGCTATTCGCGGGCCAATGAGAAGTGCAGGATTACGAGCCTGCTGCAAAGTAAAGCTATTTAGGGTTGTTACTGATGCATTGGCTTAGTCCACAACACCCCTCCCCCCTAGGTTCCGTCTGAGGGGTGGGGTGACGTACTCTCATAAATAGGCAGGTCGCTTCACCTGTTTCCCTGACCTGTGCTATTCCACCGGTTTCTGTCCTGGCTCTGGTTACGATGGAATATCAGCTGGGCTGGATGGTGAAAACGGTCCTGCTGCTCCTTCGAATGGCTCTGGGCTGTTCTCCCTGCTTCCACTAGTGCTGTCTTCCAGTTCCCCGGATCTGCTGCCATCGCAGTGCTGTCACGCGGCGAGGCCACTCCCTGGCTCGGTTCTCCTTCTGGCAGTGAGTATCCCCTGGTTGGTTGTGTAGACTGCTGGGTTTCGATTGTTAAGTCATCTGTTATTTCTTTTTCGGCCTCCTCAATGTTCCTCCCCCCCCCCCAGTTAGAGATTCAGGGGCTGAGATAGGACTAGGTGCTAGTCTGGAATGGAGTTGGTCTATGTGGCGCTTCCACATCTTACCATCTGCAGTTTGTAGGCGGTAGGATCGGGGTCCCGTAAGTTGCATTATGGTAGTGGGGACCCACAATGGGTCGCCCGAGAAGTTTTTTGCAAACACGCGGTCACCTTCCTAGAATGATTGACACTTGCTGCTGGATCCTGGGGGTTGTTCAGACGTGTAATTTGGGTGGAGGCGATCGAGATGCGAGCGAAGTTTCCGGCCCATCAGGAGTTCAGCTGGGGTTCTGTTCATGGTGCTGTTTGGGGTTATGTGTTGGAGGAGAAGCATCCGGGTTATTTTGTCATCAATGTCGCCGTGGTCCATTTTGTGCAAAGTCTTTTTTACAAATTGAACCATTTGCTCAGCTCTACCATTGGCCACAGGATGAGCTGGCGATGTTAAGGCATGGCGGATGCCCTGATCTGCCAGGTACTGTTCGAATGGCAGGGCAGTGAATTGGGGACCATTATTGGAGACCAGGACATCCGGCAATCCATGGGTAGCGAATAGCTTATTTAGTTTTTTAGTGACCGCCTCTGTGGTGGTGCTTTTCATCTTATGGACCTCGAGCCAGTTAGAATAGGCATCCACTGTTAGGAGGAAAGTGTGTCCTCTTGTGGGTCCCACAAAATCGATGTGGATATGGGACCAAGGACCTCGAAGTGTTTCCCACTGAGTTGGGGGAGTTTTCTGACCACTGCTACAACCGCTTTCAGGAAAGGAAGTAATGGCCAGCTGGGGAGGAGAGATGCAGCTCTCCTCAACCCTGCAGGCAGTCTCCCCCTTCTTCACCACCTCTATGGGGTGGCTTAGGCCTGAAATCAGCCAGTTCGGGGTGTTCCAGCAGCGAACACGGATCGAAACCTCACAGAGAAAAGTTTTCGGTCTGTCACCAAAGAAGCTTTTTCTTTTGATATTGGTGCAAAAAAGAGCTTACTAGGTATAGGAAAGGAAGTTAGTATGCCAAAAGAAGATTGTCTATGAACAAATATTGAATTAGTGAGAGACTTCATATTGAAATGGATAAAGCAATGCAACAGAAGTGCAGTTACCAAATGATTCTGGCAGAACAAATAGTTAATAAAAAAGAATGTTTAATAGCAATAGAGAAATATGATTGTTGAGTATAGTGGAAGAGAGCCCTCTGCATATCTGGGATCTGGTACTGATGTAACGCTTAATTTATATCCGCTTCAGCACTTTTCAGTGATGTATAAAGTAATAGATTGACAAGAACGTGCTTGATGCCTTTTTCCTCATCACCCAACTGCAGAAATTAAGAAAAGGGTTCACTGCTTGTCACCTTTTCCTTAAAATAATAAGCAGCACAGAAACAGCAAGAAGCTGTAACAGTAGGATCATTTGGGAGATTTATTTTCTTTGCTTGTATCATATTCTTCTTGCAGCTCAATTGTTTCCAAACATCTAAAACACTTAGTCAGCTGTGAAGTAGCCTGTAAGAATTAAATTCCTTCACAAATGCAGTGTCTTCTAATTGCACTGTGACAAAGCAAAATAACAGCTTCTGGTTTAGTTAAATTATATTCTCTTTATTATTATTTTTCTCTACTTCTTCTTACAACTAAGAATAATAAAAAGCCCTCCTGCCCCCCAAGGCAGGCAAAGCAAGTCATGGATAGCTGAAGACTGCTTTCTAAATAAGAAAGGGAATATGGCAGATCTTAAAGTAGCCACAGCCATGAATGGGTCTCATTCTAATAATTTATTTTTAATGCTTCATTGTCTTTAACTGTGCAGCTCCCTCCAGGGTGTTTGCTTTGAGATTGCAAGATAATTACATCTCAGAAACCAGGCTAATTACAGTTAACAGTCTGAAAACTGAAGGTGCCCATTTAGCCCTCCCACCATTTTTTTCCACCAGAATTCTTCATGATTGCTTGTTAAAATGTGCAGCATCAATTAGGAAACCAATTTAGCAGAAGTGATGAGGAGCAGTCTTTCCTCTTGGGTTCACATCCTGATGGGCACTAGGTGGAGACATTCAACCTCCTATTGGGGCTTAAATACAAAAGCAAATAGCAGAGACAGCATGATTTAGGAAATAGCTAAAAAGTCAGAAGTGATGCTTCAAAGCTTTGACTTTGCAAAAGATCTGCAAACTGTAGATTTGATGTTTTATTTATTGTAGATCATGGTGTGTGGAATATATCGTCTATCTTTTTTGATGCCTTGAAGTCAGTGTTGACTTTTGGCATCTACCTAGACTGACTCCCTGCAGTTTACTTTGCAAGGTTTCAGAGTTGGTTTGCCATTGCCTCCTTCCTAGGACTAAGAGTGACTGGTCCAAGGTCATCCAGTTTCTTCCTGCCTAACGTCTAGAACTCATAGTCTCCCAGTTTTTAGTCTGGTGCTTAAGATCTCACCAAACTAGCCCTTATTTTCTACTTTACTACTTGCATTTTTTAAATTATCCCTTGGTTTATTTATTAGGTGTACCCATGACCCCTCTCTCCCCTTCCCAAAATACTTTGGTATAAAATGTGACTGTTCTGAGCCGCAGCATATTGAAAATTCTGGTCATTAAAAATACATAAAATATAACATTTTGATTTCAAAATGGGGCATTCAAAGTGTCCCAAGCTCAAAATAAAACCAAAAGTTTTGTTGAGTTTTAAACACATGGCATAAATCACATTCAACTTAAAAGCTCTGGTGGAAAGTTTTGAGAGTGAGAAGGCTGTTTTATTTCAAATAAGACAAAACACATTTTTATTCACAATCTTCCAAGCTTTAGCTATTTCTTTGCTTAGTTGAAGTCATGATGATTCTACAGCTAGACAAAACCCTTTAACTGATCTTAAAAACAATACAAAGGCTCTCTTTCTAGATCATTTCAGAGAGTCCACTCTCTGCTTCTATTTTTATTGCTTATAATCCATTTTTTAAAAGACTACATTTTCGTTTGGGCAACTTGGATCAGGGGCTAATTTAATGTAGTTCTCGCCTCCATGATCAAGCCAATAGTTGTAAATTGTTAATAAGTTGTGGTGGAAAGTGTATCCCTAAAGACTTTATTAATACTGAGCAAAAAAACATGAAGGGGAAATTCGTTGCAACATGATAAGCAACTGTATCTGCATTCTATTGGGCACAGCTAGGCTAAAAATAGTCATCAGATTCCTGCACTGAAAATAATCAAGTATGATTTTTCCTGTGTAGTTGTTGGGTTTTAAAAACAAAATGATGGCATGAGAGCACAAAACAAAGAAAAACTGGTTAATCACTTAAAGGACCAATCAGAGCATTCTCTCTCAATGGCCATTTTTTGTAAAAGCTGGAGGAGAATTCTTATACCAAGATTTATTTGGACAGCAGTATACCTCACAAGCCAGAAAAATCTGTGGAAATAGTGTAATAAAACTCAAAGGGCTATTCCACTTATTAACTAGCTTCTGAACCCAATCCTTTCTTAATTTAGAAGTGAAACAAATCAGAAAAAGAATCTTATGTGACCAGCTAAGCTTATGAAAATGAGGTATTGCAAAGAAAAGCTTTTATGATTTTCAGTGCCTCTGAATGTTGCATAGATCTCATAGACATCTTCAGAAAGGGTAGTATCAACAACACAATGCTTTGTTTGAAAGTTCCCCACATTCAGCAAGAAAACATGCAAAACTATTGCCTCGTAATAATCTAAATGGTTGTTAAGGATTGTTAGATGGAAATACTTCCAGTTACTCTAATAGGAAATGAATGGTTAATGATTGGTAACATCCATCATAGTAGCAATTTAGTGAACAGGTGACTTTCCATTTCTTCCCTCAATGGCAGCTATTCTGTGTGTGAATATCCAAGTCATACTTCTCATAGTTCCAAATACTCACACCTAGCTCTATATGGGGCAGCAAAGAGGAACTAGAAACCTGCCATCTACAGTCACGTACATATTTGCAGGTCAAGTCTGGCAGCTCTAATTGTGCAGCAGCATATAAAAATTAGATTAAGTTAGATTAAGATGTTATATAACATCTTCTAGTGATATGGACTTTGAATAATAAAGAACAAATTAGACATTTAATGGAATATCCAACTATTTAGTTTTCTGTTGTATTTGTAAATATGGCCAAAACCAATACAGAGATTCTTAAGGATTACAGAGGTTTCATAAGATTAACCCTCCTCTACATATGTTGAGAGTTTCTAGTCAGTATGTCCCAATACATCTGAGAATGTTGTGCCAATATTTCCTTACTGAATCCCAAGGACAATTATTGCCAACAATTTCTAAGATACCACTGAATGGAGTAGCTGCTTGCCACGAAATAAAACTGGGGGGCTCTGGAAGGGAATTAATTCATCAGAACAGAAAACATACCTGTGAATGGCTAAGGGAAAAGAGAAATTATTTTTATTTGTTCATAGAGGAGTAAATAAAATCATTTCAGGAGTCACAAAGTTATTCATTGTGTGAAGGGAGGTGGTGCAACTGAATATCAAAAGGCTGAATATTATCTTTGGCAGGATTAGTGGACACCTAAGGCATTTCTTTTGCAGATCCATCAGATGTGGGGGTTGATTAATTTTTTGGGATTAATTTCTGGAGTTGATCAGAGATTAACAAGATATCTGTCTGAAGAAAACAGTGTTCTTCTGTTTCCTGATCTATCCACCCAATTACAAAACAGATGTACAGACCTGGGGGAGAATTAGGATATCCTCTTTGCATCCAGCAAGGGAATCAAAAGCTTCTTCCTTCCTTTCACCTAGATTATATATTTTATCGAAAAAAGAAATCTTTTTAAGAAAGAAGGGATCTCAAACTTAGCAGTTGGATGATTGTGCACAGGATGCCCAAAAGCTGGTGGTAAAGAGCAATTCAATGCATAGGGAAGGATATAGTATACTTAGCTATGAAAATGGGTTTTTCCAACTAGTCAGTATGAAAACTGCTCTTTAAATCAAGCAATTTGAACTATTTGTCTCCCCTCCTTTTCTTTCTATTCTATCCTTCTTTTGTGCCTTTAATAAGATAGATAGCAGATAAACAGAGGAAGTGTCAGAAATATAGGATAAAATGCTATTTGGGAAGGTTTTTTTGGCCTAAGAGTAGATTAAAATTATTTAAGTAATGAATAGCAAGTCGAAGCCACAATACATTTTAATTTATTCACCTGCTATAATACTGCAAGGCACCACTGAAAGAAATCTGAACATTTGTATACAATTCCTCTCTTCCCCTACTGGATATAGTTTGGTAAAATTTAGTCTAATGAAGTAACTCTGATTTTTCTTTTTAAAAAATGGACAATCACAATAATCTAAATAACGATAGAAAAATATTAAATAATTCAAGACTATTTGATAGAGAGATGATAGTTTAAACAAAAATATAATTTGCACTACACTCAGTGCAAATATCCATATTGGTTCCATGAACATTGAATGATATCATTGTAGAGATAAAAAGTTTGGACTGATGGACCACAAGAAAAATAAACTATGGATTTCTTCTTTAAAGAAATCAGCCTTTCCACTTCATATGTCATTGGCAGATATCTGCTTAAAAAGTAGTAGATATGTATCAAACAAATGTCATTTGAATATGAGTTATCAGCACTCTTAGAAAGTCATGCCTTTGCTAAAGTTCCACCAATACTGAAGACATTTCTCTGAAGCTTGGGACTGTCAATGGCTAAACTTTTGAATCAGTTTCTCTCAATTTCTCTTTTTCTTCAGTCTAACAATTCTAATTTCTTTCCATTTTTCCATGTTTTCATTCTAAATTAGTTTTGCCCCATTTCCATAATCTGAGAGGGAGTTTTTAATGCAATAAATACTTTTTTTATTAAAAAATATATATACATATTTTGTTCTGGTGTTCCACTCCTTCTCCACATTAGGTATCCAGACTGTGGTTAATCAGGAAAAGCAGATCAACCTAGTACATCTATTAGATTCCTCCTTGTACCAAAGAACATAAACTGTCACCCTGATTTTTTGGATAAGCTGGCCTGCTTTTGTATGCTCAGTCACGGTTTGGAAGCCATTGCTAGTATTCTAGCTCCCAAATCTTGCATTTCACTATTTTGTCCTCTTCAAATATGCATTTCAGGACATTGCTACTCCAGGAAATGACAGCTGAAAGGTATGGTTGAAAGCAAGTTACACCAGTGGGAAAAGAGAGAAATGGAGAAATGTATAATAACTGAACTCCTATTTAGGTTCAATGTGGAAGATGCAGGAAAAAAAAAAGTTCCTTAAAGATGATTTATTTTTAAATTTAGAATTTCTGACAGTCTCCACCAGCCCTCTGTTGGAACTATGAGATTTCTATATCCTGTCCAGCAGTAGATGAAGGAATTCTCCCATTAGTTTTCTTGCTTATTATACAAGGTCTATGAGCACAGTATAATCAGTAGAAATTTAGAAAATCTGTAGGAAAAAAGGGAGTTTTAAAATACAAATATTAAAAATAACACCACAGTCACAGTGTTAAGTCTTGAGCATGGGCTCAAGGAACGGAGACGAGACATTGAACTGTGACTTCAACTCTTTATTAGTTACTTCAGAACAGAGCAAAATACTTGGGCAGCAGCAGCTCTTTTATAGAGCTTGCTGCTGTCAAAACAACCAATGATTTGAGTTTACCGCTCTAACAAGCATCCAATCAGAGGGACCCGCTGTCAGCCAATCATATCGGCCAGAAATGACCAATCACGACTCGCTATTCACGGGCCAATGAGAAGTGCAGGATTACGAGCCTGCTGTTAAAGTAAAGCTATTAGGGTTGTTACTAACGCGTTGGCTTAGTCCATAACACACTGCAATAGTTTAATGGACTTTCTATAAATTAAGAGGGAAGAGACAATTCAGATCTTCATGGTCCATCTATTGCACCAGCAGCTAGAACTGAAAAGACACGCTTCCATGATCTCTCCAGGTGGTAATCCTGGAGAAGAGATCCATAGCAACCTTATCCGTTGGATTTTATTGGATAGGCAGATCTTATGATATGTGTTTCCCTTCTTCATTGGACATTTCTTCACTGTTAACTTTAAGTGCCATTCACCCATCATTAAGTTAGTAAAAATTAATATTAAATGTGTTGCGCTTCGTTTCTGATCCCTGTCCTGCCTTTCTGTTGTTCTTGGCATCTGTTCTCCCTCACTGATGAATTATAGTATCCCAATTATTCACATGCAGGGTATGGTAACTGATTAATTCTTTCAACTCTGCTTCTCTTCCTCTCATTGAGCATTTCCAGTTAACAGGAAAACATTCACCAATCATGACAGTGATGGACGAAAGGGATAGGATTTAATGACTGATGTTCTGTGTCCTTTCTCTTGATAAATATTATTTAAGCACTGGGAAGTGAATAGAATTACAAAGAAAATTTCCTCTTTCTCATACACACATCTTGCACTAATGTACAGAGAGCACACTAAAGCATCACTCATGTATTCATGCATGACTCTGTAACTGTGCAGATCCACTTTACACAGCAGTAACCCAACACCAATATTTCTATGAAAGCACAAAACCTCCCTTCCCTTGCTTTCTCCACAGAGAACAAAAATACAAAACAAGAGGATATATACTAGGATTCTTCTGTCACTTTAAAACACCTCCTCCCCCCCCCCCAAAAAAAAGCACTTTCCAGAATTGTTTTACATGCCAAGTTATGCTTAATGGTTTTGAAAGAAAACTGAATGGTGAAAGGAAGTGAAACACAAGTGGATAGAGGTGTGCCTACCTCAGTCTGAACCAACTAATAAGTGCCCAACTGTTTTCAAACCTAGAGATCACTAGTCCACCACCAGGTGGGATAGATGTGTCATGAGGAACATACATGGGTTTCAGATGGATTTGGCTGAAAGAAACAGTGTGATACTATATTCTAGTTTTCTTGTTTTATTTAACTTAAAAGACAGTGAAAAGTAGCTTCAGTTTCCCAGCTTCCAGCTATGCAAGTGATTTACAACTCATTAATTGCTTTGTATTTCACAGTGAACACTTCCCCCTCCATCCAAGCACAGCAGCCTATTGTAAAAATACAGGAGACCATTTTTTAAAAATTCCTTCTGCATTTTGACTTAGCTGGAAGTCATTTTAAACATGGACACTGTTGGAAGGAAATCCACCTGGTTCAGTTCCAAGCTGAGAGAGAGGCACTGGAAAGGCTGGAGGCTGACTGGAAAGAAGCTTACTTATTGGTAAACAAAACCACCAGGGTTTCTGGTTCTGGTGCAGCTGACAAAATTGAGTTTAGAGTGGGTGGGTTTTTATACCTTCTGGATTCCTATGGGCCATGTAGGGATCATGGCTGGCTCTATAGGCAAAAGGGGAAATGGAAATCCTAGGTGTTTGAGCTAATTTTATCAACCTATTGTTATCTGAGTCTTGACCCAGTATTTGTAATGGATTACCAAATCTACATTTTTAAAAGCTGGCTTCCTCAGTTTCTGCCTGGGGTAGGGAAACTGGGATTGATTTCTGCCTCCCTTAAGGTTTTCTTTTTAATTTCTTTTTTAGAGGAAATATTCTATCTTGCCCTTTTAATATCCCCCAAAATATTTCATTCTTCGGGGGGGGGGGTTGGTTTTCCACAATACCTCAACAAATTATTATATGAACTTAACATGTAGGTATGCTTGGCATATATTATTCCTCTATGTTGCTAAATAACTCATCTTTAAAGTGCTTACTCACTAGCTTGACAATTTTTATCTCTCAAACAGATAATCATAAAGTTGGCTTAGGTCCAGTTGGTGACCTCTAACAAGTAAATCTCTGACCTTCTTTTGTCATTCTATCTTCTGTATTATGCCCACTATGTGTATGAATAGCTTAGTAATTCATCCCATGGTGTTTTTTTTTATCTCTTGGGTGAGTCTTCCCTGAGATCTGTAGACACTTCCAGAATTTTGGATCACTCACAAAAAATAGCAGTGTAGCATAGAGTAATATAGTGTAGGGTAGGGTAGGGTAGAGTAGTGTAGAGTGGAGTAGAGTAGAGTAGAGTACAATATAAATACTACCATATGTATTTTAAGATCACTAGTTACCCTTATCATAGATTAAAATTGATAGTCCAGCTGAGTTGTCTAAATCTATGTTACTGTTTTGAGCTATTAGCCATTACCTCAATTTCTAAGCTTTTCTTCAATAATTTTCTGGATCTTTTAAGATTTTCTCCTTTGATCCATAGCTATTTCTCCTTCATTTTCTATAATACTACTACATGTCCTAGTATTTCTAGTATTCTATTTCCAGCTTCATTTTAACTAAGGGCAAGATAGATTTAGGACAAAAAGATGTTTGGTACCTTCATAAATCCATGTACAGAACAACCACTCAAAACAGGCTCATTTCAAAGTAGCAAAGTATAACAGATCTTCACACTTTGCAATTGCTATTAAGGTTATCACCTTAAGAAGAAAATATTATTTTAACACTGGAGTCTCTAAAGTAAATTTTCAGTCTATTGCAATCATGTGCTGGGCCCAATGGCAGGAAAAATATTACCAATTTGTTTTTTGTACAGTGGTTGTCTCTAGATATGGAAAGGTCTTTTATCCTTTAGAGAGACATGCCTGTTTCTGAATAAAATAAAAACAGTAGGAGTAGAAAGATTTCTAGGAAATGGAAAAATTCTTCTTTGGAGTGGGAGAAAGAAACAGAGGAAGGCATGTCCCACTCCAGTTGAAAAATTAAATAGAGGACAATATGACAAAAAAAGGCTTTCTAAAGTGGTCCTATACATTGCAGAAAAAAGAAAAAGAAAATGTCAGATATTTTTCAGACATTACAAGGCAAAACTCAGTTCAACAGAAGACTCCCAATCATTGATAACTGTCTGCATTGCAAACTAGCCAAACTGATTGCTACTTCCAATATCCAGATCCATCTTACAAGCAGAGTGGTTCAATCCTGTATCTTTTAATCTGTGTCCCATGAATTCTCTGCATGGTTCTTGGTGGTCTTGAAGCTGTGCTATTACATAATTCCAACTCTGATCTAGAATTCCCTGACTCCTTTACTTCTTATATTCCCTCCCCCTTCTCCAGGATTTTTCTTCTCATAGAAATGTACTGGTAATCGAAGTATTGTTGCTGTTAGTTGCAAAGTTGTGTCTGACCCATCATGACTCCATGTACAATGTTCCTCCAGGCCTTCCTGTCCTTGACCATCCTCCAGAGTCAATTTAAGCTCACACCGACTGCTTCAGTGACACCATCCAGCCACCTCATTCTCTGTCGTCCCATTCTTCTATTGCCCTCAATCTTTCCCAGCATTAGGCTCTTCTCCAGTGAGTCCTTCCTTCTCATTAGGTGGCCAAACTGTTTGAGTTTCATCTTCAAGATCTGGCCTTCTAAATATCAGTCAAGGTTGATCTCCTCTAGGACTGACAAGTTTGATCGCCTTGCGGTCCAAGGGACACGTAGGAGTCTGCTCCAGCATCATAGTTCAAAGGCCTCAATTCTTTGGCACTCAGCCTTTCTTATGGTCCAACTTTCATAGCCATACATTGCAACTGGGAAAACCATAGCTTTTACTGTACACATTCTTACTGGTAGAGTGCTGTCTCTGCTTTTTATTATGTGGTCTAGATTCAGAGACTGCCTTCCACCCTCCTTTGATCAACATCAGTTTGCTTACAGAGCAAACCGATCTACAGAGGATGCTGTGCCCATCACACTTAATAGAGTGCTGAGTCATCTGAAGAACAAACAGAGCTATGTGAGGATGCTCTTTGTGGACTACAGCTCTGCGTTTAACGCTATCATGCCAGATATACTAGTAACCAAACTGTATAATCTGCAGGTCCCCACCCCCAAGTGCTCCTGGATTAAGAACTTTCTGACAAACAGATCAGAGACTGTTAGACTTGGTCCCCACCTTTCTTCCACTATTACACTCAGCACTGGTTCCCCCCCAGGGTTGTGTCTTGAGCTCCCTGAAATATGCCTTGTATACCTTTGACTGCTCATCAAGCCACACAACAAACACCATCATAAAGTTTGTGGACGACACCACCGTGATTGGTCTCATCTCCGGAGTGGTGAAATGGCATATAGGGCAGAAGTAGAGAACCTGTCTGTCTGGTGTTCACAGAACAATCTGTTACTGAATGTCCATAAAACCAAAGAACTGATTATGGACTTCAGGAAACATGGACAGGACCATGCCCCACTCATCATAAATGGAGAATGAGTGGAAACTGTCCCTACGATCAGATTCCTTGGCATCCATATTTCAGCTGATACCTCCTGGTCCCCTAACACCAAGGCCAGAGTAAGGAAGACTCAGCAGCGGCTGCACTTCCTGCGGGTTCTCAGGAAAAACTCTTGCCATAGCTTTCTTCCCTAGGAGCAAGTGTCTTTTAATTTCTTGGCTGTAGTTCCCATCTGTGGTGATCTTGGGACCCAGGAAAACTGAAGTGTACTTTTTTTTTTTAAATTCTGTGAAGCTTCTACAAAGTAAATAAATATCACATCAAAGGATTATGCTTTGTTATGCAGTATAATAACTGCTTTGTCCATTATTTTTCATTAAAAGATTCTAAAAAAATAAATGTGAATGTACCAAGAGCTTGTGGGAATACTAGTGCCCACATTGCTTACCAATGACTATTTTAGCTTGATCACTTCAGATGTCTGTTTCTTCTCTACCCACCTCTTTGGTAGACAGTATTAATGAGAAATGCCCTTACATGATTTTAACTGTTGTTATGAAATGTTATATCTCTCATTGATGTACCTATTGTGTCCTAAGCATGTGTGTGCATATATGTGTGTGTATATATGTGGGATGTCCCTGTTCATTTGACTGTTCATTTTCCATTCTTTTCCAATAGCTAGACTTGTGCCCAGGCAAGTGACAAATCCATCTTTTAGAGATCAATTACAGTGTCTGGCTGCAAACCTTCAAAATCCAATTATCTCCAAATAAATTTTAAAAATGAAAAATAGAAGCAATCAAATGCATAAATCAAATGGGAAATGGTTCAAACATTCAAATAATCAGAGGAATTTTAACACCATTTTTATTTTTCCATCCCAATGCTGTCAATTATTTATTCCATTGCACTGTTATCATTCCAGTTTATCTTTGTTTTGCTCTGGAATAATCTGATCTATTTGAGTTTGCCTAATCGTTCTAATTTCTTCTGGCAACCTGAAACTCAATACTGCCCTAGCTGGGATTAATTGAACATAACAGCATGAGTGTATCATGCACCCAGTTTTCTAACCCATGTGCAATCATGGATCTCTTTTACATGATGGAAAACGACATCTCCTGTCTGTAAGATTTCAACAGTGTCCCTTTCACATAGTGCTAGCAGACAATTTAAATTATTTTCTTCTTCATTTAAAAATGCTAGTGCATTGATCATTCTGAATGACAACAGAAATTCATTAGAAGAAGCTTATCCTACAATTAGATCAAGTGAAAATGCTGAAGTGAGGATGCTGAGAAGATATTGAGCATTGTGAAAATGTAAACCAATAGAGATTTTATGGTGTTAAAGACTGACATATTTTTTATAGCATAAACCTTTGTGTATTACAACTTATTTATTTTAGATACTACCTGACTATTTGGCTGTCTGCTGCTTTATAAAGGACCCTAATCTGGTGGGATCTTCACTTGGTGTGACTTCATCACAAAGACCTACTGACCACATGAAGCCCTTATAAATGGAAGAATACTACAGTGGCCTCCCCTAAACTCCACTGAAGATGTTACCTAGCCTTTAACGAAACATTCAGAAACCAGCCCACACGCTGGGACAATGAAATTTTATCCTCATTTTCTTTTGTATTTTGGTATCTTATATTATTAATAAATAAATAAACAAGAAAACAAAGAGGGGAAGAGGAACCAAACAATTTATATGGATTTGTGTAGTCAAAACAAAGTACTTTCTCTTGGGAACCAAGGACATTCTCATACTTGGTTGGAAGAGAGCAGAGTGATGCCACCTGGTTGTCAGTCTGCACAATGATTGGACCATATAACTGATAGTTTTGAGAAAGTAGAAAATCTTTTACTTTTATTAAAGTGAAAATCACAGGAATTTCAGAGTCGGTTTTCATCAAATACGTGCCAATATGATATTTCCAATCAAAGAAATCTTTTTTTTTTTTAAACAAATTTTATTAATTTTACAGAGAACACAATAAAACATAAACAAAACTAAAAGATCTTTTCTGAAGGTTGTCTGATCCCGGGTTGAAACTCTTCACACAGACACAAATTCAAACATCATATTCACTTTATATATCCTTCCATATCTTATTATCATTTTCTTTTATATATATATATATAAACCATTTTTATCCATTTTATATAAACAATGCACAAGGCATAACAGCTTATAAGTTCTTTTCTAAGAAAAAATAATAAAAGAAGAAAACCAATAGAACATAACAATTCCAAATTATAGTATCAATACTTTGTCTATTTAACTTCATATCTTATCCCAACTTCTCCTTTTCATCCAAATTATTTCTTATTAATTAAATTTTTTTTTGCCTTTTTTCAATATACAACATCCAAAAAAAAAACCATAACAAAACCTTTATATATCCTTTCATATCTTATTACCATTTTCAATAATATTCTTTGTCTGTTCTATTTCCAACTATCCATTCATCTTTTTTCTTTTATTATACTTCTCCTATACACCAATTGGAGTAACGTCTATAACTCATTACCCTAACTTAAAAGTACTTCATATAACAATATTTCTTGGGATTCTGTTTAAAAGATTCTAAAATTACACAATGAATTTTATACTCTAAATACACATATAAAAACCACAATCTTATGTACCCTCCAGAATCCCTCTTTTATCCTAAATTAAATTCACCCATTGTCTCTGAATAAACTTTTTTTCTTTAGATCTTGCTTCCCCCCATTGAGGCTTCTCCTCCCCCCCTTTCTCTCTTGCTTATTCTTCTCCTTGCCCTTTTTACCCCTTTGTCTTTCCTCCTCCCTTTTCTTACTCCCTTTCCTTTGCTTTCTAACCTTGCCTCCACCTTTCCGCTCATTTTTCTCTTCTTTGGTTGTTTTTATAATTCTTAAAATCCCCTTTTTCTTATCCTTTTTCTCCTCCTCCCCGGAAAGAACCCATTGTTCATCAAAGATGGCTTCTTCTTCCTCTTCTTCTTTGTCCCAGTCCTTCTGCTGCATAGTCAACTTTTCATAAGTACATAACGCCATTTCTAAGAATTGAAACAAAGTGCCCAAAGTATCTTCTTTTTTATATTTTTGATATTCAGTCTTTAGTTCATCCACAAGCGATGCCATTATGAAAAAAGAAATTTTTCCCAAAACAACCACAAATATTTTTAATCAAAAATAATTCAAAAAAAAAATTCCAAAAATTAATACTTTTCTTCCTTCTTCTCTTTCTCTTTCTGGGGTTACTGTTTAATCAAAGAGGTCCAATTACCATATACCTTTCTTTCGGATTCTAGGCAATCTCCTCCTTTTTCAGCTTCTGCTCCAATTTTTTTTCCTCTCCCTTCCCACTTTCAATATCAATTTTAAATAATCAGAAATCCATACCTCCAACAAGGGTTTTCCAATTTCTTAAGTTTTTCAATGTCCAAAAACCCTTTTGTCCCTTAGCTTCAACTCTCAAAACAATTCACTTTCAATGTCCAATATGTCCAAACATATCTGCTGTTTCCATGGGGTGGGAGAGTGAAGAAAAAAAAAAAAGTTCCCTTTGACAGCTTCTCCGCCGCTTTCGATCTTCTTAGGGATACAATGTATCCTCCAGCAATTCAAACAGCTCAGTTCCAACAAATTTGAAAGATGTTACTTGACCCGGCTCAGACAGCACTTTCACTCTTCTTACTTCCTCCAGCGCAATCTTACCCGGTTGCTGGCTTCTTCGTGGCAGCCATTGCTGACCGCCACTCCACTGCCTTGGGAAAAAGGGGTTTTTCTGGAGGAGGAGGGGGTCTGCGACACCCCCAACCCCCTGTCCGACTCCCCTCTCTCTTCAGCTGTCCCTACAGGGCAGCCATATCCCCCTGACCCATCTGGATCGGGGGTACCTCGACGGCTAGCACAGCAGGAATCGCGAGCTGTCACGAATTCCTGCTGCCCCGAAGCCACGCGAAACCGGAAACCCCAATCAAAGAAATCTTTGAAGAACTCAGTTGCCTCAGAGCCTTGCTTGTGATCAATTTATGACTAGGAACTCAGAGAGACAGTACTGTTGCAACTTAAATGGTCATTGAACAAGGCAGTCAGTAAGTAAGGACCATCTGTTATGTCTTTTTATTGAGGTCTCTAGGCACATCTCTTTCTTCTTTCTTCTCAACTCCCAAGTATTTCATAGGCTAAAGTATAGTGGCCAAGGAGAAGATTTAATTTTTCCAAATCCTTAAACTCACTGAATTATGGCAAATTGGTCAGGGTTCTTGCATGTTTGTTCTAAAATCAGAACAAAATAATTTAAAAAGTGCTTAAATCATCTCTATTTACATGCTACTATGTACAGTGTAGCTTGACCATAAATCATTTGAACCAACTGGGATAATAGTCCAATTCTAGCTGAAATAATTTCATGTTTTTTTAAATATATTTTTTGTTATATACTTGGACATGGGTCGGAGTAAATGGAGACAGCCTCTGAATAGTGACTTTCAGCTCTTTATTAGCATAGTGACTTCTCCAAACAACAACAATGAACCCTGCCTTATATAGGCAACCATTGTGAGAATTGTCCAATAGCGAGCTATGAACGCAAGTACTTTAAACCAATAATAATCCTCTGTTAAGGGGCAATCGGATTCCTAAGAACTAGCCAATCTGATCTGGCCGCCTAACAGCCAATCAGAAGTGCAGGGCCAGAACCCTGCACTTAACCTCAAGCTCATACTTTATTAACTATGGTACATACATAACACCCCTTCCCCCTGGCTTCTTAATTATGGTGTAGTTATATAATCCTTTAAGTAGGATGGTTGTCTTTTAAGTCTTTCGGATTTTCATTGGACTGGTTGATTGCAATCCTGTTGAGGTAGATTGTTGTTTGGCAGTGTCTCTGCTTCTTGTTCAGGTGCAATTTCTTGTGGTGCAAACAATTCTCCTTCCTGCTCCATTTCTTGAGTCTCACTTGATTCGTCGCTCTCTTCGAGTAGGTTCCTTGGAACGTCATCTTCTTCTTCTGTACCTCCCTCCCCCTCGGTTTGGTCATGGGGGAGTTGTTGACTGGCCATTATGAGTCGTGACCATAATTGGTCGATATGCTGTTTCCACAGTCTATTGTCACAGCATTTCACTACGTAGGATTTGGGGCCGGTCACTCGTACTACCGTTGCCTCTATCCATAACGGGTCGCCTGATAAGTTCCGCGTGTAAACGCGGTCTCCTACCTGGAACGTGCGACAACGGCCACTGGATCCTATTGGCTTTTCCGGTTCATAAGCAGGGTGCAACCGGTTGAGGTGGGAACAGAGTCTTCATCCCATCAGTTGTTCTGCGGGAGTTCTGCCGGTGACGCTATGTGGAGTTATGTGTTGCAAAAAGAGAATTTGGTTGACTTTGTCATCGATATTGTCATAGTCCATTTTTTGCAAAGTCTTTTTAACAAATTGGACCATGCGTTCCGCTCGGCCATTGGTCGCAGGGTGCACAGGCGAGGTGAGCGCATGGCGGATGCCGCGGTCAGCGAGGTACTGCTCGAACATCAATGCTGTGAACTGTGGCCCGTTATCAGACACCAGGACGTCAGGCAATCTGTGGGTTGTAAAGAGTCTATTTAGGATCTTAATCACTGCCTCAGAAGTTTTGGCCGTCATACGATGAACTTCTAACCAATTGGAATATGCGTTGACTGTCAGCAGGAAGGTACATCCTTGGGTTGGTCCCGTGAAATCCAGGTGGATTCTGGACCAAGGTCCACGTGGCGTTTCCCATTCAGTAGGCATGGCTTTTGGTGGGGCGTTGCTGGCTTGTTGGCAACTGGTACACGCTTTGACCCACTGCTTGATTTGCTGGTCCATGCCCGGCCACCATGCGAAGCTTCGTGCGAGTGCTTTCATCTGCACGATGCCGGGGTGGCCCTCGTGCAGGGTTTGTAGTAACGTCTTCCGGAGTCGTTCTGGGACAATGACTCTATCGCCCCAGATGACACAGCCTTTTTGTGAAAAAAGTTCAGTCTGTCTTGCTTTAAATGGCACGAAGTCATCTGGGACTTGGTCCAATGGCCATCCACGTTCTACCCAGCCTAGGATTCGAGCTAGGGTGTGGTCTCGTTTGGTTTCTCTCGTGATGTCTCGGGCGGTCATAGGCGGTGAGTTGAGTGTTTCGATCTGCAACGTGGTTGCCGTTGGTGCCGGATCGTCGAGAGTCTCTGGAAGCGGTGCTCGGCTTAATGCGTCGGCATGGGGAATGGCTTTCCCCGGGCGATATTAAAGGCGATAATTATAAGCAGCGAGGAATTCTGACCATCGGCTCATTCTAGGGGATAATATGTAGGGGGTTGGCTTGTCCCCGGCTATTATCCCTAGCAACGGTTTGTGGTCAGTTATAATGGTGAATGTCCTTCCATACACATATTCATGAAATTTCTTTACAGCTGCAACGATTGCGAGAGCTTCTTTATCAATTTGTCCATAGTTCCGCTCTGCATGTGAAAGAGTCTTTGAAAAGTATGCAACAGGGGCTTCGTTCCCATTAGACAGTACATGACTCAAAATGGCGCCCACCCCGAAAGGCGAGGCATCGCAGGTTATAACTAATGGTAAAATCTCGTTATACTGCATAAGTACAGAGTCAGATGTGAGCAATTTTTTAACATTCCGGAACACTTTTTAACATTCCAGTAACCCCATACCCACAATGCTTTTTTATCTAATAACCGGTGTAACGGTTCAGCAACAGTCGCCTTATGCGATAAAAATACATTATAAAAATTAATGAGGCCTAAGAATGCCTGGAGATCGGTCTTGTTACGTGGCCTGGGGGCATTTTTTATCGCCTTTAATTTACTTTCGGTAGGGTGGATGCCCTGGCTATCAATCCTATACCCTAGAAACTCAACACTGTCAGTATATAAGTGACATTTGTTTTTTTTCACCTAAAGTCCTGCCTCTTGGAATTTTTTAAGAACACTTTTCAAACGATCCTGCAAGATTTTTTTGGTAGGGGCTGCAATTAATATGTCATCAAAATACGGAACCACGCCCTTGATTCCCTGTAACAACCTTTCCATGAGGCTTTGGAATATCCCCAGGGCTACACTAACCCCAAATTGCAGTTGAGTACATTTAAAAGCACCTCTGTGCGTTACAATTGTTTGGGCCTGAGCCGTCTTTTCATCCACTGGTAGTTGTTGATAAGCTTGAGCTAAATCTAATTTAGCAAAAACCTTTCCGCCCCCCAAGGAGTGGAGGAGGTGCTGCACCACCGGAACTGGATACGCATTCTGCTGTAGGGCGTGGTTTAAAATGGCCCGGTAGTCCCCATAAATTCGGATTGACCCATCTAGCTTAATGGGCGTTACAATAGGGGTTTCCCATGGAGAGTGATCGATGGGCTTCAACACCCCTTGAGCAATTAACTGATCGAGTTGTTCGTCGATCTTAGCTTTAAGAGTGAATGGAACTTGACGGGGCTTCAAGTGAATTGGGGCTACTTTTGGATCTAAACTAAATGAGATTGGGGTCCCCTTATACTCGCCTAAACGGTCCACGAAGACGTCGCTGAACTCAGAAACAAGGTCTTCCTCCCACTCACAACCACCGACTCGGTTCATGCCGGCCACCTCGATGCCTAGTGGCGCGAACCATTGGAGGCCTAATAGACTAGGCCTATCTCTGTCGATGATCGTTAGAGGTAAGTACGCTGTATGTTTTTTGAAGGAGACTCGGACTCGGCAGGACCCGACCACAGGGATTCGATTTCCTTGGTAGTCTTTGCGGATGAGGCATTGAAATTGGAGGTCTTGGCGTTGGATTGTGGGGATAAGTTGCTTGAGTGTCTTCCAAGACACCATCAAGAGGGACGATCCCGAGTCGACCTCCATGTGGCAAGGCTGGTTCTCGATGGCTACCGTGACTCGAATTTTCTTAGTGTCCATGACTGAGGCGTGACCTATAGTGATAGTATGGTGAGCCTTTTCTTTTTGCAAAGCATGATTTCTGGAGGAGTGGTTTACTGGTTCTCGCCTTACAGGACAGTTTCCTGTCGATTGGCGATAGTTGGCCCCTTTTGAGGCCTGGCTGGGTCCTGGTAAGCTGCGGCAGACCCGGCTGATGTGGCCTCGTTTCCCGCCCTCATGGCAGAGTGCATCACGGAATTTGCATTCGGCCCTGGCATGGTTTGCTCCACAGCCAGCGCAAGGGCGTTAGGGCTTAGGGCGAGGATCCCGGTTGGACCGCATTCGATGGACCCATTCTTCATCGCTGCCTGATGACAAAGAGAGGTCCTCATGGTGCGTCATCACGAGCTGTCCTTCAGACTTGGATAAAATGTTGCTTGTCGGTGGTGGTACCAGAGTGCGGCTTCGCCGTAGTTTTGCAGCTGACTTTTTGGTCGCCTCTGCAGCCGTGGCTTCAGTGATGGCATCAGCAAGGCTGATGTCGCCTTTCGCCATCAGCTTGCTTTGCACGCCTAGTGCATCTAATCCCAGAATTACTCGGTCTCTTAGTGCTTCTTCTAAATCTAAATTCTTCTAAATCGGCGAACCCGCAGAGGCCTCCTAAATTTCGGATGTCTGCCACGAAATTGGCCACGCTCTCTCCTTTTCGCTGGTTCCTTTGATAAAACTCTTAGCGTCTCATGAGTGTAGCCAGGTTGGCGCGTCATGATCTCTCAGGATGGGTTCGAGGTCGTCCCAGCTCATGGCTTTCACTTCTTAAGGTTTGGCGAGTGCTTTTGCCATTTTAAAAACAGCCGGGCCGCAGTGCGTCAGGAACAATGCCTGCTTTTTTACTGGTGTGGCGTCCTTCAAATTATTCGTCTCAAGAAAATTTGGAAGTGATCCATGTAGGATTCCCAATCCTCTTGGTTTGGATCGAACGGAGCGGGTGGTATGATGCTGCTGGACATGGTTCCGTTGTTGGCGTCGTCTTCCACGTGCTCGGTCTTGCTTCCTGACTTCTTAGGTTCAGACGTCTCCAAATCCCACCTTCGTCGCCAGTGTTATATATTTGGACATGGGTCGGAATAAATGGAGACAGCCTCTGAATAGTGACTTTCAGCTCTTTATTAGCATAGTGACTTCTCCAAACAACAACAATGAACCCTGCCTTATATAGGCAACCATTGTGAGAATTGTCCAATTGCGAGCTATGAACGCAAGTACTTTAAACCAATAATAATCCTCTGTTAAGGGGCAATCGGATTCCTAAGAACTAGCCAATCTGATCTGGCCGCCTAACAGCCAATCAGAAGTGCAGGGCCAGAACCCTGCACTTAACCTCAAGCTCATACTTTATTAACTATGGTACATACATAACATTTTTATTTTTATAACAACAACAAAAACAAACAAATAAAACCTTATTTATATTCATCAGTGTGTCAGTTGGATACACATTTCTTTGTGCACATAATACCATTATCATACATATTTTACTTACATATGTTTATAATCCTTCTAATCAGTATTTTATAACACATATATTACTTATTATGTTACCCTTAACATTATATTTATTAATTTTAAATAATATATTTCACATTCATTTTCTTACTTTGTCTAACTCATTCATTTATCAGTAATAAATATTATACTGAAATTATATATTTCAATTTCTTACTCTTTTATCTAGCCATTCATAAAATAAATTCCAAATTTTATAATAATCTTTTTCCTCTTGTTCTCTAATCACCATTGTCAATCTACTCATTTCTGCACATTCCATTATTTTCTTAATTATTTCTCATCCATCGGAATTTTCTCATTTTTCCAATTTTGTGCAAATACAATCCTAGCTGCTGTTAATACACTGATAATCAAGTAGGTTAACTCTTTGTTGTAACCCTCAGGCAAAATTTCCAATAAAAATGTCTCTTGTTTTAAATCTATAGATTGTTTTATCATTTCCTCCAGTCACATATGTATTCTAGTCCAATTTTTAGCTTCTGTGCATGTTCACCAAATATGGTAGTATGATCCTGATAACTTCTGACATTTCCAGCACTTCGCACACTTATTTTTAAATATCTTGGCAATTCTCGTTGGGTGTAAGTGCCACCTGTAAAACATCTTATGCAAATTCTTTTTATAAGTTGTTGACATAATTTATAGTTTCTAGACCATAGTAGACCATCTGCCATTTATCCAAGTCTATTACATATCCAAAGTTTTTCCCACATGCAATCATTGATTTTTTAACTTGTTCTTCCTCTAATTTCACTTCTAGTCAATAATCATACAATTTTTTAATCAATTTATCTTCAGTGTTTGTTAGGATTTTATCCAATTCCTTATAAAACCCAGCCACCTTAATGTCTTTCTCATACCTTGTATGAGAAATGAATACCAATTCATTTTTATCCCTTGTAACTCTAATTCTTGCTTTATTCTGAATTCACCCTTTTCATTTAAAATTTCTTCATATCTAACAATGTGTTCCTTTTTAATAAGCTGTGGATATGTAAAAGCTTCTAATGTTGATAATCAGACTGGTATTTTCAATATAATAATCTCTTATTTTTTTCCATGCTGTTAATAAAGCATCTCTAATGTAATGTCTCCTAAAATGAAATAATTCCATGTTGATTTATCAAAATCCACTCAAGGTTTGAATCTAGCTGTTGTCAAACCTGAAAATGGAGAGTGAATAAACATATCTTGTTGGAAAATCACCTGGATGTGTTTTCCCGTATCCCAAATCCAAGGTAAACTGAAAATGAATGCATGTCTATAGCTACAAGCATCAATAGTTTTATTTTCCTCAGTACATTTGTTTTGATAAATAAGAATGTGCACCTTATTGGGACTGGAACTTGGGTAGATCTTATATACTTCATTTTGCTCATACACCACAGAGGCCTCCCAAAGGCATTTTCATAGTGACAAACTTTCAAGTTTTTGAGTAACAAGATTATTATTTTCTTTTACAACTTTGAATAAGATGTAAACCAGCTGCCTTTCTTTTTCAAGAAAAACAAGAATGCTTCCAAAAGTGATTTCCAGATAGAATTGTACAAATCCTTCAAAAGGAATGTTTTGCAATGCTGCTTTCTAAGGATTTGCTTAAACCTACTGTCAGAAATAATATTTTACTATGAAGATCCTTTAGTGACTAAATTGAATCAAAAGGACACAAGATCAAATATAACAGGATAAGAGTAGACAATTTGGTTCCTTCTAGTTTTTATACTCCCAAATTTCCTGGCTGATGATCAGGGAATATGATAGTAATCAAACAAAATGTCAGAGGAATACCAAGTTGCCTACTTCTCCAGTAGAAGGTGGAAAAAGTATATACATATATCCAAATTACAGAATGAAAACAATTATATTTTATGTATAATTTACTTGTAAGAAGCTAGGCAGGGATCTAAGACTTATAAGTATCTTGTGTTCATTGCAAAGTCATGTCCAACCCATCACATTCCTATGGACAATGTTCCTCCAGGCCTTCCTGTCCTCTATTATTCCTCGGAGTCCATTTAAGTTCACGGAGACTGTTTTAGTGACTCCATTCAGCCACCTCATTCTCTGTCGTCCCCTTCTTTTTTTGCCCTCAACATTAGGCTCTTCTCCAGCATTAGGCTCTTCTCGAGTGAGTCCTTCCTTCTCATTAGGTGACCAAAGTATTTGACTTATAAGTATAATTGATCTTATCTAGTCTAGCTACACAATACAGGTTAAATAGCAATTGCATTATTGTTTCTGAATTTTCCCAGTATATTATATCTATATTATATTATATATATATTATATAAAAATTGACTAATCACTCCTCATATAATAAACCAGTTTGTGCCTGAAATATAATACTAGTAAAAGCTACATAGAGATGCATCCACTAACTTGTATAAGTTTATATCTTAGAATCATATGATTGGAAGAGACTTTGGTGCCTTCTGGTCTAATTCTCAATCCAAGGCAGGAATCATCAGACCATCACAGACAAATGGCTGCCCAAATCTTTCTTGGAAAACTTCCAGAGTTAGAGCACACATGCCTCCAGAAGGCAGGCTGTCCCACTGTTTAATGCCTCCCATGATCATGAACTTCCTCCTAATTTCAAGTTTGGAGCTTTCTCTGTAAAGCTTCTACTCACTTGGTTATTGTCCTAACCCTGGGACTATGGAAAATAAACCCATATCCTATTTTCTCTGACATTATTGAAGACAGCTATGATGCTTCACCTTAGAACAGGGGTCTTCAAACTTGACAGCTTTAAGACTTGTGAACTTCAACTCCCAGAATTCCTCCTCCAATCATGTTAGCTCAGGAATTATGGGAATTGAAGTGCACAAGTCTTAAACTTTCCAAGTTTGAAGACTCTTGCCTTAGAACATAAAATGGTTTTAACCACTCACCATAGGATTTTGCCTCCAAGACCCTCAGCCTCTTTGTTCCAGTTTTTCAGCATTCTTACTCAGCATTACCCACATTATAGCCAATAAAAGTAGAGACAGGACTTCAGGTGCAGCATGTAGTAGTAGAACTATAGCTCTTTTGAGGCAGTCCAACATTGCATTGGCTATTTTGGCTGCTAAAGGACATTGCATATTTGATAAGGAAGACTTTCTTGCAGAAATAGGACCTATTGGGTCAGCCAAAAGGTGAACTAGCCTAGCATTCTGTATCCTGTGGTAGCCAAATGAATCCAGGAAAACAACAGAAGGGAAATAACTCTTTTTCATTGTTGCTCCCTACCATTTGGCATGTTACCCATTGATTACAGAGACAGAGTGACAGCCATTAAGCCTCATAGCCATTAACAGAATAGTGTATGGCTTTATCCCAGTCCCTTTTAAATAGTGCCTAAAGTGGTGACCATCATAATGTCTGATAGCAGGAATTTTGAAGATTTAACAGTACTGGGGTATGCATGTGTGCAAAAGTTCTCTGCATTTAATTTCAATACTGTAGATAATTTGAATTTAATTTCATGGAGGATGGAAAAATCTCATTCCTATCAGCATTTTCCCGGCCACGCATGATTTTCTATAACTCTGTGCATCTTTCCTTGTCAACCTTAGCTCCAAGAAAGACAATGGGACTGGTCAAAATTCTGATTTGGATGTTTCAGTTGAGGGCCACTTGATCTTTAAATCAAAATGATTTTCTGAATTGGATTGACAATTTGAACTGAATAAATGAACTGGATGTCCTTAAAAACCTGTCATTTTGAAAAATTATGCCAAATTGATATGTACTTTGTATCCCGATTGGTAAATACTTTGAATCTATGTGTCAGACTGATTCAAGTTGTTAAATTGGATTAAATCAGAAATTCTAATCAAATCAGAAATCCTCTTCTAAAAGGCTCCAGTCACTATAATCTTTCTTCATATTCTCCTTCAATATGTACAGATGGTTTATACACACACAATCCTTTCTTTGCAGTTTGTTCCCCTAGAAGACTATAAAATTTATCTATCAGTCTGTCCATCTGCTCAAACACATGCAGCCCTACTACAACTGCTTGCATCACAAAAAGGTGTAGGAGTGCCAGAAAGGACTTGCCTTTTCCTCTCCACAGAGCCAGGAAATACAGACCTGGTCCCATTAGTTTGCTTTCAGAAATTGAGATTCCCTCTGCCAGAGCTGTTTGCTCAAAGCCTCCCTTTTCCTAGTTGCTAATGTATTGATTATGTTGGCAGCATACCTCACATTATATTATTTATAAGAGAGAGAGGAAAAAAACTTTCCTCCCTGAACAGTGTTCTCTGGCTACAAGAATTGGCTCAGCATGATTTTAGTTATGTTTCCATAGCTACCTTGTAAATGTGGTTTGCTCCATTTTAAAGTCAACTAGCACCACATACATGCAGATACATTAACAAATGAAATACTTTCAAGCTAATCTCTGGACTTGCCTATTACTGCCTCATTTGTATGCAATGTGTATGTATGCTGCATAAATAATTGGGGAACTTGATTCTTGCTGGAGGTATGTGTGTCTTTCTCTCTCTGAGTGTACGAAGGTTAGGTGGTGAGGTGTTCGAAAGAAGGCGTCCTGGCATTTTCCCCCTGTAGTTTGTATGCTGTAGTCAACATTTATAATATTATATATATTTTATAGATTTTCTTTAAAAAAGAAAAAAAATAGGAAATTTAAAGTAGGATGGTGTCCTCTAGTGGCTATTGGAATATTTGCAAAGGGAAATCTGCATGATTAAACTATCCAGAAGATAGAAAAAAAAAACTCCATCTTTCACAATCAAGCATCTAAGGTGTAATAATCCTATTATATAAAGATTTTTTTAATTGTGAGTTTTGTTCACAATCCAGCTTTGTGGGAGGCATTATGTGTAGATAAATAGTCTTTGATCAAACAGAATTTATAGTATTTCTTTCAATAGTGCTTCACAAACACGTGGCTATGAAAACATGCCATAATTTTAGTTCTTAAAAGTTACTTAAAAGAAGTATGGTGAATCTCTATAAACTAGAAAAAATGAATAGAATAAAGAACATTGGAAGACAGCCAGGGTGCTGACATAAAAGTGTTCTAAGTTCATTGATTTATTCAATTCTTGTTCTAGTTTTCAGAAATTAATTAACAATGAATCCTGTCAAGAGTCCAAAGGCCTTTCCATATCACTAATATTTTCATTCTATAGAGTCTCAATAAAAGAAAAATACCAGTCCAACCTACAGTCATTATCCCTAGCATTGGCTATGAAATACTGAAATAAGGAACAAAGGATGTCAATCATTGCTTCACCCCCAACAGCCATAAGTCCTGAGGTTAAAATTAACACCTGCCATTCTCAATCCACAAAAGAATGAAATAAAATGCTAGCAGTCTACCTGCAAACTAATTTATACGGCATGAAATTGCCTTGCTGAGTTTTGGGGGGCGGCGGTGAAATCTGAGCAGCTGAATTTTGCAGTCATCAAGCCTTCATTTCTCATATCTAGTATCATTCCTTCTCAAGCTTGGCAACTTCATAAATCCTGGACTTCAATTTTTTCCAGACAGCATTCTGAGGTAGATGAAGGCTAGGAGTTTAGAGCTAGGAATGTGGGAAAAAATATCCCACAAGCTCTGCAAAAATGTTAAATGTTGATGCATTGCAAAAGAACAGGCAAACCATGCTGCAGTTTCAATGTCACCACAACTAAACAAGAAATAACATCAACTCAGCATATGATGATGCTATGAGATTAGATACATCTGGAATGCTATCTAACCAATCCACAATTTCTCCATGTGGAAGAACAGAATATTTGTGTTTGCCTTGGAGTCCTCCCAACACAGAGAGCAAGGCCATGTTTTCCTTCAGCTTCAAAGAGGAACTATTATAATGATGGAGTTACTTTACATTCCTAATCTGATCTGACTGAAGTAATAATTAGTGCCTCGGGTTACCTTCAACTATAAATGTGCCAACTCTGCTTTAGGAAACACTGTTTTTCTTGGTCCTCTGATTTATAGAACATGTAATAAGAGCCAACAGCTGAAATATTCAATATGCTCTATGCTCAGGATTAAGGAGATTTGTATTTTATTTTAATCAGTTTGGCGTTTTACAACAATAATTCAACAGAAGTATAACAGTTTTAATGGATATGCTGGCACAGAAGTGTTTCTTATACACAGCCAGCCAGATTCATTTTAGGTAGGATAGAACTCACCATTTGTGGAGTTCCTGGAAGTGACTTAATCTTCATTGCCACACAAGAATAAAGCCAAGTTGGCTGGAGCAATAGTTAGCATGCATTTATTAATTTGATGCAGGGTAACTTATTTTCTGAAACATCAAAAAGTATTTTTCCCTTAAGTGCTTAACTCCTATTCTCTTAATATGTACCATAGTGCCATACAAATTCCTTGCAATAGCATAGAAGACATTTCTTTTCTTGTCCACTTTCCAGTTAGCTTAGAGTTCTGGTCTTCCCTAACAGCAGCAGAATCTTCAGGTTGATAATATCAAAATCATTAAGACGGTGGCAAAGTGTTGCAATGCAAAGTCTGTCCCTTTCCAATGTAAGAAATAATTTTATTGCAGTCATTAACCAGCAGAAGGGAATTGACATTCATATATCCCAGACTAAATTAAAAATATGAGAAAAATTAGGAAAGGAACACGCAAACAAAGAATTTTGGCTGAAAGACAAATACAAAAAATGCTAGGAGTTTTATTCAGGCTACACATGTGGAACAAAAAGGAAAAAAAGATTAAAATTAACAATCTGTATAATATTATATTATACTGTATATTATATATTATATATAATATAATATAATATTATATCAATATAAACTTTGATATGGCAAGTGCACACTAAACCATAAAACAAGAAGTTGAAAAATAGCCAGTGGTTAATGCTGAGCCAAGCCATTCTAGCTGACAGATTCATCTCTTCATTCTTTGCTTGATTTTTCATAACGCAAAAGCTTTCAACTTTTTGTGTTATTTCAGGGTGTAATGTCAAAAGTAGAAATTGCACAATTTTTGGTGAATCCTGCTTTGCTGATAAGGAATGGTTAATTACAGTATTTCAATATTCTGTATAAAGCTGGCAATACAGCATAACACTTTTACTAGTTTCAATCAGTGCAAGTTTTTAAAATGTATTGTACTAAACTAAGTTATAGAAAAAATACAAATTCAAAATATATTATCTGCATGTTGATCTGTTAAAAGAGTTCAATTTTAACATTAATCCATTCCATGATCAACACACTGGGCATGTTTTCATCTTGAAAAAAGAGTAACAATTTGTTCTTTGTCAAATCAGTTTCTTCTTATATCGGATGCCATGAAAGAAATAATACAAAAGTAAGATATCCAAATTCTCAAGACCTATCCAGCTGTGATCATGAACTCCTTTTCTCCTGTCCTAAGGCCACAAGACTTGTTAAAATTAAACTCATGTAAAAATTTAGCCCAACTTAGAAGTACTGCCTAGAAATAACTTCTTGGTGAGTGGAAAGAACTCTAAATCCCGCTTATAACTTGGCATCTGCCAGCAGCTACAATCTGCTGCTTTGCTTCAGTGCCTCCACATATCAATAAATCCTTTGCAATTCTGGTTGCTGCCTTAGCTTTTCTTGGTCATTCTTCGTTACTCTTGACTGCTTCTTGTCTCTCTTCATCAGTCTTAGCAGGACTCATGCTTCTTGCCTCACACCTGCTTTGTATTCTGTCTCACCAATAAATCCCATGCAGAGCGAATTTCAAACTCAATAAGCTCCTAATATTTCATATCTTCCTCAGAAAACAATGGTCATGTCAACCTTCAGGTTGGAATATTTTAATGGAATATTAGAAAGCCCAAAATACTTTTCCCATAGAAGACAAAAGTTTTCCTCCTAAGAATTTATTTCAATAATAATATTCATTTCCCAGGTTCCATAAATCAGTTGTGGCAATCAAGTATCAGATCAATAGGCACCGTGGAATCTTAACATAGCATACTATCCTGCTCTTGGTGCCAATAAAACATGTCAATTTCATCAATTGAAGGGTTTATTTTGGAATAATGCCACTTGGTCATCTTAAATTTTTCCCCTCTGCAATTATGATTAAAAAAAAACTAAGGTAAAGTACATATAGAAAATGTGAAGAGTGTTTTATGAAACATCACTTTTCTTCTATAACCCAGCAGTCCCACATTTATGGGGGGGGGGGAGGGAAAATACAGTTGGAGTTTTGAGATCATGCCATGGGCATTGTCCAAACATAGGCATCAACTAAGAAACCTACATAGCGATTAAACTAGTGACTAAATTGGTTGATGTGACAAGAGAATTCAATAGTTTTAAGCAACACTAACATGTAGCATCATTGAATTTTGTCCTCAACAACCATCATATCTGCTGTGTGAAACAAAAGGAGAAAGGAATCAATTTGACCTTTCTCAAATGGCATCCCTTGATTGGCAATTTCTATTCATTGGATGCAATACTGTTGAAGACCAATACAACATATTTTTCCTTGAACTCCAAAGAGTCATCAAACTATATGTACCAATAACAACTCTCCAAAACAGAAAAACAGATTACCCATAACAATAAGAAAACTTTAATCCAAAAAGAGATCACTTTAGTGGAAAAACAAATCTGTTCACGTTGCCAACTTCAAAAGCCGATACAAAAATTTATGTGACCAGATAAAGACTGAATTCACCAACTATCACATTAAACAAGAAGAAAACCTTCTATGCACCAATTCCACCCGCACTTTCTACAATTTTGTAAACAACAAACTAAAAGACTCAAGGTCCATCCCACCCTGAAAGGACCAAATGGTAAAGACTGCAACAATGACACCATTAAAATCAACCTCTTTACCACATTCTTTGACTTAGTATTTGTAAACAGCAATGGATCATGCCCAGTATTTCCTAGTCGAACCACAGACAACTACAATGATCTAATACATATCGATTCTAAAACCATCTCTATCTATTGGTCTGGATGGAATATGTGCTATCCAATCTTTAAAAAAAATCTTTCAGGACCAGCTCCTTGCCTAACCTATGGTCACAAGCCACGGTCATCCCCATTTTCAAAAAGGAAGATCCCAGCCTAGTTGAAAATTACAGACCAATCTCTTTATGCTGCGTCACCTGTAAAGTCATGGAATCAATTATTAACCAATCCATTATCCTCCACTTAGAAACAAACAACCTATTCTCTAATAAACAATTTGGTTTCAGAAAAAAAAAAAACTATCCTGTAATCTGCAACTGTTGCACTGCAAAAACACATGGACTACACAACTCGATCAGGGCAAATCTATAGATGCAATCTACATAGACTTCTGTAAAGCTTTGAATTCAGTGGTACACGGCAAACTACTATGAAAACTAAAATCCTATGGTATATCTGGACACCTGCATAACTGGATAGAAGCGTTCCTGTCAAACACACAACAAGTGATCAAAATTAGGAGCGTCCTATCAAATTCTGTACCTGTCAACAGTGGTGTCCCCCAAGGCAGTGTTCTAGGACCAACTCTCTTTATACTGTACATAAATGACCTCTGTGATCATATCAAGAGCAACTGTATTCTCTTCATTGATTATGTAAAGCTATTCAACACCACCGACAATACTGCTACCCTCCAAAAAGACCTTGACTATGTATCAGAATGGTCAATCAAATGACAACTTCAAATCCCAATAAATAAATGCTCTGTCTTACATATTGGCAAAAAAAATCAGAAAATAAAATACAAGCTGAATTCATTTGCACGTAGGACATTGCAATGTATGATTTTATATACTATATTTAAATCAGACTGGAGGCGGCGTAGTTCTAGGTTTTCTAGGTCTAGAGTTATGGCCACAACGGCCCCCTTTATATAGGCAAGCTCTTGAGTATTTAACCAATGAAAACACAGGGAGCACTAGCTCCGTTAACCAATGGGAGAGGCTCGTTAATAGCCAATCAGATTCTCCTGAACGGACCAATCCGATGTCGCTATTATCGGCCAATCAGAAGTGCAGGGCCAGAACCTTGCACTTTACCTCAAGCTCTTAATAATCTTTATTCAAGTACTTTTATTAATTCACAACAGTTAACAACTCTTAATGCCTTTTTGGCTATGTACTTACAATGCGCTCTAGCACTTAGGTCATTTGAGATGACCTACTCCAAGACAAGTTTGGAACATCAACAAAGTCTTGACTATTCAGCCTGTATTTTATTTTCTGATTTTTTTTGCCAATATGTAAGACAGAGCATTTATTTGTTGAGATTTGAAGTTGCCATTTGTTTGACCATTCTCATACATAGTCAAGGTCTTTTTGAAGGGTAGTAGTATTGTCTGTGGTGTTGAATAGCTTTACATCATCAGCAAAGAGAACACAGTTGCTCTTAATATGATCACAGAGGTCATTTATGTAGAGTATGAAGAGAGTTGTTATGAAGAGAGTTGTTATAAACTGATAGCTATGAGACAAAATAAATAAACATTTCTAAGTTTGGCGACAATGTCCATGCAAATAGCATCACATGCATACTGTGAACATTTTCCACAAATATATGTCAATATACATACACATGCATTTTATTTCATCACAAATAATCAGCACTCATGACCTAACTACAGATGTTTCATAACCCAATTAGGCAGTGGTGGCATTCTTTTTTTTTTTTTTATTACTGGTTCTGTGGGTATGGCTTGGTGGCAATGGCAGGGGAAGGATACTGTAAAATCTCCAGTCAGAGGTAGTAATTTCCACTACCTGTTCTCCAGAACTGGTCAGAACCTACTGAACACCATTTCTGCAATTAGGTAATATCACCAGTGCTAGAAGAGAATTGGGTTTATGGAACGGAGGAAGAAGAGGAGAAAGATATGTGGGATATGTGGTGCTTTCTGAGGTTGGTTGTTTTCTTGCAGTTTCATGTCCCAACTAGGTAACATCATCAGTCATAGAACAGACTGAGATTCATGGAGTGGAAGGGGAAAAGGAGGACATGGATGACACAGGAAAAGGTGGACTGTGGGGTCCATGGTGCCCTCTGAGGTTGTTGTTTTTCTGCAGATGTTTCATGACCCAGCTAAGTAACATTCCAATAAGATGCAGTTCAGTGGTGAGAAAAGTGAGGTCCTTCACTTAGGCAGGAAATATTAAATGCATACTTATAGAATAGGAGGTATCTGTCTCAAAAGTAGTAATTGTGAGAGGGATCTTGGTATCTTAGTGAACCTCTGCTTAAGTATGCTGCAACTGCCAAAAAACCCAATGTATTTTTAAGCTGCATCAACAGAGGGATAATATCAAGATCATGAAAATTGATAGAACCACTTTATACTGCATTGGTGAAACCACATTTGGAATATGCATTTAGTTCTGGACATCACAATTAAAAAAAGATGCCAAGGCCCAAGAAAAAGTGCAGCGAAGACCAACAAAGATGATTAGGGGCCTGGAGGGTACAACAGGATGGCTAAAACTCACAGCCTAAGAGCTGGATGCATCATGTGCTGGCCCCGCCCCCACCCAGTTTAGTGAAGGGAGAAAAGGTCCCAATATGTCATGCGACGATGCCGTGATGACACAAGTTTGACACCCTTGAACTAAGGCAACCAGGTATGTTTAGCCTAATGAAGAAAAGGTTCAGGCGAGGAATAATAGCAGTCTTCCAATATGTGATTCCTGTGTATAAGCATGATTAGCAATAAATCAATTTAATTGGACCTTCATGTTTTGATCCTTTGCATCTGATGTTTTTTATTTGATTGTTGATCTAGTTCAGCATTTCAGCCATTATACACATAGTCAGCAGATATAATCTGTCCCTCTTCTGTTTGACTTAAAGAGATAAATGAGAATTTGGCTTGGTGGCATTTTTACAAGAAATTGCCAACATTTTCAAATTTCTTCATAAACAGGAAGATGGAGTAAACTTTAGAATTTTCTTTTTAAAATGACTGGATAAGAAAGTGAAAGAGAAGGATTGTCCACCAATAGGTAGTAAATAAAACCCTGGCCTCCTTTTTCCAGATGCCCATATATTTTTTTAAACCCACAAATCTATTTCCTTTCCTTGACTCCATATCAGTAATGAGGACCCTGATCATTCTTCATCAAACTATCTGACCCTCCACTTAAATTCTCATGAAACTCTGAAACATGCAGCAGATCGAACAGAGCAAAATGAACCACAGGGAGCTCCTTCCCATTCAGCCCCCCTACAGTATTTTCTTTAACCAGATTAAATATTTAAATCAATACCACATCCAATTCTGTAGTCATTTTGTTATTTATGTTAATATTTAATTCAATAAAAGTCCACATTTTAGAATGCCTTTCAATTTATTTTATGTCACAACAGCAGCTATAATTTTTGTGTACTATTGACAAGCTTTGCCTAATGTCCTTTTAAAAAGGGAAGTACTTTTCTCTCTCCTGTTCTGTCCTTCATTCTTTGAATGATGCTTGTTCAAGAACATTATATTTCTATAGATAAAAATGTGGGCCTCTTTATTTCAGTCATGACTCTGCCCACAAAGATTCCTTATCCTTGGTATTATAATGTCTCCATCTTAAGTATTCAGCAGAACAAGGTAAACTGGGAATGTTAATGGATTTAATTGATTCTCAGCCTGAACCCTAAACTGATTTTTTCTATCCACATTGTTAAGTAAATTAGAAAAGAATTACAAAAAAATATTTCATACTATTTCCTTTCAAAGTAGGCCATTATAAATAATGCTCAAAACCAAACCAAACCAAGTGAAAATCACTCCCATCCAGCCTAGGAAGTCAACAAATATATTCATGTTTAGTAACCTCTTGTCATCTGTCATGCCCTTGGTTTTCACATAATATTCTTAGTGGAATAGAGTAAACAAAGTTATAAATCTAGGTTAAAACTACAGTATACCATTATTATCATTATCTGGTAATAGTAAGGACAAAAAACAACCAATTTGCAATGTTTTGATCATGAATCATGTTATGGACTAAGCCAACACATCAGTAACAACCCTAATAACTTTACTTTAACAGCAGGCTCGTAATCCTGCACTTCTCATTGGCCCGTGAACAGCGAGTCGTAATTGGTCGTTTCTGGCCGATCTGATTGGCTGACAGCGGGTCTCTCTGATTGGACACTTGTTAGAGAGGTAAACTCAAATCATTGGTTGTTTTGAAAGCAGCCAGCTCTATAAAAGAGCTGCTGATGCCCAAGTATTTTGCTCTGTTCTGAAGTCAGAATAAAGAGTTGAAGTCACAGTTCGATGTCTCGTCTCCGTTCCTTGCGCCCATGCTCAGGACTGAACACTGGTGACGAAGGTGGGATGCGGAGACGAAAGAGCTGACTAAATACTCATCGAACAAGACAGAGCACATGGCTGAGAGTGCACGCAACAAACAGCAGAATGACCAGAAGCACCATACCATCCACTCCATTTGACCTGGCGTATGAAGACTGGGACTCATATATAGACCGTTTCCAGATGTTCCTGGAGACCAACAATCTGAAAAATGCTACTCCTGGCAAGAAACGAGCGGTGTTCCTGACCCATTGCGGCCCCGCTGTTTTTAAAATGGCTAAAGCACTTGCCAAAGTGGCGGAAGTGAAGACCATGGATTGGGATAACTTCGCGCCGATCCTCAGGGCCCATTATGCACCCACAGTACCTACACTGATACGAAGACACTAGTTTTACCAGAGGGACCAACAGAAGAACGAGAGTGTTGGGGACTTCGTAGCCGACCTCTGGAACCTGGGAGGACTCTGTGGTTTTGCAAACCTCGAGGAAGCCCTGAGAGACCGAATAGTTCTGGGATTAGATGATCACACGGCACAAAGCAAGATCATGGCGAAAGGAGACATCAACCTTGCAGATGTCATCGCCGATGCTACTGCCGCAGAAGCAACCAGGAAGTCAGCCAATCGAATGCGCCGAGCAAATGCACCACACCGCCAACTCACTAGCGATAGTCCGCTTTCCTCTGAGAGGCACACTATTACCACCCATCATGAAGACCTCGAGTTACCCTCAGACAGTGAGGAAGAGGAGGTGAACCGGCTCTGCTCGGAACGAGAGCAAAGGAACCAGAGACTTCCGCGCCAATGTGCTGGTTGCGGGGCAAACCACCCGCGATCGGACTGCAAATTCCTCGATGCATTCTGCCATTCCTGTGGGAAAAGAGACCACATCACAAAGGTCTGCAGAAGCAAGCGAGAGTCCAGGCCAGGCCAGAGGGAGAATAACCTCCACCAGGAGACAGGCAAACCACCTGGAAATTGGGACCGCTTGAACCACCAATGGAACAACCACTACTACAGAAATCAAGCAACTGCCATTTCAGCGAGACGAGAAGACACACACCAAACTATTACTATCGGCCACGCTTCATCACTAGATGCAAGAAAGATTCGCGTGAAGGTCACTATTGAGAATCTTCCAAAGTTTGATGGAGAGACTATTACAAGGCATAAAAAGCATCGTGCCTTATTTTGATGATGTCTTAATAGCTGCCCCTACTAAAGAGTTATTAGGACAACGACTCAGAAGGGTTCTTCAAAAATTTAAAGACGCTGGCCTGAAGGTAAAAAGGGACAACTGTCAACTTTGTACGGAGAGAGTGGAGTTCGTGGGATACCTTCTCAACAGACAGGGAATCCACCCCACCGAAAAAAAACTAACTGCAATCAAAAATGCCCTGAGACCTAGAAATAAGACAGACCTCCAAGCCTTCCTGGGACTTATTAACTTTTATAACATCTTCTTGCCCCAGAACGCGACTGTAGCCGAGCCCCTACATAGACTTCTCGACAAAAAGGCTTCCTGGGTCTTGGGATGGCGTGAAGAAGAAGCATTTCAACAAGTAAAAGACCTCTTAACTTCTGACGCTGTATTGATACAATACAACGAGACTCTACCCTTAACGGTTACCTGTGACGCCTCACCATTCAGAGTGGGAGCCATTTTAAGCCATGTCCTGCCAAACGGTAATGAGGCACCTATTGCGTTCTTTTCGAGAACTTTGTCAAAAACTGAAAGGTACTATAGCCAACTTGATAAAGAGGCTCTCACCATTGTATCAGCAATTAAACGTTTTCATGAATATGTGTATGGGAGACCCTTTGCCATAATTACAGACCACAAGCCGCTGCTTGGCATTTTAGCGGGAAATAAACCAACTCCCCACATCTTATCACCAAGAATGACACGTTGGTCAGAGTTTTTAGCTGCATACGATTACCAACTGCAACACCGCCCAGGGAAAGCCATTCCCCACGCTGATGCTTTGAGCTGCTCTCCACTACCAGATGCCATAGATGACCCAGCTCCAACCCTAGCCGTATTGCAAATCAAAACTCCTAAATCACCGCTGTTAGGGATACACACCTTAGCAGAACATGCAACGGCAGTCTAGCAGGCAGGCAAATGATTTGAGATAAATGTTGTTGTAGTTTACACTCAGTAAGACAGATACACTGTGCCAGTTAAATAGTTTTTTATTCCAGCAAGAGTAACATCATAGTCAAAACAGTACATATGTCATAAACTAGTTCAGTCCATCCAGGGGTTAATCAGCTGCAAAGTCCAGTGTAGAAAATAGAGGTCAGTAAACTTACATAGAATCAGTCCAGCAATATATCTCTTTTGCAGTCAGAGATATGAAGAAAATCAAACCCCTTTTCTTCATTTCAGCAACAGCAGGGAAACACACGCAGTTATCACCATCAATCCAACATTGTCAGCAACTGCAGTAAAAGCCAGCAAACAGTGAGCTCTCTTGCTCCCTCTTATGGTGATTTTACAGCCGCACCCAAAATACATGTTTTAACAGTTAAAGTGATACATACACTTAAACTCACTAACATAGTTTATATATTATTTTTTACCCAAACCAAATTAGGTAACCAATGTTATCCCTAACATTCTCCTCTTTTGGGTAATATAATAATATATATATATATATCTATTTACAATTTCAACCCATAGTTTTCACAATTTTCTTTGTGCTTGACTGCACCTTGGGCTTTTGTAAATCCATCTGCAATGTTTTCATCAGTCATGCAATATTCCAATTTCATTAAACCATTTTTTACAGATTGTCTTACATTCAAATATCTAAGGTCAGTATGTTTAGATCTTCTTTTTACAGCAATATTTGTAGCCAACCATATGGCTGCTTTATTGTCCTCATAAACTACAATGGCATCTTTAACAGTTACTCCCATATCTTACAATAACTGTTTATACAGAATTAAGTCAGCACATAATAAAGATAGACATGAAAATTCTGCTTCCATTGTGGACATACTTATGTGTTGCTGTCTAATTGACCTCCAACCAATCAGTGTTTTACCTAATAGTATAGCCATACCTGAAGTTGATTTTCTAGTTTTTATATCTGTTGCAAAACTTGCATCAGCATATGCACTTAAAATCAAATCATCTTTTGGCTCCAAATACAATGCATACTGCATTGTCTTTTTAAGATACCTTAATATATGCTTTAGCGCTTGCCAGTGTCTTTCAGTGGGTTCAGCATTAAATCTTGCCAATTGATTAATGCTATAGGCAATGTCTGGCCTTGACCAATTACTTATATATGATAAACTACCTATTAATGATTGATAAATGGTCTTATCAAATTTTGAACTTTGAGCATCAGTATGGCAAAATTCCTGACTCATTGGAGTTTTTGCCGGCTTACAAAGTTCCATTTTATACATTTTTAGCAATTGGTAAATTTTATCTTCTTGTGATATCTTATATCCACTATTGGTTTTGTTTATTGTCAATCCTAGATATTGTCTTATTTCTCCTCATTGCTTTAATTTTATCCTCTTACTTAATAATGATATTATCTCAGTAGCTTCATTATTTGTCTTAGTAATTAAAACAATATCATCTGTAAACAACAATAATAATGACACCGTACCATTTGTCTTTCTTTTAAATAAACATGGATCAGCTAAACCTTCTTTAAATCCTATATTGTTTAACTCTTTTACAAGATACTGGTTTGATTGTTTCAATCCATAGAGACTTTTATTCAATTACCAACAGTCATTATTATTTTTATCATCTACTGGTTTTCTTAGATATATCGTGTGCTGCAATAGTGCATGCAGATAGGCAGTTTCTACATCTAAATGATTTATGATATAGTTTTTCTTAGCTGCCCACACTAAAGCTGCTCTCAAGGTTGTTGCCTTTAAATTTGGTGCAAATACCTCATCATAATCACATGCAGTTTGATTAAATCCTTGAGCTACCAACCTAGCCTTATGGGTAACAGTCCCATTTTTACCAGTTTTCAACTTAAATATCCATTTACAATCAATGGACTTTTCACCTGGAGGTAATTTGGCATTTTCATAAACTTTCATTTCTTTTAATGAATTTAATTCTTTCTCCATTGCTCTTTGCTAATTTTCCTGTTCCTTTGCAGGATACATCCTAAGTTCTTCAACAGTAGTTGGAACTTTACTAACTTGGCAAACTATACTTGCTTGATACCTGTCAGGTGGTCTGGTTACACGTTTAGTACGTCCAGGTATAACAGGGCTTACAGGTGGACTTTCATGTACTACCTGTTCCTGATTATCTATTTCTTCCTATTCTGGTATTTCTTCCTGTTCTGGTCCTACATGCTCTTCCTGTACTTCCTCTTTAATTGTACTCTTCTTATTACTGATTTTTTATTTTGGTCTTTTGTAGGGTTCTATAATTACTTCCTTACTTGAATCTTGTTCCAGTTTTTCCCTTCCTACATGTTCTAGGAATTTGGCACTAGCACTACAGTAAACTCTAGATGTTCCTTTTTCCCAGAATCTGTATGATTTGTGATTAGATTCATAACCTAAAAAGAATAACTTTTTAGCCCTATGTTGCCCCTTATTTCTCAGTTGTGTAGGAATATGCACCCATGCTGATGCTCCAAATGTGTGCATTTAGCTTAGGTCAGGTTTTCTACCATGCCACTGTGTGAATGGTAATTCACCTGTTGTTGAGTTAACACCATTATTCAATATATGATTACCACACATTATTGCTTCTCCCCACAAAGTTTCAGATAATCCTGAATCTGACAGCATAGTACGAGCCATTGCCTGTATTGTTTGGCCTCATCTTTCTATAAAGGCATTATGTTGTGGCCTATATGGTGCAGACTTTTTATGTTCAACGCCTGCCATCTTCAGTTTATTTTGGAATTTATTGTTTATAAATTCCGTACCATTATCAGTGATAAGAGTTACTAACTTCCTTTTAGTTTTTCTTTCTCCTAATTTAAGCCAATTAAAGAAATTTTGATATGTTTCTGTTTTGCTCTTCATTAGATAACAGAAACCATATCTGAAATAATGGTCCATTATACTTAGTATATAACGAGCACCTCCCACACTTGGTTTTTTAGGACCTATAATATCAGCAAATACCACCTCTAGAGGCTCTTTAGTTTTAAATCCATTAATTCTATTTGCTGGCATTTGCTTGCTTTTTACTTTACTACAGGTATTGCAGTGCAAATACTTACTGCAAGGCTTCAGTTTTATACCCTTAGATAGTTCTACCGTTTGTTTAAGCATTTCAAAATTTATATGCCCCAAACGTCTGTGTAACAAATGTATGCATTCATCATGAGGTTTAACATTATTATAAACTGTGTTAGCTACCTCTGAATGATTATCATTTAACACATACAATTTACCTTTTAAAGTTGCAGTCACTTTTTTACCTTCCTTTTCAATTATGCAATTGTCTCCCCTAAAGATAATTACATAAACTAGTTTAACCAAAACTCTAACCGAAAGCAAATTAAGCTTAAGTTGTGGTACATATAACATTTTTTACATTTTCTCTTATGCAAGAACAATATGATATACCTTGACCTTTAGCTTTCAGTTTCCATCCATTAGCTAACGATATCTGCTGTGAACTCGTGGACATCTTAATAAATCTTTTCTTATCTTTCGTTATTATTCACAGTTTCGTTGCTATACATGGCTAACTCTATGCATTTTTCTTTCTTTTGATGCCTTTTATCTTTCTGGCTGGCATTTTGGCTTTTTACTTTCTTGCAGAATCTTGCCATATGTCCTTTTCCTCCACAATTAAAACATTTTCTAATTGTATACGCTGACGAAGATATTGTCTCTTCTTCACATTGTGGTTGTTCCCTTCTGAGTTGATCCCTTTCAAGCCTTCTCCTGGCTTCTTCAATTAATCTGCCAGTAATGTCAGTTAATGTGAGGTTATCTTTTGGCAGAACCTCAAGTGAAGTTACGAAGTCATCATAGCCATTATCTAAAGAAGATAAAATTATATAAACTTGGTATAATTCAGTGAAGATAAGTTATTTTTCATGCAGTTCCTGAAAAATTCTCTTCATTATATTTATATGACTAAACATATCTCCATCCTTTTGAAGATATGTTCTGAACAGTTTCCGTGTAAGATTTATATGTGCTCCTACACTGTCTCGAATATAAATCTTCTTTAAATTCTCCCAATATTTGGCAACTGTTTCTTTTCCTCTAATATGTACAAGCTGCTCATCACAGAGTGTCAGTCCTATTTTACAGAGAGCTTTCTCATTCTTCAGTTGATATTCTTGTATTTTCTGGGCATTATCCTCATCCTCTGGATCCCATGCATCTACTTCTGGTGGGTTTTGAATTATACTCCACAAACCTTCTCTTCGTAGAAGTAGGCTACATTTCATAGACCATGAAACATAGTTTGTTCCATCCAGCTTGGATATTAGAGACAAACATTGTAAATTGACTTGTGCCATCTTTATCTGGATATTAAACTATAATTAATAAAACACAGCTGTCTATTTACAGTATTGTGTAACTACACAAACTCTCACTTTAATCTAAGCCTGTTATATCCTGGTTAGTCTGACTGTGCACCTGGGCCCCATAACCAGTGTTAGGGATACATACCCTAGCAGAACGTGCAACGGCAGTCTAGCAGGCAGGCAAATGATTTGAGATAAATGTTGTTGTAGTTTACACTCAGTAAGACAGATACACTGTGCCAGTTAAATAGTTTTTTTTATTCCAGCAAGAGTTATAGCATAGTCAAAACAGAATATGTCATAAACTAGTTCAGTCCATTCAGGGGTTAATCAGTTGCAAAGTCCAGTGTTGAAAATAGAGGTCAGTAAACTTACATAGAATCAGTCCAGCAATATATCTCTTTTGCAGTCAGAGATATGAAGAAAATCAAACCCCTTTTCTTCGTTTCAGCAACAGCAGGGAAACACACAGTAATCACTATCAATCCAACATTGTCAGCTACTACAGTAAAAGCCAACAAACAGTGAGCTCTCTTGCTCCCTCTTATGGTGATTTTACAACTGCACCCAAAATACATGTTTTACAGTTAAAGTGATACATACACTTAAACTCACTAACATAGTTTATATATTATCTTTTACCCAAACCAAATTAGGTAACCAATGTTATCCCTAACAACCATTGCTGACCACTTGAGACATCGCCTCAGAAACAAAAAAGGACCCTTTTTTGGCATGAGTCCTCAGCTGGGTGGAACAGGCTTGGCTGGACAGCGCACCCAATGACACTTTCAGGCCATTCAGGAATCGATAGACAGAACTATTCTCTCAAAAGGGCTGCATCTTATGGGGAGACAGAGTTGTCATTCCAGAGAAATTGCAACATAAAGTTTTTAAAATGTTGCACAATGGACATCCAGGCATCATGCGGATGAAGGTATTGGCAAGGAGTTACGCATGGTGGCCAGGTTTAGACAAGCAGATAGAGACCTGGGTGGCGACGTGCAGCAAATGCCAGGAGACTCGCTCTGCTCCTCCAAAAACACCCCCAACTCAGTGGGAAATGCCTCGAGGTCCCTGGTCCCATATCCACATCGATTTTGCGGGACCCACAAGAGGACACACTTTCCTTCTAACTGTGGATGCCTATTCTAACTGGCTCAAGGTCCACAAAATGAAAAGCACCACCACGGAGGCGGTCATTAAAAAACTGAATAAGCTATTCGCTACCCACGGATTTCCGGATGTCCTGGTCTCCAATAATGGCCCTTAATTCACTGCCCTGGCATTCAAACAGTACCTAGCGGACCAGGGCATTCACCATGCCTTAACATCACCAGCTCACCCTGTGGCCAACGGTAGGGCTGAGTGAATGGTTCAATTTGTAAAGAACACCTTACACAAAATGGACCAGGGTGACATTGATGACAAGATAACCCGGATACTTCTCCTCCAACATATTACCCCAAGCAGCACCACAAACAGGACCCCAGCTGAACTCCTGATGGGCCGGAAACTTCGCTCATACCTCAATCGCCTCCACCCTGCTTACACACCTGAACAACCCCTGGGATCCAGCAGCAAGTGTCGATCATTCCAGGAAGGTGACCCCGTTTTTATGAAAAACTTCTCGGGTGACCCATTGTGGGTCTCCGCTACCATAACACAAATTACGGGACCCCGATCCTATCATCTACAAACTGCAGATGGCAAAATGTGGAAGTGCCACATAGATCAGCTTCGATCCAGACTAGCACCTACTCCTATCTCATCCCCTGAATCTCAAACTGGGAGGGAAGGGACATCGAGGGGGCCGAAAAAGAAATAACAGATGACTTAACAATCGGAACCCAGCAGTCTACACAACCAACCATGGGATACTCACCACCAGAAGGAGAACCGAGCCGGGAAGTTGCCTCGCCGCATGACAGCACCGCGATGGAAACAGATCCAGGGAACTTGGATGACAGCATTGGCAAGAGCAGAGATGTCAGCCCAGAGCTATTCAATGAAACAGCAGGACTGTTTTCGCCACCCAGCTCAGCAAGCAGCCCACCGGAACCAGAGCCAGGACAGAAACCGGTGGAACAGCGCAGATCAAGCAGACAGGTGAAGCAACCTGCCTACTTACGAGAATACATCACCCCACCCCTCAGATGGAACCTAGGGGGTGTTATGGACTTAGCCAACGCATCAGTAACAACCCTAATAACTTTACTTTAACAGCAGGCTCGTAATCCTGCACTTCTCATTGGCCCGCGAACAGCGAGTCGTGATTGGTTGTTTCTGGCCGATCTGATTGGCTGACAGCGGGTCTCTCTGATTGGACGCTTGTTAGAGCGGTAAACTCAAATTATTGGTTGTTTTGACAGCAGCCAGTTCTATAAAAGAGCTGCTGCTGCCCAAGTATTTTGCTCTGTTCTGAAGTCACAATAAAGAGTTGAAGTCACAGTTCGATGTCTCATCTCCGTTCCTTGCGCCCATGCTCAGGACTTAACAAATCATAAACTCCATGAAAGATCACTTTTACCTATTAGATTCTGCAAAGTAGGATTTCTAATTTAATGGCTGCCATCTTACATCTTTGGAAGTATGTTCAGCATTTTGATATGCTCAGGTTACTAGAAAACTTTTTTTTTTTCCCATCACCCATTTTTCCAAATATATGCTGCATTTAGAATAAGATAGTTCATGTAGCTAAGTTTAAATGCATGCAATAATTAATATGTAATTAGATATATAAAAAGAACATTTGGTGCTTGTGTTCTGAAGAGTCTGGAAGCTGAGTCATGTCAACTTTTCTTTTTGGTTTGAAACATTTTGCTAGTTATCTAAGTAGTTTCTTCAGTACTGCAGCTTCTTCTGAAGAAGCTACTTGGATCAGCATCAAAGAATTTCAACTCAACTTCCAGACAACCGTACCTCAATGACTGAGAATCTCATCGACTGTTCTGAAGGAATTTATTTATAATATAGATTTATATATAAACGAACTAGTAGAAGCCTAGTAAGAAAGTAATCAATGGGTTATTTGTAAAATAAAATAAAAAATATTACTTTTTTATTAGCTTATGAAGATCCATCACTCAACATGAGGCAATTGCTCTGTCTTTTTCAGAAACAAGTAACAGTACATGGGGGGGGGGGGAATAGAATGTTCTAGCCTAAACCTCCAAGAAATGATGAAATATTTTGTCATCATGTGAAAAAACTATACAGTAAAATGATTCCAAATTAGGTTTCATTATTACTTACATAGCATTCTTCTCCTTCTTGTCCCATACAACATTTTTGCAGGAAGCTACATTTGCAAAGTGGTTCCATGTGGCATTTAATGTAGTGTTAGATTAGTCTACAAAGCACACCCTTCTGGCCCAAATCCTTCTACAACATTGATCAGAAGAAAGCTTTAATTAACAAAGGTTCCAAGTTTCTTCAATTATGTACTATTTTAGTTCACAATACAAATGAAGAGAAAAAAATCATGAGATAAATAATCTTACCACCACTGACACTGACTAATTAGGGACGATTAGAGAGCTATTAATCAGTTATGCTGTGGCTGTACTGAATAGGAAACGATAGAAGAAGCAGAAGCTCTTAAAGGATGTTACTAATTAAAGCATAGCGGTCCTGACAAATATCAGTTGTGATATACCAGTCCATACTTAACAGGGGAGTATTACAATCACAATTTAGATTTCTACATTTTTTCAAGTCACATGCAGTTTTGCTAAAAGATGAAATGCTTGAATGAATAGCTAAGAACATCTAGGAATACATCAGTAAAATGGCACCCAAAGGTGACCCGCTGAGATAAAACCTGAGGTGACAGCAGTCATAGAACCAGCGGAAGTGACATGGCAAGACAGAGCTCTGCACGGAATATACCATCAATAGTTAGCTGAGGTAGCAAACATTTTACCAATGACTGGAACTGGAAGGACTAAAAGTCAGTGCTGATGCAATGATCATAGCCACACAAGAACAGGCACTAAACACGAGATATGTAGAACCAGGGGCTACCACATCAGAACAGGAACCAAGGTGCAAATTATACATAGGGGCCTTAGAGACAAACCAACACAGAGTAGTAGGATGTAAGATGCAAGTAGGAATAGCATGCTCTGAATGGCATCACCAAGTAATAGCATTGTATAGAGAACCATCTGCACAGTGTATGGACTAGATCCCCCTCAAGTCCAGATGGGAAATCCCTCAGAAGGTTATGAAGAATAAGACTACTAAGATCCTGGGAGACTTCAAGATCCAAACAGACAAGCAGGTTGTATTGAATCAACCAAATGTCATGGTAGTAGTTAATGATTAAAAGTGTTGATAGATATAATGGTTCCAAACTTGAGATATACCTAAAGGAGGAATTGGAGAGGATGTGAAGTAAAGTAAAGGCCAAAGTAGTTCCAATGGTATTTACAGATTACAGATTAATAGTAGTAGGAACAGTTGGAACTGTAAATGGGAAAGTGACTTTAACAGATCCCAGGAACAACATCACAACTCATTTTTCAGAACAATACATTGCTTGGAACGGTTAAGATATTGAATAGGAGCCTCAGACTCCTCAGCCTCTGGTACAGGATCCAAGACATACATACAAAGATATATACATGCATACATACATGCATGCATATATACATATATACATGTATGGCATTCAGCTTTGTTCGGGTATTTTCCCACGTGGTGCTTTTAAAGTTGTAGCAACGTTTCAGCAGAATCTCATATACATATACATGTATGTGTGTCTATGTCTTGCATTCTATGTCTTTATGAAGCAAATAGCCAATAATCTCTAGGTTATCAAGCTTACAAAAAATGTTAATAAATATATATTCCTTAAAAATACCACCATGCTTTCTCTGCTCAACATATATTTGTACACAATGAACATTTGTTTTTTTAAAAAAGGTCCTGAGACAGTTTGAGGGGAAATAGTATGACAGGGAGGGTGGGTTCGCATCCCAGCCCCAACATTTGAGGACACAAATTAAGAAAAAAGAATATGAAAAGGAACTTCTGGATTCCCTGGATGACATTTCCTTTGATTATGGATCATTTAATAGCAACAGAGAAAATTCAATGTGCTTGGAAATTATCTCAAGTTAAATTATTTTTTAAAATTATCTGGAATCTTCTGGGACCTAATTAGAAGATGAAAGAAAAGAGAGTGAAAGTAATCAGTTTTTATATTTTGAAATCTTTCTTTATAAAATAGATCATGCACACACAAAAAAGGATTTTTGCAAAAAAAAAAAAAAAAAAAATCCCTGGGTAGATGAGATGACATAGGACTAATAAATTGTTTCTCAATTGCCCATCAATTCTGTTGGCATTCTCCTATTTAACAATATTAGATACGGATCAAATTTTTCTTAAATTTATTAAGTTTTGAAAAAAATTAGAAATATCTCTACAGTGCAGAAGTTGAATTTCCTATAGCAGATGAAAGCTGAGAAAGTTGGCATATTAAATTATAAACTATAGAAGTTCATAAATGCTATTAAAAATAAGAGAAAAATTCATTTGGTGCTCATTTTAATAGAAACAGATTTAATCTTCATTTCTCGTTAATATGTAATATGTAAACTGGAGGATCACCACAAAGAAGGATGGTTTTCAATTTTTTCCTGAATTTGTAATGCAATTATTTTTTAAAATAAAATCCAAAATGCATATATTAAGAAAATATATTCAAAAATAAGGAAGATTGTGATCACAGTGATATATGTTTCAAAAATTTGCTTGAGCTATGCATATATTAAGGAAATACATATTTAGTTAATTATACGTACAAAAAACTACAAGATCTACTTTATTTTTTCTGGTAAGGAGACTGTATACTGTTTTGATTGTTGTTCTGTTTTTTGTTGATTAGCTGTTGGTAATTCAAAATTTCAACCATATGGGTAAAATTCCCAATAAAAATATCTCTGGTTTCAAGTCTACGTGTTTTTTTTGTCATTTTTTCCAGCCATGTGTGGAATTTAGTCCAATATCTTTTAGCCTCCACACACGTCCACCACAATTGAAATATTTGATTGTAAATGTATTAACAGCAGCTAGGATAGTATTTGCTAAAACCTGGAAAAATGAGAAAATACCAATGCAGGAAGAAGTTATTAAGAAAATAATGGAATGTGCTGAAATGAGTAGATTGACATTTGAAATTAGAGAACAAGAAGATAAACAATTTTATAAAATTTGGAATTTATTTTACCAATGGTTAGCCAATAAAATATGGTAATGAAATATCTAGAACTTTAGAATATAAAGAATCTATAAAGATGTATTATCTTTATCTTTATCATAATCATAATATAATTATGGGATAGAATTCTCATAAAATAAATCAATTAAAATATGGATTATCTTGCATAACATGAACGAATAATAGTATAGTCAAATGATTGATTAATAATAATATCAACGTATTTAGGAATATTTGATAGATAATATGAGAACACATACAAGTAATTGTAAGTGATGACTATGAAATGGATGCACAAAACAATCTGTAAACCAACCAACACACTGTATGTACCTAAGTGGAAGACATACTGGGGGTGGGGGGAAGGGGAAGGAAGCTAAATTGTGTGCCAGGATTTCTAACCATCATGATCTCTCCCCTATCACTTCTACTGGCATTTTTGTCAAACCATTATAAACTTCCTGGCTTTATTTCTAAAAAGCTTAATTAAAAAATAAAGAAAAGATAGGTGTGGGCATCTACATTCTTTTTCTTCTCCCTATGCTTTTTATATAAAAATAATCCTAGCAGTTTGTATGCATTTCATCCAATACATGGATTATTACTGGTATTTATCCTATAATGTTAAGTACAATTTAATGAAAATTACAGCTTGGTCAAAGTTTTTGAAGAAGCTATTAGGATGCATCAAAGAAGGATGCCTGCTGTCTTAAGGGAAAAGGAATCAAAATACCATAGGTCAGGAGCGTCCCTCCATTATTGCCAAAGTTATTGGGGGCAAGAGGGTCAATCCTACTTCCATTTTATAATGCTTCCTTAGCTATTGTTTTATATGGCTCCAAAGACCATTATTTATTTATTTGATTGGACATCAACAGACTCCAGAGTGACCATTCACAAAACACCAAAAAAGATAAAATCAGAAAAATAATTCCATGTAATCTAAATTATGATGTAAACAAGTTACTTCAAAGTATATTAAATTATGGAACTAAATACATAGGATCATGGAATTTAGATTTCACATAAGAATCATAAATCAAATAACACTGACAGAGGAACCTATCCAAATTTTATTACTTAGAATTTCTTTTTCCCTTTTTTCATCATTATCCTCTACAGCATTAAGTATTTTTTTTCCCAAGAACCCAGCAGCCTGCATGGAAGTTATTTCAATTTTCATAACCCCTGAATCGATTAAACTCACTTTATGTTCATTGCTAATCGGCTTCTGAGCTATTTTAGTGGAATCCAACAGGAAAGCAGAAAAAGCAAGTCTGAGAAATGAGCTTGAGGTACTTTTTCCTCAACTGTCAGTTCGCACCTCAGTGCACATGTCACATTTTTACATCCATTAAATTAAAATAGGTAACCAACCAGATTAGTGAGACTAAATAGACCATATGTGAGCATATGGGGCGTGTATGCACATCATAGGCAAAGGAAAGGAAAACATAAAATCTTATCCAAAATAGAATTAAAATCCATTTCAAGAACTTAATTCAAGCAATCTTAATTCAATATTGGTTGGCTGGAACATATGTGAGTATTGTCTCTGATGAAGAAGATTAAAGAGTTCCTGGAGATCTGGAAGCATGCATTTTTCCACACTTTAGTTTATAGAGCTAACAATTATGATTACAAGCCACCTATCGTCATCTTTAGGTGAGATGAACAGTATGTAAATTTATTAAATAAATAAATAAAAATTATGAAATGCTCATATAACACCACTTATTGCACAATATAAGTAGTTCTTGTTTCACTTCAAATTTGAAGAAAACATTTTTGTATGTGAATGCATTTTGTGGTCTTTGCTTTTTACCATTTTTTATTAGACTTGCACAAAATTGCACAAAGCAGCTAAATCCTCTCACTTCTAAGAATGAAGTGGCTGTGTTACTTTTTTTTTTTTTTTTCATTTTCTTCTAAAGTCCTTTCAGCCAAAAAGATCCTCAATGTTTCGAAAAAAGATCCTCAATGTCTCGAAGTATTAGAAGAGGCAGTCACATTCTGGAGTGCATGTATATATGCCTCTTCTATGAAACTGCCAAATTTCTGAGGCCATGTCAAGCACTTAAATGAAGAAAATTGAGTCTCAATGAAGATACAAAATTTGGTATATCACTTAAGGTGATGGATTAGAAACTGGGAAAATGGGTTTTAATCTTCCTCTTGCATGAAAGCTGTCTTTGCGCCAATCATTCTCTGTCAGTCCCATCTACCTCACAAGGTTGTTGTGGGGAAAAGAGAAGGCAGGAGAATTATGATCATTGATTGAGTTGCATAAAGAAAAGACAAGACATAAATTTTAACATTACTCTCTATTGAGAAAGACTACTCTCCTTCTTCATGTAAAATGGCTCATGTGATGTGTTGTCACTAGGGCATGGGTGAGGGTTATATTATTATTTTATTTTATTAATTTATTATATGATTCTCTTTTTCATTAGTTTTATTGTTTTTTATGTTAGGTTTTTATATTTTTGTGAGCTGCCTTGAGTCACCATGTGCAGATAGGCGGCAATATAAATTTACTTAAACAAACAAACAAACAAACAAACAAAAGCTATTTTAGGGTTTAGAGTATATGTGTGTGTGTTTCTTCTTTAAAGTTATGAGAAATGGTGCCAGTATTGTTTGGGCTATTCTGGATAGAGGTGATTTCAGAGATACAAGAAATGGAGGGACCATGAGTAGCATTGGGACTGTAGGTAATGAATCCTACTCTATTGAAAGAATAATAGAACAACAGAGTTGGAAGGGACCTTAAAGATCTTCTAGTCCAACACTCTGCTCAAGCAGGAGACTCTATACCAGTGGTATAGAGTCAGTGGTGGCTAACCTTTTTGGGTTCTGATAATTGCATGCCCACTTGTCTGCTCGTGCTCATGTGCCATCACCCAGAAGGCAATGCACATGCCACCCATGCCTTCTGTGCATGCACATGCAACTTGCACGACCCATGCTGCAAATGCATGAGTGTCTCCTGCGCTTCACCGCACCGCAGTGCATGTGCACCAGATATCTGACAATCTGCTCTTAGGCAGGTGGTGTGCATGGTGGTGTGCACTTCTGGCATGCGTGCCACAGGTTCACCACCATGGCCTATATTATTTCAGCAAATGGCTGTCAATTTTTTTTCCTAAAAGCCTCCAGTGCTACAGCTCCTTCAGCTTTTGAAGGCAAGCCATTCCACTGACTAATTGTTCTCACGGAAATCTCTCCTTTTTAGGTTGCTTCTCTCCTTGATTAGTTTCTATACACTGCTTCCTGTCTTTCCTCTGATGCTTTGGGAAATAGGTTTACACCCCCTCCCTTCATTGTAGCAACCCCTCAAATATTGGAAACATTCAAAAAACTACTTTTTACTCAAAAACACTGGATTCAATACAAGAAAATGGAAATATCACAAGAGGTGCCTGCATTGGAAAAATCTTCCATTTACTTCTTGCAAAATTTTATTTGCTCTTCCCTGCTATTTATTTGGTGGATCTCAGAGGTATGTCTTCACAGCAAGCCTAGTAATGATTTGGTTTTGGCTCTGGCAAATAAGCTTTTCATTAGGCCTGGATTCTGTAAGGGTATTTCCATTCTCTTATAATGTACAAAGATTCTTGCAGCAAGAGTCTTGTGTGCAATGAAACTCATCCACCTCTCTGATCATTTAATCCACTTATCAGAATCAGATTTTTGTTCTTCAATGAAATATCCAGCTTCAGGGAAGTGGAAGGTGTGCTATGATGATAAGACTATTTTCAGTCTACCAAGAATGTACTGGCGCTGGCTGGAAATATAAAGCAACTTTAATCTTTAGCTGTGATATGTCTGAACTGAGGTCTTTCTTTCTATCTGCTCCCCCCACCTCTATTCAATGTATAACTCTCATCCGCCCATGCAATAGATTGCAGGGACTGAATTTCTTTTGTTGGAAAGCCAAGTCCTGAAGAATATTATTAGAGCTTTACACTGAGCTAACTAGGAGGGAAAGGATTAGTCAGGAGCAATGAGGAATTCTTCTCCTGCCTTCTTTTGTTTAATGATAGCAGTAACTCTCTGAATGTTCTATGAGGAACAAATGTCTTCCAAGGACAATGGTAATGTGGATCCTTCTAGCTAAAGATATATTTCATTTATTTTCAATTTCCTTTGGATTCTGTGGTTGACAGCTGAAGAGTGGCTCCTCTTCCTTCCCCTTTATCCCATTTGATAAGAGCAAGGCCATGAAAGGACAGATAAGCTCTTGAGATCACACCTGAGCCTCATTGCCTCTCTTGGCAGCTTCAGTTTTCTGCCTCAGGCTCTAGATTGCCCCAAGCTACAAGATGGATGGATCAACATCCCTCAATTAAGGACAGAGAGCCATAAATCACATCAGCTTCAGAAAACATTTTAATTAAAAAAAATGACATAATTGCAGCTTTAGTGCACATAAAAGAAAACAGCTGTGGTTCTCCCCTCTGTGTCCCTCTTTCCTCCCATCTCAGATCTTTTTCTTCAAAATCCATTTCATCTGAAAGCTTTTATCTGTTTCCCCAGAAACCTCCAGCAGTTTCATCTAAAGCCCTATCTTATCACTGGTCAGGGATATGGGTATATCTGGGCCATGCCAGCAGATTCAGAAGATACATAATTTAAGAAATAAACAATACTGACAAAAAAATGTATTACTGACACTACATTGTGGACAGCAAAGACAAAAATGCTTTCATCTCCAGAAGGATATGCATTTGTGAACAATTGTGTTGTTACAGTTGTAATGATAAGACCTTTGTTGCTTCGTAATTCCTGGCAATGCAGAGTGCTCACTTTGCAGGAGTGTGACACATTGAGATATATGGCTTCAACATCTCCTGGCCTGAAGCAGATGGTCAGTTTTGATAAAAGCAGCTCACAGCAGCTCACATAGCACTTGGACTTCACATATTGCTTCACAGTGATTTACAGTCTCTCTAAGAAGTTTACAGAGTCAGCCTATTGTCTCCAACAACCTGGGTCCTCATTTTACTGACCTTGGAAGGATGGAAGGCTGAGTCAACCTTGATGTTAAGTACTTGGACATGGGTCGAAGTAATTGGAGACAAGCTCTAAATAGTGAACTTTCAGTTCTTTATTGCATAGTGACTTCTCAGTACAACAACAGTGAACTCTGCCTTATATAGGCAACCCTTGTAAGAATTGTCCAATAGCGAGCTATGAACGCTAGCTCTTTTAACCAATAAGAATCCTCTGTTAAGGGCCAATCGGATTCCTCAGAACTAACCAATCCGATCTGGCCACCCAACAGCCAATCAGAAGTGCAGGGCCAGAACCCTGCACTTTACCTCAAGCTCATACTTTATTAACTATGGTACATACACAACACCCCTTCCCCCTGGCTTCTTAATTACGGTGTAGTTATATAGTCCTTTAAATAGGACGGTTGTCTTTTAAGTCTTTTGTTGGACTGGTTGGTTGCAATCCTGTTGAGGTAGATTGTTGTTTGGCAGTGGATCTGCTTCTTGCTCAGGTGCAATTTCTTGTGGTGCAAACAATTCTCCTTCCTGCTCCATTTCCTGAGTATCACTTAGTTCGTCGCTCCCTTCGAGCAGGTTCCCTGGAACGTCATCTTCTTCTGTACCTCCCCCGCCTCAGTTTGGTCATGGGGGAATTGTTGACTGGCCGTTGTGAGCCGTGACCGTAATTGGTCGATATGCCGTTTCCACAGTCTATTGTCACAGCATTTCACTATGTAGGATTTGGGGCCGGTCACTCGTACTACTGTCGCCTCTATCCATAACGGATCGCCCGATAAGTTTCATGCGTAAACAAGGTCTCCTACCTGGAAAGTGCGACAGCGGCCGCTGGATCATATTGGCTTTTCCGGTTCATAAGCAGGGTGCAACCGGTCGAGGTGAGAGCGGAGTCTTCGTCCCATCAGTAGTTCGGCGGGAGTTCTGCCAGTGACGCTATGTGGAGTTATGTTGCAAAAAGAGGATTTGGTTGACCTTGTCATTGATATTGTCATAGTCCATTTTTTGCAAAGTCTTTTTAACAAATTGGACCATGTGTTCCGCTTAGCCATTGGTCGCAGGGTGCACAGGCGAGGTGAGCGCATGGCGGATGCCACGGTCAGCGAGGTACTGCTCGAACATTAGTGCCGTAAACTGTGGCCCATTATCGGACACCAGGACGTCAGGTAGTCCGTGGGTTGCAAAGAGTCTGTTTAGGATCTTGATCACCACCCCGGAAGTTGCAGTCGTCATACGATGAATTTCTAACCAATTGGAGTACGTGTCGACTGTTAGCAGGAAGGTGTAGCCCTTGGTTGGCCCCACAAAATCCAGGTGGATTCTGGACCAGGGTCCCCGTGGTGTCTCCCATTCAGTAGGCATGGCTTTTGGTGGGGCGTTGCTGACTTGTTGGCAATTGGCACATGCTTTGACCCACTGTTCGATTTGCCGGTCCATGCCTGGCCACCATGCGTAGCTTCGTGCAAGAGCTTTCATCCGCATGATGCCGGGGTGGCCCTCATGCAGCATTCGTAGCAGCGTCTTCCGAAGTCGTTCTGGGACAATGACTCTATCGCCCCAGATGATACAGCCTTTTTGGAAAAAAAGTTCAGTCTGTTGAAATTTAAATAGTGCAAAGTCATCTGGTACTTGGTCCAATGGCCATCCACGTTCTACCTAACCTAGGACTCAAGCTAGGGTGTGGTCTCGTTTGGTTTCTCTTGCGATGTCTCGGGCAGTCATAGGCGGCGAGTTGAGTGTTTCGATCTGCAACGTAGTTGCTGTTGGTGCCGGATCGTCGACAGTCTCTGGAAGCAGTGCTCGGCTTAATGCGTCGGCGTGGGGAATGGCCTTCCCCGGGCGATATTGCAGGCGATAATTATAAGCAGCTAGGAATTCTGACCATCGGGTCATTCTAGGGGATAATATGTAGGAGGTTGGTTTATCCCCGGCTATTATCCCTAGCAATGGTTTGTGGTCAGTTACAATGGTAAATGTCCTTCCATACACATATTCATGAAATTTCTTTACAGCTGACACGATTGCAAGGGCTTCTTTATCAATTTGTCCGTAGTTCCGCTCTGTTTGTGAAAGAGTCTTCGAAAAGTATGCAACAGGGGCTTCGTTCCCATTAGGCAGTACATGGCTCAAAATGGCGCCCACCCCAAAAGGCGATGCATCGCAAGTTATAACTAACGGCAAAGTCTCGTTATACTGCATAAGTACAGAGTCAGATGTGAGCAGTTTTTTAACATTCCGGAACGCTTGCTCTTCCCGGTAACCCCATACCCACAATGCTTTCTTATCTAATAATCGATGTAACGGCTCAGCAACAGTTGCTTTGTGCGGTAAAAATACATTATAGAAATTAATGAGGCCTAAGAACGCCTGGAGATCTGCCTTGTTGCGTGGTCTGGGGGTGTTTTTGATGGCTTTGAATTTACCCTCGGTAGGATGAATGCCTTGGCTATCTATTCGGTATCGTAGAAATTCAACATTGTCAGTATATAAGTGACATTTATTCTTTTTCACCTTAAGTCCAGCTTCTTGGAATTTTTTAAGAATGCATTTCAAACGATCTTGCAAGATTTTTTTTGTAGGGGCTGCGATTAATACATCATCAAAATAAGGAACCATGCCTTTGATTCCCTGTAATAGCCTTTCCATGAGGCTCTGGAAGATCCCCGGGGCTACACTAACTCTGAATTGCAATCAGGTACATTTAAAGGCACCTCTGTGTGTTACAATTGTTTGGGCTTGGGCTGTTTTTTCATCCACTGGTAATTGTTGATAAGCTTGAGCTAAATCTAATTTAGCGAAAACCTTTCCGCCCCCCAGGGAATGGAGGAGGTGCTGTACCACTGGAACTGGATACGCATTCTGCTGTAGGGCATGGTTTAAAGTGGCCCGGTAGTTCCCAAAAATTCGTATTGACCCGTCTGGCTTAATGGGTGTTACAATAGGGGTTTCCCATGGAGAGTGATCGGTGGGCTTCAACACCCCTTGAGCAATTAGCTTGTCAAGTTGTTCGTCGATCTTTGCTTTAAGAGCGAACGGAACTCGACGGGGCTTTAAGCGAATGGGAGCTACTTTTGGAACTAAACTGAATGAGATCGGGGTCCCCTTATACTCACCTAAGCTGTCCGCGAAGATGTCACTGAACTCAGAGATAAGGTCTTCCTCCCACTCATAACCACCGACTCGGTTTACGCCAGCCACTTCAATGTCGAGTGGCGCGAACCATTGGAGGCCTAGTAGGCTAGGCCTATCTCTATTGATTACCGTTAGAGGTAAGTACTCTGTATGCTTCTTGAAGGAGACTCGGACTCAGCAGGAGCCGACAACGGGGATTCGGTTCCTTTGGTAGTCCTTGAGGATGAGGCGTTGAAATTGGAGGTCTTGACGTTGAATTGTGGGGATGAGTTGCTTGAGTGTCTTCCAGGAAACCATCGAGAGGGACGATCCTGAGTCGACCTCCATGTGGCAAGGCTGGTTCTCGATGGCTACAGTGACTTGTATTTTCTTAGTGTCCAAGGCTGAGGCGTGACCGATAGTGATAGTATGGTGAGCCTCTTCTCTCTGCAAAGCTCGATTTGTGTAGGAGTGGTTTACTGGCTCTCACCTTACAGGACGGTTTCCTGTCGATAGGCGATAGTTAGTCCCTTTTGAGGCCTGGTTGAGTCCTGGCAAGCTGCGGCAGACCTGGCCGATGTGGCCTCGTTTCCCGCATTCATGGCAGAGTGCGTCGCGGAATTTGCATTCGGACCTGGCATGGTTTGCTCCACAGCCAGCGCACGGGCGTAAGGGCTTCGGGCAAGGGTCCCGGTCGGACCGCAGTCGATGGACCCCTTCTTTGTCACTGTCTGACGATGAAGAGAGGTCCTCGTGGTGCGTTGTTGAGAGCTGCCCTTCTGAGTTGGGTAAGATTTCGCTGGTCGGTGGTGTTACCGGAGTGCGGCTTCGCCATAATTGTGCAGCCGACTTTTTGGTCGCCTCCGTGGCCGTGGCTTCGGCGATGGCGTCAGCAAGGCTGATGTTGCCTTTCGCCATCAGCTTGCTTTGCACGCCTAGTACATCTAATCCCAGAATTACTCGATCTCTTAGTACCTCTTCTAAATCGGCGAACCCACAGAGACCCCCTATATTTCAGAGGTCCGCTACGAAATCGGCCATGCTCTCCCCTTTTCATTGGTTTCTCTGATAAAACTCATGGCGTCTCACGAGTGTAGGCACGGTTGGCGCGTAATGGTCTCTCAGGATGGGTTCGAGGTCATCCCAGCTCATGGTTTTCACTTCTCGAGGTTTGGCGAGTGCTTTAGCCATCTTAAATACAGCTGGGCCGCAATGCGTCAGGAACAGCGCCCTCTTCTTTGCTGGTGTGGCGTCCTTCAAGTTGTTCATCTCGAGAAACATTTGGAAGCGATCCATGTAGGATTCCCAATCCTTGTGGTTTGGATCGAACGGAGCGGGTGGTATGATGCCGCCGGACATGGTTCCGTTGTTGGCGTCGTCTTATCACATGCTTGGTATTGCTTCCTGGCTTCTTCGGTTCAGACGTCTCCACATCCCACCTTCGTCGCCAGTGTTAAGTACTTGGACATAGGTCGAAGTAATTGGAGACAAGCTCTGAATAGTGAACTTTCAGCTCTTTATTGCATAGTGACTTCTCAGTACAACAACAGTGAACTCTGTCTTATATAGGCAACCCTTGTAAGAATTGTCCAATAGCCAACTATGAACGCTAGCTCTTTTAACCAATAAGAATCCTCTGTTAAGGGCCAATCGGATTCCTCAGAACTAACCAATCCGATCTGGCCGCCCAACAGCCAATCAGAAGTGCAGGGCCAGAACCCTGCACTTTACCTCAAGCTCATACTTTATTAACTATTGTACATACACAACACTTGAGCCACTCAGAATTGAATTCCTGGACTGAACAGTGAATTAGCCTGCAAATTCTTAGCCTTGCATCCTAACCACTGTGCCATCACCAAATTATATAACTTCATTATATATAAACATTTCTGTAAACATGTAGTGAGTTCTTATTATAACTAATAGAGAAAAATACATATGCATTATAGTAAGTCTAGGAATTGCATATATTAAGTCTAAGAATGTTTCTTTTTCCTTCTAGTTTATTATCTAACAAGTAATTATTCTGTCTTTTCAACCAAAAAAATATTTAAAGTTCCTTTTCGTCATCATTGGGACTTTTGCATCCCACCCTCATTGCTCCTGCAACCGAGTAATCATTTCTCAATGTACTTCAGCAGCCAAGGCAATTTTCTTTCAGTTTAGCTACATCGCAGCTTAAATATTAATACTCCTGTTTGGCAATTTGTGATGCTGAAGTTTCAGAGATTTGGCTGCTGGGCTGTTTCCCATTCACAAGAAGCGTCATCTCTCTTTGCCTCCCACTACTTGGATCTGAACTGGAAGCTTAGTGATAGATTTCAAAGGTGACTAACAGAGAACATAATCTTAATCATTTAATCAGTTTCTGACTTACAGCCTCTGGTTTGTTTGGTTTTGCAGTGTGACTTAATTTTCCTTGCTTGTATAAGCAGCATTCATTGCCTTATCCTGTTTCCCAGCCTCAGGGCTTAAATGAGCCATCACTGTCTCTTTCCTCTTACAAACATAACTGAAGTAAAAGTACCTGAAACACTATACGCTATAGTGCTATGTCATCTCAGTTTTCTATGGCAATGTATTATAGCACAGGTGTCAAACTCTCTGCATCACATTGCCATCACATGACGTATCACCACATTTTTTTCCCCTTTCCAGAGCTGGAGTGGGTGTGGCCTGTGCATGACACATCCAACCCATCAACTGCCAGTTTGACACCCCTGTATAGGAAGTAAATGACTTTCTTCTCTTTCTTGCATGTGTGTGTATGTATATGTGTGTATATATGCGTTGGGCATAAACATATAGCATGTACTGAAAAAGGTGGAGGATTTTAGATTAATACTACTACTTATACTGCTATTACTACTATTTCTGTGTGAGAAGGGAGAGGGTTTCCAGAATCATGTAGGAGATATAGTATGTAAGAATTAAAAGTAAATAATGATAAATGCAAACTTCAATACATAAGCATGACTACATCGGAAATGTACACATTTCCTAAAAGATATGCTTTAGGGCAGGACTTAGAAGCCTTTTTACATTGTGAAGTAAAATAAAAATATTTCAGTGAAATAAAAGATTACAGAAACTGAGATTGTTAGCTGAGTGTGTTAGTTGAGATAGTTAACTGAGTATGTGCATAGATATAGATATTGATGAAATCAAATCAAACTTAAGTATTATCTCATTCATGGAATTTATGGAGGTCCACAGTTTCTTCCATTTGTATTCCCTGACCTGGAGAAACTTAGATGGAGAAGATGCATACATGGATACAGCTTCTTTTTATTTTTATTTTAATCCAGGCTTATATAGGATGGAGCCCTGGTGCTTCCTTTGTCTGTGAATTCTGTCTCTCTACTCTTTGGTTGTTGAGAACTCTAATTAATTAAGAAACTATATTTGGAATTAAGCACAATTCTATGTGCTTCAGAGCCCTAATTATATGTGATTCAATCTACAGAGTTAACATTCAAGTGAACAGGTGTAGTCATTTCCCACAAATCTCCTACACAGCATAAGCAAGTGATTGAGTAAACACGATGTGTGGACCTATGTGATCTAAACCTGTATCTGATTTCATGAGCTCATGCTTTCAGACAAATAAGGATGAATACATGTTTATTCAATGACTTCACTGCAGTAATCTGACTGATTCCAGGATCTGAGTAGAAAAATCCTGAATAGATATCAGAATGCTCTGGCACAAGAATATTCCGTTATATTCTGTATCCTATAGATGAAAATAGGAAGGCATTCTCTCTCCCAAGAGGAATGCCTCTTTGAAGATGATGCCTTTTATACATATATGTTCATCTCATAACAAAAATAAGGCATCCACTTTGCTTCATCACCATGCTATGTATTTGCAAATTCACATTTTAACTGATTGTTTAAACAACCGAAACACAAATGATTAATCACATTACACTTATTTTGGACCAAGCTTGAGTCCTGTGAACTCCAATTTTGTGCACAATGGATATTTATCATATGGCTGGTTAATCTAAGTTCTCTAGCTTTTTCTATAATTTCTAGAGCCTTGGATTGATTTCAAGTAAAATAGCATGAATTATTCATGGCAAATGATGGCAGTTTATAATGAGGAAAGGTGTATTGGCCATTTTTAATACAGTAAAGCAACATTTATCCTAAACTGATCTGAGTTTGTACAGTTTGAATGATAACTAATTACACTGCAAGAAAAGGAAGATCTATATCTATCTAGGCACACTTTCTATGTCTCTCACACATACACAGTTAAACATGTTAAAGTATTGACATCTCACATGTCACAGCTTGTCCTTCTTCAAGGTGACATAATTTTTCAAAGTGTATAGAATTAAATGAACAGAACTGTAGCACGAAAGATGATGAGATTCAAAACAGTTCAATATATTTTCCATTGAAGTTTATGACAAGATAACAGAATCTAAGCTTAAATAAGAACATAATATATTCAGCAATTGCTGAATCACTCCTTCCTGCATAAAATTGAATCCTGCATAAAACTGAATCACTCCTTCCTGCATAAAATTGGCCCATCCTATGTAAGTTATCAGTCTAGGAATACTTCAATGAATGTTCAAAATGGAATCCACCAACACTGATGAAATCTCTCTCTCTTTTATAGTTGCCTCCAGGGTTCAAAACTGGACTTAATTAAAGAATGCTTGTTGCCTCTGAACCTGCAAATAACCTCAGTGCATAGATTTCTTGCATATGTTAAAATTACATAACTATTCAAGGACTTAGACAGAAATCATTTTAGAAAAAGCCCATTCATTTCATTAAGAAGCTTTCAGAGATGGTAATATTTCAATATTCTACCATTCTGGAAAATAAACAACAGAGTTAAGAACATGCCAAGGCCCAAAGGCATGCTGTTTGACATGTCTCAGATTAAGTCACAATAGCTGAAGGCTAGAAGCTGCCAAAAGCAGTTGGCTATTTCAAATCAGAGTGTTAAATGTAAGATGCAACTAGATGTATCTGTTCAGAATAGTCAATTCCCAGTGGAAGTTCACAGACATACTTGCTTGTCTTAAGGACCAACTTTAAAGAGTATTGTGGTAGCAGCAACAAAATGCTGCAGTGCCATGGGCATTGTTTCTATTTCAAGCTGCTTATGAGAGTGAATGGTTTCTTTGGACTTTGATAAATTGAAAATGGCTACAAAGAGAAGTCAGGAAATAAAATATTCTTTGCTTTCCTTAGATTTTACATTTGCTCCTGAAGGCATTTCTCAGGGAGCCTAGGTATTTGTCTGGTTCTTTCAAAATGCTTACTAGAATAAGAACAATTCCTGACTAGAAAAATGTAGGGAACTCTTTTTCAGAGATGTTAAGAACAAAAACATCTAGAACTACAATATTAATAGGCAGAAAAGACAAAATTAAGACAATCAAATGCTGACTCATTCACTCATTTCCCTTCTGAGGTTTTTTTTTTTTTTTTTTAATTAAAGGACAGGATTGTCTCCATTTTGCCTTTATTGTCAGAATTGTTTCTTTTTCTCAAAGAATGGCTGAAAGTCATGCAAAACTAAAGGCCCAGGCAACACCAGCTAAGCTCGAAGCTAGATATTTTAGCAGCAATTTGATTGAATTACCATTTATTGGTGAAACTCAAACTGTGTTGAAGAAAGAATTGGCACAGAAAAATATCGGTGATTCTCTGCTATTATTGCATCTGTTGTGAATTCATAGGCCTTAATAAAGATATTTTAAACTTGGAGTCAAGTGCAGGGTTCTGGCCCTGCACTTCTTTCATTTCTTTTCTTTTTTTAACAAACTTTATTCAGTTTTCACATTAAAAACAAAAATCTCTTTTTGGTGGACAACATATTTCCGGGTCATCATCTTTACATACAAATATGACAGAAATTATACAATGATATATGCATACTTAATTCTATTATTACCTTTTCCATTCCAAATTTTCAGTAAGGAGAGAAACAAACACATTAATTCTAGCCTCTTTCCTTAATTTCAATCAATTTTGTTTCATTTCAATTATTTCAAATTAATCCTTTAGTATTTGTTTTTAAACATAAACAATATATATTTACCTAATAAATCCTAATAAGATTTATTTCTAAATTATTTCATTAATCCCAATCTAAACATTTAATTTCATTTCAATTATTTCAAATATAATCCTTAATATTTATTTTAAAAATACAAATAAACAATATATATTTGCCTAATAGTGGTAATAATGAAGTTACCAATGTCTCTCCTTGCTTTTAATAATCTATATTATACTTATTAATTTAGCTGGTTCTTTAGTCTGTCACATTCCCTTTCAATTACACACATTTAATAAGTTCTAAATTGATACAGATCTTAACACACCCACACAAAAAGAAAAAAGAACAAGTATAAGCTTCCCCTCTTTTACTATTTTGAGTGTGACACCTTAATGATTAGAATATACCTTTATTCCCTCATCTTAATTCCCAATAAATCCTTAGTCATTACATCTTCTCAATTGGATTCCACAGCATATTTCCCCCCCTTTAATAAGAGTTATCAATAACTATATTAACCTATTTTCTGAATATTTTTAATTGCAGAAATATTTTTATTGCCCCTTGTCACCCTGCAGAATCCCCTTTTTAATTCATCAACCATTATCTCTGAAAAGACAATTTCTTTTCAACATTTTACTAGTTCTGTGGTTCTTTCTGTCACATGCCTGTTTCTTACTGCTTCTCCGGTGCATTGTCCAGGGAGCGAACCTGAGTCTCCTCCTGCTCTCTTCCCCATGTCTTTTCTCATTCTTTCTACATTTCCTGACTTCACAAGTATTCCTTCTTTTAATTGTAAAGAAACAATTTCCTTTAACATTTTACTAGTCTTACTGTTTCTCCTCCCTCTTTTTTCCCCATGACTTTTCTCATTCCAATTTTTCTCCTTCTTAATATCTTCCCTTTCCCTTTTCTGCTGAATCTTCCTGCTTTTCTAACTTCACAATTATTCCCTCTTTTAATTGCTTTCTTAAAATTCAACTTTTTAACCTTCCTTCTTTCCCCACTTCTTTGTAATGTTCTTTGTGTTAATTGTCCATTCAAAATGTCTTCTCCTTGAGTCAATTCCTGCTCTTCTGAGAATCTTTCTTCTTGTTCTTCAATCTCCATTTCCATTTTTTCTTGCACAGAGTAAAGTGATTCGCCTCTTTCCTGTAGTAATTCTCTCATATTTTTAAGTTCCATTTTTAAGTCCCAAAGAGATATCATCATTCTTATATTTTATAATCCTCAAAGTCCACAAAAAAAAATCAAAAACACCACTTTTACTTTCCTTCTTTCTTCTTTCAATTTTTTAAAGTTCTCAGCTATTCCAGTTCAGGGTTCATACCAAAAATATCAGTCAGTCCCACAAACAATCTTTCCTTCCTTGCTTTTTCCTTTATTCTGGTTCTGCTTTCACTTTCTAAAATTCTTACTTTGTTTCAATATTTCTGTAATTTTATACCAGTTCATTCAAAAACAAAATGCTTTCCTTTTTATTTGAACTAAATTTTTTATCAAAAGGTGACACTCTCCATTATACGAAGTCTTCACTTTTTTCCCCCTATATTTTTATTTAAGGTATTTCGAACCTCAATATTCCAAGACAATCCAGTCTCCAATTTATAAACTTTATTATTATTATTCTTTGGCAATATTAAGTCCAGCTTTAATTTTATACTTGATTATTCCCAAATTATTTTAGTCCAATTTCATTAAATCTTTAATTCCAGCTTCTTCCTTTCCTGGTTCGAAGCCCATTTAGCTGTCAAAAATATTTTCCTTTTTTTTTTTTTTTTCTGTCCCTTTGTAATTTCGCAGCTCACTTTCCTTTTCTTAAAAATTCCATATTACCTTAATCCCGGGGTACTTTTATTTGGTTATACTGCCCAGTTGTCCCAGTTCAGATGTTATCCACCTCTTTCTTCCCTTCTGCGCAAATCTTAGTCAAGCTGAATCATCCTCTTCAGGATGGCCATTTTAGACCATCACTGCAGTTGTCTTCGGGAGGAAAAAAAGCCAAGCCTGGGGGGGGGGGGGAGATGCGGCTCCACACAGACAGGCTTGCTGCTTCCTCTTACTCCGCTGCCCCTCCAAGGCAGTTTCAGCCCCTAATCAGGATAATTGGGGCTCTCCAACGAAAGAGCACGAACGATAGTCGCAGAGTGTTGCGATCTACCGTCTGTCGGCGAGGAGACTAATAAAGCAACCGTCCTACCTTAAGGACTATGTAACTGCTCCCTGTAAACAGAAGCCAGGGGGAAGGGGTGTTGTGAATGCATAGGCCTTAATAAAGATATCTTAAGCTTGGAGTCAAGTGCAGGGTTCTGGCCCTGCACTTCTGATTGGCTGTTAACAGCAGGATCGGATTGGCCCGTTCCAGGGAATCCGATTGGCCATTAATGGAGCGTTCTTATTGGTTAATGGAGCTAGCACTCCTAGATTGTTATTGGTTAATAGTTATTGGGTTGCCTTTATAAAGAGGGCTATAACTGCCATTGAGTTTGAGCAGTCACTATGTAAATAAAGAGTTGAAGTTCACCGTTCCAGAGGCTCGTTTCCATTCTTTCTCGCCCATGCTCCATACTTAACACTGGCGACAAGGGTGGGATATGGAGATGTCTGAGCTGACTGAACTAAGAAGAAACACCGAGCACATGGCTGACAGAGCTACACGACGGAACCATATCCGGCGGCGTCATACCACCCGCTCCGTTTGATCCAGTGCAAGAGGACTGGGAGTCCTACATAGATAGTTTTCAAATGTTTTTGGAAACTAACAATTTCAAGGAAGAAACACAGCCGGGAATAAACAGGCGGTATTCCTAACACATTGCGGTCCAAGCGTATTTAAGATGGCTAAAGCACTAGCCAAACCTACCGAAGTGAAGACAATAGATTGGGACGACCTCGAACCCCTACTAAGAGCTCACTACGCACCGACCGTGCCCACGCTCGTGAGACGGCACGAGTTCTATCAGAGAAACCAGCGAAAAGGAGAAAGCGTTGCCGACTTCATAGCAGACCTCCGAAACCTGGGAGGCCTCTGCGGATTCGCCGATTTGGAAGAGGCACTGAGAGATTGAATAGTTCTGGGATTAGATGCACCAGGCGTGCAGAGCAAGCTGATGGCAAAAGGTGACATCAGCCTTGCCGATGCCATCGCCGATGCTACTGCAGCAGAAGCAACCAGGAAGTCGGCTGCACAATTACGCCGCAACCATGCTCTGGTACACCAACCGACAAGTGAAATTTTATCCAAGTCAGAAGGGCAGCTTTCAATGACACACCACGAGGACCTCTCTTTGTCATCAGACAGCGACGAAGAAGAGGTCCATCGACTGCGGTCCGACCGGGACCATCACCCGAAGTCCCTACGCCCTTGCACTGGCTGTGGAGCCAACCATGCCAGGTCCGAATGCAAATTCTGCGACGCGCTCTGCCATGAGTGCGGGAAGAGAGGCCACATCGGACGGGTTTGCTGAAGTTTACAAGGACCCGGCCAGGCCTCAAAAGGGGCTAACTATTGCCAATCGACAGGAAACCATCCTGTAAGGCGAGAACCAGTAAACCACTCCTACAGAAACAGAGTTTTGCAGCGAGAAGAGGCTCACCATACTATCACTATCGGTCACGCTTCTGCTTTGGATGCCAAGAAAATCCGAATTACAGTGGCCATCGACAACCAGCCTTGCCACATGGAAGTCGACTCGGGATCGTCCCTCTCGATGGTGTCCTGGAAGACCCTCAAGCAACTCATCCCCACAATCCAGCGCCAAGACCTCCGCTTCCAAAAACTTATTCTTAAGGACTATCAAGGGAATCGAATCCCTGTTGTTGGTTCCTGCCAAGTCCGGGTCTCATTCAAGAAGCACACAGCGTACTTACCGCTAACTGTGATCGACAAAGATCGGCCTGGTCTTCTAGGTCTTCAATGGTTCGTGCCACTTGGCATTGAAGTGGCAGGCATAAACCGAGTCAGCGGAAGTGACTGGGAGGAGGACCTCATCCATGAATTCAAGGACGTATTCGCAGAAAAATTAGGCGAGTACAAGGGGACCCCAATATCGTTCAGCCTTAATCCAAAGATAGCTCCCATCTGCCTTAAGCCTCGTCGAGTTCCATTTGCCTTAAAGCCGAAAATCAATGAACAACTCGATAAACTAATAGCTCAGGGGGTGCTAGAACCTACCGATCACTCTCCCTGGGAAACCCCAATTGTAACACCCATTAAGCCGGATGGTTCAATCCGAATTTGTGGGGACTACTGGGCCACCCTGATCCATGCCCTACAGCAAAATGCATGTCCAGTGCTGGTGGTGCAGCATCTCCTCCATTTCCTGGGGGGCGGAAAAGTCTTCGCCAAATTAGACTTAGCTCAGGCATATCAGCAATTACCTGTTGATGAAAAGACGGCACAGGCACAAACGATTGTGATGCACCGAGGTGCCTTTAAATGTACCCGGCTCCAATTCGGAGTCAGTGTAGCCCCGGGGATATTTCAGAGCCTTATGGAGAGGCTACTACAAGGGATTAAAGGCGTGGTCCCCTACTTTGACGATGTATTAATTGCTGCACCTACAAAAAAAATCTTACAGGATCGTTTAAAGTTGGTCCTACAAAAATTACAAGACGCTGGTCTTAAGGTAAAAAAGAATAAGTGTAAATTGTGTATAGATAGTGTTGAGTTTTTAGGGTACCTAATTGACAGTCAGGGCATTCACCCTACCGACAGTAAATTGAGAGTAATAAAAAACGCTCCCAGACCTCAGAACAAGGCCGATCTACAGGCGTTCCTAGGCCTTATCAACTTTCATAACGTATTTCTACCACATAAAGCAACTGTCGCTGAGCCATTACATTGTTTGCTAGACAAGAAAGCAAATTGGTTATGGGGTCATAAAGAAGAACAGGTGTTCCGTAATGTAAAAAAACTACTGACTTCTGACTCTGTACTCATGCAGTACAATGAGACTTTGCCATTAAATATCACATGTGATGCTTCGCCTTTCGGAGTGGGCGCCATTCTGAGCCATGTACTGCCTAATGGTAACGAAGCCCCTGTTGCATATTTTTCAAAGACACTTTCAAAAACTGAGCGAAATTATGGCCAAATCGATAAAGAAGACCTCGCAATTGTATTGTCCGTTAAAAGATTTCACGAATACGTGTATGGCCGGGCTTTTACTATCGTGACTGATCATAAACCGTTATTGGGGATAACAGCTAGAGATAAGCCAACTCCCTACATATTATCCCCCAGGATGACTCGCTGGTCAGAATTCTTGGCTGCTTATAATTATCGGCTGCAATACCACCCGGGGAAAGCCATTCCCCACGCCGATGCCATTCCCGAAGCCGAGCACCGCTTCCAGAGACTCTCGACAATCCCACACCAACTGTAACCACGTTACAAATTGAAACACTCCACTCGCCGGCATTAACCGCTCGAGATATCCCGAGAGAAACCAAACGTGACCCCACCTTGGTGTGAGTCCTAGGCTGGATAGAATGCGGATGGCCATTGGACCAATTGTCAGATGACTTCACATCATTCAAGACTCGACAAATGGAGTTGTTCTCTCATCTGGGGCAAAAGAGTCATTATCCCAGAATGACTCCAAAAAGCAGTACTGAGAACCTTGCACGATGGCCACCCCAGTATTGTGCGGATGAAAGCCCTCGCACGAAGCTACGCATGGTGGCCGGGCATCGACAAGCAAATCGAAAATTGGGTTAAAGCTTGTCATAGATGCCAGGAAGTGAGCAACGCCCCACCAAAAGCAATCCCTACCGAATGGGAGACACCATGAGGACCCTGGTCCCGTATTCACCTGGATTTTGTGGGGCCGACCAAAGGCCACATCTTTCTTCTAACCGTTGACGCCTACTCGAATTGGCTCAAGATTCACCACATGACGAATACAGCCACTGAAGCGGTTATTAAAAAATTGGAAAGACTGTTTTCAACCCACGGATTACCAGACTTTCTGGTATCCGACAATGGGCCCCAATTTACCGCGCTTTCCTTCGAGCAGTACCTGGCTGACCGCAGCATCCGACATGCGCTCACCTCGCCTGCGCACCCTGCAACCAATGGCAGGGCTGAGCGCATGGTCCAATTTGTTAAGAAACCTTGCAGAAATTAGACTACGATAACATCGACGACGAAATCAACCGAATCCTTTTTCTACAATACATCACACCTCATAGCGTCACCAACAAAACTCCTGCCGAACTGCTAATGGGACGAAAACTCCGCTCCCACCTTGACCGGTTACACCCAGCTTATGAACTGGAAAAACCACTCGGATCCAGCGGCCGATGTCGTGCCTTCCAGGTAGGCGATTTGGTATACACAAAAAACCTATCGGGCAATCCACTGTGGGTAGAGGCGACAGTAGTTCATGTAACCGGCCCGAGATCCTACCTTGTACAATGCCTTGACGATAGACTATGGAAACGCTATATCGATCAATTATGATCACGGCTCCGGTCGGGCAATTCTGAACTCTGTTATGACCAAACTGGGGGGGGGGAGATATGGAAGAAGACGAATTTCAATTAGAAGAAAACCCGTTCGAAGGGAACGATGGCAGAATAGAGACACAGGAATTGGAACTAGAGAAGGGAATAGATTTACCTCAGGGAGTTGCTGAAGATATTGGTGACGATGGAAATGTGAACTCTGAACCAGAGGCAACCCCGTCGACAAACAACGATCTACCTCAGAGAGATTTCAGCCAAATGCAAAACACGCAGCGAAAATAAAAAAGACTAATAAACCAACCGCCCTACCTAAAGGACTATGTAACTGCACCCTGTAAACAGAAGCCAGGGGGAAGGGGTGTTGTGAATGCATAGGCCTTAATAAAGATATCTTAAGCTTGGAGTCAAGTGCAAGATTCTGGCCCTGCACTTCTGATTGGCTGTGAACGGCAGGATCGGATTGGCCTGTTCCGGGGAATCCGATTGGCCATTAACTGAGCCTTCTTATTGGTTAAGGGAGCTAGCACTCCTAGATTGTTATTGGTTAATAGTTATTGGGTTGCCTATATAAGGAGGGCTATAACTGCCATTGAGTTTGAGCAGTCACTATGTAAATAAAGAGTTGAAGTTCACCATTCCAGAGGCTCGTCTCCATTCTTCCTCGCCCATGCTCCATACTTAACAGCATCTGTGGATAGCTGACCTGCAGTCCTGGTTTAGATGACACATGGCTTCTTAGATAGAGGAAGCTCAAAGAACCCTTACCCAGGCATGTGAGCCAAGGATTTGTTTAACATCTATCAGACAAAGTCACTCAAATTTTCTCACAGTTGGACACTGGCCTTGTTGCAAATCCAGAGGGGATGCCTGGGGAGAAATCTTGCCCAGCTGTCTGGGAATGGTTCAAATCTGTTGGGCCTGATAGTATAGGCAAGGCTTTTATGACTAGGAGCTCAATTACTTGCTCCTTAACTACATGACCCTCCTGGATTGTTAAAGGAATCTGAAGGGGTTGTTATTGAGTGAGACTGTTATACCAGTGATTAAGACTTCTTTGAGTTTGGGGGAGGGGAAACATGGGTTTTGTTATGGATTAAACCATCGCAGCGGTACAACCCTAAACAGCTTCGTCTTACAGCAGGCTTGTAATCCTGCAATTCTCATTGGCCCATGAATAGCGAGTCATGATTGGTCAGGTTTGGCCAGTCTGATTGGCTGTTAACGGGAACCCCTGATTGGACGCTGGTGAAAGCGATAGACTCAGTTCATTGGTTGTTTAATGGCAGCAAGCTCTATAAAAGAGCTACTGCTGCCCAGGTCTTTTGCTCCGTTCTTTCTTGTTAAATAAAGAGTTGAAGTCACCCTCCAATGTCTCGTCTCCGTTCTTTGCTCCCATGCCCAGGACTTAACACAGGCGACGAGAGTGGGATGCGGAGACGATAGAGCTGACTAGAACATATTGGACAAAGACAGAGCACATGGCGAAAGAGCGCACGCAACAGACGGCAAGATGACTAGCGGCGCCATACCACCCGCTCCATTCGACCCAGCAAGCGAAGACTGGGACTCGTATATAGACCGCTTCCAGATGTTCCTGGAGACCAACAATTTAAAAGATGCTACGTCTGGCAAGAAATGAGCGGTGTTCCTGACTCATTGCGGCCCCGCCGTTTTCAAAATGGCTAAAGCATTAGCAAAAGCAGCGGAAGTGAAGACCATGGATTGGGACACCCTCGCTCCAATCCTCAGGGCCCATTACGCACCCGCAGTACCTACACTGATTCGAAGACACGAATTTTACCAGAGGGACCAAGGGAAGGACGAGAGCGTTGGTAATTCCGTAGCTGACCTCTGGAACTTAGGAGGCCTTTGTGGTTTTGCAAACTTAGAGGAAGCCCTAAGAGACTGAATAGTTCTGGGATTAAATGCACTGCACGTGCAGAGTAAGCTGATGGTTAAAGGCGACATCAGCCTTACAGATGCCATTGCCGATGCTACTGCCGCAGAAGCAACCAGGAAGTCAGCTGCTCGAATGCACCAAGCGAATGCACTGCTTCGCCAACTGGCCGACAAGGTCCCACTCGCCACTGAGAAGCATGCTACCGCTACCCACCATGAAGACCTTGAGTCATCCTCAGACAGTGATGAAGAGGAGGTCAACCGGCTCCGCTCAGAACGAGTCCAAAGGAACCAGCAACGTCCGTGCCAATGTGCGGGTTGCGGGGCAAACCACCCACGATCGGACTGCAAATTCCTTGACGCACTCTGCCGTAACTGTGGGAATAAAGGCCACATCGTGAAGGTCTGCAGAAGCAGACGAGAGTCCAGTCCCAACTGAAAGGAGAACAACCTCCATCAGGAAATAGGCAAACCTCCTGAGAACCGGGACCATCTGAACCACCAATGGAACAACCACTACTACTACAGAAACCAAGCACCTGCCTTTTCAACGAGATGAGAAGAGGCCCATCAAACCATTATCATCGGCCACACTTCATTGTTCAATGCAAGGAAGATACACGTGAAGGTTACTATTGAAAATTGACCATGTGTGATGGAAGTCGATTCGGGATCATCCCTGTCGATGGTATCCTGGAAAACCATCAAACAACTGATCCCTGCCATTTCCCGCCAGGACCTCAACATGCAGCGAATCGTCCTGAAAGATTATCAGGGAAACAGGATCCCAGTTGTTGGTTCCAGCAACATCCAAGTATCATTCAAGGTCTGCACAGCACCGCTTCCCCTGACTGTCGTCGATCATGACCGACCCAGCTTGTTAGGGTTACAGTGGTTCGCCCCACTTGGAATTGAACTAGCCTGCATACACCATACCGGAAATGACGACTGGGAAGAGACTCTCATCCAGGAATTCCAGGACGTGTTCACAGGAACATTAGGCAAATACAAGGGGACCCCATATCATTTAATCTCAGTCCCAATGTAGCTCCCATTTGGCTTAACCCCCGTCGAGTACCTTTTGCCTTAAAACCTAAAATCGACGAGCAGCTTGATAAACTGATAGCCCAGGGCATATTGGGACCAATTGACCACACCCATTGGGAAACCCCGATAGTAATGCCCATGAAGCCAGATGGTTCATTAAGAATTTGTGGGGACTATCGGGCCATCCTAAATCATGCTCTTCAACACAGCTCTTATCCAGTACCAGTGGTTCAACACCTTCTTCATTCCCTGAGTGGCGGAGAAATATTTGCGAAATTGGACTTAGCTCAGGTGTACCAGCAACTCCCTGTGGACACAGCAACTGCAGAAGCCCAGACAATAGTTACACATAGAGGCGCTTTTAAGTGCAATAGACTCCAATTCAGAGTAAGCATTGCACCGGGCATTTTCCAAAGTTTAATGGAGAGACTATTACAAGGCATAAAAGGCATCATGCCTTATTTTGACGACGTCCTAATAGCTGCCCCCACTAAAGAATTATTAGTACAATGACTTAGAAAAGTCTTGCAGAAATTCAAAGACGCAGGTCTTAAGGTAAAACGAGACAAGTGTCAACTTTGTACGGAGAGAGTGGAGTTCCTGGGATAACTTCTCGGCAGACAGGGAATCCACCCCACCGGAAAAAAAACTAACTGCAATCAAAAAAGCCCCGAGACCTAGGAATAAGTCAGACCTTCAAGCCTTCCTGGGACTCATTAACTTTTATAACATTTTCTTGCCCCAGAAGGCAACCGTAGCCGAACCCCTACATCGACTTCTTGATAAAAAGGCTCCTTGGGTTTATAGATGGCGTGAAGTGAAAGTGTTCAAAGAGATAAAAAACCTTTTAACCTCCAATGCCATTTTAATGCAATACAACGAGACTCTCCCTTTGACGGTTACCTGTGATGCCTCACCATTTGGAGTAGGAGCCATCTTAAGTCATGTCCTCCCAAATGGAAATGAGGCACCCATTGTGTTCTTTTCGAGAACTTTGTCTAAAACTGAAAGGAACTATAGTCAACTTGATAAAGAGGCCCTCGCTATTGTATCCGCAATTAAACGCTTCCATGAATATGTATATGGGAGACCATTTACCATAATTACAGACCACAAGCCGCTACTTGGGATTTTGGCGGGAAACAAACAAACTCCCCATATATTATCACCAAGAATGACACGTTGGTCAGAATTTTTAGCCGCCTACGATTGCCGATTGCAACATCGCCCAGGGAAAACCATTCCCCACGCTGACACTTTGAGCCGCTCGCCACTACCAGACATTATAGAGGACTCTGCTCCAACCGTAACCGTACTACAAATCGAAACCCTCAAATCACCGCCATTAACCGCTCAAGACATAGCCTTAGAGACAAAAAAGGACCCTGTTTTGGCATGAGTCCTCAGCTGGGTAGAACGTGGTTGGCCAGTCAGTGCAATCAATGACACGTTCAAGCCATTTAAGAATTGTCAAACAGAGCTATTCTCCCAGAAAGGTTGCATAGTATGGGGAGACAGAGTCATAGTCCCAGAGAAGTTACAATATAGGGTATTGAAAATGCTGCACGAGGGACATCCAGGCATCGTGCGGATGAAGGCACTGGCCAGGAGTTATGCATGGTGGCCTGGTTTAGATAGACAAATAGAAACCTGGGTAGCAAAATGCAGTAAATGCCAGGAGACTCACTCCGCTCCTCCAAAGACTCCCCCAACTCAGTGGGAAATGCCTCGAGGTCCTTGGTCCCGTATCCACATCGATTTCACGGGACCCACAAGAGGACACACTTTCCTCTTAATGGTGGATGCCTATTCAAACTGGCTTGAAGTCCAAAAAATGGAAAGCACCACCACAGACGCAGTCACTAAAAAACTGAATAAACTATTCGCTACCCACGGACTTCCTGATGTCCTCGTCTCAGATAATGGCCCCCAATTCATTGCCCTGCCATTCGAACAATACTTGGCAGATCGGGGCATCCGCCATGCAACCAATGGTAGGGCTGAGCAAATGGTTCAATTTGTAAAACAGGCCTTGCACAAAATGGACCACGGCGACATTGACGACAAAATGAACCAAATGCTTTTTATCCAACACATAACCCCAAATACCACCATGAACAAAACCCCAGGAGAACTCCTGATGGGCTGGAAACTTCACTCGCATCTTGATTGCCTCCACCCAAACTACACATCAGAACAACCCCTGGGATCCAGCAGCAAGTGTCGGGCATTCCAGAAAGGGGACCCTGTGTTTGCAAAAAACTTCTCGGGCGACCCATTGTGGGTCCCTGCAACAATAACACAACTTACAGGACCCCAATCCTATCACCTACAAATGGCAGATGGTAAGATGTGGAAACGCCACATAGACCAACTCCATTCCAGATTAGCACCGGAACCTCCAGCTGGGGGGGGAAGGAACATGGAGGAGGACGAAGAAGAAATCGAAATCCAACAGCCCAGGGGATACTTACCATCTGAGAGGGAACCAAACCAGGGAGCAACCTCACCACGTGACAGCACTGCGACGGAGGCGGATCCAGGGAACCCGGAAGACAGCGCTGACGAGGGCAACCTGGAACCACAGTCTTCGCTATCCAGCCCAGCGGACAGCCTACCGGAGCCAGAGCCAGAACCAGAACCAGAACAGAACCCAGTGGAACAGCGCAGGTTGAGCAGACAGGTGAAATGGCCTGCCTATTTGCGAGAATATGTCACCCCACCCCTCAGACGGAACCAAGGGGGGAGGGGTGTTATGGATTAAACCATCGCAGCGGTACAACCCTGAACAGCTTCGTCTTACAGCAGGCTTGTAATCCTGCAATTCTCATTGGCCCATGAATAGCGAGTTGTGATTGGTCAGGTTTGGCCAGTCTGATTGGCTGTTAATGGGAACCCCTGATTGGACGCTTGTGAAAGCGATAGACTCAGTTCATTGGTTGTTTAACAGCAGCAAGCTCTATAAAAGAGCTACTGCTGCTCAGGTCTTTTGCTCCATTCTTTCTTGTTAAATAAAGAGTTGAAGTCAGCCTCCGATGTCTCGTCTCCGTTCTTTGCTCCCATGCCCAGGACTTAACAGGTTTTCTCCCTCCTCAAGAAGCCATCACATACTGGATAATTTTCATTCAATATCTAACCCTCCCTTTTTCACAAAGGTGGATGAGAAGATGGTTGTAATAGCAGTTTAGAAGACTTAGGATGAAATATCTGGGTCATTTTCAGAATGGATTCAGATGTGAGTATGGGATGGAAAAAAACATTGGTTGCATTTTTGGATGGTCTCTGGCATGGGCAAGATGGGGGTTGTGAATTAAATGATACTGTGCATATCTTATCTCAGTATCTGAAAGGGGTGAGGATCTGGATGGGAAACAACAGGCTTCAATTGAACCCTGGAAAGACTGTGTGGTTTGGGCATTTGATTCTAGTCTGTGCCATCTTTAAAGTTAGATGGTTTCACTATCCCAAATAGACCCAGCATGCAATCCGGGGGTCCTTTTAGACTCATGACTCTTGCTTAAAAACAGGTAGAAGTCATGGCTCAACTCTATATCATGCACCGGTTGCACCGATTCCTAGACTAGGAGGGAGGGGCTGCCCTTGAAGAATATCTCAAAAGTTCACTTGGTGCAGAATGTATTAGCATGGACAAGTGTGCATGTTTCTAGAAGAACATACATTGCACCTCTGCTCTGAAACCTGATTTGGTTACAAGTCTGTTTCCAGATCAATCCACAGTTTTAGTTTTGACCTTTAAAGCCCTATAAGGCATGAGATTTAATTTTTAGTGAAATGCCAGTTACATCTGCCCATTCCACTGACAGGACATGCTTCAAGTCCCCTTGGCTATGGAACTATATTTGAAGAGGTCTAAATGGCAGATCATTTCTGCTGTTGCCCACTTTACAGAATATCCTTTCCCCTTCCTGAAGTTAGTTTTTGACTTTCTAGAAATCTGTCAAAATCTGGGGATTATCTAAGGTACTGGTGAAATAATAAGGTGGCTTCATTGTCATTAATATTTCCTCTTTGCCCAATATTTCTTCTCTTTTTATCTTTGTGTTTAGTTATACTTTGAGTCACTTGTGAGAGGAGTGACTCTATAACTCTGATGAATAAATAAGTGACCAAATATATTCCAAATATATATATTGCAACTCAATCGAGATTCCACTCAACCACTCAAAATCTAATATAAGTTTCAGGTTTTAACTGCTTTTCTAAAGATTCAGTGCAAGTCATATATCTGGGAAATAATGTTTCAAAAGGCAACAAGAGCGGGTTTTTGAGGTTACTTTTACTAGAGATTATCATTTATTTTGTGGATAGAAATCTGTGTAAATAAGTTCTAGTTTTGGAGTGCTTGTTTGAGATTTTGGGTTACAGGAAGCAGCTAATTGAGATCAATCTCTTCAGAAAGCAACTGCTTATTCCTTCTTGCTTTTCTTTTTTTCAGTCTTATTTTCCATTTCTAATTCTATTAGATAAATAAAGGCTAAACATTCTGAATATTTAAGAATTGTTGATATTTATTCTGGGAAAAGGATCTAGTTTTCTTGCCAGGAAAAAGAAGTTAAATGGGTAACATGAAGATGGAGCAAAAAACTGTGACAGCATTTCTGTTCAGGGATTATAGTTGCAGGAGAAGCCCTTGAAAACACCTGATAAGAATCTGCAGGATCCGGACTTCCGGTTTGGGCTTCTTCAATGATGGACCAAAATCGTGATTGTCCACAGTTTGATCCATGCTCACCGCTGGAGGGCCCCGAGCCACCCGGATTCAGAGCTGTAGCCACCTTGTAGAGGTGGTGAAGAAGAGGGAACCGTCAATGGGGTTGAGGAGAGCCGCATCTCTCCTTCTCGGCTGTCCATTACTTCTTTCCCAAAGGCGGTTACAGCGGTGGTCAGAAATGGCCACCTCAAAGAAGAACCCAACTGGACAAGATTGTGCAGGAGGAAGTTTAAAGGAGAAAGTTTGACTGACTGGGTTGAATGGAGTACATCTATTTAAGGTACCTGGAACCTGAATTTTAAAGACTAATACTATTCCTAAAAAAGATTTTAAGCTGCGAAAGAGAAAGGGAAAGGAAGCAGAGTTGGCTTTTTTCCTCTAACATCGACAGTTTTAACTGAATGTGAACATTAAGAAAAGATTCGAATAAGAAATTGATACTAATCCACTTTGACATTAATAGGCTATTTCTAGCTGCAAATAAAGTGTCAAAGGGATAAAGATTCTTGGATAATTTAAATTTTTTCTTTAAAAAAAGAAAGAAAGCAGAGGAGGAAAAAGGAAAAAAGAGGATGGAATCTGGAAAATGGAGGAGACCACCTGGAACTTAAAAAAAAAGATAGTGGAATTTTAACAAGGCTTGCAAAAGATACATTGTAGCTGAAACTTTGGTACAAGATAACAAAGCTCCTGGAAAGAGAAAGTGAGAAAAGAAGCAAGAAACAGTTTTGGATTATTGGATGATTCCTAGAACTTTGGATCCTAATGAAATAAAATAAAATCAATTGGAGGTTGTTTAATTTTTTTTAAAATGGCATAACTCCTTGAAGAGTTAAAAATGAGACTTAAAGAACAAAAAGAAGAAGCACAAGAGGGAAGAGGATCTTTTGGCTTTGTATTTCAATTTTTAGAAATGGAGATCTTGAACTATGAAAAACAAGAAACGCTGGCAGAACAAGAAGGGTGGGACAATGAAGAAACCATTTTTAATGACCAAGCAATTTTAAGCGGAGTAAAAAAAGGGAAAGGGGGAAAAGGGAGTTAAAAACTTCAGCACTGAAGCAACAACCAAAAAAAAAGAGTAATTTGAAAAGTAATCATAATATTAGGAAGAAGCAGAAGGTAGGATCACAGAAGGGAGAATCAGATAGAAAAGGGAATAAAAAGGGGAGGGAGAATGGAGAAGGCGGAGCTTCATTGCTGCGTTACAGCTGCGATCTCGGGGCTCCGAGATTGCAGCTGATATCTTCATCCCGTAGAGACGGTGACAGTAAGGGGTCCATTCTGTAGATCCCAGGGACATTGCAAGTCCCTGGTTGATCCAGAAGAAGCTCTTTTACCATTGGCGGAGAGGCAGCCATTAAGCTGCTGAAGCTGGGACAGCTCCGAAAGGAAGAGATTGGAAGGGAAAGTGTATCGGTTTGGTGAGGACTTTTTTTATTATTATTAATATTTGTCTAAAGGACACCCTAAGAATGAGAAGAAATCTGTAAGATTTTTGACTAAACTGACTTAGCAGCGATTTTTAAAGAGAAATGTCAAAGTGAAGCTTGGCTTTTTATTTTTACTTTTTTTTTCTCTTTCCATTGAACTTCTATGGTGATCTAATTAATCAGACTGGTTTTTTCTTTTAAACTTACTTATTTTCTTTTTTTTTCCCCTTCTCCTTTTTGACTGTTTATATTTTATAAAATAGAGGCCCCCTTTCGTAATTTTTTTTAATTATATACTTTTTCTTTCTTTTTAGGTTTTTTAGGGGGGAAGAAGGGGGAGTGGTTTTAGGAAAACACTGCTAACTAGAGGCTTGAAAATATTTGAAGTTGGGACCTGGGAAAATTTTTTTTTCTCAAGGCCACTGGAAGCGATAAGATAGAGGGAAGAGCACTGGAGGATGTTTATACAGGTGCCCTTTGGGACTTCTATTATCAATTGAATATTTGAAGCTTGGCTTTGAAATGTGTGGAGAAGCCAAATAAGAGCCTTGGATAAATAAAAGGCAGTGGGTGCTTTTTACTTTTTATTTCTTATTAACTATTCTATCCTTCCCCTCTAACCCCATAGCATTTTGTAATATTGGTATATTCATTTTTTATTTTTTATTTTACCTCATTTTTATTTATATTTTAAAGGGGAAGCCTCAGAATATTTATTTTTTCCTTTTTATTTTTTTTATTGGGATATTTGCCTTTTTATTCCTACTTTTGACTTATTTTTATGGCTATTTTCTATTTTTGAGGTTTCTCAATTGGATTAAGATGGGAAGAACCTGAAGAACTCTTTTTTCTTTCCTTTTTCTTTCCTTATTATTTTTTTCTTTTTTAAAAAATATTGTTGGGCTTTATTTTGTCTTTTTTCTCTCTCCATTTTTAATTTTTACTTTTGAAATATAATTGAGTATTTCACAATTGGATTAGGGTGTTGAAGAACCTGAAGAATTTTTCTTTTCCAATTTTGGGCCTTTTACTTTTTATTGGCTCTTTTTTCTTCTTCTGGTGTTTTCCTTCTTTCTAATTGGATTACAATTGGTCGCCTTATTAATTGGATTAAAAGAAGACTCTGAGCTATGGAATGAATAAGAGAATTTTACCTTTGGGCATTTCAACTTCTACTCCTGTCTCCCCATCATATGGAGGACGACTTTCAACAATGGCGAAGCAAGATAAAGCACAAGTGGATTTAACGACGGTTATGCAAGGGATACAAGATCTTAAAATGAGTATGGAACAAAGAATGGAGAGTATTGACAAAAGAATTGGGAAGATTGATGAAAAATTTGAAAACGTTCAACAAATGATGGTGAATCACGATGAGAGAATCCAAAAAATAGAAGAGAAAGACAAACAAAGAGATGACATAATTGGAAATATTGATAGTAGATTAGCAATGATTGAACAAGAAAAAAGTGGGATGTTGAAGTGGGAGATGGACAGGTCAGAATTTTATCTTAGATTCCAAAATATTGAGGAGGAAAAAGGACAAAATTTGGCCGCAGTAATGATTGAAATATTGGCTGGAGCCTTGGAAATAACAGAGGAAAAGATGATGGATGGAGTAGATGAGATATATCGAGTCTTCACAAGATATGTGATGAGGAACCAATTGCCAAGAGAGGTTCATGTCAGATTCACCAAAAAAAAAAGTATTAAAACCCAAATATTACAAGTGGCAAGAGAGAAGGTGTTGAAATATAAAGATAAAGAGATTGTGGTCTTAAAACAAGTACCTAGAAAAGTGAGAGAGATTAGAAGAGAATATCGATTTTTGACTAAAATGCTATTGGAAAAAGAGATGGCTGATTCCAGAAGGATTAATGTTTACGTGGCAAGAACAGAGACATAGAATTGATTCAATTGAGAAAGCAGAAATATTCTACAAGAAATTTTTTGAAAGAAGAGAAGGGGAGAGAGAAAAAGAGAATATCTCAACTGAATTTGAAGAGGACCAAATGGAAATGGGAAGAGAGGAAGGTGCAGTAGCTGGACAAGTGGAGATTAAAGAACAACATGAAGTAAGATCCACGAGAGCTGTTAGACCTAAATATAAAACATAACCATGGAGGAAAAAAAACTGATTTCTATGAATATAAATGGACTGAATTCAGCTACTAAAAGAAGAAAAACTTTCCACAAATTAGAGAAGCTAAAATTTGATATAATCTGCCTACAAGAAGTACACATTAAAAAACATCATGAACAATTACTGGCATGACCAAAATTAGGGAAAATATTTACTTCTTTGACTTACTGTAAAAAAAGAGGAGTGGTTTTGTATATTAAAGAAACTATTCCAGCAAAACTGATTTATACTGATGAAGAAGGAAGAGTATTAATGGTTGAAATAATGGACAATAATACAAAAATACTCTTGGTTACAATTTATGCCCTGAATGATAAACAAGAAGAATTTTATAAAAAATTACATATGAAAATAATTGAACTGGACTATGCTAATATACTTATGATAGGAGATTTCAATGGAATTGTATACAATAAACTAGACTATACAGCAAAAGCAACACGACAAAATAGGAAGACTCTCCCTAAATCCTTTTTTTTAAATGACAGATGAATTAAATCTAAAAGATATATGGAGAGAAAGAAATGCTAAAACTCAACAATATACTTTTTATTCCAATAGACATTTATCATGGTCCAGAATAGATATGATTTGGACATCAACAGAATTATTATCCAATATTCAAGAAATAAATATTGAAACAAGTACATGGGCAGACCACAATCCAATGATAATTAAATGGAAAGGACAAAAAAGAAGATCTAGATGGACATTAAATAATACTATTTTAAAGGAAAAAAACTTTACACAATGGATGGAAAAAGAATTGGCCTTCTTCTTTAATGAAAACAAAAAAGAAGATACTTCAATACAGAATGTTTGGGATACAATGAAGGCATATGCAAGAGGATTAATAATTGACTATACAAAGAAAAAGAACATTAGGAAGAGGCAAATGATTAAAGCTCTAGAAGATGACCATAAAAAACTGGAAAAAGAATTACAGAAGATGCCACAGAAAAAAGATATCAAACTTAAAATGGATATAATTAAACATAAAATGGATCAAGCAGAGAAAGAAGAACTGGCACAAAAAATTAGAAGTGCTAAACTATTTTGAAGATGCAAATAAGCCAGGTAGATGGTTGGCATATAAATTGAGAAAAGAGAAAGAATCAAGGAAAATATTACAGTTAATAGACAATCAAGGTCAAATTTGCCATGGTAATAAAGAGAAAAGGGCAATTATTCGAGACTTTTATGGACAATTATATAAACAGGATGATCTTGATGAGGAAAAAATTAAACAGTATTTACAAAATGCTAACCTACCTAAGATACCTGATGAAACTGGGGAAATGCTAGAAAGTGCTATAACAATGATGGAATTAACTGAAGCACTTAATAGACAGAACAATGGAAAAGCATCAGGACCAGATGGTCTCCTGGCAGAATTTTATAGAACACTACAAGAACCGTTGAGCACTTCACTATTAGAAGTTATGAATGAAGTTATGACAAATAAGAAAATACCTAAAACATGGTCAGAAGCTTATATTACACTTATCCCAAAAGAAGGGGTTGACCCATTACAAATTAAGAACTATAGACCTATTTACTTATTGAATGCAGACTATAAAATCTTTGCTTCAATCCTGACAGAGAGGCTAAAAAAATATTTTAAAAATGTTATTCACTCTGATCAGAATGGATTTTTACCAAAGAGACAAATTAAAGACAATATGAGGGTAATCCTGGACACACTGGAATATTACGAGGCGCACCCTGAAAAACAAATGGCTTTGATATTCTTAGATGCCCAAAAGGCATTTGATAATGTGAATTGGAGATTTATGCTATTATTATTGGAACAGATGGGCTTTGCTAGAAAATTTATTCAAGCAATAGAAGCCATATATTATAAGCAAACGGCAAAAGTAATGACAGATAGAGAATTCACAGACTCTACTGATATAAAAAAAGGTACAAGACAAGGATGTCCATTATCTCCTTTGTTATTTGTATTAACTTTGGAAGTGTTAAATAGAAATATTAGAGAGGATACAAATATAAAAAGAATGAAAGTTAAAAAGGAGGAATTCAAATTGCAAGCCTTTGCAGACGATCTGGTCTTTATTTTGGAAGATCCTCTAAAGACAGCTTTAGAACTATTGGGAAAGATAGAGATGTACGGTGAGATGGCTGGCTTGAAAATAAATAAAGACAAAACAAAGATTTTGACAAAGAACATGCTATTAAGACAAAGAGAAGAGCTGACAGACCTATTGAAAATTCAAGTTACGAATAAAGTTAAATATTTGGGGATATATTTGACGTCAAGATGTGTTGCACTGAAAGAGAATAACTATATTAAACTTAAACAGCAGATAGCATCTGACCTGAAAATAATGGGAAAATTTACAATTGTCATTGATAGGTAGAATTTCAACAATTAAGATGAATATTTTACCTAGAATTTTATATTTGTTTCAAACAATACCATTAGGTTAGGTAAGGACTATTTTGAAGAATTAAATAAAATTGTGTTGAAGTATATATGGCAAGGTAAGAAAGTGAGAATAAAATTAAAACTCTTACAGGATGCTAGAATTAGAGGAGGATTTGGCCTTCCTAATTGGGAGTTGTATTATCAAGCTGCAAATTTAATGTGGGCTAAAGAATGGATAATGTTAAGAAAGACTAGATTGTTGGCATTAGAAGGACATGATTTATTATTGGGTTGGCATGCTTTTCTATGGTATAAAGGAACTAAATCGCAGGGTTATTTTAGAAGGCATTATATACGGGAATCGTTATGGTTGAATTGGGAGAAAATTAAGAAACAATGTTATTTGAAAATCCCAGTTTGGTTATCAACTATTGAAGCTTTTTCTTATCCTATAACCTATAAGAAGGAACAAACAGTTAGATAGGGGAATTACTAGATGAAAAGGGTGAACTTAAAACGATGCAAAATTTAGAAGAACAAGGTTTCAAGATGAATTGGTTTTCATATGCGCAAATACATTCAAGGTATCTTAAAGATTCTAAAATCGAAGGATTCTATGATAAATTGACTGACTTAGATAGGATATTGACAGGTACTGATGAAAAAGTGATCAAAAAATTATATAATTATTTGTTGGAAATTAAATTAGAGGAAGAACAAGTTAAAGAAACAATGATTGTTTGGGGGAAGAATTTTGGATATGGGATTGATTTAGAGAAATGGCAAAAGTTGTGGTCTCAAAATTATAAAATGACAATGTCAACAGCATATAAAGAAAATTTGTATAAGATGTTTTATAGGTGGCACTTTCTCCCGTCAAGAATTGCAAGAATGTTTAAGAACAAATCTGAAAAATGCTGGAAATGTCATCAGATTCCTGGTTCATATTACCATATGTGGTGGACTTGTGAGGAGGCCTGGAAATACTGGACTAGAATTCGCATATGGTTGGAAAAAATGACAAAGAAACATATAGACTTGAAACCGGAGATTTTTTTATTGGGAATCTTACCTGATATATATAATAAAAATTTAAAATATTTGATTGTAAATGTATTAACAGAGGCTAGGATTGCATTTGCTAAAAATTGGAAAAGTGAGAGAATACCATTAGAGGAAGAAATCTTTAAGAAAATATTGGAATGTGCTGAAATGAGCAGATTGACATTTGAAATTAGAGAACAAGAAGATAAACAATTTTATGAAGTTTGGGATTTTTTTTATCAATGGTTAGATAATACAATATAACAATAGAATATTTAGAAACCTAGGATATAACGAATATGCATTTTTTTTCTTTTTGGTTTTGATAATATTTTAAGAATATTTTATTAAGATAGATTTGGTATGATTTTATGATTTGTTATAAAATAAATTAATTAAACTATAGTTATCTTGCTTAAGTATGAATTAGTTAAATTACAGTCAAATGATTGTTCAGTAGTGATATTGGGATATATGGTTGTTGATTGATGATATGAGTTATTATGCAACATAATTATTATGATGACTATGAAATGGATACACAAAAAGGAGTGGTAAACCAACTGATACACTGCTTATAAATTTATGAAGAATGATGATGTTTTTATGTTATGTCCTATGTTTTATGTATTTGTGTTTGTTGTAAAAAATTAATAAAACTTGTAATAAAAAAGTGGGGGGGAGGGAGAAGAAGAGGGAAAGGAAAAGAAGCTACAAAGGATAGAAACAAGATACAGAGGTACAGGAAAAATGTACAAGAATTAAAGGTATAAACCTATTTAAAAGACACAGAGACAATGGTTAAAATTTAACTTAAGGAGAGGATTCTGCAAGGGTGCATGGGATAGCATTGTTATATTAGAAATAGAAAATTGTTAGAAAATATGTTAGATGATTAAAGTGACAGAAAAAAATTCTGTTGATATGTAGTGGAATATTTGTAAAGAGAATAAGGCTGTCAATGATTTAAAAAGAATGTTTAAAAAAAACTGAAAAGAAACATGGGAGATTTTTATCAGTTGACAAGATGAACTTAAATAAGAATAATAACTTTATTGACTACTGTTAATAACCATTATTTGGTTTTTTATTTAAAGACAGTAATAAGTAAAATATGAAATATAGATGATTAAAGTGAAATACAACTGATGTTACCAGGTAATGTTTGTTAAAAGAAATAGAAACGTAAAAGATTGTTATTAATATTAATGGTAGAGCTGTACTTGAATAAGAATAATTATTCCATTTACTATTATTATACATATATACACAGATATATATACATATATACTTTTTAAAAAAGAATTTAGTGTGTATTTTAAGGAAATGTACCAGGCAGAATTCGATTGAAAATAGGTATGTGTTATAAAATAGAGGTTAGAAAATGAATGATATAATTGTAAAGATGTACCGTATATACTCGAGTATAAGCCGAGTTTTTCAGTACATTTTTTGTGCTGAAAAAACCCCCCTCGGCTTATACTCGAGTCAGATTCCCCTCTGAAAAAAAAATGGTGTGGAGCTCTGAAGCTGGGCAGCCGCTTCCCTGCTTCCGTGTTTCCTTTGCAACTTTTAAGCATGGGAGGGGGAGACTTTTCTGAGCTCTAGGCTGAGAAAGCAACGCGAGCCGAGGTCGCTCCACTCAGTTTCATTTCCTCAGCTCCAGCTGCTTTCAGTCCACTCGGGAGGAGGGGGAGAGAGAGAAATATCATAAGAACGGCTCTTGGTTTTTTCTTGCAAGGGAGAGAGTGACTCCTGCCTACCACTGTCATCATCATCATCTTTTGGGTTAGTGAATCAATCAAACCTTTCATGATAGTGAGATCGTTTCCCAAATTTCCCTTAAATCAGGGAAGAAATCAGAAACAAACCTTTGGGCTGAGAATAAGCTTGTTCCTATGATGCCATTTTTGTTCACTTCAGTGTGAAAAGTGTGAAAAAACACACTTCTTTTTCTTCATCTTCTTGTTCCCTATTTACTGGTCTCTTTCAAAGAGGAAATTGTGAACATCAAACTTATTCTCAACTGTCCTAGTGAAAGTTTTTATTGGCATCTATTTTTATTTTTGAAATTTACCAGTAGCTGCTGCATTTCCCACCCTCGACTTATACTCGAGTCAATAAGTTTTCCCAGTTTTTTGTGGTTAAATTAGGTGCCTCGGCTTATATTCGGGTCGACTTATACTTGAGTATATACGGTAACTTAAATTTTTAAATAAGATTTGTAAAAAGATACAAAGGTGTTACACTCCAGTCTAGTAATTACAGGGGAAAATTTGTTTTATGAGAAAAGATAATATGAAATTGTAAACAGGACAGGCGAAAGTATAAAAACATTGATTAGAAAGATTTTAAAAATTAGAAAAAAATATGTAATTGAATTAAGAAAGAAATGAGATAATGTAAAATAAGGCTATAGGAAGTAAAGAAAGGGAAAAGCTATTGAAAAAATTGAAACAATAGTTATAAGATATGGATTAGAATGTATAAGATAAATATGTATTGAGTTTATGTCTATATGGAGAAGTGATAACCCGGGGCCACGCTGTTCTCAAAAAAAGAATTTTTATTGTATTTGTATGTTTTGTGAAAACTTAAATAAAACTTTTATTTAAAAAAAAAAATTTGCAGGACCCAAGGCATCATATCCTGTGAACATATGTTTGCCTTCTGTATTACCAAGAATTAATGTGGAAAATCATGGTTCTCTTTGAAAATAGCAAAATAACAATATTAGTCTTTCTCAGCCTTATATTTCCCAGCCATATATTTATTCAATCACCAGTCCAAATCATTTGCACATTTCTCCTAATAACTGCATTTTATATGTGCTTTATTAGAAAGGAAGATGACTGGATTTAAAATAAATCCATAAAATAATAGAAAAGAACAAGAGAGAGAAAATAGACAAAAATCCTGTGTCCAGCTTCATCACTTTTCAATTTAGGATTCCCAACTGCAGCAAAAACTAATCCTAGTGATTCTACTCAAGTGTGCAGGTGACAAGTTTGAATATGTCTGTGTATATCTATGTGTATCTATGTGTTCATCTATGCCTGCCAGAAGCAACACTTCAAAACAATAACAAAACTACCAACAATAACAACAACCAATATTAGAGAAAGAGAGAAAGAGAAAAAAGGAGATGAACGGGTAGGGAAGGGCCAGGTAAAAAAAAATCTATTAGATGAATTATTAACTTCTAATTAAAATTAATTGCCTGTAAAATAAGGTAAGCCATTTACAAAATTAATTGCTCTCCCATCTGCCTGTAGCAACCATTCTTTCTCAGAAATGCAAATTGCTGTCATACGTAGAATAATACAACATACAAATATACATTTATTTTCCACTCTCAAGGAGAAATGGAGAAAGAGTTCTTAATTGTGTTTCACACAAGCAAAGCAACATTTAAATAAGCTGTAATTTTAAAACAATAGTTGTATATTTGGCATTCACACCCAGCACATTTGCACTCCTCGTGATTATCAGAAACTAATAGTTATATTTACAGTTTGATTTAATTTACTAACCAGAAAGCAACTGAGAACAATATTATCTATATCATAATTCTTTATAGCTCCAAGAAAAAAGAGCTAAAGCAGGGGTGGGATTCATTTTTTTAACAATGGTTCTGTGGGCGTGGGTAGGTGGGCATGGCTAGATGGGCCACGTGACTGGGTGGATGAAGCTTCTTCTTCTTCTTCTTCTTCTTCTTCTTCTTCTTCTTCTTCTTCTTCTTCTTCTTCTTCTTCTTCTTCTTCTTCTTCTTCTTCTTCTTCTTCTCCTCCTCCTCCTCCTCCTCCTCCTCCTCCTCCTCCTCCTCCTCCTCAGCATCCTGGTTTTTTTTTTTGCCTCCTGGGCCTCAGGGAACCTCCTAGGAAGCAGTAAGACAGCGAGGCAAATCCCAGCTCAGCTGAGCATCAGAACAGCTGATTGTCAGGAGGGGGAAAAAGGAAATACCTTAAGGAATGACTGCATGGGGGAGAATGCAGTCAGCGATATTGGGCATGCATGCAATGTCGCACATGCACGATAAGGACTGACTGGATAGGAAGGCGAGGGGTGGGCAGAGAGGGGAGAAGCCAGCCAGGAGCATGATTTGCTGTTTCTCCAAACTGTGCAGAATCATAAAAACTGGTTCTATAGAACCGGTCCGAACTGGTAGAATCTCACCATGGGCTAAAGCAGTTTTCCTCAACCAAGAATTCTCCTGATGTATTAAAAGCCCATTTGAGTAGCCTTATAACAGAAACAGGTAAGTCTGGATTGTACTGAAATGAAAGCTAAATATTTAGGAAGGAATTTCAAAATGTTTCTAAGCAGATGCTCCCCATTCCCAGTTATTATGACTTATAAAATAGAATCAACAGCTATTTAATCTATTGGACCAAAGCATAAGTGGGTAATTGGGGAGGTTAAGCAAAATTTTAGTACCTCATTTCACACATTTTGTATTTTGTTATACTAAAGGAAGATCTAATAATAACTATACAGCTTAGATCTACAGCAGTCTTTGGCATTTCATTCACTGGTAACTGAAAGCCCCATGCTTCAGGATGACTTAAATTGTTGACAGCCACCCAAGCAGAAAGCTTAATCTGTGTCTCCATGTACTGGGGATATTTTACTTTGTTTCTTGGCCACCAAATGCAAGAAATAACTGTTGTGTTTATATTTTTTTACAGACAAATTTTAGTGCTTTGAATGAAAAGCATTGATACCTGTGATTATTTCAGTTATTCTAATTATTTCTTGTCTTTCAACTATACTTTGAAAAGCTTCCTTCCCATGAATGGGACCAATGGAAATTACTTCTATTGTCTTCTCTCCCTCCATCTCCTCAGTGTCCCTGGACCCTAAAGGAGCTTGGACCCTAAAGGAGCTTGTATAGTGACTTTAGCAGAAAAAATGGAAAACAGAAATACCATATAGATACAGAGAACACTGGCCTATTCTCTGAGGGTTGCTTCAAAGCTAGTTGTCTCTGATGATCACTGTTTAATCAACTATTTAAAATTCTGCTCTTTCATCAATTCCCAAATCTGTGAGACTGAAAGGAAAAGAAATTAAAGCAGAAAAAGAAATCTCTGTAGAATCAAAGCTATGCGAATATGACCTAATTTCAAAGCTGGAGTCCCACTCTGATCAACAAGGGTTATGATGTTCACATGTCCCAAACTCATGCAACATAAGGAGGCCTGAAATAGGATGGGGGAAGTGCTGCCTCCTTTATTCCCCATTCTGGGAAGTTCCTTTACATTTGGCATCCACTCACATCATAGGCAGAAAAGGAGCTAAGGCTTCAAAAGGATTAGGAAAGATTTCTTTTTCTTTTTTCAGAGTGAGATGAAAGAGATGTAGGGGGTTACATAAATCAAACTGAAGTACAAGGATCACTAGCAAGTGAACCTCCTTTTTTTGATAACCTTGTTTGTTTTATTCGTGCTGGAAAGTGATTCATTTCTGATTCAGAAGTTTAAAGGTACATGAAGCCTGTCTAATAGCAGGAATGTGATAACCTCTAGAGGTAGAATTATTTTAGAAGTAATTATTATTTTGGAAATGAGATCACTGGAGCATTATGGCTTCTGAAAGTATATATTTACAAATTATAGAAAAAGAACATAGCAAACTCAGCAGTCCTGTCCACTGCATACAATCAGTCTTCTGAATAAGGCATATGGTAAATTGTTTGGGCTAATCTTCAGGGACAGTTTGTTGTGGTTTGTTATGATCATCTCCTAGTTCTTTTCCATTGTTCTATATTATTTCATGACAATTAGAACAATTAATCAGTGGAATTACTTGCATCCAGAAATTGTGAGTGCTCCAACACTGGAGATTTTAAAGAAGAGATTGGATAATCATTTGTCTGAAATGGTATATAAGGTGTAATGATATAAGATCCCTTCCAACTGTTATTCTGTTAGTATGCTCAGGTAAGTGGCCAGATCACACTGTAGATCAATGTTTATATTTTGAATCTTACTGGATACCTGATAACATAGCAAATTACAGATTTGTTCTTGATACAGAAAACTGAAGCCTGCATGATCTCCCAAATTCCCATGTAGGGCATGGTCGTTGTCATGACATTATTATCAGTAATTAATAGAATAATAAAATGTATTTAGTCAATTTAAAGTACATGGCTAACAAATTGTCAGCCCTACAACACACACTAACCCAAGAAAACAAGCCCACCAGAAGTCTAAACTATCTTTAATAAGATTGCTATAGTAACAGAAACTTGCAAGTTTGCCTAGGCTTTACCTGCTATATTCCTGTGTATTAGAAATGTATCTAGCTAAGACCTTTTACATACTTCTGTATATCTGGCTCCTACCAGATGTCACCGTTTTATAGAAGGAACCCAGTGCATGCTGACTCTTTCAGATCTCATGCATAGACAGAAAATGACCTTAGACAGCTTGTGCCTTGAGAGGCATTATAATTAGTTCTGTAATTTGCAATGAAAAGCCTACTGAAAGTGCAGTTCAGATGAAGAAAAATGAAATAAACATCCTTGTTTTTGTACATAAACACTCCAGTCTACAACATCTTCTGACATCACATAATCATCTAGTAGTACCTGATTACTCATAAATGTAAAAGTACTAGAACAACTCATAAAAAATATGGACCTTTATTTGAAGATTTGACTTACATTACGTACAGATTTTCCTCCATGCTTATGAGCATCAAAATCTAGCAGAAGGAAGGTAGTGATTGGATTCTGTTTTATCTGAATGTCTATTAAAAGATAAATCTAAATAGATTTTATAATGGATCCAATCTAATTAAATACTGAAATAGATATTGGACTATTCACATTAGAGTTAATAATTTTAAACATTAAGCTAATTTTTGCAGATTTATTCCAAATAAAATTATTTATTGGTTGGCCAAAGATTCTACAGCTGTAATAGTCTAATGGAAATCTTCTATGTTTGCACTTTGCAGATAAGTTAACATTGTCTCCCAGTTATGAATACAATGGCTTTGGATTGAATATTGGAAATATATTGAATATGAACATTACCTATTACAGTTCTGATAAAACCAGAACCTGAAGATATTAGGAATGCCTCCTTTGGAGAAATTAACTGCCGTATAGAAATAATATACTTTCCCTTGTTAAGTTATGCAATACTTTTTTCGTGGTTTGGGCAGCCTCACTGCTAAACCAAATCTAGTGGTCCATAATCTTTTAATCCAAGAGGCATATTTAGAATTCCAAGAATGTAATGTAATGGATTGATAACCTGATATATTATCTGTGGTTTTTTAATAGGTAATGCTGCCTTTTAAATGTGCAAACTCATTCCCAATGCAGAGCTTTTGAAATGTCTACATCGATTGATGTATTGGGGTCATTCTGACTTCATTTGTTCAAAGGATGACTGTGCTCCTGGTTTTATGAGAATGCTGAGATTTTCATATTTTTCTCCTATGTTAACCAATGAATATGGATTAAATAAAGGAACTGCCATGTATGCTTCTGTGTACACAAGCATAAAGACCTATTAACTTTTAAATCAATAATTCAAGGCAGATGGGCAAGCCAATTGTATCAATGTGTATTGACTTAAAGTAGCAAGTAAGAATCACTCAACTTCTGCTCATATTCAATGGTCTTGTATCCAGATAAATGGCTAAGTAATACATTATAATTAAAAAGTGATAATTATAGTCAAACTCATTCTGAAGGCACTATCACAAGAACAGAACAGTTTTTCAGCACCAAGAACATGGTTAATCATGCAAATAAGATACCATAAATTGTCTGTTGGTGGTTGTAAGATACTTCCTGACTCAACTGTCTTCCCATCAGTTTATCTTTCTTTCCCCATCCTCCCCATATCTAATATATCAAAAAAGCTTGAGCAGGTTGAAAGTTAATGAAGAATACATGGCAAACCTTTGCAGGCATTGTGATTAAAGATTGGATGACAAAATAAGATGGGCGTTGCTAAGACTATAACAAATATGTGGCTAGATTTAGCCAGATCACAAGTTTGAACAGAAGGCTAATATATTCAGACAACTAGGCCAGGCCAGAATTGCCATTGAGACAACTTAATATTGTTCCTTGTTTGAAGGAATGTGGTTCCTTGTTTTAAGTATGAAGAGAGTTAGTCCTAGAACACTGCCTTGGGGGATACCACTATTGGCAGGTACAAAATTTGATAATACACTCCCAATTTTGACCATTTGTTGTCTGTTTGACAGAAATGCTTCTATCCAGTTATGCAGGTGTCCAGAGATACCATAAGATTTTAGTTTTAGGAGTAGTTTGTCATGTACCACTGAATCAAAGGCTTTACAGAAGTCTATGTAGATTGCGTCTATTGCGTCTATTGCTTTGCCCTGATCGAGTTGTGTAGTCCATATGTTTTTGCAGTGTAAGAGTTGCAGGTTACAGGATAGTTTTTTTCTGAAACCAAATTGTTTATTAGAGAGTAGGTTTTTTGTCTCTAAGTGGAGGATAATGGATTGGTTAATAATTGATTCCATGACTTTACAGGTGAAGCAGCATAAAGAGATTGGTCTGTAATTTTCAACTAGGCTGGGGTCTCCCTTTTTGAAGATGGGGATGACCATGGCTTGTGACCATAGTTTTGGCAAGGAGCTGGTCCTGAAATATTTTTCAAAGATTATGCGTAGAGGTTCAGCTAAGGCAGTGGATAGCTTTTTTAAGAAGTAGGCACATATTCCATCTGGTCCAATAGATAGAGATGGTTTTAGATTGCGTAGTGCTTTTTCAACATTGTCTTCTGTAAAATCATTATGTATTAGATCATTGTAGTTGTCTGTGGTTCAACTAGGAAATACTGGGCATGATCCATTGCTGTTTACAAATACTGAGCCAAAGAACGTGTTAAAGAGGTTGGCTTTAATAGTGTTGTCGTTGCAGTCTTTACCATTAGGTCCTTTCAGGGGTGGGATTGACCTTGAGTCTTTTAGTTTGTTGTTTACAAAATTGTAAAAAGCGCATGTGGAATTGGTGTATAGAAGGTTTTCTTGATGTGTGTACATCAAGACGGGGTGGTGACAAACCACAAAGACAAGGATAGGTTCTTCTTGAATATTTGGCTGAATTAATTTAGCAGTCTCCAATCTGAATTTCCCTTGCAAGGTTTGTTTTTTATTCTTTAAAAAAGATAATGGAAGAAAGAGGCAAATCCATTTATTGCTATAGTTCTCAGTGTGCGTTATGCATAATATATATAAGATGGCATGCTGTTTATAAAAGCTGGAGCATAGCTGGAAATAATTTCATTCCTTGATTCATTTTTTGGTTGTTTAAAAAAGATTGTGGTGTATGGCCACTTTGTTTCTTTGTCATTTTCCTGATGGTTATTCTTGAAAAAACTCTTTCTTTATGTTAGGATGATTCAGTCTCTTTGAGCAGGCTGCTCAAGTAAACATTGAACCCACAGAAAGCAGATGATATTTTTCTTTACTTTTGTTAAATTATTAAAGGATTAAAGAAGAGATTGGACAACAATTTGTCTGAAATGGTATAGGATTTCCTGCCTAAGCAAGGCATTGGACTAGAAGACCTCCAAGATCCCTCCCAATGCTGTTATTCTGTATTCATTTCAACAAATGAAAGTACTGGGGAAAGAGATGTTGTCTTGGCTCAGGTTTTCCTGTTTTCAGACAAACCTAAAAACTGGTGATTTACCCAGGGATCTTAACCTATTTAAAACAAGGAACAACCCAACCACAGGGGGAAAAACATAAGTCCTTCCCAAATGAGACTTTAGCTCCATTAATTTCACCTTATCTTCTTGCACAATTTATATTACAGGATTGCTGTGACCTTTGCAATTCTTGTCCCTTATCCCAAAATAATAGATGTGTTCCCGAAACACATGCACACACACATACAAATGTTACCCTTGATTTTCCCTCTCCAGGTTCTCTCTGTTTTGATTGGTCTAACTAATCTTCTTTCTCTTTAGCCTGACAAACTGGTAGATTGTATCCAGCTTCACTGATCTGCTCTGGTCCATTTAATCATCTGCTGGGTTTCTATGAATTCTCTGGTCCTCCTGATTTTTTATGATCAATAGATCATCTATTAATATTAATAGATCTATTACTTTTACATTTTATCAGTAATGTGAGCTGCATTAAGACTATGATTGGCTGTTAAATATTAGTGATCCTGATTTTTACTGCAGTTATACATTATTTAATTGTTTGCTACAGCTGGGGTCCTGTTTGTCATAGCTATGGTGCTCATTTTACAATCTTGGCAGTTAATTTTTTATAAATTGATCAGGTCATTTTTAGATTGCACAGGATTCTGGATTGGATATGACTATGGCTTTTAAACTGGAGGAAGAAACATCAATAACTTGCATTGTGCAGATGATATCCCTGAAAACTGAATATAAGAAAACCTCTATAAGTTCTAAAATGAAAGCCAAGAAGGATAGTGGGGGGGAAATGGAGCTACAATTAAATACAAATAAAATCAAGCTAACAACAAGAAGTACAGCAGTGAGCTTTAGAAATGACAATGAAATTCTCATTAAACCTTTGCCATGTGAAAGACGGCACAGCTGGATACACCTTGTGTTTTCAAATAGCATAAAATTTGTTAATGTTTGTATTTCTGGGCCTTGGCCATTAACACTTTCCTTCTTCTAGAAAGTCTACGATAAGTCAGAAGATTTAGTCTGGCTGATGCTGTTTTATTTGTAATTATATTGTACTGGAGATCATTTGCAAGAAAGAGTATGCCAATGAGGTTTTAAGTCATCCCTCCTCCCAATTTGTAGCAATAATTCAGAGCTGTGTTGCTACACACAGAGGTTCTCCTCTTACTCAAAGAATGGCAGAATGCTCATACTAGAAATGACCTTGATTAAATCATCCCATATTGCTGGCAGCTTCATCTTCTTTTTCCATCTGTTTTCTCTGTATCTAAAATATCCTTGCCAATCAGCTGAGATAATGAAAGTAGCAGCATCTGCTCAGCACCAATCCAGAGTTTTAACTTCACAGGCTGCATAACAGACCTTAGTCGTGTGCCATTTCATTCATTTTCATTAGCTTTGGTATACAGACCTTTTTCTAAGTCACTGAACTAGGAAAGGATAAAATGGGCTGTCAAAAGAACTACATACCCAAAAGCAAAAAGGTCTTATGATAGACATTTGTGTGTGTGTGTGTGTGTGTGTGTGACAGAGATCTTACAAAGACTTATTTTGATAATCCCTTGAACATAATTTAAAAGGATGGGGGTTGAAAGCCTGTTAACTCAACAAGTGTTATGGATGATTTTTCTTCTGTTGCATTAGCATTTTCCTTTTTAACATATGGTCCCTTTAGACATTTTGTAACATTCAAGTCAGTCCCATAGGACAAAGCTGTTAATTATTCCAAATTGATCAATATACTGTCCAATTTATCAGATGATAAACAATGGTTGCTTTCTTTAAGGCTATGAATATTAATTGATTTGATAGAATAAACTTCAGTAAAAGAGCAAGCAGGGGCATCAGGGCATCAGTGTATTAATTAACCATGCAGAAGGAGTATTTAATTGTTCCTGAAGTATAATCAATATATTTCCATCTGTCTCAAAACAGCTTATAAAAACAGACTTTGAAATACTATAAATTGGTGCAATGTTGATGTTTTTAAATGTTTCTTGTATTCTTTGTTTTGAGACTTACAGTTGATTTCTAAGATCAATAATAACAAGGGTAACAATGACAATAGCACTTAGATTTATGTACCACCCCATAGTGCTTTACAACAGTCTCTGAGCAGTTTACAGTGTCAGCTTATTTTCCCCAACAATCTGGATCTTCATTTTACCAGCCTCAGAAGAATGGAAGGCTGAGTCAACCTCAAATCCCTTCAGGATCAAATTCCTGGCTATGAGCAGAGTTAGCGTGCAATTCTGCATTCTAACCACTGCGCAACAAGGGCTTCTGAATTACCAGATGACCATGCATTTTATTATTTTAATTTGTATTTCACATAGAAAATGAATATGTTTCTCCAACTCATCTATCTATCTATCTATCTATCTATCTATCTATCTATCTATCTATCTATCTATCTATCTATCTATCTCTACTATCTATTTATACCTGCATTCATACTGGTATATAGTCCTATTATATGTTGAATATCTGTTCCAATGTTCAGGAAATCATTTATAGGTGAGGATGATTTATGTTATCGAATTTTGATTTAATTTCTGATAATATGATCATTATTTTGTAATATTTTAATGAGCATGACCTAGAGAAAGAGAAGTTGGTCACACTAGCACTTTAGCAGAACTTAAACCATTACAAAGAGAGTAATGAGTAGCTGATTTCTGTATGATGTAGTTGTTGTTGTTATTGTTGTTGTTGTTATTATTATTATTATTATTATTATTATTATTATTATTATTATTACTATTTTATGTTTTACTTCTATGATAGTATCAAATAAATGTGTGAATGAGAAAGTTCTAAAAGTTTGGAGTAATATGAGTCCTTTAGTTTATATGTTAATCCTACCTTATTTATGGTTTTTTTTAGACCAACAAAGCAGTTTGTGAATGACATTCAGCACTCATTCATGACAATTTGCATTTCTTTTAAATAATTATACTATTACCAAAAGCTATCTCTTTAGGGAGAGATGAAAAGTAAAAAAGTATTTAAACTGAGGGTAGACATTTTTTTTCTAAATTGATCATATGAAAAGATTTCATAGAATTGCATTCAATAAATCCATGGGAAAAAGAATGGATTCATATTAATGAAGTTTTTCTTTTCTTTAGCCTTAGCCAAAATGGGACTATACACAGTGTATTCTTCACCTTGGGTGAGACCTTAATTTCTTCTCTATACATACAAATGTAGTTATGATCATTTTCTGATGCCAGTTAAGCAAACTTGCTGTGAAACAATTAAGATGATTGTGGGAAATGAGGATTATCAGATAGTCTTACAATTCTAAGTTTTGCATGCATAAAGACAAATACTTCCTTAAGTCAAGCTTAATTTTTGGTTACAAGATTTCATCTACATGGTTCTTATGAGTGAAAGCAAAAGTAATCTGTCATTGCTTTCTTCTGCTATTTTTTTTTTCTCCCAAGCATCTCAAATTAGTCCACAACCCTGAGATTTTCCATCTGTCTCCCATGCAAATATAAACTTAGCTAAGATTCACAAAATTTGTATTCCATTTTGCCTAGCGGAAACTTCACAGACATTTATGAGATTTATGAGGAAAAGTACAAATAGACCTTGGGAGCCAGTTGTTCAATGGCATTCTACAGTACAGTGATTACAATCCTTTTGATGGAAGATTCAACTCACCACAAATAACAAGGAGATGCTTCTTTGTCATAAACACTGTTTTTCAAAATTGAATATACAAAACATCATTTAAAAATAATTCTTAAAAACCCACAGAAATTAAAATAACAAAACCAAAACATTCTGTTGATTCAATTTTTATGGAGGTTGTGGTTTTTCTGAAATGTAGCCTTCAATTATGTCATCTCTTATATGTAATTCAACTGAAAATAAATCCATCTTAAGGAATGCCTTTCTGAATTTCAGGCCACTCCTTTCCTTTGGCTGGGTTTATGGCCTAATTTTATGTCCAGACCATGGCTGCCATGCATTCTCATTGATGGATTTCTATGTTTCTTCAACCTTTCCTTACTAGAGAAAAAGAAAAAAGCACCATGATGAATTTTATCTGGAGGAAGAGGAGAAGTAGGACACAGAGATATCTTGCATTGTTCTATCAGTGAACTTATTAAAAACAACAATAATAAACACCTTTCAGAGTTCTATTGTTCCATTAATAATTTTGTTTAATGATCTTGGAATCCCTTTTCATCAGAGTAGATTTGGGGCGACTGAATAGAGCTGAGTATTTACTGGTTGAATGCCTTACTGATGCCTATGTGAAGTTTACAGCAGATTTTTTTTTTCTTGCACCTTGATAGGGAAACATCTGTCACTGCCTAGGATTGAACTCTCAACCTTTGGAGTGAGAGACAAGCATCTTCAACTCTTGGCCAATGTGTCACTTGCTGTTCCATTAGTAATTTTGAAAAATGGCTGTAGATAACAGTGATTAGTGATTGGAGAGATGGGAACGTTCCTCTCATAATATACAATGCCCTGCTAAAGTGAAATTCTTAGCTTCTAATGATACGATTCTAAGACACAGTAACATATTTTTATGTTATCTTAAAATAACATTTAAAAATTCATACTCCAGTCCTTTCTTCAGGTTGATACCTTGGGATTGAGGGCAGAAACATCAAAGTCTGTAGTAAAAAAAAGAATAGCAATTGCATGGCTGCCAACTCTCACGCAATCAGCGTGAGACTCACGCAATTCAACCAATTTTGACTGTCTCACTCTGATAAACGAAATCTCACGCTAAACCCCCAAAATGGAATGTACAAAAATAAATATATCTCTACATTCTCTGATATTCCGAAGTGAGGAGAGAATTCCACGCTGCAGGAAGCGGTTGCTCCTTTCCGCTCTAGGATGTCACAACTCTCTGGGCTTAACCCTTGCGCTGCACTCTGCTCTGGCAGGCGGAGATGAGAGAGACGAACTCTCTATCCCCCATGAAGTACGACTACAGGGCATCCCTGGGCCTTTCTCGAGAGCTGAGCTCCCATCATCCCCTCCCCGCACCCGTCTGGTCTCAAGGCCGCTGGGATTGGGGCGCAAAGGCGCGTCCCTCTCCGGCCTCCCTCTCGCAAGGGGAGCTGCCGTGGCTGGCCTCTTGCGCGCCTAGGCTTCTCTCGCTCCCCAGCCTGATGGGAAGTCCCTGGAGAGGGAGGGGGAAGAGGGGGGGAGGGCTCCTTCCCGGGTACATTGTGTCCCTCCCCCCACCCTTTGCACCTAGATATGCGCCCCCCCCAGCCTCCCCTGGGTCCAAGAGGCTGCAAGAGGGTCTGGCAGGGAGGAGCCTCTTCAGGAAGGGGGTCCCGCCAGAGGGCAGGCTGGAGCGGGGCGGGGGGGGCTCGCAAGGAGGGGGGGTTCCTGTCCCCTCCGAGCCCCAATCACAGCCGGTGCAGGAGTTTCTCTCTTTTTAGGCTTCTTTTCCCACTTGATGCCAGGAACGTTTGGATGCTCTTTGGGAGCCCCTGGGAAGGAATCTCGCCTTGAGGGGTCTCCCCACAAATGCCAAGCAAAGGGGGGGGAATTGGCCACTGTCCTCTCCTCTCCTCCCCCAGACAATCCAGGACTTCCCTGCAGGGGAGCAGCTGATGGCAGCATTGCTGGGGGTCCCATGCACAGACTGGGAGGGGGGCATTTGGGGAGTGAAGGACACCAGCCTCCCCCCCCATTCTGTGTGTGTGTGTGTGTGTGTGTCCATCTGCCTGCCTGGCCCTTTCCGACCCTTCAGCTGGACTGTGAGGCTGGTGGGTCCAAGACTCAGCCTGGATCCCCCTCCCCTCCGCAGGTGGGAGGCCCAGAGGGTGGGAGAGGGCTGGGAAGGGCCGTTTCTGCCCAGCTCCAAGGCCGGGAATCCTGGCAAGGCCCCCTCCACCCCCGGGGCCATGTGAGGGAGGCTTCTGTGGCCCTGAAGAGGCAGCCTGGAGGGGCCGGATCCCAGGCACTTGGGACGCCCCTCTCAGCCAGGGACCTTGGAGGAGGAGGAGAGCCGGAGCAGCCCAAAGGGACGGAGCAGATGGTCAGAGGCCCAAGAATGTGGACCCTTTCCGGCCAAGATGGTCAGTGAACTGCATTATTAATATCTTACAAATCCGGTTCAAGTACATTGGTGCTGCTTGCATGTATGTATGTATGTATATGTCCAAATCATGACTAAAGTATGCATCAGATTGCACCATTTAAAATGTAAAATTGTCAAAGCTCCCTACCGTGGAAGGGGGGACACCCCCCTTCCACACCATCCCCCCCTCGGTCACTTCGCTCCCTCGTAGTGTCTCACTCCGAACTATCACTCAAGGTTTGCAGCCCTGGCAATTGTCATACCAGGAGTCCAAACAAAACTGCCTACAGAGGATACAGAAGCTGGTCACTGCTCCTTAAAAGGCTGTGTAGTAGACTATCTAGTTACCAGAAGAATGATAAATTATATTTCATTTCTAATCATACAGTACATGGCAGAATCCTGTTGATTCTATATAGAGTAAACTGTTAATCACATAAATTAATTAATTGATTATTTATAATAATATCATATTTTATAAGCAAAAGATGATATTTCAGCAGTGATTTTTTTAAATAAATGATTGCTTTTATTGAATATTTACTTTGCTGTATTCATATTGGAAGAATATTGCAAAAGGTGAAAAATGATGGTTTGATATGAATCAGTTTAGCTCTTTTTCATCTTCTGAATTTCTTATCACTACTTTCAAACACTGTTTGCCGATAAGCACTAACACATATATACTGTAGACATAAGATACACAAATGATCACATATTTTATCACCCAATTTTAAGATGGTCTTTTTTCTTACTCTCAGTGCGTTGCTACTGCTACTTGCAATTTATTTTGTAGCTTTTTTACTTTGAAATATTGGGATGTGTATTTTGTTGCCCTGATGTGCCTGCAGTATATATTTACATATTAATAAGACCCTTCTGTGCTTAACTCTCTCTTGTGCTGTCTTTTCAACTGATAAGAAATATTAAAAAGCCTAAGGAGTTTATGTTATTTCCTTTATAAACCAACCTTTATCACATAATACTGTTGATGAAATTATAGCTGAGGATATTTCAGTGTTAAATGTTAGCAACTTTGATAATAAGTTTTTACTAAAGAAAAAATAATTTGTTTTTGCATTGCATATGAAAATTGTGTTTTTACAGAACTGTATTGTCATACTACCCTGCAAGAGATCATAGTATTTATATGACTTATATAGTGGGGAAAATGTCCACTTGATTAAACAACCAAAGTATCGATGCAAGAAGGTATCTTTTACATTCATATTTTTTTTAAATAATTTCATTGATAATTTTACTTGAATAAAAGAAAAAGAAGGAATATATAAAAGGAAAGAAGAAAAGAGAAAGTGCATAAAGTAATAAAAAAAAATACTTACAGAAGTGAAACCCAAACTTCATTATTCAGTGATAAAAGGACAATAGTCCATTTGTCCTCTTATTCAAGACTTTTTCAATTGTCTGGTCACTTTAGGTCTTTCCATTTTCAGTAAAAAGTTCATTAAAGTTACTTGTTATTTTATCTTCCATTGTGATTATTCAATATATCTTCATTTAATACACATAACAATCTTGCTGGCCAATAAAATAATTTTCTCTTTTGTGACTGTAACCACCATAAAAAATGCATTCTTTTGGAGTGGTAGAATTATCCTTTCCTCTCTTCTATATCTTTCACTTCACTCATTTATTTTCTTTATTTCACATTGTAATCTATAAATGAGAAGTCAAATAAGAGGTTTTTTTCTCCATGTCCATGACAGTTGTGCCCTTTCAGCACTCTGTACTTCATAAACATTATTTTCTTCATGTTACCCTTCTTTTTCTATTTACCTCTTCCTTTAACATAGTCAGTCAATCAGTATTCCTAACAAATTTAAACATTTTTGTTTCCCATGAAGGTATACAGTATATTAGCTATTTATTTAATTAAAAATACTGCCAAGAAAGCAATATTCCAAATGTATCTGTCATTTTAGTCTATTATTTAACTTTCTTAATTCAAAGTCCTGGATCCTAAGGTTTTTGCATTTAATTCTTTTCAAAACTTTGTAACTGGTTCCTTCCCTTTTACTTTAATGTTTCCCAATTTGAAGATATATTCACCCGGTGACTGTAGGTGCTCTCCTGCTTTGAAGATCTCTTCACACTTCTAATTTCCTTTATTTACATTATAAAATGGTTTGGGAAGACAGATGTCCTTCACCCAGGCTTTGTGTAAGACTATAAGTGGGACATCTTTTTTTTTTTAAGACAAATTTTATTAATTTCACAAAACAATACACAAACAATCAAAGCATAATAACATAAAAGATCTTTTCTAAGAAAACCAATAGAACATACAAATTAGTTCCAAATTGTAATATATATATTTACTTTATCTGTTCAACTTCATATCTTATCCCAACTTCTCCTTTTCATTCTATTATCCAAATTATATTTCTTGCTAATTAAAATTTTATTGCCTTTCAAAAACAATACACAAACATACAAAACATAAAACATACAAAACATAAAACATCTTTTCTGAAAGCTGCTTGATCCCAGGTTAAAACTCTTTGCACAGACACAAATTCAAAAATCATATTTACTTTATATATCATTCCATATCTTATCATTTTCAATTTTCTATATAGCTTCTTCCCTCTTTTATCTTTCTTAGTTTTATTTTATTTATCTTATCTCAATTCAATTCATAATATTTATCATTCTTTGTCTGTTCTATTTCCAGCTATCCATTTATCTTTTCTCTTTAAATATACTTCTCCTGCACACTGATTGGAGTGACACCTTTGACTCTTTCCCCTAACTTAATAATACTTAATATAACACTTACCTTATATTGGGATTCTGTTTAGTACATTTTAAAATTACACAATAAATTTTATGAGAAAAGCAAAAACACTACAATAACAAAATAAAAGCATATAAAACCACTATCAATACCATTAAAAAGTTAATCATGAACTTCCGGTTTGCGTGGCTTCGGGGCAGAAGGAATTCGCGACAGCTCGCGATTCCTGCTGTGCTAGCCGTCGAGGTACCCCCGATCCAGATGGGTCAGGGGGATATGGCTGCCCTGTAGGGACAGCTGAAGAGAGAGGGGAGTCGGATAGGGAGGTGGGGGTATCGCAGACCCCCCCCTTCTCCGGGAAAACCCCTTTTTCCCAAGGCGGTGGAGCGGCGGTCAGCAATGGCCGCCACGAAGAAGCCAGCAACCGGGTAAGAACTGTGCTGGAGGAAGTGTGAAGAGTGAAAGTTCTGTCTGAGCCGGGTCAAGTAACACCTTTTAAATTGCCTGGAATTGAGCTGCTTGAATTGCTGGAGGATACATTGTATCCCTAAGAAGAGCGAAAAGCGGCGGAGAAGCTGTTAAAGGGATTTTTTTTTTTTTTTTTTACTCTCCCACCCCACGGAAAAAGCAGAAATATTTGGATATATTAGACATTGAAAGTGGATTGTTTTGAAAGCTGAAGCTAAGAGACAAAGGGATTTTTGGACATTGAAAAATTTAAGAAATTGGAAAATCTCTGCTGGAGGTATAGTTTTTTGATTATTTAAAATTGTCATTGCAAGTGGGAAGGGAGAAAAAAAATTGGAGCAGAAGCTGAAAAAGGAGGAGATTGTCTAGAACGTCTTTGTGGATCCCAAAAGAAGATATATCGTAATAGGACCTCTTTGATTAAAAATTAATTCAGAAAGAGAAAGAGAAGAAGGAAGAAAAGTATTAACTTTTGGAACTTTTTTTTAAATTGCTTTTGATTGTCTTTGATTAAAAATACTTGTGGTTGTTTTGGAAAAAGTTTCCCTTTTTATAATGGCATCGTCTGTGGATGAACTAGAGATTGAATATCAAAAATATAAAAAAGAAGATACTTTGGACGCTTTGTTTCAATTCTTAGAAATGGCGTTATGTTCTTTTGAAAAGTTGATTATGCAGCAGAAGGACTGGGACAAGGAAGAAGAGGAAGAAGAAGCCATCTTTGATGAACAATGGGTCCCTTCCGGAGAGGAGGAGAAAAAGGATAAGAAAAAGGGGATTTTAAGAATTATAAAAACAACCAAAAGAGAGAAAAATGAGCGAAAAGATGGAGGCAAGGTTAGAAAGCAAAGGAAAAGGAGCAAGAAAAGCGAAGAGAAAAAGCAAAGGGGTAGAAAGGGCAAGGAGAAGAATAAGCAAGAGAGAAAGGGGGGGAGGAGAAGCCTTAATGGGGGGAAGCAAGACTTAAAGAAAAAAAGTTTATTTAGAGACAATGGGTGAATTTAATTTAGATTAAAAGAGGGATTCTGGAGGGTATATAAGAGTGTGTTTTTATATGTATATTTAGAATATAAAATTTATTATGTAATTTTAGAATCTTTTAAACAGAATCCCAAGAAAGATTGCTATATGTAGTATTTCTAAGTTAGGGTAATGAATTATAGATGTTACTCCAATTGGTGTACAGGAGAAGTATAGTAAAAGAAAAAAAAGATGAATGGATAATTGGAAATAGAACAGACAAAGAATGTTGTTGAAAATGGTAATAAGATATGGAAGGATATATATGCTTTTTTTTTTTTGGATTTTGTATATTGATAAAAGGCAATAAAATTTTAATTAATAAATAATTTGGATGGAAAAGAGAAGTAGGGACAAGATATGAAGTTAATATTATATGAAATATTGATATTATAATCTGGAAATGTTATGCCTTATTGGTCTTTTTTTATTATTTTTTCTTAGAAAAGAATTTATAAGCTGCTATGCCTTGATTCTTTGTGCATTGTTTTTATAAAACTGATAAAAATGGTTTTTATATATATATATAAAAAAGAAAATGGTAATAAGATATGGAAGGAGATATGGGTTGAATATGATGTTTGAATTTGTGTCTGTGTAAAGAGTTTTAACCCGGGAACAGACAACCTTCAGAAAAGATCTTTTAGTTTTGTTTATGTTTTGTGTTTGTATGTTTGTGTATTGTGGTTATGGTAAAACTAACAAAATTTGTTTTTTATAAAAAAAAAAAGGAAAAAAGAATCAATAAAACCTTGGAGGAATGTTAGACGAGAATAATTTAAACAAGCCAGAAAGAAAAGAATATGATGACTATAAAATGGATAAATATGGAAGAGAAATGAAATTGAATAGGAGTAAAGAGAAATAATGAGAAATTTGCTGAAAGATATTTGTGTGTCCATATGGAGATGGGATAAATTGGAATTATGCTGTATAAAAATAATGTTTTGTTTGACTTGTAAGGATTTACAATGTTAAGAGGTTTTATGTGTTTATGTATTTAATGGTTAATGATGTGTTGTTTTATCTTTAAAATTAATAAAAATTTGTTTCAAAAAAAAAAAAAGTTAATCATATATATTGATACTCATTTATATCTTAAACATTTTACTCTAAATACACATATAAAAACACAATCTTTTGTACCTTCCAGAATCCCTTTTTCAATTAGATTTACCCATTGTTTCTCAATAAGTTTTGTTTCTTTAAATCTTGCTTCCCACCATTAAGGCTTCTCATGCCCTCCTTTCTCTCTTGTTTATTTTTCTCCTTGCCCTTTTTACCCCTTTGTCTCTCCTCCTCCCTTTTCTTCTTCTGCTTACCCCCTTTCTGTTGTTTTCTAACCTTGTATCCACCTTTCATCTCATTTTTCTCTTTTTTTGATTGTTTTTTCAAACCTTAAAATCCCCTTTTTCTTTTCCTCTTTCTCCTCCTCCCCAAAAAGAACCCATTGTTCATCAAAGATGGCTTCTTCTTCTTCTTTGTCCCAGTCGTCCTGCTGCATAGTCAATTTTTCATAAGTGCATACCACCATTTCTAGAAATTGAAAAAGAGTGCCCAAAGTATCTTTTCCATCTTGTTCTTCTTTTTTATATTTTTGATATTCAATTTTTAGTTCATCCACAAGCAATGCCATCATGAAGAGAAAAACTTTTTCCAAAACAGCCACCCAAGTATTTTTAATCAAGAATAATTCCAAAAAGTTCCAGAGTCACCAAAGAATCCAAATAAACTATTTCTTTTAATACTTTTTTTTTCTTTCTTATGTTTCTCTTTCTGGGGTTACTGTTTAATCAAAGAGTTCCAATTAAGATATATCTTTCTTTAAAGTTCTAGGCAATGTCCTCCTTTTTCAAATTCTGCTCCAATTTTTTTTCCCTCTCCCTTCCCACTTACAACAACGATTTTCCTTTAAATGTTCAGAAATCCATACCTCCAATATGGGTTTTCTGATTTCTTAAGTTGTTAAATCCAATGTCCAGGAATCCTTTATCCCTTGGCTTTAACTTTCAAATTGAGTTACCTTCGGTGCTGAAATAGATTTTCCAGATCTCCGTCTGCTATTTCTATGGGGTGGGAGAGTGAAGGAAAAAAAAACCTTCCCCTTGACAGCTTTCTCCGCCACTTTCCAATCTTCTTAGGGATACAATGTATCTTTCAGGCAATTCAAGCAATTCAGTTTCCAGGGTATTTAAGAGTTGTTATTTTCCCGGCTCAGCCAGCACTTTCACTTCTCCTGATTCTTCTTTCTCTTTCTTCCTCCAGCACAATCTTGTCCAGCTTCCAGCTTCTTTGTGGCGGCCATTACTGATCGCCGCTCCACCGCCTTGAGAAAAGGAGGTTATGCTGGGTGAGGAGGGGGTCTGCGATACCCCCAAACCCCTCTCCGGATCCTCGCTATCTTCGGCTGCCTCTACGGGGCAGCCTTATCCTCCAGACCCATCAGGATCAGAGGCACCAAGATGGCTAGCGCGACAGGGATTGCGCAGGATCGCGAATCCCCACCACCACCAAAGCCTGGCAAACCGGAAGTCAAGTGCGACATCTTCTATTAGGGCTGCTGTTGCTGTACTTGCAAGTGCCTGCAGAATCCCACAAAGTTCATGTGGCTACTTACAGTTTCTCCTTGTCTGGAGATCATTAGCTTGGGTATATTGATTGGCTGTTGGTCCTTACATTTGCATCCTCTCCATTGCTTTGCTAAGACATGTTAGTCTGCTATGTTTCTACCATGCCAGTCTCTACTGGCATGCATATCTACATTGATCACCAGGATCATTATTGAAGGAACTCAGAAGAACTCCAAAGTCCACAAAGATGCAGGAGCTATGATAGTGTACAGAAGCCATTGTGGCACAGTGATTAGAATGCAATTTTGCAGGCTAACTCTGCCCATAGCAGGAGTTTGATTCTGACCGGCTCAGGGTTGTCTCAGTCTTCCATCTGTCTGAAGATTAGCAAAATGATGATCAGAATATTGGCGAAAATATGCTGACATTGTAAATTGCCAAGAGAGTGCTATAAAGCAAAATGGAACAGTACATAAGTCTAAGTGCTTTTGTTATTGCAACATATCCTTGGGAATGTACAAAAGGACTTACAAAAGCAGTGTAAATTTGTGTACATAACCATTACAGCAGGCATGTAAAATTTGATAACAACATAGAGTCAGCTTACTATGGTCTGATTCAGTACCCCTATGCTTTGCTGTTTTAAGGAATCTCCAAGGATGCCCTTTCTACTGATACTAGCATCTTTGAATAATATTTTTTGTTGTATGTATATATTTACTCCACAAAAAAGAGTTTTGGTCATCTGTCACTTTTCTCTCCAAGGTCATTAGGCAGTTTTAACTTGCCTGTTCTGTCTAAGATGCATTTCAGAACCATATTTGTATTTAAGGACAATATTGTTGTTTCACCCTTACCCAACATTTTCTTATTCTTGCTGAACACAGTTTTTGTCTTTTGGTTATATGCTTTTTCTTTAATCACCAATTCAAATATTTTGCTGTCTAAAACAATTGTATCTTAAGCCACTGAATACTGAGTATTTCCCTATTTCCTTTTCTATGATAATGTCATCAGAAATCAATGACATGGTGGAAAACAAGTCAATGTACTAAATACCATAGGTGGTTTTGTTGACTGTGAAGCTATCAAGTACATTTTAATAAACTGCTGTGTCCCAGTATATTAATAACATTTGAACTGCTAATGTGGAATATATGAGTTCCTGAAATGGCTATGAGAAGGATTTGTTCCATGTAAGGAAAATTCATAATACAAAATAGGACAAAATTGTGTGACTAAATTTGTCTTCCCAAGTACATGAAAGCACATATGACATTATTGCCATTACCAAAACTTGGTGGGGATTTCTCTGGACTCCAGAAATAAGCATGTCCATATTCTTCCCTTTAGAGTTGGTACTGAAATCTTTATGGCTGGTACAAACACAACCTAGGAGTAAGAAGCATTGAAGAATTTCTGATTTAAGAAATGAAACAAAATACTTACTTGGGAAAAAATCTGAATCAAGTTATAGAAAGTTAGATCTATATAAAAGAACAAACAATCCTTTATCAACCAACAGACAAGCAAATAGAGAGAAGGGATCTATGAGAAAAAGTAAAACTACACAACTGAGCAATGCTGTACTGTAAAAGGACAAAATATTGTTGGCACTCCTATTTATACTTTCTCAGCCACCTGATTCATGTGGAGAGTTATCCACATGGAAATTCCTGGAAAAAGTTTTTTTTTTGCTATAAATATTGACTTTCCTATTATTTCCCATTACTCCAAATATTTACTTCTAATGTTAACATTCTAGTTTTCTATAAATTGTATTTGTCTCTGTGTATGTAATGTCAACAAAGTCTTGCAAAATTAGGGACCACTATTTATAGTATACATATAATCTATAACTTTTCCCTTTGTGAACACAGAACAATTGGGAAAGAACCAGCATTTGTGTTTGTGTGTGTGATTAAACATGGAAAACAATGGCATGTAAATTGACTTCATAGCCACTTATGTATATGTGCAACTTTTGAAATTTAAGATATATTGAATAAATGCAAGTTCGAATTGCTACCCCATTCCTGAAATTGGACAAATCTGTTCTTAACAAAGAAACTGAAGCAGTTTTATAGATAATGGAACAGATTGTAGCTTTACAGTCTTCTGAAATGCCCCGTATAGTGGGGAACAAGTCATCCTCTTTAAGCTGCATGGCAATCCTCCTTTTATCAGCCCCAGGCTTTTTGTTCAAGGTAGAATTATATCAAATTTTATCCGTTAGCTTCAGTACCATTCCACTGAATGGCATATGGAGCATAGTTTTCTGCAGTCGCCTTGCATTGATCTCATTTTTCCACTCTGCATCCCTTCTAACCTTGCCATTTTCATTAGATTACCTGCCAAACCCAGTTATTCATATTGCCAATAAATGAGCACTCTGCACTCATTATCTGGCAAGAAGTGCAAGATGGATGTGTATGCTTACTGTGTACTGGGGGAGTGCCAGTTGCTGGAGGGTTTTGCCCTTCTCTTCTACTGTTAATCCATCTCTTTGTGAAGAAAGACCCTTTACTTCAAAGAAACAATACTAGTTGCATATCATCATTAGTCTGGAAATTATAAGAGAAACCTTCCATCACTATCGGCACAATTACCTTCCCATTCGCCTACTCTATCTCATTAAAAGAAAAATGTTACAATTATGGCAGAAACAGGAGGAACAGATTAATGTTCTGTTTCTAATGCATTGGTGAATTGGCACTTAGTCAAAGAGATCCTTTTTTAAAAAAAATAATGATAGACTTTTTTAAAAAATGAAAATTATAAATAAAATAGAGAATTCAAAATTATTATCTCTCAGCAAAATTAGAACCATTCACATACAAAACAGCAAACTGCATATTTTGCTACACAGTATCTCCTTTCTAAAACAACCTTCATGGTTTTTTTTAAAAACCATTTCCCTTACTTCCTACCCCATCAACCATGGTTTCTTAACATCTCTGAATCTTTACAGATATTCCTGCCTTATAAATACTGATGGACTCACTTATTAGGGCCAAAGATTCAATTAGACCAAGGTGTTTATTAGGGAATAAGACACTTAAATCCAAACAACTTTTATTCTTAAAGACAGCTGGCTCTTTTGAGGATCCAGAAAGATTGTGCTTTTCAATTTTTAAGCCCCTAATTAAATAATAGTAATTATAAATGAAAACAAAACCCTTTCCTCAATCAAGTCAATAATTGTCAGTGGGTGTATATATATATATATATATTGTGACTGAAAGGATCGATCCTGCTGTGAGTTTTGCTTCTGATGACTCTGAGGATGAAAGGCTGGAACCTGCTGAGAATTTGGAGTCTGAATTGTTAGAAGACACAGATGTGAGCCAGGGGGATGAGAGGTTATCACACAGACATTCTTCGCCTGAACCCTCGACCTCATTCATGCCTGCAGTTGAGCCACAAAATGAATCAGAGTAGTCGAGCGAGGAAGCTGACAGATCGTGGCTAGATGCCAGAACAAGAAGGAGGCTGAAACGTCAAGCTGTGTGGAGGCATCAGTCCAGACGATGATTTAGGGAGATTGACACACCCATCTAGGTGGTTCACGGAGACAAACTCAGTTAGAAGGGAGGGCGAGCCAATAATTAGTAATTAGCACGTTGCCTCAAGGATTATAAAAGGACACAGCTGTGTGGGGGAAGTTTGTCAGGAACAAAGTGATTGATTACATGCAGAGGTTTTCGGCAGAGGCTCGGAGCTTTGAGAATTTGTGCCAGAAGTGTTGTGATAAACAGGGCGTGTGGAATTTAATCTTGTAAGACTCCTTTCTGTTGGATTTGAGTTTTGGGGCGGCTGCCTTTGGTTTGGTTTTGTTGGAACTTTGAAGGGGGAGCCATAACATTTTTGTTCCTGACCCACAACAAACCTTCTTAGAAGCAAGATGGATTCTGATCAACTGCAGCGTCTGGTAGAGCAACAACAAGAACAAATAAGTCAGCTTTTGCAAAGTAACGTGACACTGCAAAATCAGGTAACACAATTGCTGAATTATGTTTCCAGCTTACCAAGCACCGCTGCTGCTTCCCCTGCCTCTCCTGTGAGGAAAAGCCTGGTATCCATGCCAGAGAAATTTTCTGGGCAAATGGACAGGTTCCCGGCATTTATGGGCCAATGCCAAATGTTTATTTCTCTGAGACCTGAAGACTTTCCAACTGACCAGGCTTTAAAGTAGGCTTTATTATTAGTTTATTAACTGGGCAGGCTGCCAATTGGGCTACTCCCTTGTTATTTCAAGATAGCCCGTTATTGAACAATTTCCAGGGTTTCCTCCAACAGATGAGGGTAATGTTTGAGGATCCCATTAAAGGACAAACTGTGGACAGACGGCTAATGGTTATTAAGCAGGGAAAACGTTTACTACAGGAATACGTGGCAGAATTCTGTTTGTTGTGCATGGACTCTAACTGGAACGAACCAGCTCATATGGCTGCATTCCAGGAAGGCTTGTCTGATGCCATCAAGGATGAGCTAGTCCATGCAGAACGGGCTTCAACTTTGGATGCATTGATAGTTCAATGCTTACATATTGAAGCTCGTTTACAGCAACGTGGGAGAAAACGGCCCGTTGTGGAACCACCTGTGTTTGCTCACGCACGCATTCCGCCACCGAGAGTTTTCCAACCCACAGTTCAGGTTGAGGAGCCGATGGAGATAGGCACACTCCGCCCTTGCTTAACAGCACGAGAACGTTCAGTAAGGTCCCAGGAAGGCTTGTGCCTTTACTGCAGGGGTCCAGGACATTTTGCAAATTCCTGCACTCAGAGAGGGACTTGCAGACCTGTGCCTGAAACCATTCCTGGCCCGTCGGGAAACGGGGTAGGCCTGACCTTGGAGAAACCCTAGGTCGGGCACGTTCTACACCCCCACCCCAAATCGCCGAAGTAAATCCTGGTCCTCCTCGGCATTTACTTTTGGACACTCGAATATTTCTGCAGTCCCAGGAGGAGGGAATTCCCACCGTTGCGCTGGTGGATTCATGGACTACAACCAGCTTTATGGACTCTGCTTTTGTTGAACATTTTAGAATTCCTTTAATTCCTGTAAATCCCCCCATTAAGGTGGAAACTGTAGATGGGCGAGAACTCAAGTCGGGACCCATTCGCTTAGCAACTCAGCCAGTGCGTATGGTCATTGGGGATCATGAGGAGGCGATCAGTTTTTATGTCACCTTGAACCTTCATCTCCCTTTGGTGCTTGGAGTATCCTGGCTACGTTTGCACGATCCGTTGGTGGCTTGGGCGCAGAACGCCATTTCGTTTCCAAGCCTACAATGTGTGGACCATCTGAAGCATGTCTGAGCCGGACAAGATATCATCACTCCTGCTGTCTCCATTCCTTTGGAGTTGTCAGATTTTTCCAATGTTTTCAGCAAACAGGAGGCAGACCGATTACCGCCACATCGTACCTATGATTGTCCTGTGGACCTGATACTGGGTGCCCCATTGCCCATTGTTATATTCTGTGTCAGAGCCCGAGTTGGTTGCACTCCGAGAGTTTTTAGATAAAAACTTAGCTCGAGGATTTATTCACCCCTCCTCATCCCCTCTTTCGGCGTCCATTCTTTTCGTTAAGAAGAAGTTGGGAGAACTTCGTCTATGTTGTGGTTATAGACGCCTGAATTCTATCACCGTGAGGAATAGCTATCCCTTGCCGCTCATTCCGGAATTGATGGAGCGGTTGCGGGAGGCTACTATCTTCACTAAATTAGATTTGCGTGGGGCCTACAACTTGGTTCAGATACGCAAAGGGGACGAGTGGAAGACGGCGTTTGGCACTCGTTATGGTTATTTCGAGTACACCATCATGCCATTTGGTCTGACCAATGCTCCTGCTGTATTTCAGCACCTAATGAACGATATTTTTCGGGACATGCTGGATAGGTTTGTCGTGGTGTATTTGGATGACATTTTAATTTACTCTCGGTCCATAGATCACCACCTTCAGCAGGTTTGTCAAGTGCTTCAGCGTCTTTGGGAGCATCAACTTTACGCGAAACTGGAGAAGTGTTTCTTTTTTCAGTTGTAGATAGAGTTTTTAGGGCACATCATTTCTCCCAAGGGCATTGCTATGGACCCTAAAAAGGTTGAAGCATTGTGTAGTTGGGAAGCCCCTCGTCGAGTCAAGGACGTACAACGTCTGGTGGGATTCACCAACTACTATCGGACTTTTATCCTGGACTTTGCTAAAGTAATGGACCCCATAACTCAGCTCCTCCACAAGAAGGTCCCATTTGTGTGGGGCCCCCCTCAACAACAGGCTTTTGATATTTTAAAGAAAGCGTTTGTAGCTGAGCCGATATTGAGGTATCCGGATCCGAATCATCCATTTGTGGTCGAGACCGATGCCTCTAATGTCACTATCGGAGCGGTACTGTTGCAAGCTTCGAAAGATGGTGCACCCTTTTTCCCATGCGCATACTATTCTAGGAAGCTCACAGCTTCAGAGCGCAACTACACCATCTGGGAAAAGGAGTTGTTGGCCATTAAGGCTGCTTTTGAGACCTGGAGACATCATTTAGAGGGAGCTCGGCACAAGGTAGAGGTTCATACAGATCATCGAAACTTGGAACATTTGACCACAGCTAAGAAATTGAACCAACGCCAGATTTGGTGGTCGTTGTTTTTTGCCAGGTTCAATTTCTCCATTACTTATGTTCCAAGTGGACAGAATCGGAGAGCCAATGCGTTGTCTCGGAAGCCCAAGTATATCGGTCCTGAGATCCTCTTTCTCTACGAACTGTGTTACCAACAGAATCCTTAGCCGTACTGCAAGATCCTGTAGATTTGTGGGCTCGTATACGAGAGGCGCAATGATTAGACCCGTGGACGCAGAAGAAAAAGGAAGAAGTTGGACCTGATTCCCCATGGTCCTTTGAAGAGGGCTTGTTACGACATCGAGACTTGTTGTATGTACTCAACAGGACACTTAGAGCCCTCATCATGACACAATGTCATGACAATCCAGCTGCTGGTCATTTTGGTTTTCACAAAACCCTGCACTTGGTTACCCGGACTTTTTGGTGGCCTCGGGTTCAACATGATGTGTCTTCTTATGTCGCTTCTTGTATACAGTGTCGACAAGCGAAAGCGGCATCGCGTGCGCCTCCTGGACTACTTCAACCACTGTCGACTCCGAGTAGACCATGGGGAGCGATCTCCATGGACTTTCCAATGCACTTACCCCTTTCGTCAGGTTGTACGACAGTGCTAGTAGTGGTTGACATGCTCACTAAGATGGCCCATTTCATCCCGTGTAAAAAATTACCCTCGGCTCATGTTACTGCCCGGCTTTTCATACAACATGTATTCTGTTTACATGGCTGACCAGATAGAGTTGTTTCAGATCACAGTGTTCAGTGCACCGCTCAATTCTGGAAAAGACTAATGAACACTCTACGAGTGCAAGTGTGTTTAGCGTCGGCACATCATCCGGAAACTGATGGCGGGACTGAGAAAGTCATTGGCATCCTCGCCCAATACCTCAGATGTTTTGTCAATCAAAGACAGAATGACTGGGTGACCTATTTTCCATTGGCAGAGTTTGCTTTTAATAACTCTTGGCACACCTCCACCCACATGACACCTTTTTATGCCAGTGTGGGTTATCATCTGAGATTTTTTCCACTATCCATTGCGGATTCTTTAGTTCCGGAGGCACGAGATTTTTTGTCGGAATTATATGCGGTGCATCAATTGATTTCTAGACAATTAGAACGAGCAAAAGCTGATTATAAGCGTTTCACCAATCGTTCGCGTCTGGTGATGCCTCCATTGGCTGTGGGAGACAAGGTGTGGTTGTCAACGAAACATCTTCGGGTCGATTGTCCAATTAGGAAATTGGATCATCGTTTTATTGGTCCCTTCCCTATCGAGGCAGTTATTAATCCGGTAGCTTATCAACTTACTTTACCGCGCTCCATGCGCATTCACCCTGTTTTTCATCGGTCCCTGTTAATACCTGACACTCCATCGTGTAATCTTCGTTCTCCAGAAGATACCGGTTCTACATCCAGGCTCAACATTGAACCTATTACGGATTTTACAGTGATCGGAATTTATGATTCCAGATGGTAAAAGGGACGATTCCAGTACTTTGTAGGAAAACTGGACAATGAAACTGAAATTCGCTCTTGGCAGGATGTATCCAAGGTGTACGTTCCAGATCTTATTCGCATATATCACACACAATTTCCATCAAAACCACATCCTGATCGTCAGACTCGGGGGAAGGGCCCTGCGGTGAGGGATAGTGTTGTGACTGAAAGGATCGATCCTGCTGTGAGTTTTGATTCTGATGACTCTGAGGATGAAAGGCTGGAACCTGCTGAGAATTTGGAGTCTGAATTGTTAGAGGACACAGATGTGAGCCAGGGGGATGAGAGGTTATCACACAGACATTCTTCGCCTGAACCCTCAACCTCATTCATGCCTGCAGTTGAGCCACCGTCAGAGAAGTCAACCGAAGAAGCTGACAGATCGTGGCTAGATGCCAGAACAAGAAGGAGGCTGAAACATCAAGCTGTGTGGAGGCATCAGGCCAGACGATGATTTAGGGAGATTGACACGCCCATCTAGGTGGTTCATGGAGACAAACTCAGTTAGAAGGGAGGGCGAGCCAATAATTAGTAATTAGTAATTAGCACGTTGCCTAAAGGATTATAAAAGGACACAGCTGTGTGGGGGAAGTTTGTCAGGAACAAAGTGATTGATTACGTGCAGAGGTTTTTGGCAGAGGCTCGGAGCTTTGAGAATTTGTGCCAGAAGTGTTGTGATAAACAGGGCGTGTGGAATATAATCTTGTAAGACTCCTTTCTGTTGGATTTGAGTTTTGGGGCGGCTGCCTTTGGTTTGGTTTTGTTGGAACTTTGAAGTGGGAGCCATAACATACATACATATTTATATATGTGTGTTTTTTTAAGTTTTCGCGGGTACTTACATGTCTGGCATTCAGCTTTGTTCGGGTATTTTCCCACGTCATAGTAGTGGTGCTTTTAAAGTTGTAGCAACGTTTCAGCAGAATCTCATCTGCCATCATCAGGCTTCTGTATAGTGTTCGTCTGTGAGTTAGACTTTTACAGTGGTTTCAGATTTAAATTTGGGGCAGCCTATTGCTGTGACAGAATGGTTTTTTTCTTCATCCTGATTGGTTGAGAGTCTTGGTCTGTGTTTATTGGTCTTGGAGTTTGCTGTGTTCTGCTACTAATATCTTCTGTCTGTTTTTTTTTGGCTCTTTTTGTATCTTGTTTGGCTGGCAACATTGTGTTACTTTATTGGAGGCCTTTAGTGCAGGCTTGGCTTCAGGTAAATGGACGGCTATCATTAGTTAGGAAGCTGGGTTTCATCTGGGTGCCTGGTTGGGGTGTATCTGAGATGGAGGTATCAGGGGGGATCTGTTTGTGCCCAGGTGTTTGCCTGGCTTATGGTGTGGAGATTTTTTTGTTTGTGAGTGCAGGCTTCCAAATGATTGACAAAGCATGAACAGAAGAGATGATTCCACCAGGTTGTCAATCATTTGGAAGCCTGCACTCACAAACAAAAAAATCTCCACACCACAAGCCAGGCAAACACCTGGGCACAAACAGATCCCCCCGATACCTCCATCTCAAACACACCCCAACCAGGCACCCAGATAAAACCCAGCTTCCTAACTTATGATAGCTGTCCATTTACCTGAAGCCAAGCTGCACTAAAGGCCTCCAATAAAGTAACACAATGTTGCCAGCCAATCAAGATACAAAAAGACCCCCCCCCAAAAAAAAAAACAGACAGAAGATATTAGAAGCAGAACACAGCAAACTCCAGAGACCAATAAACACAGACCAAGACTCTCAACCAATCAGGATGAAGAAAAAAAAACCATTCTGTCACAGCAATAGGCTTCCCCAAATTTAAATCTGAAACCACTGTAAAAGTCTAACTCACAGACGAACACTATACAGAAGCCTGATGATGGCAGATGAGATTCTGCTGAAACGTTGCTACAACTTTAAAAGCACCACTACTATGATGTGGGAAAATACCCGAACAAAGCTGAATGCCATACATGTAAGTACCCACGAAAACTTAAGAAATATATATATATATTCATTCTGAGTTTCTCGCGGGTATTTGTATGTGGATCTTTGGTTATTCGGGTTTTCTCCTGTGTAAGATTGGAAGTATCAAGGCAACGTTTCGATGAAGTCTCATTCATCATCTTCAGGCTTGGTTTTCAGCTCTGTGCTTCTCAGAGTGATGTGAGCTTGCAGCTGCTTCTTCCTTTTAACTGATAGTGGGGGTGTCACTTGATTGGGTGGGGGCTTGGCTGTGTTCTGATGGGGGGGTGTTCTCATTGGTTGGGGGTTTGGCTGTGTTCTGATTGGCTGGAGGTGTGTTCTGTTCAGGTGGGGGCTTGATTGTGCTCAGGTTAGTCTTAGTTGCTGGGGGATTTGAGCTGGTGAGCTGTGATCTTGCTGTTTGGCTTCGAGTTCGTGGTCGTGCTGCATCTTCATGGTGGGGGTCAGTTCACTTCATGTATGGCTCAGAGGGGTTTGATTGAGTTCTTATGTTCTTCAATGCGTGCACCTATTCTTCTGTTAGTCTGTCCAATGTATGTGGTGGGGCAGGCAGTGCAAGGGATTTCGTATACTCCTTGATTTTCTAACTCAATTCTGTCCTTAGGGTTTCTTAGGATGGTGGATATCTTTCTGTTTGTGCAGAATGCTGTCTTAATGTTGTGTTTTTGGAGGATCTTGCTGATTTTGTCCGTAGTGCCTTTTATATATGGGAGGAGGGCTTTGCCATTCTCTTGTTCTTTGTCTTGGATTTTGGCTGGGGTTTCTTTTTGGATTAGGTGGATGATCTTCTTTCTTTGGAATCCATTGGCTGTCAGCACGCTGGTGAGAGTGTGTAGTTCGGTGTCTAGGTGTTGTTCATCGGCTAAGCATTTTGTTCTGGAGATGAGTGTCTTGGCTACGGAATATATCTTTCTGTCTCACACACTCACATCCTTTCACAGTTTGCAGTGAATGCTATAATTCTTCTCTACATATCAAATCTGTGAGGGGAAAAAAATGAAAGAGTGAAGGGAAATGGCCATGCAGCATAATCTCATATATTTGCTACATAGACTTGTGATCTTTGTTTCAGGTAGGGTTCTCTCTGTGGATTTTCTCCTTTCAAAATTTTAGCATGGGAACTGAAATACTAATAATGCTAACTGTTCTTTATGATATATAAATGCACATGATTGTCATGGGAAGGAAAGAAGTCCAGCTATTCAATTCTTCATTCTTTAAGGGGAGAAGGAGATTAATCTTTTTCTCTGCTCCCTTCCAGTTTTTATAGGTTAATTCAGAGTAGTAGACTACAGTAGTAGTCTTTCAAATTATTTCACAACAGAGATTTCTTAGTCTTCATGAGATAATAATTTGGGTTTGGTTTATTTCTGTATTAATGTCGGTCAGAATTGAAGCTAATGATAGACAATGAATTAATGTGATTTGCTAGTTAGTTCACAGCTATGGGAAGCCTATTCAAGATTGTTAAGTTCACATGAACATTTCTTAAAAGGAATAATAAAGAATAAAAATGTTAGATACTGGTCAAATAAATTTAAATAGCTGTATTCATTCCCCACCCCACCCCCAGGTTAATCAGAGGATGTTTATGATGTTTAGGCCACAATTCTAAAATTATTTGCTTTGTTGGAAAAATATAGGGGTGCACAGCTTGTACTGGTTGGTGAGCAGTACACAAATTTTCTTTTAAAACTCTGCTGCATTAGATTCAAAATGCTCTATGAACTTCAGGCTAATTGGTTATCATGGTCATTCAACAATGTTTTTTTAAGTTTATTCATTTTCATCTACTCTTTGCACTTCAAATTATGACTAAGAATCACTCACTGGAAAAATTCCATGAAAACATTTAATTCACAAATTGTTTTTATAATCTTGACCTTCATAGTTTTATGTGGTCTCTTTTTTTCGCTTTGTTGCAGTGCAACATGGAAAAGAAAAAAAGTAACAACAATGTGGTAAAGGTTAAACTGCTTTCTAAGTATGAGCAGCAGACTCTGTTAGAATCCTTTAATGCTTTGTATAATTGCTTAGCATTAATTCTCTGGGAGAAACACTGAAGTGACCTATTCAGGCACTGAGAGATCTTAAATCCTGTAGTGCTGAAAGAAGCAGAGCTTCCATGATACTACTATTAATTATGGCATGCTTACATGATGGTTTTAACTGTGGACAGCAGGGTATTCAAAGCATCCACTGGTACTTAGGAAACTATATCTGTAAAAATTTACTAGCTAAATTTTACATATCAGTAAGAATCTATTGGATTTTTTTTTCTTTTGCAAACTAATCAATTGCCATTTTTCTCATGTTATAAAAAGAACCCCAAGAACTGGCATTTACATTTATTTGGAATGTAACATCTATGTCCAAAGGAATACCCATTTCATTTAATCTTATTCTTAATCTTGACCTTGAGTTATGTATTCCTCACATTGAATTTGTAATAAGTAGATAAATAATTACAATTATTTGTCCATTTGTTATTCCAAGAAAATAAAACTTTTAGGCATTGATTCTTCAGTGATATTGCTGTTGATCTGGTGATACACAATAGCAGTAGAACATTTTGTGAACAAATCTGGACCCATAGTAGGTTTAGAAAGGGAAGATCAAAATCGAAACAACTGTCTAATTAAGCTCTAGGATCAAATGTTTGCTTATAAATCAATCCCAGCCCCAGTAATGGCATATTTTATCAGCAGCAACAAATAAGGATAAGCCAGAATGTGTGGCACAGAACTATTGGTACATACAAGGACCCGGTGCTGATACACATAAAGCACATACTTTACCAAAATTGAAAAGAATAGCCAGAAAGTTTGAAGGACAAATAAATAATGCTTATCGCTTGTCTCAGAATCTTTATAACTCTAGTTGTATAATAAGATATAAATACAGCTTTCAGAAATATATAAGAACATAAGAAAAATGTTCTTAAATCAAAATAACCGCCCATCTCGTCTATGCATTCAATGTCATGCAGTAGCCACACAGAAATTTTCAGCATCACATTATGAACAGCAGGGAATGAGGCCCACCCTATCAATTCAAATTTAAGGTGTTTTTAGGAGAATTGTCAGGCTTTTCTGTTGGCAGCTTAAACTGAATATAATTAATTCTATAAACGTGTATATCAGAAATCTGATTATGATTTCATGTATTGAGAAGACTACCTTATTAAGAAGAAAGTTAAACTAATAACACTAGCATTCTAGTGAGTACTTGATTTTCAACTGAGAATCCTGTATATAGGCAGATTAGCACAGAAAGCTTCAGGATATTTTTCTCTTGATCTTTCAATGTAAAGAAAATAAGCTTGCTTCTTTCTAGGAAAAAAAGAGCAATCTGCACCTGTTGATTGTTTGAGAAATGGTTTGTAGACTTATTATTAAATTTAAAATCAGCTTTCACATCTGTGATTCTGGAAATAGATCACTGTTGATAGTCTGGTCCTTCATGAATTTTTCCATTTTCTTTCAAAGCCCAGAAATTGATAACATCTGATAGTAGCAAATTCCAAAGTTTAAATATGTGTGTTATTAAAGAGGAAGGGAGGGGGAAAATATCCCAAACTGAAAAGCCTCTGAATGCTGTAGTCTTTCATCATAATGAAGGTGCTGTGGCCCCTTAATTATTTTGATTGCTTTTTAAACATATTTTTTTCAAGTTCCATAACACAGTATTCATTTTCAGAAACTGATATAAACAATTTACATCTATGGATATAAAGCCAAGAAATGGCCACAGGCAGCATTATTCAGATGCCGTTCTTGAAGATTTATTGGCCAGTAGGAAGCATCAGTCACATTAAAGATTCATCCTTATTTATCACACAGTATCACAATGTCAACGTGTGAAAGTCAAGTAAAAACTCTGAACATGAAGTCAAGATTATGACATAATGTAACATCTGATAGCTTAACTTCCAGGTCATTCACACTGGAAGCTCATGGGCCAGATGTGTCACATGCAGGCCACACACACCCCACAGTGGTGGGATTTGGGTTTTTTTTACTTCCAGTTCTATGGGCGTGGCTTGGTGGGCATGGCAGGGGAAGGATACTGTAAAATCTCCAGTCAGAAGTGACTCAAAATTTCCGCTACAGGTTCTCCTGAACTGATCAAATCCTGATGAATACACCACTTCTGCCACTTCAGTTCCATGAAGGCAAAAAATGTCATGATATGTCACGATACATCACATTATGCAATTTAGTTTGACATCCATTGCTTAAGGGAAGGTAGGCTGCACATATCGTTATTGTTATGCATGTAAATAGTTAAAATAAAAGCGAGCTTGGGGTAAAGTGCAGGGTTCTGGCCTTGCACTTCTGACTGGTTGTTAGGCGGCTCGATTGGATTGGTTGGGTTCAGAGAATCTGATTGGCCCTTAATGAAGGACTTTTATTGGTTTTGGAGCTAGCGTTTTACAGCTCCCTATTGGTTATCTCACATTAAGGTTGCCTATATAGGGAAGAGTTGTTGTTATTAAAGTCTCAAGTCACTATGTAATAAAGAGCTGAAAGTTCACCAGTTAAGACTGTTTCCATTCATTTAACCCATGCCTCAAACTATATCACTGGCGACGAGGATGGGATTTGGAGACATCTGATCTTAAGGAACTTGGAAGAAAAACAGCACGTGTTAAGACGGCGCCACCAACGGAAACCATGTCCAGCGGCATTGTACCACCCGCTCCATTCGATCCAAACCAAGAGGATTGGGAATCCTACATGGATTGCTTCCAAATGTTCCTCGAAACGAACAACCTGAAGGACGTCACACCAGCCAAGAAGCGGGCGCTGTTCCTGACATACTGCGGCCCGGCTGTCTTTAAAATGGCGAAAGCACTCGCGAAACCTCGAGAAGTGAAAGCAATAAGCTGGGACGACCTCGAACCTCTCCTGAGAGACCATTACGTGCCAACCGTACCGACACTCGTGAGACACCACGAGTTCTATCAAAGAAGCCAGTGAAAAAGAGAGAGTGTGGCTGACTTCGTGGCAGACCTCCGACACTTAGGAGGCCTCTGCGGGTTCGCAGACTTAGATGAAGCACTGAGAGACTGCTTAATTCTGGGATTAGATGCGCTAGGCGTGCAAAGCAAGCTGATGGCGAAGGGCGACATCGGCCTTGCTGACACCATCGCCGAAATCACTGCTGCTGAGGCGACCAAAAAGTCCGCGATGCAACTACGGCAAAGCCGAAACCCAACGACCCCACCGATAGGCGACATCTTACCCAGCTCAGAAGGGCAGCTAGCGACAATGCACCACGAGGACCTCTCTTCGTCGTCAGACAGCGACGAAGAAGGGGTCCATCGAGTGTGGTCTGACCGGGACCCTCGCCCTAAACCCTCACGCCCTTGTGCTGGTTGCGGGGCAAACCACCCCAGGGCAGACTGCAAATTCCGTGACGCACTCTGCCATGAGTGCGGAAAACGAGGCCACATCAGTCGAGTCTGTCGCAGTTTACCGGGACCAAGTCAGGCCTCAAAGGGAACCAACTTTCGCCAATCAGCAGGAAACCGTCCTGTAAGGCGAGATCCAGCAAACCACTCCTACAGATATCGAGCGTTGCAGAAAGAAGAGGCTCACCATACTATCACTATAGGTCATGCCTCAGCCATGGATGCTAGAAGATTCGAGTTACAGTAGCCACAGAGAACCAACCTTGCCACATGGAGGTCGATTTGGGATCGTCCCTCTCGATGGTGTCGTGGAAGACATTAAAGCAACTCATTCCTACCATCCAACGCCAAGACCTTCGAATGCATCATCTCATCCTTAAAGACCACCAAGGGAATCGGATCCCTGTGGTTGGGTCTTGTAGAGTCCGCGTCTCATTTAAAAAGCATATGGCATACTTACCATTAACGATCATCGATAGGGACAGGCCTAGTTTGTTGAGCCTCCAATGGTTTGCGCCACTCGGCATCGAAGTAGCCGGCGTGAACCGAGTCGGTGATTGCGAGTGGGAGGAGGACCTTATTTCTGAATTCAGTGATGTCTTCGCAGATCATCTGGGCGAGTATAAGGGGACCCCAATTTCATTTAGCCTCGACCTTAAGGTCGCCCCGATCCGTTTAAAGCCCCGTCGAGTTCCGTTCGCCCTTAAGGCCAAGATAGATGAACAACTTGACAAACTAATTAAACAAGGGGTACTGCAACCCATTGATCATTCTCCATGGGAAACTCCTATTGTAACCCCCATTAAACCAGATGGGTCAATCCGAATCTGTGGGGACTACCGGGCCACTCTAAACCACGCCCTCCAGCAGAACGCGTATCCAGTGCTGGTGGTACAGCACCTCCTTCATTTCCCGGGAGGCGGAAAGGTTTTTGCTAAATTAGATTTAGCTCAAGCCTCTCAACAATTGCCCGTGGACGATAAAACAGCCCAAGCTCAAACGATAGTAACGCACAGAGGTGCTTTTAAATGTATCCGATTGCAATTCGGGGTAAGTGTAAACCCGGGAATATTCCAAAGTTTAATAGAACGATTATTGCAGGGAATCAAGGGCGTGGTTCCGTATTTTGATGACGTATTAATTGCAGCTCCTAGTAAAAAAATTCTGCAGAATCATTTAAAATGTGTTCTTAAAAAATTCCAAGAAGCGGGACTGAAAGTAAAAAGGGATAAATGTCATCTGTATACTGACAGTGTTGAATTTATAGGTTATCGCATTGATAGTCAGTAAATTAAGAGAGTAAATTAAGGGCGATAAAAAATGCTCCCAGGCCCCGTAACAAAACAGATCTCCAGGCATTTTTAGGCCTTATCAATTTCTATAATGTGTTTTTACTGCAAAAGGTGACTATGGCTGAACTGTTACACCGGTTATTAGATAAGAAAGCATTGTGGGTTTGGGGTTACCGGGAGGAAAAAGCATTTCGAAATGTAAAAGATTTACTTCCATCTGATTCTGTACTTATGCAATATAATGAAACATTACCATTGGTTATAACTTGTGATGCCTCACCGTTTGGGGTGGGCGCCATTGTGAGCCATGTGCTGCCTAATGGAAACGAGGCCCCCGTTGCATACTTTTCGAAGACTCTTTCCCATGCAGAACGTAACTATGGACAAATAGATAAGGAAGCTCTTGCAATTGTGTCAGCCATAAAAAAATTCCATGAGTATGTTTATGGAAGGACATTTACCATTGTAACTGACCACAAACCTTTACTGGGGATAATCGCTGGGGACAAACCAACCCCCTATATATTGTCCCCAAGAATGACTCGATGGTCAGAGTTCCTAGCTGCTTATAATTATCGATTGTTATATCGCCCGGGGAAAGCCATTCCCCACGCTGACGCACTCAGCAGAGCACCGCTACCAGAGACTCTCGACGATCCGGCACCAACAGTATTGACGTTACAAATCGAAACGCTCAACTCGCCCCCTATGACCGCTCGAGATATCGCGAGAGAGACCAGACAAGACCACACCCTAGCTCAAGTTCTAGGCTGGGTAGAACGTGGATGGCCATTGGACCAGGTCCCAGATGACTTCGCACCATTTAAAACAAGACAGATTGAACTTTTTTCGCAAAAAGGCTGTGTCATCTGGGGCGATAGAGTCGTCGTTCCAGAACGACTCCAAAAGACGCTGTTACAAATCTTGCACGAAGGACATCCTGGGATCGTGTGGATGAAAGCTTGGTGGCCAGGCATGGGTCAAAGCCTGCACTAAGCCTGCACTAAGTGCCAACAAACCAGCAACGCACCGCCAAAAGCTGCACCGACCGAATGGGAGACGCCACGTGGACCCTGGTCCAGAATCCACCTGGATTTCACAGGGCCAATTAAAGGACATACATTGCTATTGACTGTCGATGCATACTCTAATTGGTTAGAAATTCATCGAATGACCAATACAACCTCCGAAGCTGTCATTAAAGTCCTTAATAGACTCTTTGCAACTCATGGATTGCCGGACGTCCTGGTGTCCGACAACGGACCACAGTTTACAGCGCTAACGTTTGAACAGTACCTTGCTGATAATGGCATCCGCCATGCGCTCACCTCACCTGCGCATCCTGCTAACAACGGCCGAGCGGAACGCATGGTCCAATTTGTAAAAAAGACTTTGCAAAAAGTGGACTATGATAATATTGATGAAAAAATAAACTGCATTCTACTTCTACAACACATCACTCCGCACAGCGTAACCAGCAGAACTCCTGCAGAACTTCTCATGGGACGAAAACTCCGTTCCCGCCTCGACCGACTGCACCCTGCTTACGAGCCAGAAAAGCCTGCAGGATCCAGTAGACGCTACCGTACCTTCAAGGTAGGTGACCCCGTTTATGCAAGAAATTTATCGGGCGACCCGGTTTGGATTGAAGCAACGATAATACGTGAGACTGGGCCCAAATCCTATTTTGTAAGATGTGTTGATGAAAGACTGTAGAAACGACATATTGACCAATTACGGTCACGACTCATATCGGCTAGCCAACAACTCCCCCATGACCAAACTGAGGGGGGGAAGGAATGGAAGAAGACGACATTCCAGGGAACCTGTTCCAAGAAAGCGATGAATCAAGTGAAACTCAGGAAATGGAGCAGGAGGAAGAATCGTACGCTCCAAGGGAAATTACACCAGAACGAGAAGCTGAGCCACTGCCAAACAACATTCTACCTCAACAGGACTGCACGCAGCCAGTCCAAAGAAAATCTGATAGACCCAAAAGACAACCGTCCTATTTGAAGGACTATATAGTCACACAATAATTGAGGAGCCAGGGGGAAGGGGTGTTATGTATGTAAATAGTTAAAATAAAAGCAAGCTTGGGGTAAAGTGCAGGGTTCTGGCCCTGCACTTCTGATTGGTTGTTAGGCGGCTCGATCAGATTGGTTGGGTTCAGAGAATCCGATTGGCCCTTAACAAAGGACTCTTATTGGTTTTGGAGCTGGCGTTTTACAGCTCCCTATTGGTTATCTCACATTAAGGTTGCCTATATAGGGCAGAGTTGTTGTTTTTAAAGTCTCAAGTCACTATGTAATAAAGAGCTGAAAGTTCACCAGTTAAGACTGTCTCCATTCATTTAACCCATGCCTCAAACTATATCAGTTATGGTAGCTTCTTGCAGAGGAATTTGTTCATATGTTTCTTATTTACATGTTGAAAGCTTTGGCTAATTAAATCTAAATCTATCAAAATGTGACTCTGCAGACTGAAGCATAATATCTGTAACTGCAGTGGATCAGAAGATTAGATCCTTGTATCTGATCATCAGGCCATTATCAAATTGAAGATTTGTCAGGCGAAAGAGTAATAGATGAGCAAAGATTTAGAATATAAAAGGAGAAAGATGTGGCACGAACAGTCTATGGAGGAGTTCCAGGTTTATCCTGTTTTCTATTTTCCTTCTTAAAATGACCATCAGTATAAAATAGTGACAGCAGGATTACTAGGATAATCTTGAAATCAATTGGGAGTGTTTGTAGAATGTGGTGCACTGACTATTTGATCACATTATTTTGGCCTTATTGACCACACTATTATCTTGCAGACAACCCTGTAATTAACACAAGGAGATCTAAGATTATAAATTTTGGTTACTAATATTTTGCCTTGAATCTCTTCAAATATCTGATCCTTTATGACAGCATCATGTGATATATCAGGACTTTTTCCCTTTTGCTAAACCAAAAGGTGTGGGTATGGTCAGCCTGTCATGCATCTGACCCATCGGCCACGAATTTGACAGTCCTACTTTAGAGCAGTGTTTCTGAACCTTGGCAATTTTAAGACGTATGAGTTTCAATTCCCAGCATGCTGGCTGGGAAATTCATAAAATTGAAATCCACACATTTGAACCACAGCCAAAGTTCAGAAATAATATTATAGAGATTTCATTGGAAACTTTGCATCAAGAAAGACAGGGTAAAGCTAGATTTAAGTTGTTGTTTCTCTGACAGTGAAATCCCCAGTTACTTTTATTTCAAATTGAATTTACTGCTTCTCCTATACAAAAGGCCCCAGAGCCATCACTTAAAGTCATAATTGTACAGAACTAGATTTGCATATGTTTTAGGGAAAGGAATAGCATAAACTGGGTCTCTGTGCAATTTGGTTATTCAGATTTTCTACATTATATTACTAGTTCAGTTCAAAATGGAGAAAAGAAGCTAATTTTCCTTATATTGCAGAGATACAGTCCAAGCCTGGGAAATGTACAAATGTAGCTTTGTAAGAATTTGTCACACTGAGTTTCTTGTATGCACAAGGCCTCCAGCTAAACTTATGACAGCAATAAATATGAGTGAAATGTTATTTGAGTTCTGACTTCAGGAGTAATTTTGTTCTCAGCTACTGCATTCAGAACAGTGAAGAATAACAATAACCACCATTTGGAATGGCTTGGATTTTGGAAAGAAGCAAGCAAGTCCTAATCCTTATTCACTGTTGCCAAAGGAGATCTCAGTGTTCACTATTCTTCAGGGACTGCTATTATATGAAAGTGAGCAAGACAAGCATCTGTTTGTTCAGCTGAAAAAGTCAAATGGGAAAAAAAACCCTACTCAAAATCTCATTTCAACTACAGCATTGTTGCTATTTGTTTTCCATATGCCACGAACTGGACATTGGATTAATATATCAAGCCTGCAGATAGGGAAATGGGAATCTGCAGAAGACATTTTAAAACAAGGGTAAAAGAGTTCCTGTGGGTTTTAGTCTAATTATAGAGGAAGGTGCTCGTATCTGATTCAAGGCTATTGAGCCAGCTCTGTCCAAAGACATTTCCATGGTCATGTGGTCAGCATGATGTCAGAAACACTGTTATCTTACCACCAAAATGGTGTCTATTTGCATGCTTTCAAACTGCTAAGTTGGCAGGAGCTGGAGTAAGGAGCTCATCCCATCGCATAGAACTCAGGTGTTGAACCCAGGCTGTCGACTTTCCAACCTACAAGCCCAGCATCTTAACTCTTGAGTCACCATGCTGACTTTGCAGAAAGACATGCACTAATATATTCTATAGCTCCACTAAAATTACTCTAACAGTTTAAGTTCCCAGCAACTTGGGAAGAGAGAGATTATAGATGGGTTTACAAGAACAAAATTAAACAAACTCTCAGAAGCTGGAAGCTAGAACTACTTTATCACTTTATGATGGGATTTCTTCATCATTTTCCTTATAATTGGGTTTTTCCAATGAATAACAAAAACAATATACTGAGATTTTAGGAGTACATTCATGAGGCTAAGAGGTTATCATTGCTCCCCTTGACTTGGTCTGCACCTCTCCAAGGAAGGTGCATCACATGGTTTGGGAAACCGTGATCTATGTAGTAACTCAGAGTTGATACCAGCTTGATGGTATAAAATCAATCATGTAGCAACATTTTGAAAATAATTTGTAAGAGAATGAAACAATTTTTGAAATTTAATTTAAAATATTTTCTATTTTAAATTAAATATTACTAAAACTTACATTTCCATGAAGGTAGCAAATCAGCTTTCAACATGGCAGCTCAGCTGCTAGGTCACGTTATTGGTGAGATGGATGGCATAGAAATTTGATAAAAGCATAAACAAATAATTTTACAGGGATATTGTTCCTATTGGAAAGTACCCACAGATCCTTCTATAGATAGCTAAGTAAGGTCTGGGAGTACAACTTTGATGTCCAAAATAGCTTCATATTTTAAAATAACTATGATCCAGAATTTAATTCAACTTATTCTAGTTTTGGATTATAATTCTATATATTCATATATACCATATATACATTTCTATTAATATGAAATCTTCAATTGCTCGTACAGAAATTATTGCAACTCTTAATTTATACTATGTTGATTATTTCTGTTGTAATTCATCTATAACTTGGATTTTAATAGTATTTAAAACAACAAAGAACATTCATTCATACTTGAATGAATTACTAAAAATTTTAACCTAAGTCTATGAGACTTGCAAATTCCATTTATTTACTTTGTGTTTTATTCTTCATTTTTGGCCTTTCTTTTCTGTCTTTTTGCTCTTATTTTTTTCTTTTGAGCACATTGGTTTTTTTTCTTTTCTTAATAAAGGAATTATTATTAAAAACAATAATGACAACAATAGTAAAGCTTACCTATGAAACTTTTACAATGCATACAGGTAGTTATCTCTATATGACCACAAGTAGACCAAAATTTCCATTGCTAAGCAATGTGTTCATTAAGTGAATCTGGATTTTGTTTGATTAAATTGAGTTTAGTCATATTATAGGTCTACCAAAACCATATAAAATAAATTCTCGATGAACCAATTTGATAAACCAATTTGATATCCTTTCCAGTTTTAATATTATTCTTTCTTTTTATCATGAGACAAAGAGCAGAAAAAGTAATCACACTAGAATATTTTCCACTTAACTTTTCCAACAGTGCAAGATAACCTGACCTTAGTTTTCCTTCCTATCTACACTCAATACTTTAATCTTGTAACTCTGAGAGCCTTTCCACACTACTGAATTTAAGGACTATTCATTGATGTTTAAGTTAGCCAAATAACTATACCAGCATGAAGTTTACTTTCTATTTACTTTCTAGTTATGGCTTCTCTGACATCTCTCCAAGGTAATATGTGACACAGGTCAGGATTTTACTTATCTTGAACTTGTAGTTGGATGAAATAAAAATAAAAGGAAAATGCACCTTTGATGCATTAGAAATACATCAAATACAAGTAACAAAACTTAAAGCTGTATCTTACATTGGATGAGAATAAAATGAAAGTAATGTCATGAGGACAAGATTATGCCATAATTAAATGAAAATGAGGACATCTGATTTTAATTCCCTATATACGCCCTGTCCGACTCCATTGTTACAGCCTCAACCCCTCACAGCTTCAACCTCAAATTGTCTACCATGGACCTAACCCCATTCCTAAGAGGTCCTGAAATAGGGAGTGCATAAGTGCACCAGTGTGCCTACCATCCCTGTCTTACCTTTTGTATTTCCTTCCTTTATTCTTGTTTATGTTCATACTTATATGTCAGCTGGTGCTCCATTCAAAATCCAAGAAAGAAATACTTAGACTCCATTAATCAGAGAAAAGATATCTTTTACAAGAAATTAAGTGGTAGCAACAAAAGAATTCTGAATATGAGAAAATGAGCACGTAAATCCCATATACAAAGTAATGGCAATGTTCCAACCCCCCAATAGTTCAAGTGGCTCATCCAATTAAAAGTCGTGTATATCATCATGTGGGCATCTCCAGGTGGTGATGAGGCCTCTGTCTGTTGATCTTGACATATTTTGATAAAGAGTTGCATCTGCACATAGCATAGGATAGAAACCTAAGCAAGAATCTATCCCCACCCCCAGCTTATACAGTTTTGGTTTGTAACACCTCCAGTTCACTTCCCATAACCATTCCCCCCTCCTCCTCCCCCCCCGTTACTTATGACAGCTGAAAGATGCAAAGCAAAGGGAGAAAATCTTGAAGGCTGACAGTTATCTTGTACAAGTTTCACAAACAAACAAACAAACAAATATAATCCTGAACATATTAGGATAGTGGTAAGGCCATGCTTACTGGCTCAAATATCCTTCATCCTGCTTGATAAAATCAGTGAAATCCCTCTGCTTCAGGATAAGTTCCATTGAAACAAAGAATGTAGGTTAGCAAGTCAAGATCAAGAATGCAGGAAAGATTTGTGAAAGAATGACACAAAAAGCAGACAAATCCAGACAAACTTGAGGGATCTGAACCACTCAATATTATTAGCATTAGTAGAAAGATATTAAGGAAAAGGTGTAATTTTGTTTCCAGAAATGGGCAGAGTTTTATTTATGTAGAGATGACAGAGCATTGCCTTCAAAGGCCATAAATGTTCATTAATTTTCAAGGAGTCTTACATCCAAAAGTTCAAGTCCCATCTTAGCCATGAAAGCCAGTTGGGTGACTTTGGGCAAATCAGCCTCTCTCAGCCAAATTCACCTCACAGGGTGGTTGTTGTTGGGAAAATAGGAGGTGAAAGGTGTGTTTGATATGTTTGCCACCTTGAATTATTTATAAAAATAATAAAAAGGTGGGATACAGATAAATAAATATTTTAAACCACTTGGTAGTAATGTGATTCTTGTGGAGATCTTTGTCCATCAGATTTAGTTGATCATGTTTCAGGTTCTATGTGTAGATAGTTATATAACCAATGGTTATTTATGAATTTTCAGATGGGAAGCTTTTCCCTAGCATTCATGTATTCCCATCCAATATTTCTTCTAATGAAGATTCATTCAACGGGCATAATACTATATTAAACTGTTTATCTGATAGTATCAACATATATCTAAATTTCCAACTGTATGAGGAATTTATATAAAGACATTAAGAATGGTGGCTGTCCATTTTCAGTAAATGTAAATGTGAAGGACAAATAAATGAACAATCTTCCAGTATCTGAAGCAGAAACTCAGATATTTCAGTAGAAAAGACAAATCTTGTTATTTTATTCTTGGTCAACTTTATGGACTATTCCATTATCATTTACATATTTCAGAATGACATCTTATTATTATTTACATATTTCAGATTGACAATTATTCATACTATACATACTGATATCTTCCAGTTATTTTATATATTATCTCCTGAAGGTGGTAAAATTTGATTTACCCAATGACAGGGAAAATAACCTCACAATGTATTGACTACTGGTGTTGCAAAATTATGTTTCTCTGAATTCTAATTCACTCTCATGTTATGTGATGAGACTTTCAGCTTTTCTCATAAATGGATGGGTCATTTGGACAAATCCATTGTAACTGATCTTTCTTAAATATTAAGGTAGGATGACACAGGCTAATCTGCGATAGGAAATGTAATAATGCATGGGAAGGACCAATGTTAGCAAAGCTGCTACAGTTTATCTTGTGGAAAGCAAGATAAAGAGAGTAAATTCTTTCTGATTATATCATTGGAATTGGATATATCTAGTTTAATGAAAAGAAGGACTAGGGGTGACATGATAGCAGACATCTGATATCTCAGGGTTTGCCACAAAAAAGGGGGAGTCAAGTTATTCTCCAAAGTACCTGAAAGCAGAACAAGAAGCAATCGGTGGAAACTAATCAAACAACCAAGCACTAAGAAGAAATGTCCTGAAAGTTAGAACAATTAATCAGTGGAACAACTTGCTTCCAGAAGTTGTGAATGCTTCAACACTTGAGGTTTTTAAGAACAGATTGGATAACCACTTGTCTGAAATGGTATAGGGTTTCCCGCCTAAGCAGGGAGTTGGACTAGAAGACTTCCAAGGTCCCTTCCAACTCTATTACTCTAATTCTATTCTAATTTGTTATCCTGAAACATTAAATAAAATTCTTCAATATTTTGTAAACATTTTGGATAAGTACAATACTATTGCTGTTATGCAAAGGACAAACTTCAAATTTTCTATTCCCATGAGGGTGGAGCAGAATACAGATGTAACTACATCTGTAGACTAGCAGTCATGCTAAAATCTCTAATTTAGAATCTAGATGGGAGAACATGCTAAAACCTCTATGGTGGTAATATGGGTCCCTTCTAACTGACCAATGTAGCTGGAACATTTAAGGTTGTGGAATACATGAACGGGATTCTTTGCATCATAGCAAAAATATATTGGCATTTTAAATAGCTTGTATAATGGGATTATAAATACCTTTACTATTTTGGACATCCTGCACATATATAGGTGTAGCTAGATGGGATGAATAGCATTTGTTTCATGCTATAAGATATATTGCCTTCTATCATCTAAGTGGTGCACACGTTTGACTATTGCTGTTATTCAAGTAGTATGAATCATAGGAGAAAAAGAATATTTTTTAAAATTAACTTCATTAAATGCACATACAGCGATGAGGATTGCTACTATATTAACTTTTGGAAATCAGATAAGGTGATAAACTGAGCTAGTAGAAAAAAATAAACTGTTCAAAAATAGTCCATTCAAAGCCTAAGAAGAGAGACTGTAAAATACAGAATCCTGGATTGAAGATTTTCACCATAACAACCACATTCAGACTGAGCCTTTGACTATGAGATTCCAAATTCCTTTTTCTGAACAATTACTTCTGCAATATTGAAGACCCCTCTTCAATGGAGAGGTTCTCTCTGGGGAAATTTCACACAGTTTTACATAGACTGTTTCAGTTTGATGTTGCCTTGAACTAAACGCTTTATTTCCATTAACTGTGACAGTGAAGAAACAAGTTTAGAGGGCAGATTCTGTCATAATAGGACCAAATGTTTTATCCCATTGTCAAATACAGGTATATATTAGGTGGAGACAAGAAATTAACAATCATATAAGAGACCACAATTATTTTATCTTCTTTTAGACATAATTGGCACTGGAATCTTGCAACTATGCTTTCATGGCCTTTTAGACTTGGTATACGCTTGTAAAAACATCAGGGTTTGAGTCATAAATGGAGCGTTAGCTATTAGGCAAAAATTAAGCGGGCTTGAAAGACTACCATTCATCCCTGCCTTACATACACAGATATAGTTCATCACAAACATATTCTCACAGGTAGAGAAAACTGTTTTTAAGTGCATTTTGTTCATTGTCTACATTAATCTGATTCAAATACACAAAGTTAAAATGCTCAGAGTATTTAAATATCTGCTTAGATATGCATTTTACTATTCTTTTTAATATTTGTATATCACTTTCCATTAAAAATTCTCACAAATCCTCAATTTTTAAATGAGCACTTTGATTTTGAAGTAACATGAATTTAAGTATTCATAGTCCCAAGATTATTTTACAAAATTCTCTGTGGCAGGATACAATCATGGAAATATGATTTATAAGTTTGATGAATAATAACAGCAGCATATTCCTCTCTCTATATTTTTCAGATCAGTTCATATTCAGACTTTGCTACTGTTGTCAAGAGGTTGAACATTTATGGATCAGAGGATGCCAAATTTAACCCAAGTTTTCTGTGTTTATTCCTATGCTAGTAAAGACTCATATTTGTTATATGATGATATGCCTCTTTTATGACAAGTTTTTGCTCAAGTACTACGGAGAGTTTTTGGGTTGTTGTTGTTTTTGCATTTTTAAGAATGATGTTTGACTACAGTGCTAAAATGGGTGACATTATCTGTGCCAGTTTGAGGCAAGAAGCATTCCAAAACTAATGTCAGCCTTAAAATAAACAATATAGGCACTCCTTAAATTTATACTATAATTAAGCCCCACAATTACTACCATAAGTCATGCTAGTTCTTAAGCAGGTGGTCATCACATGACTGTGCTGATTTTACAACATTTTTTGTTCCTGTCATTAACCAAACACCATGATCATTAAGTGAACCCATTGTTTTCTATGGGAATTTCTTTTTTAAAACTGCAAACCATTGCCAGTTTCTGGCAGTTTTCTGGCAAAAAACATTGTAAATTATAGTTACGTGACTATGGGATGCTGCAAATAGCCATAAATAGGGATGGTGGCTCGGCACCCAAACTTTGATCATATGACCATGGAGATGTGACTGTCAAAAACTTGAAATGTTGTAAGTCCTTTTGTAAGCTGTTCACTATAACCCTGAATGGTTACTAAATGACCAGTCATAAACTGAGGACTATCTGTAAACAATTTCTCTCTTTAAGTGTGATGAGCAGTTCAGAAATATGAAATATAAACCAATCAATCTCAAACTAGAAGAAAAACAACTAAAAATCTTCAAGCTATAAACAGTGCATCATTGTCACCTACTGTGATCCCATTTGCCCTAAAGTTGCCTCTTTTTGGATTATGTTTAGAATGGTGATGGGGTTTTATATCTCCAGTTTCCCTATATACAATGCTACATACCACGGATGCCTAATTCAATTTAATTGTATTAGGTTAAGGTTCATTTTAATAGATTAAACAATTATATTTTCTTAGATTAAATCAATTTAATCATGTACTCCTGAGAATAGATCAATAATCAGAACCAACTATAAAAATGTCTACCTAATTTTGGTTTTCTAGAGGAATATTTTAAGAAGTATCTTCATTTCACATGGATCAGGAAACAGGAAAGGGGAAGGGGAACAGAAGGGAAAGGTTTTTTTAATGATTCCTGTTAGCTTCCCACATGAAAGCTCAATGGAGAACTGGCAAAATTTGAAAGTTGCTCTATTCCTACTGCTTTTTTGCTTGCCTCTGATTATTCTATTCCTCTGTTTAAGAAAATATGCATGAAACAAATGCAGAACAAGTTGTCTAGTGTTTTTCAAATAAGATTGTGTGGATCAAAGTATGAAGCATTGATTAACTTTCATAATTATCCACAATCCTGAACTTTGAAAGGCCCGATGGATTCTCTATGTTCCACACAAAGAGAAGTTGGGTTGTTTAAATGATTGTGCAAGAATATTTTACACGTACAATAGTACACAGATGTACATGTACACTAGAACAGAGATGCAACAGTTAGATGAGTTGATTTCAGGTTGGCTCTGTAAGAGGATTCATGCTATCTCATCAATTAACACTCTTCTGCTGTGAGATATGCACCTTTTGATACACTTGACTCTGAATTGTTACTTGGGGCTGTATTCCAAACAATCAATGGAATCAAGACAAAAATTAAATTGAATACATTTTTAAAATAAGATTCTCTTGGGATGTTTATTACTTTTCCTCTTCTGTCACATTAAATATAATTATTGTGACAACTTTTTGTAGGGCTTTGAAAATGGCCTTCAACAGCTTGGAAGGCCACATGTGGCCCAGAATTCCAGATTGGATATCTGTACTCTCAGATATATGCCTCTGATACAGCAATCCACCTGAAAAATTAGGTATATATACCAAAAAGTATCTGATGTTGTAGAATAAAGTACAAATCATACTCATCATGCCAACAATTGTTAAGTCAATATGTAACACTGCTTTGAACTGATGATTGTAATTGTGTAAAATTTGTCACATCATTTGTAATTTGAACTAAACTTCAAAACCATATTTTGAAAATCATAACAACCTGACATGGAAAAGTCAAAAACAGACATTAGTTTTAGAAGGAATGCCATTTAGTTTATCAAGTATCCAATATGCTTGATCAAAAATGAGGAAAAAAGCACTCCTTTGATGTTTATCCCATAACGTTTTACTTAAAAAGCTGTTAACATGGCAATTCAAATGATAAGAAGCAGAGAGTTGGGGACATGGATTTCAAGACAATGAAGCAGATGGACTCATCATCTGTGAAGAAATGTGATGGAGCAGCTGCTGTGCTGACTGTATTGTTCTATTCCCAGGCTAGCAGAGATAAATCACAGATTGTTTTTGATCTGAATGACCATATATTTATTCCAAGGTGGTATAAGAAAATAACATATGCAGCAATCAAATAATATTCAAAAATACCCTTAGACAGGAAACACTTTATTTATTTGTTTATCAAATTTTTTAAATGCTCATCTCCCTCATAGAGGCACTCTGGGTGATGTATACCTCTCTGCTATCAGGAAATCCAAAGAGTTTATAATGTGTATTCCCTAATACAGTTGGCAAATGTGCAGCAACTTTCTGGTTACTTTGCAAAAAGCTTTATCTCATGAATGGAGTGTTTCTGAACAGCTTTTATCAGGTCTGGACCATTGTTACTCACACTCATCTCATTGGATTGTATTAAGGGCAGGGAAGAATGAGCTTATTTCATCTGAGAGAATATATTGACTATTCCTGCTATGACTAAGGTGTATTTGTTTATGCCACCAAGTGGCATTTCAAAGTTAAGAAACATCTGTTTCTCAAGTTTCTGGAATAAAATTTTCTATTCCATCAAGGGCAGGGCAAAACAAAGAATGACCCAACCTTTACTCAAAGCTAAATGGTTACCTAGGGTTTTATTTATAGTTTCACTATTAAATGGGAATATAATTTTCTTGGGAGCATGCACTGTAAGGAAAGAGGTACAATTGCTGTCTGAGTTATCCCTTTTAATTTCCTAGTAAAACTACACTCTCTCATCTAAAGAACTAGCTCTTTAGATGAGAGTGTTAATTTTATCTGGCCAGAGAGCCTTCTAAATGAGTTAATAATTCTGGAGTCAAAGAAGCAAAGATCTGATGACCGACCTTTTTTTTTTTTTTGCCCTTAATCTTTCATGGAATTCCACCAAGATCTCATAAAACTCTAGGGTTCTACAGAATACAGTTTGAAAAACTGCTCTAGACAGCAAAGCCTGGCAGCCTTGTCTGAAAACAGGCTACTTTTACATGAGAGAAAATATAGATAAAGTAACGGCTGAGTTAATGGACTTGATTGAATGACCCTGAAAGAGAGACAGAATTGCTGAGACAGCTCCATTCCATGTCTTTGAACATTAGACTTTGAAAAGACATGAGAAAATCTAAAGAATTTAACAAGGGCTCCTGGGAAATTACTCAAGAAAAAACTAGTCTGTTTTTACTTTGATGAACCTTATATAGAGGTATTTATCTATATATGTCCTAGAAATGAGGGAACATTTTGTGTTTGCACCCTTCTCTTTTGCAAATCTCAAGTTATTTCTCTCCTGTTTTTGCAAATTTCTTTGTAGGATATAAACAGCTTGAGACAGAAAAGAAAAACTAAACTCTCTGATTTATCCCTCCAGGCAAAGTGCTTTGAGTCCTTATCTCTTAAAATACAGGATCTGAATACTTCCACTTTCAACCATGTTAATTATGCTAAAAAAGAGTAGCTTTCGCTTTTTTCCCCCTGACTGGCTCCTTGTTTCTGATACATGGCAGGCAGAAGTGAGCTGTGCATTTTAAAAAGGAGTTAACTAAAACTGACAAATTTCTTTTTTAGACAGCTAGAAAGAACTTCAGTATATTAGCTAGTGTTGTTTAATGACCATTTGAAGTTTAACAAACTCAAATTTACTACTTATGACCCATCTTCAAAGCCATGACTATCATACCACCCCTATGGTCATATGATCACATTTGAGCATTTTGTCAACAACTTTCATTTACAATTGGTTGCAGCATCCTGTGGCTACATGATTGAAGTTTATGACTTTTTTTGCTGTTTTTCATTGCATAACCTGGATTCAGACTTACCACCATGTAGTTCAGTTAATGACTACAGTGCCTCACTTAATAAGCATCATAAAAATGATCATAAAATTGAGTCCAGTCATGTGGTAACTTTACTTAAGACTGCAATGACTTATGGCTAAAATTTCAGGGTCAATTGTGGTCAAAAGTTAAGAATTATCTGCATGTCTCTATTTCTTGCATATTAGTCATCTAGCTAAATGCTGGAGAAAGTGAAATTGTCACATTTGTCTTTACAAATTGCATATATTTCTTCTCCTGCCCCCACCCCCTCAAGTTTTGCAGATGTGGAAATGGTCTCAACTTGCCTAGCTCTTTTATGATCTTGCACTCAAACTGCATCTTTATCAAACTACTTCTCATGAGTTAGTGGGGGTTCTGTGCTGGAAATAATTGAGTGTCATTATTGGCTAGAAATTAATTGAGGGTAAAGAAGGATAGAATCCTAATCTCAAAACCAATACTTTTATGAAAACAATTCAGATAAATCATTTCTCTGCTTCCTCTATAAAAATCAATGGATGTCTCCAAGCTGGCTGTCCTTCACTGAGTTCTAAGGTTTCATGAACTATATGTGTAAAATAAAGTGAGGAGAGAGAATCACAAAGCATTCTACAGAAAGAAGGTGTTATTTGGAATTGGTTCCACTGCATATATTCGAGCTTACTTTCAAAGAAAAGTGCAGATACTTACACTGTAAAGTTCCAAACATACAAAAGGGTAGAAGGTTGGCCAGCTGCAATAAAAATAAATAGAGATAGTTGGCTAAGGACAGCTTCTCTTTCTATTCTATAAATATCTGATCAATCAGGCAGGAATGTAAATCTTGTTCTGATGATAGAAAAACATTCTTCATTGCAGCAGAAATTCTGGATGACCACATTACATGGCTAGGTTGCCCCAATGCAAGAATAATCTACTGACCATTTCCTCTATTGCATCTAGCCCATTGGGAAAGCAACTTCTTTTTCTTTCCTATATCATAAGTAGTGTTTTCTATTATCTGCCAACACAACTGGAGTTGTCCAATTTACCTGCTGCTTTGTTTTCTCCAACTCAAATTGGTGTAGTGTGATAGGACTACCACTTCCCTCCAATCACAGATTATTACTCTTCACAGCCATTAAAAAAATATCCAACTCAAAAACAACTTCATCAGTTGAACAGTGAAAACTTGCCTTTTTTTAAACAGGCTCGCTGATGGAATAGTAGGAGATAGACTTGCCTTTTTTAAGCAGATGAAATTGACAGGACTTTTAGCTGAAGTGACAGAAATAAAGTAGTAAAATTAATATTTCTTTCTTTTCTTCAAACCAGGAGATGTAGGAAATCCACCAATGAGTATGTACGATCTATCTCTTGCCAGAGTGGAGGATGCAGGTGAAATCTAGAAATATGAAACTAGTTTATGTACAATAAAATAGTTTGAAGCTGCAGTATGGGAAAGGTATCCTTCATCTAGCTAATGATGTATATCCTTTTCTGTTCAGCATCTACCATAGAAATGGTGGTGGACTTTAGAAGAAATCCTCCCACACTATCACCTCTTACAATACTTGACAGTATCAAGTATTGACAGTATCAACAATAGAGACCTTGACAGTATCAACAACAGAGACCTTCAAATTTCTAGGTTCTACTATATCACAAGACCTAAAATGGACACCTAACATCAAAAACATCATCAAAAAAGCACAACAAAGAATGTTCTTTCTGCACCAATTCAGAAAGCTCAAACTGCCCAAGGAGCTGCTGATACAGTTCTCCAGAGGAATTATTGAGTCTATGATCTGCACCTCTATAACTGTCTGGTTTGGTTCTGCAACCCAACAGGACAGACACAGACTTCAGATAATTAAAAACAGAAACAGACTTCAGATAATTAAAAACAGAAAAAAACAATTACTACCAACGTGCCTTCAATTGAGGACCTGTATACTGCACGAGTCAAAAAGAGGGCTGTGAAAATATTAACAGACCCCTCACATCCTGAACATAAACTGTTTCAACTCCTCTCAAAATGACAGTATAAAGCACTGCACACCAGAACAACTAGACATAAGTACAGTTTTTTCCCAGAAGCCATCACTCTGCTAAACAAATAATTCCATCAATACTGTTCAACTATTACAAACTCTGCATTACTATTACTGTTAATCTTCTTCATCATTCTCCTCCTACCTGTGACTGTATGACTGTAACTTTGTTGCTTGTATCCTTACCATTTATACTGATTGTTTCCTAGTATGATTTGGTTGCTTTGTACTCTATGACTATCATTAAGTGTTGTACCTATGGTTCTTGACTCTTGACAAATGCATCTTTTCCTTTACGTATACAGAGGGTATTTGCACCAAGACAAATTCCTTGTGTGTCCAATCACACTTGGCCAATAAAGAATTCTATTCTATTCTATTTTACCACCTGAGGCAGCAGGCTCAGACCATCTAAAGGTCTATAGGAAAGAGAACCCATGTTTATATCTTTTGTGGTTATGTTGTTTGATACAGACTGAAAATTACCAGAAAATGACAATTTGGTAAAAATAATATCAAGTCTTCCTTGGGGTCCATTTTTTTTAATAGGAAGCCAAGATATATATATATATTGATGTTTTATGTCTTGACGCTTTCAGGCCAAAAGAACCAAGAACAATATGTGGAGTTTCTTCTGAGTATTTCCTTTACTGTTGTTCTTCTACAAACAGAAATCTTGCCACACAAAAGAAGTTATCTGCAATAGATATATTTTGTGAATTGTTGGGGATCGTTGAACCTTTCTTTCTTCCTGCCCACCAGATATTTCAAGATCTGCTGTTTATTTGTTCTCTGGGAAAGAAACCCTCTCTCCAGTGACTCTGGATTAGATTCCATCACAACACTGAAATCAGCATCTAATTTTTAACTCATGCTTGAGTACTCAACAGACTGTTTTCCTTAAACTGATGTGATACGTATGTATTTGTAGATAGTAATTAAAATTCTCAGAATAATTAGCAATTTATGAAAAGTTCCCCTTCCAGTTTTAAAGTACCTCTAATAATTTTATTATATTTATTCTAACATTTATGTGTACTTTTCTCTTAAACCAACTTGACATCTATTCAGTATTCCCTGCAGTCTCGAACCAAGTTGATTTCCCACACAGTTTGATCTTGGTTATGGCCTGCTTCATAGATGTGGATATTGGATATATGGTTTGGACACAGAGTTGCCTCAAGAGGTTCTAATTTTGCAGGCAATGCAAAATTATTGAAGACAATACAAATTATTCAAGGCTAATATTTATTTATTGGATCTTGTAATTGGGTAGAACAAGGCTGGGCAGCTAGGTTAAAAAATTGATAGTTCCTATTCACTAGTAAATTATTTTTAATAATCATCAGTCAGGAAGATAGCATAAAAATGAAATGGACAAGAAAATGAACAAACAAAATTAGTATTTTGTAAAGACTCTGAAATTGCATGTTTGATTTTCTGTCTAGAACCACTTATCTGATGAAGCAATTTCAAATAATCAGATTTCTTGTCACAGTACTACTTTATTTTTAAAATAGAAATACTTGGTTTATATTCAAACTGAAAATCAAATTTCTATTCAGAGAAGATGCTATATCAATAAATCCTAGCAGCAAGCTTGAGCTCTTGCACAAAGTTATGGAAAATATTGAGGTAGGCATTCCCTCGGGGTAACATTCCCACTTTAGTTATTGTTAACTGGGAACCATTTGCCACATGAGTTTTGTTGAGTGTAAGCAAGTATACATAATACAAGATGTCATATTAATGACCTAAATTGTGTCAAGATTTTTAAATGAGTTAGTGGTAGAATGGAATGTGTCCACATAATGGAGGCTATTTATCGAATGAGCAGAATGAATGGTATATACAGCATGAAGGGGCAGAATAGAGAGATAATTTGGGAAACACAACTATTCAAAAAAAGTAAAACATAGCAGTCTCTTCTAAGATCGTCAAGGGTCATGAGCTAAAGAAAAAATTTACCAGAATCCTCATTCTTTAATTCAAGTTAAATGGAGAGATCATTTGAAGGTTGAAGCATATAGGATGCTGATAATACCCATATGTATGTATATGTCAGTGTAATAAATGCACTGGACAACTACTGGACAATAACCTGCCTCACCACAACATGGAAAATCTATCAGCCCTCATAGTCACCAAGCTACAGGACCATATAGCCAGTAATGAACACAGCTCAGGAGGCCATAATGAACAACATTAGAGGCTCAAATCACCAGTTACTCTTAGATATAGCAACACAGAAGAGTAAATGTCTAGATGGACCAGTCTAAGTATAGCCTGGATTGAGTACAGAAAAGCCTGTGACTCAATGGTATACCCATGGATCTTTGAATTGCCTGAAAGAAAACCAGGTCTTCTGAGACTTATAAAAGTCTGGTAGAGTCAGGACTGAGAGCCAGTTTGGCATAGTGGTTAAGACATCAGCCTAGAAACTGGAAGACTTGAGTTCTGATCCTGCTTTAGGCATGAAGTCAGCTGGCTGGCTTTGGGTTAGTTGCTGTCTCTCAGCCCTAGGAATCAGACAACAGGAAATTACTTCTGAAATCCAATCAGCAAGAATCAAGACAGACTCAAAGACAATACAAAAAGAGTCAAGGTCAAGTTAGTCTGAATGCAGTTGTTGCATAAGATAGGCACCATGCCAGACAAGTAAACTTCCTGAGCATTGTCAGATGTTGTTTGACTGTTTTGACTATCTGTAATGTTATAATTCTTGCAATGTGACCTTTTTTCAGGTTGATTTATAATTGCCTGTTATAAGGATTTCTGGAAAACAACAACAACCTCTATTCAGCCAATCAACAATAATACAAATTCCTGTTCCCATCTCCATGTTAGTCACAGCAGTCTCTCTGCCTAGTATCATATTAAGTATATATGGATTGACTTAAAATATAGTCCTTTGGAATTTAGAGGTTGCCTTGACATGTTCTTGCATCTCTTACAATACTCTGAAACAAGCAAAACAATAAGCAGGCATTTTTTCTGGGCTGGGGAGAGCAGGTAATTTCTCTTCTCCATAAGGCATTCTCAATCCTTGTGACAGTCTGTGCTTACTTTCAGCCTAGGGATGAAAAGCAAAAACATTTCATTTGCTTCTCAACAACTGGAGCTATAGATCATGGCCAGGTTCCCTTGGAGACTGGAAATAGGTTTTCATGTGGGAACAGATGCTATCCTTCAAGAAGCAGTGTTTTTCTCATGCTTTTAATCATAAGCCCACAAATGCACAGTTCTTCTAATATTGGATCAATTTAGTGGAGCTAGTTCTGTTTCAGACTTGATCAAGCATCACTATATCAAGTATTATATTATAGTAACAAATGGGGTCAACATTAACTTGCATAGCTTTGACCCAAAATATATCCTAGCTTTAATAGTATTCAAGCACAGCACATTTATCAGTGATGTATGAAAGTAAACATTGGTCAAACAAGGGTGACTGTGAACCAAGTAGTTTATATCTTCAGCTTGCCTACTTCATAAATCCATTTTTATTGAGAGGAAAAAAGTTCTCAATAAAAAGTGTAAAGCAGTTTTAAGCCTAGGTATTTTAGAAGAATTACTATCCAGATTTCCCAGGCAGCACAATACTTTACATCGTTCCAAGTCCTTTTTTTTTTTCATGGTGATTGCTGTAAAGTGAGAAGATGCATCATGGATCAGCACAAAACCTACATTCTCCTTCACAGAGTGAATTGGATTCTTCTTTTCTGTCAACCTCTTATCCTGATGCAATATAATTGTTTATACATGAATTCCAATTTTGGACTATCAATTAAGTAAAAGTTACCATTGCACTTCCTGACTCTCACAGAGTTCCCAAAATTAGCTTGATAATAATTCTAAATTGGATCATTGTGGGAAGGAAAGCAGGCTGGGTCTTCTCCATTGGGAAAGGATTAGCAGTCTAATGAAGAGAAGCAGTCTGATGAAAGAATTCAGGGAGATGACTAAGGTTATTCAATGAACAATATACTACTCACTGGCAGTATAAGAACATCCAATCCTTCCTCCATGAACGGACCAGAATGAGGTCACTTTCACAAGATTTGATCTCCTCACCAAAGTAATTTTCTCTTCTGTGCAGAGTATGCAACCATTGCTACTTTGCCCTTACACCAATCAGAAGTCTTTCCAGGTAGATTTTTTTAAAAAACAGGAAGCAGTAGCATCCTCTAATCTCCTTGTTTCCCAGATAGAGTATAGATGGGTTCCTCAGAGTTGTATATTCCCCAGCTTAGAATTTGAAAGAGAAACTGCTTTGAGTACTTTTAATAATTGCAAAATAATCTTTTCACTTAACAATGCTTGCAATTCATTATGTGTGGTTCATATGTATCTAAGTTACTAAAGTGCCTTAACATCTACATACTTCCTAATGTGATTTTGCTTCTTTTCTTATTATAATTCTTCAAAGCTGATCATGGTCCTTCTCTTCCTGTCATCTTTTCCCTCCTGTAATAAGAAACTCTGATAAAAGATAGAATAGAATACTTTATTGGCCAAGTGTGATTGGACACACAAGGAATTTGTCTAAATACTCTCAGTATACATAAAGAAAAGGTACTTTCATTAAGAATCAAGAATCATATTGTACAACACTTAATGATAGTCATAGGGATAATCAACAACCAAATCATACTAGGAAACAATCAATATAAGTCGTAAGGATACAAGCAAAAAGTTACAGTCCTACAATCACAAATGGGAGGGGATGGGTGATAAGGAGTGATGAGAAGATTAACAGTAATAGTAGTGTACACTTTGTAAATAGTTGAACAGTGTTGAGGAAATTATTTGTTTAGCAGAGTAATGCCTTTCGGGAAAAAAACTGTTCTTGTGTCTAGTTGTTCTGGTGTGCAGTGCTCTGTAGCGTTGTTTTGAGGGAAGGAGTTGAAACAATTTATGTCCAGGATGTGAGGGGTCTGTAAATATTTTCACAGCCCTCTTTTGACTCATGCAGTATACAGGTCCTCAATTGAAGGCAGATGGGTAGTAATTGTTTTTTCTGCAATCCTAATTATCCTGTGAAGTCTGTCTGTCCTGTTGGGTTGCAGAACCAAACCAGACAGTTATAGAGGTGCAGATCATAGACTCAATAATTCATCTGTAGAACTGTATCAGCAGCTCCTTGGGCAGTTTGAGCTTTCTGAATTGGTGCAGAAAGAACATTCTTTGTTGTGCTTTTTTGATGATGTTTTTGATGTTAGGTGTCCATTTTAGGTCTTGTGATATAGTAGAACCTAGAAATTTGAAGGTCTCTATTGTTGTCTAGTATTGTAAGAGGTGGTAGTATCGGAGGGTTTCTTCTAAAGTCTACCACCATTTCTACAGTTTTGAGTGTGTTCAGTTCCAGATTGTTCTGGTTACACCACGAGGCAAGTTGTATAACCTCCTGTCCATATGCAGATTCATTGTTGTCTCAAATGAGACCAATCACTGTTATGTCATCGGCAAACTTCAGTATTTTAACAAATGGATCGTTTGAGATGCAGTCATTGGTATACAGGGAGAAGAGAAGTGGAGGTATCACACAGCCTTGGGAAGCCCCTGTGCTGATTGTACAGGTATCGGATGTGATTCTGCCTAGCTTCATCTACTGCTTCTTGTCTGTTAGGAAGCTTATGATCCACTTACAAGTGTGTTCAGGTACCACTAGTTGGTTTAATTTACTTAGAAGAGTGTTTGGAATGATGGTATTGTATGCTGAACTGAAGTCTACAAAGAGGACTCTTGTGTAGGTATTTGGAGATTCAAAGTGTTGTAGGATGTAATGCAGAGCCATGTTAACAGCATCATCTGTCAATCTATTTGCTCAGTGTGCAAACTGCATGGGATCTAACAGTGGATCCGTGAGGTGGGACAGCACAAGCCTTTCAAAGATTTTCATAACTACAGATGTTAGAGCAACTGGTCTGTAGTCATTCAGTTCCTTGATGGAGGGCTTCTTTGGCACTGGGATGTTGGCAGAACATTTGAAGCAGGAAGGAACATAGCACATCTCTAGTAATCTATTGAAAATTCAGGTGAAGATGGGGGCCAATTGGTCAGCACAGACTTTTAAGCAAGAAGAAGTTATCTTGTCTGGCCCTGGTGCTTTTCCTGGCTTCTGTCTGTGCAATAGATCTTGCACTTCTTTGTCTGTGATCACCAGAGGTTGTGAGCCCAATGGATTGGGGACAGTTGTAGGAGGCTTGGCTGTTGTTGGTGTGTTTGATATGTGGGTTGTGGAGATAGGTGGTTGTAGTTTCTTTTCAAACCTGCAGTAAAACACATTCAGGTCATCTGCTCGTTGTTGATTTCCTTCTGTCTGGGAAAGAGGTTTGCTGTCTGGGAAAGAGGTTTTTTAAGAGTTTTCCACATGTTTGCTGGTTCATTTGTTGAGAATTGATTCTTTAACTTTTCAGAGTAGCTTCTTTTTGCTGCTTGATCTTGCTTGTTAATATGTTTCTGGGCTGGTTGTATAGTATTCTGTCACCTTTTCTGTAGGCTTCCTCTTTGGAATGACATAGCTGCTTAAGTTTAGCTGTGAACCAAGGTTTATTCTTACCATATATTTGCAGGTTCCTTGTTGGTACACATAAATCTTTGCAGAAGCTAACTGTTAAGTCTGGAGCATGGGTGCGAATGATGGAGACGAGCCGGTAAAAACAGTGAACTTCAAACTCTTTATTTACATAATGTGATAGCTCAAAAATGGAGGGCTGCTATAGCCTTCCTTATATAGGCAACTTATTAACTGTTCAACCAATAGCAAACCTGGAGCGCTAGCTCCGTTAACCAATAGGAATGACCTGTTAATGGCCAATCAGATGCTCCTGAACGGACCAATCCGATCCTGCCATTAACAGCCAATGAGAAGTGCAGGGCCAGAACCCTTGCACTTGACTTCAAGCTCAAAATACTTTATTAGTATTATTCATTCACAATACCCCTTTCCCCTGGCTTCTGCCCACGGGGTGCGGTTACATAGTCCTTAAGGTAGGACAGCTGTTTTGTTAGTCTTTTCGATTTTCGCAAAGTGCCTGGTGGTTGGTTGCACTTCTGCTGAGGTAGATCATTGTTTATCGGTAGGGGTGCCTCTGGTTCCAAGCTCACGTTCCCATCGTCACCAATATCACTGGCCACTCCCTGAGGTGAACTCACTCTGGTCCCTGGTTCCTGTTCCTGCGTTTCAGTCCCATTATCAGTTTCTTCAAAAAGGTTTCCCTCAAATTGCAATTCGCTTTCCTCTGTATCTCCCCCCCCTCAGTTTGGTCATAAGGGAGTTCGGAAGTGCGCGATGGTATCCGCGATCGTAGTTGATCTATGTGGCACTTCCAAAGTCTGTCGTCAGGGCACTAAACGAGGTATGATCTTGGGCCGGTTATGCGGATTACGGTCGCTTCTACCCACAATGGATCGCCTGATAAGTTTTTAGCAAATACTAAATCACCTACCTGGAAAGTACGGCATCAGCCGCTGGATCTGAGTGGTTTTTCCGGTTCGTAGGATGGGTGTAACTGATCGAACTGGGAGCGAAGCTTTCGTCCCATTAGCAGCTCGGCGGGAGTTTTGTTGGTGACACTGTGAGGTGTGATGTGCTGTAGGAAAAGGATCCGGTTGATTTTCTCATCGATGTTGTCGTAGTCAATCTTTTGAAGAGTCTTTTTGATGAATTGTACCATTGGCAGCAGGGTGTGCAGGTGAAGTGAGTGCATGTTGGATACCGCGGTCAGCCAGGTACTGCTCAAAAGACAGCGTGGTAAACTGGGGCCCGTTGTCGGATACCAGAACGTCTGGTAATCCGTGGGTTGCAAACAGTCTTTCCAGTCTTTTGATGACTGCGTCAGTGGTCGTGTTGCTCATCCGGTGAATCTCGAGCCAATTCGAGTAGGCGTCGATGGTTAGCAAAAACGTGTGGCCTTTGGTTGGCCCAGCAAAATCCAGATGGATGCAGGACCAGGGTTCCCGTGGCGTCTCCCATTCAGTTGGGGTTGCCTTTGGTGGAGAGTTCTTACTTCTTGCTTTACTTCTTGGCATCTCCTGCAAGTTTTAACCCACGATTCGATTTGTCTGTCAATGCCTGGCCACCATGCGTAGCTTCGTGTGAGGCCCTTCATGCCAGGGTGGCCATTGTGCAAGGTTCTTAGCAATGTCTGTTGGAGTCGTTCTGGGATAACGACTATCGCCCCAGATGACACAGCCCTTCTGCGAGAACAATTCTGTTTGACAACTTTTGAATGGTGCAAAGTCATCTGGTACTTGGTCCAATGGCCATCCGCATTCCACCCATGTGAGGACTCGTGCTAAGATGGGGTCGCGTTTTGTTTCTCTCGCGATGTCACGGGCTGTTAATGGCGGCGTGTGGAGTGTCTTGATCTGCAACGCTGTCATCGTTGGTGCAGGATCGTTGATAGTTTCAGGGAGTGGTGTACGGCTCAGCGCGTCGGCATGGAGAATGGCTTTACTGGGATGATATTGTAGCCGATAATTGTAGGCAGCCAGGAATTCTGACCAGCGGGTCATTCTGGGAGAAAGTATGTAGGGAGTTGGCTTGTCCCCAGCGATGATGCCCAGCAATGGTTTGTGGTCAGTTACAATGGTGAAAACCCGGCCATACTCATGAAATCTTTTAACAGCTGATACGATCACCAGGGCTTCTTTATCGATCTGGCTGTAATTTCGCTCGGTTTTCGAGAGCGTCTTTAAGAAGTAAGCAACAGGGGCTTCGTTACCATTAAGTAACACATGGCTCAAAATGGCGCCCACTCCAAAAGGCGATGCATCACATGTAATATTTATTGGCAAAGTCTCATTGTACTGCATTAGTATGGCATCCGAATTCAGTTTTTTCACATTACGGAATGCCTGCTCTTCTTTGTGACCCCATACCCGAATAGCTTTTTTATCTAAGAGACGATGTAAAGGTTCACCGACAGTCACCTTGTGCAGCAAGAATACATTATAGAAATTGATGAGGCCTAAGAACGCCTGGAGGTCGGTCTTGTTCTGGGGTCTGGGAGCGTTTTTTATTGCTCTCAATTTGCTATCGGTAGGGTTAATACCCTGACTGTCAATTAAATACCCTAAAAATTCAACACGATCAGTACACAGTTTGCACTTATTTCTTTTGACTTTCAAGCCTGCTTCCTAGAATTTTCGTAATACCAATCTTAAACGCTCCTGTAAGATTCTTGGAGTGGGGGCGGCAATGAGCACATCGTCAAAATAGGGGACAACGCCCTTGATCCCCTGCAATAGTCTTTCCATTAGGCTCTGAAAGATCCCCAGGGTCACACTGACTCCGAATTGAAGCCACGTACACTTAAAGGCACCTTGGTGTGTTACGATAGTCTGTGCCTGTGCCTGAGACCATTGAAACAGACGACCCCGAGTCAACTTCCATTTGGCAAGGCCGATTTTCAATGTTCACATTGACCCGAATTTTCTTAGCGTCTAGTGAAGAGGCATGGCCGATAGTGAATGTTTGGTGGGCCTCTTCCCGTCTCGCTAGACGATTCACGGGTCGGTTTCTGTAGGAGTGGTTTACTGGTTCTCGCCTTACAGGGCAATTCCCTGTCGATTGGCAGAGATTGGTTCCTTTCGAGGTCTGGCTGGGTCCGAGGAGGCTTCTGCAGACCCGTCCGATGTGGCCTCGTTTCCTGCACTCATGGTGGAGCGCGTTGCGGAATCTGCAGTCGGAGCAGTAATGTTTGGCCCTGCAACCAGTGCACGGTTGCTGGGACTTCGGGTATCATTTCCAATCGGACTGCTGGCAATGGACCTATTCTTCGTCGCTTTCTGATGACGAAGAGAGGTCCTCATGGTGGGCCGTTGGTAGCTGCCCTTCTGCATTAGGTGAAACTTCACCGGCCGGTGGGTGTGCTGGAGCGCGATTTCGGCATAGTTGGGCAGCCGACTTCTTGGTTGCCTCCGCTGCTGTAGCTTCAGCTACGGCATCTTTAAGGGTGACATCGCCCTTTGCCATTATTTTGCTCTGTACGTTTAGAGCGTCTAGCCCGAGGACTACTTGGTCTCTCAAGGCCTCTTCTAGGTCGGTGAAATCGCAAAGGCCTCCCAAGTTCTGGAGGTCTGCAATGAAATCGGCAATGCTTTCTCCTTTCCGCTGGTTTCTTTGATAGAACTCGTGTTGTCTTACGAGCACTGAAACGGTTGGTGCATAGTGGGCCCTTAGTAGTGGTTCGAGGACGTCCCAGTCCATGGCCTTTGCTTCTGCCGGTTTCGCTAATGCCTTAGCCATTTTGAATACCATCGGGCTGCAGTGCATTAGGAATACTGCCCATTTCTTCCTGGATGTGGCATCCTTCAGATTATTCGTTTCCAAAAACATTTGAAAATGATCCATGTAGGACTCCCAGTCGTCTTGAGCTGGATCGAACGGAGCGGGTGGTACTATGCCACCGGACATGGTTCTGCCGTTGTGCGCTTCAGCCACGTGCTTAGTATTCTTAGTTGGCTCTGATGTCATCCAATCCCACCCTCGTTGCCAGTGTTAAGTCTGGAGCATGGGTCCGAATGATGGAGACAAGCCGGTAAAAACAGTGAACTTCAAACTCTTTATTTACATAATGTGATAGCTCAAAAATGGAGGGCTGCTATAGCCTTCCTTATATAGGCAACTTATTAACTGTTCAACCAAAAGCAAACCTGGAGCGCTAGCTCCGTTAACCAATAGGAATGGCCTGTTAATGGCCAATCAGATGCTCCTGAATGGACCAATCCGATCCTGCCATTAACAGCCAATGAGAAGTGCAAGGCCAGAACCCTTGCACTTGACTTCAAGCTCAAGATACTTTATTGGTATTATTCATTCACAGCACTAACATATGATGTTACAGTAACTGTGAGCTCATCTAGGTCTGCAGAGGCATCTTCAAAAACATTCCAATCAGTGCAATCAAGGCAGGCCTGGAGTTTCAACTTTACCTCATCCGACCAAGTCTTCACTGATTTAATTGTTGGTTTAATGGTTTTAAGTCTTTGTCTGTAGGCAGGTACAAGGTGAATCATGCAGTGGTCAGAGTGCCCCACAGCTGCTCATGGTAAAGACCTATAAGCATCTTTTACTGTTGTGTAGCAATGGTCTAAAGTATTTTTGCCTCTGGTGGAACAATTTACATGCTGGAAATATTTTGGGAGCTCTTTCCTTAAATTTGCTTGATTGAAATCTCCTCAAATTATGGGAAAGGAACCTGGGTATTTGACTTCAGCCTTCATAATTTGATCAGCAAGAGTTCATAATGCCTTGTTTACACAGGCTTGTGGAGGGACATACACAGCTATTAGGAGAAATGGGGAGAACTCATGTGGAGAGTAAAATGGCTTGCAGTTGATGTGTAAAAACTCTAGGTTTTCATCACAAAACTTATATATTATAGTTATATCCTGAGATCAGCTGTTGTCGATATATAAACATAATCCTCCACCCTTTGTTTTACCTGATGTCTCTTCAAATCTGTCTGATCTAAATGTCTGAAATCCTGAGATGTATATAGTGTCTCTTTATGCTGCGTCACCTGTAAAGTCATGGAATCAATTATTAACCAATCCATCATCCTCCACTTAGAAACAAACAACTTACTCTCTAATAAACAATTTGGTTTTAGGAAAAAACTATCACGTAACCTGCAACCCTTACACTGCAAAAACATATGGACTACACAACTAGATCAGGGCAAAGCAATAGACACAATCAACATAGACTTCTGTAAAGCCTTTGATTCAGTGGTACACGACAAACTACTCCTAAAACTAAAATCTTATGGTATCTCTGGACATCTGCATAACTGGATAGAAGCATTCCTGTCAAACAGACAACAAATGGTCAAAATTGGGAGCGTCCTATCAAATTCTGTACCTGTCAATAGTGGTGTCCCCCAAGGCAGTTTTCTAGGACCAACTCTCTTCATATTCTACATAAATGACCTCTGTGATCATATTAAGAGCAACTGTGTTCTCTTTGCTGATGATGTAAAGCTATTCAACACCACAGACAATACTGCTACCCTTCCAAAAGACCTTGACTATGTATCAGAATGGTCAAACAAATGGCAACTTCAAATCTCAACATATAAATGCTGTGTCCAACATATTGGCAAAAAAAATCAGAAAATAAAATACAAGCTGAATAGTCAAGACTTTGTTGATGATCCAAACTTTATAAAGGACCTTGGAATACTCATCTCTGATAACCTAAGTGCTAGAGCCCACTGTAACTACATAGCCAAAAAGGCATTAAGGCACTAATTTTATGTAGCTTTTTCTCTGGTAATATTACACTATTAATTAGAGCATACAAAACATTTGCTAGAGCAATACTCGAATACAGCTCATCAGTCTGGAACCCACATTACGTATCTGATATTAACACAATTGAGAAAGGCCAGAAATATTTCACAAGAAGAGTTCTCCATTCCTCTACTCATTGCAGAATACCTTATGCCACCAGACTCAAAATTCTAGACCTAAAAAACTTAGAACTATGCCGCCTTCGATTCGATCTATGTATAGTATATAAAATCATACATTGCAATGTCGTACCAGTCAATGAATACTTCAGCTTCAACCATAACAACACAAGAGCACACAATAGATACGAACTCAAGGTTAATCTCACCAAACTTAATTGAAGGAAATACGACTTGAGCAACAGAGTGGTCAATGTCGGGAATGCTCTACGTGACTGTGGTTTTTTTCGCCAAACCCCAAAAACTTTAACCTTAGACTATCTACTATTGACCTAACCCCTTTCCTAAGAAGTCTGTAGTGAGCATGCATAAGCACACCAACATGCCTACCATCCCTGTCCTATTGTTTATTTTATATATATTTTTAATTTTTCTTATATGTATCCATGTATTCATGACTATGTTTTTACTTATACCTATTATCTTGTAAGCAATTGACAAATAAAAATAAAATGAAATAAAATAAAATAAAATTATCTTGCTATTAAGTACAGTACTGCAAGCTACTTCTGCAGCCAGCTGCCTACAATTTGGCAGTTCAAATCCCACCAGGCTCCAGGTTGACTCATCTTCCATCCTTCCAAGGTGGGTAAAATGAGGACCCAAATTGCTTGGGGCAATATACTGACTCTGTAAACCGCTTTGAGAGGGCTATAAAGCATTATAAAGTGGTACATAAATCTAAGTGCTATTGCTATTATTACCCTCTTCAGATCTCAGCTGCAGTAATGACTTTCCATCAGTCACCATCCTTGATTTATCTTCGTCTACTCTTTAATGTGCACTGTATGCATGTAAAAAAGAGACAGGATTTCAATTGCTCAGACATACAAGCTATTTTGTCATTGCTAATGAACCCTGAAGATTCCCCTACATATGGGTGCTCTGTTGCATCTTCACAAGTTCTGAAACCTCTTTGGAACTGAAACTAAAGTATTAAAGAGGCCAAATCTGTACACAACTCATCCCTTTATCTGCTCCATATTTTGAGGTTTTCCTTCCAATTTCACTTTTCAGTTTTAATCTGATATAAGAGTGTTTTCTTGTGTTTTGTAAAATATATTTTATTGCTTATCACCTTAAACACTTTAGAAAAATTACACAAATCCATCAAAGTAATGAATATCTTCAGAAGCAACAAATAGACAAAGGTGGACAGGTTCTCACTGGAAACAAGGCGTGTTGAAAAATTAACACATAAATGACTGTCTTTGCTTCCCTTCTTTGAAAAACAGACTCTGTGTCCCAAGACAATGGGAATAATGCAGAACACTAAGAAATCATCCCAGCTGGATCCAAAGTACTGGCTATCAACCTCTTCTTAGCACTATTGGAAGATTTGCCTACATAATTGGTGTAACTGGCAGAAACTGTAATTTTAGAGAAGTATAATTATTAGCAAACTCCAAAGGTAGGCTGAATATGCATGCTTGAAAACTCATTCTAAAGAAATGTCTTCCCCACAAACCTGAAAAACATGCAGCTGTTTAAATGGTTGTGTTAACTTCAATAAGCCAGTTCCTTAAAGCAACTACAATTTTATTTTACATTTATGTGAAAGCTGAAAAAGAAAAGAAAATGGCTACTTTAATGACTATCAGAACAGTACCATGCTTGTATAATTGTGTCAATTTACAAAGGCACCATACTTCTTTATTTACTTTTATTTATTCTTCTAGTATCTATTCTTCTTTATTCTTTATTTTTCCATGTTTGTCTAGTTCACAAACATTTGCATAAAGAGGATCCATAGATGCTGGAGTACAAAAATGTGAATGCAGGAAAAAGGATACTCATAGCTGTTGTTGCTACCTAGAGGTTGACTTTTTTTACAGACCTGAATGTGGAAAGGCTTAGCACAATTCACCGAATTCTCAGAGCTGTATTAATATCCTGGGAAATTTAAATCTAGGAATTGACAGTAAATGCTTTCAAACTTGAAATAAAAATGCTTTTCACTTTCAGAAACCAGTATTAATGGCAAGGTTATAGAAGCCAGGCAGGGCATATTCAAATGTTTTTTTTTCTTCAGTTTTTCACTAAACTTTCATGACAGATAAATATAAGAGCCAGTTCCAGATTTCAAAGATGGATTTGTCACAAAATGGTCATCATAAGAGAGTGACTTATCACACAATGTCCATTGAGCAGAAGGCAAAATATTGAATTTCCTTCCTATTGTTCTTTTAAATCTCCATTCCAGAATTCTTCAATGAACTTGTCTTTTGTTTTTTACCTGATTAGCAGTAAGTGAAACATTAGATATTTTTATCCAGCAGGCTTAATTCCCATATTCAGATACTGGTATTTTTTCAAAATAAAATAAATATGGACATAGATATTTTACATAAAAGATTTTTTAAAATATATTTTAAAATATATTTAAAAAATTAAAGTCAGGAACTGAAAGGCTGATGGTTGCTAAGGAATGTTAATCAAACCCAATCAAGTTTACACAGTGATGGTAGCTTTGTAATGTGAATGCTACAGTCTTTCTTTCTTTCTTTCTTTCTTTCTTTCTTTCTTTCTTTCTTTCTTTCTTTCTTTCTTTCTTTCTTTCATTTTTTCTTTCTATTGATCTATCGATCTATCTTTCTATCCATCCATCCATCCATCCAGTGGTGGGATTCCAACTTTGTTCCTACTGGTTTAATGAGACTGCACTTCATGCGTGCTCACATTGTTCAAAAATTACTTTTGCGTTGGTGGGCTGAGCTGTTTTTTAGCTCAGCTGAGGCACAGCAATCTGCTCTGCTGCACAAATTAGCTGAGCTAAAAAATCAAGGGAATATATGACAGGAAAGGCCAGGGGCAGGTAAGTGGGGTTCTCCAAACTATTCAAAATTTCTGCTACTGGTACACCAGAACCGATCTGAACCAGCCAAATACCATCTATCTCAGTGGTTGGATTCAATTTCTTTTTACTACTGGTTTTGTGGGCATGGCTTGGTGGGAGTCGTAGGGGAAGGATGCCGTAAAATCTCCAGTCAGAGGTGGTATTTGCTGGTTCTTCGAACTACCCAACATTTCTGCTACTGGTTCTCCAGAACTGGTCAGAACCTGCTGAATACCACCTCTGATCCATCCATCCACCTATCCACCTATCCACCTATCCACCTATCCACCTATCCACCTATCCACCTATCCACCTATCCATCCATCCATCCATCCATCCATCCATCCATCCATCCATCCATCCATCCATCCATCCATCCATCCATCCATCCATCTATCTATCTATCTATCTATCTATCTATCTATCTATCTATCTATCTATCTATCTATCTATCTATCACATTTCTGAATCGCTTAATTCCCTTGGAGAGGAACTAATGATATACTGACGACAGATTGATCTGCTTGAACAAGCCATTTCTTCTCACAAAGGAGCTTTCCAATTTTTACTTACTGCCATAATTCATTCTTTTGCCATTATCTCTTTTGGGGAGATAATGTAAAATGCTAAATGACTCACTTAAAGTCATTCTTTCTCTTTCTTCTCTCTCTCCATATATACATATGTGTTTATTGGAAGCTTCTAAAAACTAAAGTGAAATTAATACAAACTAAAACAAAGTAAGAAAGCAAAAAGAAAAAGAAAGCAAAGTGAAAGCAAAAGTTCGAGAAAGAAGGATAAAGCAAAAGCAACTATATCCATCTGCCACCACTTCTCTTGATTTTCTTTGTTATTCCCCCTGATAAAATTCATACAACAAGGTAGTGATTTATGTTTGCCTATTACATATTTCTAGATTATCATCTATAAATTGCTTCCTCTGCTTGTTTCCTTTCCTTTATTATAATTTATATGCCAACCAGTTTTGTGGGGGGGGGAGTTGGGGGGGTTGTTTTGCTTTACACAGTTCATTTTTCTTACTGTTAACATAGTAATGAACATAACTCCATTGTAATTTGTTGAGAAATATTTATATTCTCTGAATTTTTTTTTAATTATTTTCTTTTATTCATTCATAATAGTTTGGGGTATATGTTGTGAATTAATAAAAGTGCTTGAATAAAGCTTGTTGAAACCTTAAAGCAAAGTGCAGGGTTCTGGCCCTGTACTTCTGATTGGCCGATAATAGCGATATCGGATTGGTCCGTTCAGGAGAATCTGATTGGCTATTAACGAGCCTTTCTCATTGGTTAAAAGAGTTAACGTTCCTGTGTTTTCATTGGCTAAATACCCAAGAGCTTGCCTATATAAAGGGGGCTGTTGTGGCCGTATTTAGAACTGTTGCACCATGTTAAATAAAGAGTTGAAGTTCACTGTTCATCGACTTGTCTCCACTTCTTGCGCCACGCACAGAACATAACAGTATAAATTACCAAGAGTCTTAGTCCCATGCAAATTAACTTCCACCCAACAAATCCACCATGTCATAAGTTAAAACAAGTTTTGGTCTTAGTTGGGAGTTTATGTACGAAATAGCTCCATTTGTTTTTTAGTTCTTGCTGGAATAAATTCTTCACTCAATTTTTTTTATAAATCAGATATATTTTGTAACCTTTTTTCTAACATTTGTCTCTTTGGACCGTTATTTTTTACAAAAATGTTTTTTTTTTCTCTTTTGCAAAGCATTTGTTCCATTTATAGGCCATATCAAACATTTGTAATCCCTAATTAAGCCAAAAATTTAGAAAAGTTAATACCTAACATCTAATACTTTGACATCCAGTCAGAGCAAACCACAAATCTCAGTTCCTGCAGTCTCTTCATAAAGAACAGCTATCTAGAGTTCAAATGGGCAACCTTGCAATCTCTGTTTTGGAAAAGCCACATCAGCTGGAATTCACTGGCTGGCTTCTGATTTCCACCACAATGTTGTCCCCACTGCTTCATGGATATCTAGTATACCATAGATCTTCATCCTTTAAATCAATAGGTCACTTAAATTCCCAATAGCTGCATAACTTTATGTTAACTTCTTGTTAACTTTATGAGGTTGTTTTTAACTTAATCAGGTTTTGAGTCTCAGTATCTATAAGTGCGCATGAGAGAGTTACTTAGTGTATAGTGATATTGGGTGATTTACTCTATTGTTCACAGCCAGACGGTTGATTTTTTTTTTTTTTTTTTGCTTTTTATATACTAAACTACCTTTTTAACTATAAAGTCATCTCTTGATCATGATACAGTGCTGTGTTATGGAAGCAAGAGGCATGGGCAAATCTACTGAAAGTCTTGGCATGGTGAAGATGTAGTGTAGGAAAGATGAATTATTTTTAATTTATAGTGCTCCATGATTCCTGCTGTTGTATGTCTCAGCAAAATGACACCAGGAGTTCAGAAACAAAGATTAATATGGGCCTATTTGACAAAGAGGAAGTAAATCATCTTGGGGGCAGGGGTCTCATGCTGTTTGGCAAAAAACTCAGAATGAATGGGCTTGTCTATCCACAGGAAAGCAAGAGATATTTTACATATAAAAATTTAAGATGGCCTGCATTTTTAGTTTTACTAACTTGTTTCAAGTGACCATAAGGAAAAGAGGGGAAACATAGAGGTGTCAAATAGAATGAGAATAAAATTTGTGAATTTTCTTCCTAATTACCTTCTAGTCTTTCTTACATGATTGCCACTGGCTTCTGATGCAAGAAATGTTTTCCTTCACATTAAGGCAGGTTTGATTTAAAGCTGTGGTTTGAGGCTTCTCCTTCCTGTTCAAGTTATTTTCATTATCTTGCACTGTATGATTTATGCTTCGTCCATTTAACTTTGATCGACTTTATTCTGCATTATCTCTGTTGTTAGTCAAAACAAGTAATATTCTGACCATATTTACTTGATTCAAAATATGATTCATTTCATAAAGCCCAACTATTACTGCCTGCACAATTAGATATGTTCTGTCCTTAATTTGAATACTTGAAATCCCCGCGCTTTGATTGGCTAAAGCGCGGGGATTTCTGATTGGCCAGGCGAGCCGCGCTGATTGGCCCGATTGAGGTCTCCCGCGATTGGCTCGCTCCAAGAGCGGGAGACTTGAATTGCTGCCATTGGCCGCGGCCGCCGCAGCGAAAAGGATAAAAGCCGCGGGCTTTTTCCTTTTCGCCGGTTCGGTTCACAACTGTTTAATAAAGAGCTTGAAACTTAGTCACCGACTCCTGGCTTCTTTTGCGGACACGACACTGGCGACGAGGATGGGATCCCGACCCTGAACCGAACCCCGTGTCCAACAAGAGCCAGTTTCAGCACAGAGATGGCGAAAATCGCACCGCCCGCTCCCTTCAACCCCGCCACCGAGGACTGGGAATCGTTTTCAGACTGTTTCCGCATGTACCTCAAGTGCACCGGAATGAAGGATGCCCCGGGCCCGCTAAAACGCGCCGTCTTCCTCACACATTGCGGAACCGAGGTCTTCCAGATGGCCAAGGCATTGGCCAAGCCGGCAGACGCAACCGCCATGGACTGGGGCGTCCTCGAACCTATCCTGCGGCGCCATTATGCCCCCGAGGTCCCCATCCTGATCCGGCGCAACGAATTTTACCGCCGAGATCAGAAACCAGGCGAAAAACTGAGCGATTTCGTCGCCGAGTTGCGGCGCCTAGGAGGGCTCTGCGAGTTTGAAGGTCTGAACAGCCTCCTAAGAGACCGATTCGTACTCGGCCTATGGGACCCTACACTCCAGAGCCGGCTTATGGCCAAGGGCGACATCAGCCTAGCAGACGCCCTCACCGCAGCCGCAGCCGCAGAAGCAACCCGCACTTCTGCTGACAGCATGCGAAAATCAGACGCGAAAGGCAGAAACAACAACCCGGCAAGGTCGGCCGACCCTAAAAGCGAATCAACTGCACACTACGGAGATTTCCAGTCTACGTCCAGCACGTCGGAAGACGAGGAGGACATACATCGCGTGCAAACGGGTCGCGGCGACCAGCGGAACCGAAGAGGTCATAGGTCGAGGACCAACTGTGCCGGGTGCGGCGGCGACCACCCCAGATCAGAATGCCGATTTTTTGACTCTATCTGTAGGCATTGTGAAAGACGGGGACACATCGCTCGAGTTTGCCGCCAAAAGAAGACCCGCAGCCCGCCCAGATGGGAACATCATGACCGAAAGAAGGAAAGCCCCCCGCCCAGGACCAGAGGTCGCCAATCGGACGGTCGGTGGGACCGAATCCAACGATCTTCTAGAGGCGGCGACAGTCGGCGCAAGGAAGATACCCACCAGACGGTAACCATCGGCCACGCCATCTCCGACGGCGCCAGAAAGGTACACGTAGAAGTCCATATTGAAGGCCAACCATGCAAGATGGAGGTGGACTCCGGGTCCTACCTCTCCATGATTGCATGGCACGAGATAAAACGGCTAGTGCCCACCCTCCATAAGAGGAACATTAATGCCCAAAAAATCATTATAAAAGACTACCAAGGAAACCGCGTCCCGGTAGTGGGCACCAAGAACTTTAATGTAACTTACAAAGGCCGCACCGAACAACTCCCACTCACAATCGTCGATCGCGACCGCCCAAGCCTGCTGGGCCTACAATGGTTTGCCCCGCTTGACATCGCGCTAACAGGAGTCAACCACGTCGTCGACGACGGCTGGGAACAGCGGCTAGCCCAGGAGTTCCGGGAAGTCTTCGATGGAAGCCTGGGCAAGTACCAGGGGCCTCTTATCTCATTTGACCTAGACCCTAGGGTTCCCCCCAAGCGACTAAAACCTAGGAGGGTACCATTCGCCCTAAAACCAAAAATTGATGAGCAGATCGACAAGCTCGTCAAACAGGGGGTGTTGCAGCCGATAGACCATGCCCGATGGGAGACCCCTATAGTGACCCCAGTCAAGCCAGACGGGTCCGTGAGAATTTGTGGGGACTATAAGGCCACCCTAAATGGCGCATTGCAACAAAGCACCTACCCCATCCCAATCGTGCAACACCTACTGCACTCACTGGGAGGGGGCAAGGTCTTTGCCAAGCTCGATCTCGCCCAGGCATATCAGCAGTTGCCAGTCGATGAAAAAACAGCGGAAGCCCAGACCATCGTTACCCATCGGGGGGCATTCAAATGTAACCGGCTCCAATTCGGAGTCAGCGTGGCACCAGGCATCTTTCAGAGCCTGATGGAACGTTTACTGCAGGGCATCAAGGGGGTGGTGCCCTATTTTGATGACGTATTAGTGGCGGCGCCAAATGAAGCCGAATTAGAAAACCGACTCAGGGAGGTCTTTACAAAATTTAAAGTAACGGGACTCAAAGTAAAACGAGAAAAATGCCAACTATGCACAGAGCGAGTGGAATTCTTGGGCTACCTTCTAGACCGGCATGGCATTCACCCTACAATTAAAAAAGTGAAAGCCATCAAAGAAGCCCCCACCCCAAGGTCTAAAACGGAACTACAGGCTTTCTTAGGCTTGCTGAATTTTTATAATGTTTTCCTACCCCAAAAGGCTACGGCGGCGGAGCCTCTGCATAGGCTCCTGGATAAGGCGGCAACTTGGACTTGGGGGAGACGAGAGCAAGCCGCCTTCCAAAAAACCAAAGACCTCCTCACCTCCGATGCCGTCCTGATTCAATTCAGCGAAACCTTGCCCTTGCTTGTCACTTGCGACGCATCACCTTTCGGCGTCGGCGCTGTCCTCAGCCATACTCTCCCCGACAAAAGAGAAGCACCCATCGCTTTCTTTTCCAGGACTCTAACTAAACCAGAGCGGAACTATAGCCAGCTGGACAAAGAAGCTTTGGCTATAGTTGCCGCCGTTAAGCAATTCCACGAATACCTTTATGGCCGCCCGTTTACCATCGTGACAGATCACAAGCCGTTGCTGGGCATCCTCGCAGGAAACTGAGCCACCCCGAACATTTTATCACCCCGGATGACAAGGTGGTCCGAGTTCCTGGCAGCCTACAGCTACGAACTGTTACACAAGCCAGGTAAGAAAATTTCGCACGCGGACGCTTTAAGCCGCTCGCCTTTACCAGACTCTGATCCTGACCCAGCACCAACAACAAACACCTTAACATCGAAAATTTGCCCAACCTACCCATTACAGCATCAGACATTGCCAGGGAAACTATCAAGGACAGGCGTCTGGCGCGAATTTTACATTGGGTGGAAAAAGGTTGGCCGGAAAGGGACAGTGACGAATCCGTTAAGATATTCAGAAACCGCCAGACTGAACTTTCACTACTCAAGGGATGTATTTTGTGGGGTGACAGGGTGGTCATCCCGGACAGGTTGCAAGGGAGGGTCTTAGAGATGCTGCACGAAGGGCATCCTGGCATCGTCAGAACTAAAGCCCTGGCCAGGAGTTACGCTTGGTGGCCAGGAATGGACAAGCAGATAGAGGCATGGGTAGCCAAATGCCAATGATGCCAGGAGACCAGACCCAGCCCACCCGCAGCACCCATCCTGGACTGGGAAACACCAAGGGGACCCTGGTCCAGAATCCATTTAGACTTTGCCGGTCCCACAAATGGACATACCTTTCTGATCACAGTTGACGCTTACTCCAACTGGTTGGAGGTAAGCGACATGAAATCCACTACCACGGAGGCCGTTATTAAAGAACTTGGCAAACTCTTTTCCACACACGGCCTCCCAGACGTCGTCGTCTCAGACAACGGGCCCCAGTTTACTTCCCTCGACTTCTAGAGGTTCCTGGCGGAGAGGGGCATCCGCCACGCATTAACAGCACCGGCGCATCCGGCGGCGAACGGTAGGGCGGAACGGATGGTCCAATTTACCAAAAAAACCATCCGGAAAATGGACCACGGGGAGATCAACGACAAAATCAATAAACTCCTCTTTATACAACACATCACCCCGAACACCACTACCAACAAAAGCCCAGCCGAGTTGCTGATGGGTAGGAAGCTGAGGTCCCCACTCGACAGGTTACACCCAACATATAACCCGGAGCGACCCCCAGACTCCAGTACAAAATACCGGACCTTTGCCCCCGGTGACTTAGTGTACGCAAAAAATCTGACGGGGGACCCCCTATGGATCCCAGCCGTCATCACTCAAATCACAGATCCACGGTCGTACCGGCTCCAAACCACCGATGGGCGAGCCTGGAAACGACACATAGACCAGCTCAGGTCACGAACTGCAACGGACCTCAACCCCCAAAACACGAACCAAGGGGGGAGGGAATACCCGAATAAACAAACGCAAGAAAAAATAAACCAGCAGTACTTACCGGAACGCAGCCATCGCGATCCCCCACCGGAGAAGAACCACCCAGCCAGCTCTACCGACTCGGAGAAGCCAAGCGGGAGCGGCGAAACCCGTAGCTCAACCAACCCGGAAGGCCCAGGTGGGAGCCACGGAGAAAGAACCGGCCCGATCATCCAGCCGGTTCGCACAGAAAAGGGAGCAGCCAAAAACATGACCGCTCCGGCCGAAATCCAGCTTGCAACTGAGTTGCGCAGGTCAAGTAGGACTAGACGGAGCCCCGCCTACCTACGTGACTACGCAACGTGATGGACTATACCAAGAGGGGAGGGGTGTTCTGTCCTTAATTTGAATACTTGAAATCCCCGCGCTTTGATTGGCTAAAGCGCGGGGATTTCTGATTGACCAGGCGAGCCGCGCTGATTGGCCCGATTGAGGTCTCCCGCGATTGGCTCGCTTCAAGAGCGGGAGACTTGAATCGCTGCCATTGGCCGCGGCCGCCGCAGCGAAAAAGATAAAAGCCGCAGGCTTTTTCCTTTTCGCCGGTTCGGTTCACAACTGTTTAATAAAGAGCTTGAAACTTAGTCACCGACTCCTGGCTTCTTTTGCGGACACGACAAGATAAGTAGCATTTAATTTCAAAATCATTTTCTAGCTGAGATTGAAACCATGCCTTAAACATCCATTTTGTGCTTTAGCTATTGAAATGATGACACCAAGGATACTGGGAAATGTAGTTTTCTAGGACATCAAACTCTGAAGTAAGTTACATTTTGTCAATATGACTATCTCTTACCTATGAATCACAAAATTATTGCCATCATCATAAAAACTTCAAATACTATAGAATTTTTGCTGATAAGGTACTATTATTGTATTGTCATTGTGGTTCAAGTATGATATTTTAGGACTTCTCTTAAATTTCTACAGAGGAAGGAAGGAGAAAACACACACATCTGCATATGCACTCAGCTTAAGTGGCCACGTTGGGGTAAGAATTTTTTAAACTATTATTTCATAATTCCATCTTTATTAAAAAATAATTTATTTCATTATTCATTAAATTTCTATTTCTTATTCAAATTCGAATATGCTTTTGTCAGAATTTTTTGTAATATAACAGATAACAGATACTCAGAATTGGAAGGGACCTTGTAGGTCATCTAGTCCAACCCCCTGCCCAAGCGGGAGACCCTACACCATTTCTGACAAATGGTAGTCCAATCCCTTCTTGAAAGTCTCAAGTGATGGCACTCCCACAACTTCCGAGGGCAAGCTGTTCCATTGGTTGATTGTTCTCACTACTAGAAAATTTCTCCTTATTTCCAGGTTAAATCTTTCCTTGTTCAGTTTCCATCCATTATTCTTTGTCTGGCCTACAGGAGCTTCAGAAAATAGCTTGACCCCTTTCTCCCTGTAGCAGCCCCTCAAATATCGGAAGACCGCTATTATGTCTCCCCTGGTCTTTACTCGACTAGCCAAGCCCAGTTCCTGCAACTGTTCGTTGTATGTTTTAGCCTCCAGTCAGCTATATCAATAAGAATATTTTAGAAACTACCTTTTGGTACCTATCTCCTCTTGACTGCCATCGTTGCCTTACATGTTAGGTACAACCATGAATAATGAGGTAATGATTTTTCAGAAGATTCAGAGCACTTTGAAATCTGACGCAGCATAGTGTCTTTGAAATATAAAAAATCATCTGATCATTACTGAGTTCTTGATGGTGTCTATTCTCCTTTAAAGTTGCTTTATAAAAAATTTGGTAGCACGGATGGTTTTACTTTTACATGTCATTGTCATTGTTGTGATGTTTGAAAAAGAATCCTCAAAACCTAATATAACTTTCCTAAAATGTGCTAATTGGGCTGCAATAATTATGGCCAAGCATAGAATTAGTAACAGTTAAAACATACAAAATGAAGATAGACATAAATGTTGCAAAAATAATGCATTAGGCTCCAGCCATGATGGCTGTAATGTATTTGTCGCTTGCCTACTTTCCCTGTTTTATTTAGAATGGCATCAATAATGTTGATTGCAGCTTTTACTGTTTTAGAGTTGGTTTTCCCACCTGTACCTATAATGGCTGGCTGAAGATGAAGAAATGAATTATTAGAACAGACATTAGTTTTAAAGTGTACTTAGTAGTGAGTAATAAAAACTAAATAATTCTTTCTGAATCTGTTACTATTCTGTATTCTGAAGGTTAGACATGGCATTAGAGTTGCTTGCCTTTAGCTAATAGTACAACTAAAGACGCAGCTGCACAAAAGAAGCAGATTAAATTGCCACATAGACCTTCATAATATTTTATGAATACATTTTAAAAGATATTAAGTTCCTAAACATCTAAAGCTTTTGAGAAAACAGTGAAGCAAACTGCTTGAAGGTAGCCTCTTGATCTTAAGAATAGAATTACCACTCATTTATTTGATAGAATTACATTTTTTTCTGCATTTTTCCCCCAGCAGTTCTCTTTCAATTTGATTAAAGCAAATATGCTTTAAGACATTCTTATTGATGAACTATGGTGTTATTACATTTATTTACTCATGTTGGAGCAATGGTTTTGAAATTCTTATCTTTGATTGTATAATTATCTCTCCAGCAATCTGCAGCTTCTCAACTCCTCCTATTGGCTTTTTTAGTGGTATAAAATGTTGTCAATTTTAGACAATATTTGTATATTGTCTAAAATTTGTTGATAGGTCAAAAAGATATTATGCAGTTCTTTGGAATATTCAGTTTCTCCCTAGACCACATCATACACACTCTGCTTCAGCAGTTTTGATAAATATTTATTTGAATTGGAATCATTGTAAAGTGTTCTGGAAGGTAATCCATTCCTCAAACAAACATATTTTATCTGTAACCAGAGATGGTAGTCAGCAGGTTCTGGCTAGTTCTGGAGAACTGGTAGTGGAAATTTTAAGTAGTTCAGAGAACCGGCAAATACTACCTTCTGACTGGAGATTTTACAGTATACCTCCCCTGCCACACCCACTAAGCCATGCCCACAGAACTTGTCATGTCCGCAAAAAGACGATTAGAGTCGGTGACTTTCATTCAAAGCTCTTTATTAACTAGGAGGAACCGAACCGGCGAAAGGCAAAAAGCCCGCGGCTTTTATACCTTTCGCAAGGCGGCCGCGGCCAATGGCAGCGATTCAAGTCTCCCGCTCTTGGTTTGCACCAATCGCGGGAGACCTCAATCGGGTCAATCAGCGCGGCTCGCCTGGCCAATCAGAAATCCCCGTGCCTTGGCCAATCAAGGCTCGGGGATTTCGAGTATACCATTTGAATACATAACACCCCTCCCCCCTTGGTATGGTCCGTCAGGTGGTGTAGTCACACAGGTAGGCGAGGCTCCGTCGAGTCCTAGTTGACCTGCGCAACTCACTTTCCTGTTGTAACTCGGCCGGAGCGGTAGTTCCTTTGGCTGCTCCTGCCTCTTTGCGAACCGGCTGGATGATCGGGCCGGTTCTTTCGCCGTGGCTCCCGCCTGGGCCTACCGGGTCGGTTGAGCTGCGGATTTCGCCGCTCCCGCTTGGCTTCTCCGAGTCGGTAGAGCTGGCCAGACGGTTCTTCTCCGGAGGGGACTCGCGATGGCTGTTTTCTGGTGAGTATTTTTGGTTTATTTTATTTTGCGATTGTCTCTCCGGGTATTCCCTCCCCCCTTGGTTCGCTTCTTGGGGGTTGAGGTCAGTCGCCGTTCGGGACCTTAACTGGTCGATGTGCCGTTTCCAGGCTCGCCCGTCCGTGGTTTGGAGCCGGTACGACTTTGGACCAGTGACTTGCGTTATGACGGCTGGGATCCATAGGGGGTCCCCCGTCATGTTTTTTGCGTATACCAGGTCACCTGGATTAAATGTCCGTAACCTGGAGCTGGAGTCTGGGGGCTGCTCCGGGTTGTAAGTCGGGTGCAGTCTGTCAAGTGGGGACCTCAGCTTTCTGCCCATCAACAGCTCTGCCAGACTCTTGTTGGTTGTAGTGTTAGGTGTGATGTGTTGTATGAAGAGTAGGCGGTTGATTTTGTCGTTGATCTCCCCGTGGTCCATTTTCCTGAGGGTCTTTTTTGTAAACTGGACCATCCGTTCCACCCTACCGTTCACCGCCGGATGCGCCGGTGCTGTTAATGCGTGGCGGATACCTCTTTCCGCCAGGAACCGTTCAAACTCGATGGACGTGAACTGGGGTCCGTTGTCTGAGACCACGACGTCTGGGAGGCCGTGTGTGGAAAACAGTTTACACAGTTCTTTAATGACGGCCTCTGTGGTAGTGGACTTCATGTCGCTGACTTCCAGCCAATTGGAATATGCGTCGACTGTGATTAAAAATGTATGTCCATTTGTGGGGCCCGCAAAGTCAAGATGGATTCTGGACCAGGGCCCTCGTGGTGTTTCCCAATCCCGGATGGGTGCTGCGGATGGGCTGGATCTGGTCTCCTGGCATCGGTGGCATTTGGCGACCCATGCCTCAATTTGCTTGTCCATCCCTGGCCACCAAGCGTAGCTTCTGGCCAGGGCTTTAGTCCTGACGATGCCAGGATGACCCTCATGTAGCATCCTCAAGACTTTTTCTTGCAATCTATCTGGAATTACCACCCGGTCACCCCATAGAATGCATCCTCTCAGCAGTGACAGTTCGGTCTGGCGCTGGCGGAATGTTTTAAAAGTCTCGTCACTGTCCTTTTCCGGCCAGCCTTTTTCTAACCAGTGCAAGATTCGTGCCAGACGCCTGTCCTTAATGGTTTCTCTGGCAATGTCGGATGCGGTAATAGGTAAACTTTCTATGCTCAAGGTATTTGTTGTTGGTGCTGGGTCAGGTTCTGAGTCAGGTAAGGGCGAGCGGCTTAAAGCGTCCGCGTGCGAGATTTTCTTACCTGGCTTGTGTAGCAGTTCGTAATTGTAGGCTGCCAGGAATTCCGACCATCTTGTCATTCGGGGTGACAAGATGTTGGGAGTGGCTCGGTTTCCCGCGAGGATGCCCAGCAGAGGCTTGTGATCCGTCACGATGGTGAACGGGCGGCCGTACAAATATTCATGAAAACGTTTAACGGCGGCAACTATAGCCAAAGCTTCCTTGTCCAGCTGGCTATAGTTGCGCTCTGGTTTGGTCAGAGTCCTGGAAAAAAAGGCGATGGGTGCTTCTCTCTGGTCTGGGAGGGTGTGGCTGAGGACAGCGCCGACGCCGAAGGGTGATGCGTCGCAAGTGACAGCTAGGGGTAAAGTCTCACTAAATTGCATCAGGACAGCATCGGAGGTGAGGAGGTCCTTGGTTCTTTGAAAAGCGGCTTGTTCTCGCCTCCCCCAAGTCCAGGCTGCCTTCTTGTCTAGGAGTCTATGTAAGGGCTCCGCCGCCGTTGCCTTTTGAGGTAGGAAAACATTATAGAAATTTAGTAATCCTAGGAACGCTTGTAATTCCGTTTTGGATTTTGGGGTGGGCGCTTCCTTGATGGCTTTTACTTTTTTAGTTGTAGGGTGAATGCCCTTCTGGTCTAGGAGATAGCCCAAAAACTCTACTTGCTTTGTACAAAGATTGCATTTTTCTCGCTTAACCTTAAGTCCTGTTTCTTTAAATTTTGTTAAGACTTGTCTAAGTCGGTTCTCTAATTCGGCTTCATTTGGCGCCGCTATTAGTACGTCATCAAAATAGGGCACCACCCCTTTTATGCCCTGTAACAAACGTTCCATCAGGCTTTGAAAAATGCCTGGTGCCACGCTGACTCCGAATTGGAGCCGGTTACACTTGAAAGCCCCTCGATGGGTCACTATTGTTTGGGCTTCCGCCGTTTTCTCGTCTACAGGTAGTTGCTGATATGCCTGGGCAAGGTCGAGCTTTGCAAAGACTTTGCCCCCTCCTAGCGAGTGTAGTAAATGTTGTACTATAGGGACTGGGTAGGCGCTTTGTTGTAATGCGCCATTTAGGGTGGCCTTATAGTCCCCGCAAATTCTCACGGACCCGTCTGGTTTTACTGGGGTCACTATAGGGGTTTCCCATCTGGCATGGTCTATCGGTTGCAATACCCCTTGTTTGACGAGCTTGTCGAGCTGCTCGTCAATTTTTGGTTTTAATGCAAACGGTACCCTTCTAGGTTTAAGTCTCTTAGGGGGAACCCTTGGGTCTAAGTCAAACGAGATAAGGGGCCCCTGGTACTTGCCCAAGCCTCCATCGAACACCTCCTGGAACTCCTGGGTTAGCCGCTGTTCCCAAGCTTCGATGGTGACTTGGTTGACACCTGTCAGCGCGATGTTAAGCGGGGCGAACCATTGTAGACCCAGTAGGCTTGGGCGGTCGCGATCGACGATTGTGAGTGGTAGTTGTTCAGTGTGGCCTTTGTAAGTTATGTTGAAATTCTTGGTGCCTACTACCGGGACACGGTTCCCTTGGTAGTCTTTAATGATGATCTTTTGTGTATGCACGTTTCTCTTTTGTAGAGTAGGCACCAGTCTTTTGATTTCGCGCCATGCAATCATGGAAAGGTAGGACCCAGAGTCCACTTCCATCTTGCATGGCTGGCCTTCTATATGTACTTCTACATGTACCTTTCTGGCGCCGTCGGAGATGGCGTGGCCGATGGTCACTGTCTGGTGGGTTTCTTCTTTCCGCCGACCGTCGCCGCTTCTTTGAGATCGTTGAGCGCGGTCCCACCGACCGTCTGGCTGGTGTTCTCTGGTTCTGGGCGGGGAGTTTTCTCTCCGTCTGTCGTGCTGTTCCCATTTGGGCGGGCTGCGAGTCTTCTTTTGGCGGCAAACTCGGGCGATGTGACCCCTTCGTTCACAATGCCTACAGATAGAGTCAAAAAATCGGCATTCTGACCTGGGGTGGTCGCCGCCGCACCCGGCGCAACTGGTCCTCGACTTGCGACCTTTTCGACTTCGTTGATCGCCGCGCCCCGTCTGTACTCGGTGAATGTCCTCCTCGTCTTCTGACGTGCTGGAGTTTGACTGGTATTCACCGTAGTGTGCGGTTGCTTCACTTCTTGCGTTGGCCGACCTTGCCGGGTTGTTGTTTCCGCCCTTCGCGTCAGATCTTCGCATGCTGTCTGCCGACGTGCGCGTTGCTTCAGTGGCTGCGGCTGCTGTAAGGGCATCGGCTAGGCTGATGTCGCCCTTGGCCATAAGTTGGCTCTGAAGTGTAGGATCCCATAACCCGAGTACGAAGCGGTCTCTTATGAGACTGTTTAGACCCTCGAACTCACAGAGTCCTCCCAGGCGCCGAAGTTCTGCGACGAAATCGCTCAATTTTTCGTCTGGTTTCTGGTTTCGGCGGTAGAACTCGTTGCGCCGTATCAGGATGGGGACTTCGGGAGCGTAATGGCGCCGTAATATGGGTTCCAGGACGTCCCAGTCCATGGCTGTGGCATCTGCTGGCTTGGCCAAGGCTTTGGCCATTTGGAAGACCTCTGGTCCGCAGTGTGTAAGAAAGACGGCGCGTTTTAGCGGGGCCGGGGCGTCCTTCATCCCGGCGCATTCCAGGTACATCCGGAATCGATCCGAGTATGATTCCCAGTCTTCGGCTGCGGGGTTGAATGGGGCGGGCGGTGCTATTTTCGCCATCTTCGCGCTGGAACTGGTTCTTGGACATGGGGTTCGGTTCAGGGGCGAGATCCCACCCTCGTCGCCAGTGTCGTGTCCGCAAAAAGACGATTAGAGTCGGTGACTTTCATTCAAAGCTCTTTATTAACTAGGAGGAACCGAACCGGCGAAAGGCAAAAAGCCCGCGGCTTTTATACCTTTCGCAAGGCGGCCGCGGCCAATGGCAGCGATTCAAGTCTCCCGCTCTTGGTTTGCACCAATCGCGGGAGACCTCAATCGGGTCAATCAGCGCGGCTCGCCTGGCCAATCAGAAATCCCCGTGCCTTGGCCAATCAAGGCTCGGGGATTTCGAGTATACCATTTGAATACATAACAGAACTGGTAGTAAAAAAAAATTGTATCTCACCACTACCTATAACATTATTCCAGAATATGTTGATCTATTGAGGTTCAAGAAATTTACTGCCAAAACTACTGAACAGTCCCCCTGGTATGATACGATCCAAAGAAAAATGAAACATTGCAGAGTTCTGCAGAATAATCCATTATTTGATTTGTTTTGAACATCACTAGTTACTTCTTTCCTTTCTTGGAAGATTTTTTTTTTAATCATCCATCTACTTTCCCTGATTAATCATTTACAGACAAATTTCTGAAATATTTGTACAGATCTGTAGCCCATTTCTCTGTGACCATGATCTACATTAAGAGAGAAAGGTTTGATGTTGAAGCCAATCACTTGTTGGCCTTATAAAATATGCTTTTAGCTGCATATGCACAGGAAAACAAGAGAAAAAGAATAAAGCAGAGATAAAGAATAAAGTAAAACTACCCAGAATAATAATTTATTACTATTATTTTTAAAAAATCAAGTTACTGAAAAATACATTTATCTCTTTCAATTCACATTTCTACTTATGCAATCTTAAAAACAAGGCTAATTTAACTTAATCAAAATATTGGAAATTAAAATATTAATTTAAATTGGAAATAAAATAAAAATTATTTGGAAAGATGTTGATTTAGAAAAGTGCAATAGATAAATAAGTGTATCACTCCAAACAATGAAATTCTCTAGGTCAGCAGCTGTTCATTCTTGTCCAGGGCTACATTTCCTCAGGGAAAATCTGTTTTGACTACAAACAGGACAGTGATGAAACAAATATTGGGAAAGGCCAAGCATGAGGTGGAGAGTCTTCTGTCTCTTTCTGATTCCATCTTTTTTCAGATCAGGCTACAAGGAAGCTCCAGATAACTCTTGTCAGCAGTTTAAATCAGTGTCTAACTTGATATTAGCTGAGGCTTGAAATACTTCAGAGAACCATATGTTCTGTCTCGCCTTTCCTCTTTCCCAAAATATGAAAGAGTACAAAGTCACACCAACACAGGCAGGCAAGCTGGCTCAGACTTCACAGAGTTAATTCTTTGGAACTGATAATATTCTTGGCATTCCCACATGTCCTGTCTGCCAAGTCCGAACTGATAAAGTTTTACTCACAGAAAATCACAAGAAAGTCCACAGATATAGTCATTCACGAAGAAAATCTGAAGTAAGGTTAAACTTTGTCCCATACAAAGTTTCAGGAGAAAACACACCCACTTTTATCCCCTGTGGGGTGTGGCTCGATGACTCAGCTCACTCTCTCACCCTCCCACACCTCCTACATTGCTGCTCACGTTTCTCCCTATGACGCTGCTTAGGATCGAGCCAACACTCTTCCTCTTTACTCCCTGTCAGGGGCTGCTCTGATATGCCTTCCCCCTGATTAATCTCAGGCTGTTCCTCTCGCCGATATGCCTTTGCTTTTCAGGATGAGCCTCATAGTATTCCAAAGTATCCAAGATTACTCTCATGTTGTCTCTGATTTGTCTCTTTGGCAGAAATCCATTTTGATCTGGGTGGATAAAATTATTTAAATATTTTTTTAAGTCTTTCTGCTAAAATTGAAGCAAAAATTTTATAGTCTGCATTCAATAAAGAAATAGGTCTATAGTTCTTAATTTGCAGTGGGTCAGCCTCTTCTTTTGGAATAAGTGTAATATAAGCCTCTGACCATGTTTTGGGTATCATCTTCTTTAACATAACTTCATTCATAACTTCTAACAATGGGATGCTCAATGATTCTTGAAATGTTTTATAGAATTCTGCCGGAAGCCCATCTGAACCTGGTGTTTTCCCATTATTTTGTTTCTTAAGTGCTTCATTTAATTCCATCATTGTTAAATTGCTTTCTAGCATTTCTTCAGTCTCTTTAAGTATCTTCGGTAAGTTAGCATTCTGTAGATACTGTTTGACTTTTTCCTCATCAATATTCTCTTGTTTATATAGTTGTCCATAGAAATCTCGAATAATTTCCTTTTTCTTCTTATTGCCATAACAAACTTGGCCTTGCTCATCTATTAGCTTCAGTATTTTTCTTGATTCCTTCTCCTTTCTCAATTTATATGCTAGCCATCTACCTGGTTTATTTGCATCTTCAAAGTAATTCTGTTTAGAGTTTCTAATTTTCTGTGCCAATTCTTCTTTCTCTATTAATTCCATTTTATGTTTAATTACATCCAGCTTCAATTTAATAACTTTTTTCTGTGGCATTTTCTGTAATTCTTTTTCAAGTCTTTTATACTCATCTTCCAAGGCCTTAGAAGCTTGCCTTTTCCTAATATTCTTTTTTCTTGTATAATCTATTATCAAACCTCTACCATATGCCTTCATTGTATCCCAAACATTCTGCGTTGAAGTATCTTCTTTTTTATTTTCTCTAAAGAAAAAAGCCAGTTCCTTCTCCTTCTGTTGTATAAAATCTTTTTCCTTTAAGATAGTATTGTTTAATGTCCATCTCGATCTTTTTTTTTGTCCCTTCCATTTAATTGTCATTGGGCTGTGATCTGCCCAAGTACTTGTTTCAATATTTGTTTCTTGAATATTAGATATTAATTCTGTTGAGATCCAAATCATATCTAATCTGGACCGTGATAAATGTCTATTTGAATAAAAAGTATATTGTTTAGCTTTAACATTTCTTTCTCTCCAAGTATCTTTTAAAGTTAATTCGTCTGTCATTTTAAAAAAAAGATTTAGGGAGAGTCTTTCTATTTTGCTTTGTTGTTGTTGCTATATAGTCCAATTTATTGTCCACAATTCCATTAAAGTCTCCCATCATAATTATATTAACATAGTCCAGTCCAATTATTTTCATGTGTAGTTTTTTATAAAACTCTTCTTGTTTATCATTCGGAGCATAAATTGCAATCAAGAGTATTTTTATATTATTGTTCATTATTTCCACCATTAATACTCTTCCATCTTCATCCGTGTGGATCAGTTTTTCTGGGATAGCCTCTTTAATGTATATAACCATTCCTCTTTTCTTACATTGAGTCAACAAAGTAAATATTTTCCCTAATTTTGGCTGTATTAACAATTGTTCATGTTGTTTTTTAATATGAACTTCTTGTAGACAAATTATATCAAATTTTAATTTCTCTAATTTATGAAAGGTTTTCCTTCTTTTAACAGCTGAATTGAGTCCATTTATATTCATTGTAATCAGTTTTTTCTCTTCCATGATTATGCTTTATATTTAGGTCTAATGGCTCTCGTGGATCTCACTTCACGCTGTTCTTTACTATCCACCTGTCCACCTACTGCATCTTTCTCTTTTTCAGTCTCCAATTGTTCCTCTTGAAACTCAATTAATGAGACCTCTTTCTCTGCCTCCTCTTCTCTCCTTCCAAAAAATTCTGCATGGAAAAGTTCTGCTTTCTCAATTGAATCAATTCTATGTCTCTGCTCTTGCCACGTAAACATTAATCCTTCTGGAATCAGCTATCTATAATTCACTTCGTTTTCCAATAGCGTTTTGGTCAGAAATCGATATTCTCTTCTCATCTCTCTCACCTCTTCTGGGTATTTGTTTTAAAACCACAATATCTTTGCCTTTGTATTTCAATGTCTTCTCTCTTACCATTTGTAGTATTTGTGTTTTAATGGATTTTTTGATAAATCTAATATGGACTTCCCTTGGTAATTTATTTCTCATCGCATATCTTGTATAAACTTGATATACCTCATCTACTCCATCCATCATCTTTTCCTCTGTAATTTCCAAAGCATCCGCCAAAATTTCTATCATTATCACAGCCAAATTTTGTCCTTTTTCTTCTTCTATATTTTGAAATCTGAGATAAAATTCTGACCTTTCCATCTCCCACCTCAACATCCCACTTTTATCTTGTTCAACCACTGTTAATCTATTGTCAATATTTCCAATCTTCTCCTCTCTTTGTTTACCTTCTTCCTCAATTTTTTTGGAATCTCTCCTCATACTTCACCATCATTTGTTTAATATTTTCCACTTTTTCATCAGTCTTCTCTATTCTTTGTTCAATAGTGTCTACTTTTATCTTGAGATCTTGAATTCCTTGCATAATCATCTGTAAAGTCACTTGTTCTTTATGTTGCTTCAACATTGTCTGAATTAAACATTGTCCTCCAGCTGGTGGGGAGGCAGAGGTAGAAGTAGAAATGCCAGATGATATTGGTTTCCTGCTCATTTTAATGCTTCAAAAGCTTCAAATTCTTTTTAACTTTTAATCCAACTGGTAGAATAGCCAATTATAATCCAAAATGGAAAAATACAATAATAAAAAGCCCAAAACCAAAGAAAAAAAAGGAGAAGAAAAAGAAGAAAAATCTTCAGGTTCTTCTAGACCCTAATCCAATTACGAAGTAGTCCACCATAAAAAATGAAAAATAGAAAGAAAGAAAAAACCCCAAAATAATATTGATTAAGAAGAAAAAGAACAAAAATAAAGAAGAAGAAGAAGAAATTCCTTCAGGTTCTTCACACCTTAATCCAATTGGAAAGTCTCAATAATCAAAAAGAAAAAACAGAGTGGTCCAAAAACATGAATAGAAAAAGCAAAAGGATCCGAGTAAAGATAAGGTAAAAAAAGAAAAATAAAGAAAAGGCTCTGAGGCTTTCCCTTTGAAATAAAAAGCAAAAAGAAGAATATTCCTAGAATTAAAATTTACAAAGAGGCTGGTGAGTAGGAGTATCACAAGTAAAAAAAAAATAAGAAAGCACACTGAAATATTTTTTAGTTGTCCAAGGCTCTTATTATGACTCTCTCCTCCACTAGCTTCAAAGCCAAGCCTCAACTGTTAAAATATTGATAAGAGTCCAGGAGAACACCTGTAATAATATTTTGCTGTGCTCTCCCTCTATCTTATCACATTGAAATGTCCTTGAGAAGGAGTCTTCTTACAATTCTCTCCAGTTCAAATAAAATATTTTCAAGCCTCTAGTTGGCAGTGTTACAAAGTTTCTTAATACTCTTCTCCCCCCAGCCAGAAAAAAAAATTATAAAAAGAAAAAATAGCCAGAGGGAGCCTCTATCTTAAAAGAAAATTTAAAAATCAAAAGGAGCATAAAAATATATGTAAGAGAAAATTCAGTCCAGTTACCTACAAAGTCACACTAAAGTCCCAAGAAAAAAAAGTAAGAAAAAAAAATCCAAGCCTCAATTTGACATCACTTTAAAAAATGCCGCTCATACAGTTTTTCTAAAAAAAAAAAAAAAAAATCTCACAGGTTTCTTCTCTATTCAGGGTGCCCTTTCAAATCTCAGTGAATTTACAACAAAAAAGAAATTTCTCACCCAGCCGACACACTTTCACTTCCAGCCACTTCCTTTCCGGAGCTGTCCCGACTTCAGCAGCTATGGAGGCTGCCTCTCCGCCGCCAGCAAAAGGGCTTCTCCCGGATCAAAACAGGGGTTTTACCATATCCCTGGGATCCTGGGACTATGCCGTTCATGATCACCGTCTCTACAGGACGGTTTAGGTCCATTGGGACTGACCAGGGGTGAAAATATCGGCTGTGATTTCAGAGCCCCGAGATCGCAGCTGTATCGCTGAAACGAAGCTCCACCTTCTTCCAAGCATCTTGCAAAATTTTGATTTTATTCTCGCTTTCTTACCTTGCTATATATATTTTTACACAATTTTATTCAAATCTTCAAAGAAATCTTTTCCAAGACTAACTGGAATTATTTGGAACAAATATAAAATTCTCGGTAATATATTCATCTTGATTGTTGATATTCTCCCTATTAATGACAGTTGTAAATTTTCCCATTTCGCCAAGTCTAGCACTATCTGCTGTTTAAGTTTAATATAATTATTCTCTTTTAGTGTATTACATCTTACTGTCAAATGTATCCCAAGTACTTGATCTTATTTGTGACCTGGATTTTCAATATATACGCCAGTTCTTCCTTTTGTCCTGATAACATATTCTTTGTCAAAATCTTTGTTTTGTCTTTATTTATTTTCAAACCAGCCACCTTCCCATATACATCTATCTTTTCTATCAATTTTAATGCTGTTTCTAGTGGGTCTTCTAAAATGAAAACCAGATCATCTGCGAATGCTTGCAACTTAAATTCTTCCTTTTTAATTTTCATCCCTTTTATATCCTTTTCTTCTCTAATATTTCTGTTTAACACTTCCAAGGTTAACACAAACAACAAATGTGACAGTGGGCACCCTTGTCTTGTTCCTTTTCTTATATTGATAGAGTCTGTCAGTTCTCCCTCTATCATTACCTTTGCCATTTGTTTATAATATATAGCTTCTATTGCTTGGATAAATTTTTTACCAAAGCACATATGTTCTAGCTGTAATAACATGAATCACCAATTCACATTATCAACTGCCTTCTATGCATCTAAAAATATCAAAGCCATTTGTTTTTCAGGGTGTGCCTCGTAGCATTCCAAAGTATCCAAGATAACTCTCATATTGTCTTTAATTTGTCTCTTTGGCAGAATCCATTTTGATCAGGGTAGATAAAATTATTTAGGTATTTTTAAAATCTTTCTGCCAATATTGAAGCAAAAAATTTATAATCTACGTTTAGTAAGGAAATAGGTCTATAGTTCTTAATTTGTAATGGATCGGCCTCCTCTTTTGTGACAAGTATAATATAAGCTTCTGACCATGATTTAGGTTTCCTCTTCTTTAACATAATTTCATTCATAACTTCTAGCAATGGAAGATTCTGTGATTCTTGTAATGTTTTGTAAAATTCTGCCGAAGTCCATCTGGGCCTGGTGCCTTTCCATTGTTTTGCTTCTTAAGTGCTTCAGTTAACTCCATCATTATTATATTGCTTTCTAACATTGTTCCAATCTCTTTAGGTATCTGGGGTAGATTAGCATTCTGTAAGTATTGTTTAACTGTTTCTTCGTCAATATTCTCTTCTGTATATAGTTTCCCATAATAGTCTCGTATAATTTCCTTCTTCTCTTTACTTCCATAGCAAACTTGGCCTTGAACATCTATTAATTGCAATATTTTCCTTGATTCTTTCTCCTTTCTCAGTTTATATGCTAACCATCTACCTGGTTTGTTTGCATCTTCAAAATAATTCTGTTTCGCTCCTCTGATTTTCTGTGCTAGTTCTTTTTCTATTAGTCCCATTTTTTGTTTAATTATATCCATTTTTAACTTAATGTTCTTTTTCTGTGGCATTTTCTGTAACTCTTTTTCAAGTCCTTTATACTCATCCCCTCATGTCTTAGAGGCTAGTCTTTTCATGGTATTTCTTTTCCTGGGATAGTCTATTATCAATCCTCTAGCATATGCCTTCATTGTATCCCATACATTCTGCGTTGATGTGTCTTCTTTTTTGTTTTCTCTAAAGAAACAATCCAGTTCTTTCTCCTTCCTCTGTATGAAGTCTTTTTCTTTTAGTATAGTATTATTTAACATCCATCTAGATCTTCTTCTTTGTCCTTTCCATTTAATTGTCACTGGATTGTGATCTGCCCAAGTACTTGTTTCAATATTTATTTCTTGAATATTAGTTAACAATTCTGTTGACATCCACACCATATCTATTCTGGACCATGATAAATGTCTATTTGAATAGAAGGTGTGTTGTTTAGCTTTAGCATTTCTTTCTCTCCATGTATCTTTTAAATTTATTTCATCTATCATTTTAAAAAAGGATTTAGGGAGAGTCTTTCTGTTTTGCTTTGTTGTTTTCTGTGCTGTATAGTCCAGTTTATTTTCTACAATTCCATTAAAGTCTCCCATCATAACTATATTAGCATAGTCCAGTTTGATTATTTTCATAAGTAGTTTTCTATAATCACCACATTCAATGTTTTTAATTGTTTTGTTCGATAAAAATTAAAAGATTTTTTTTTTTACTACAGGTTCTGTGGCTTGGTGGGTGTGACAGGGGAAGGATACTGCAAAATCTCCATTCCCACCCCACTCCTGAGGGAAGGTTACTGCAAAACCCAATTCCATTCCCACTGCACTAGCCTGCTTTCCAGCTCTGTTCTCCTGTGCAGGGCAACAAAAGAAGACCCAGCTAATCAGCTGGGACTTGGGAGACAGAGAATAGATGGGGGCATGGCCAGTCAGAAGTGGTATTTGCCGGTTCTCTGAAATACTCAAAATTTTCACTACCACTTCTCCAGAACCCATCAGAATCTGCTGAATAGCACTTCTGATATTTAATTGTCTAAATATAAATAGGTGTATTATCATTAATACGTAAAGATCTCTGGAGAATCAGAGTGACTGGAAATACAGAAAAGGGAATTAATTATGCATAGGTTTTCATTTGCATAATACCATTAACTTTCACACATATCCAAACTAAAAATATTAGTTGGGATATTTTTAAGGGAAAATGAGATAATATTTAAGGAGAAAAATTAGTTTATTTAATTGAGAAGAATTAATCAAGTTCTAATATAGAAAATCAAGACCCCAAATTTAATTGTTTACATAACAATTGAGAAATTAGTGAACAATTTTCATAAGAAAATTATATATTTTAAACAGTGATGGTTCATGTTCAAGACAATTAACTGCAGACAAAAATTGGGCTGTTTTAGTTTTTCATATAGAAAGGTGAAGAAAATACTATACTTTTTATTTACAATGTACAGATATAATCATTGGTAGAAAAGACTGGTTGAAACCAAAGTAGTTCTGCTTAAATTAAATTTTATTATTTTGACAAGTCTAATTGTAAGCATGACTAATTTGATATCCAGTCCAATTAATGAGGTTTTTTTCTTTATTAAACTGTTAACCATGTCTGCCAATTATGTAAAATGTTCTAACTGGTATTGTGTGATAGTATATTTTAGTTTTTCCTCTACCCTTGCAGCTTGAAAATGTGTGGATTTCAGCTCTCAGAATTCCCATAGCCCAGCTGCCAAGTTTGAAAAACATCAGTATATTTAAAAGCAGGTGTGAACCAGGATCTGTATGGTGAGTCATATAGAAATGCATCATGCTTTCCATGCCTTCTATATTTAGTTTAAACACATATTCCTTCTGCCTTGGTGTTTTTTGAAATGTAAATAAATGCCATCCTTAGTAACATTTTTATACATGAGTTAATTTTAGTAGTCATTATCTAAACAACACTCATTCTCCATGAAAGAATTTCTAAGTAAACATTGTTTTCTTTCCTTTCTGCACAATTTACCACTTGCCCCTAATCTGCAACAAAGTTCAGCATTTTGAGAGAAGCTTATTTTTATAGACACACAGTTTCATATCATATCTATTTAGAAGATGTCTAGGTTAAACTTGAACCTGCTAGATGCCAGCAGCCATTGCGCTGCGGGGAGTGGCTTACTGCTTTTTAATATACATGAATGAATTTTTAGGTGTTCAATCTGACTTCTCCAATAATCAGACATATTCAAGAAGATCCCATTCCAAATCATCTTGAATGATTGAAAATGAAGGTGTAAGAATTGACTAAAAGAAAGAAACATTATTCCCTTTCCTAAGCATCCCCCAGTCTAGGCATTCTCCAGACTGATGGATTTTCAGCATTTCAAAACTAAGGTTGACATTGTTGACAATTCTGGTGATTGAATTCTCTGCATCTGATTCTTCCCCTCATTTACTATTTTGTATATACTGAATTTGTATATACAGGTAGTCCTCAACTTTCGACTACAATTGAGCCCAAAATTTTAGTTGTTAAGTGAGTTTTGTGAAGTGAGTTTTGCCCCATTTTATGACCTTTCTTGCCACAGCTATTCAGTGAATCAATACAGTTGATAAGTTAGTAATCTGGCTGTTAAGTGAATCTAATTTCCCCAGTGACTTTGCTTGTCAGAAAGTTGCAGAGGTGATCTTTTGACTTTGAGACACAGCAATGGTCATAAATATGAACCAGATGCCAAGCATCCAAATTATTATCACATGATCATGGGGATGCTGCAAAGGCCCTAACTGTGAAAAATGGTCATAAGTGACATTTTCATGCCGTTGTAACTTAAAACAGTCACTAAATTAAACTGTTGTAAGTCAGGGACTACCTGTATTTTACTCACTTACTCACTCTTTTCTATATATTTTACTTTTTCTTCAATGGTATTATGAATTCCTCAGAACTAATTGCTACTGAATTCTCATACGCTACAAATGCACGATGTCTATCTGAAGTAGAAAATAGGAGGTGGCACATTCATTTTTATTCTGACTGGAGTACCCATGTGACACTAGTTAGTATGAGAGATTTCGCTTGGGTTCACCTCTATATGAGCAGAAGTCTATTCAAATTTTAAATGAACATTTGTGTTCAAGCTTCCCTCCACAGTCTTGCTTTCCTATTCCATGTGTTCATAATACAGTGAAGGTAATATAATTAGGTAATATATTTGGGATGACATTTAGCCATTTTCAGAGGACAAAATTTCATCTGGAATAAAAAAAACCTACAGGTGTATGGATGTAGCTATGAAAAAGGCATGTGAAAAATAGGAAAATGGAGTAATTATTTGGAATTTAAAATGACATCTTAAAAGATTTGAAGTCACCATCCTAGACTGGAACCCATTTTGTATTCTTGACATTGGATTGAGGCCTTAATATTTCTGGAGGTGGGGATCATGCTGCTGTTTTGAGTTTGGAACATTTTTATATATTAGTAAAAAAAAAACAGGATAAAATCTAAAGAATCATCTCACCATGATGGGATTAACCTGCCCCACTCATTCCAGCAGAAATAGTATCCTACTTCATATCCTATCTGCCAAAGAATTTTGGCTAACTGGATCAAGGAGAAGAAGAGCTGCTATGGCTCCCACCCTTTGCAGTATTCTCCTATTGGAGGTGAGTTCTGCCCCTACACTTCTGGCCTTCCAGAAGAATCTAAAAATGTGATTCTGTTGCTTGGCCTGGGCATGGTTGATAAGTTAGAGAAGATTCTCAGCCCCAGCCACCCATCATTTTGGGTTATAACTTTAACTTCTCTATTCAATTTTTTTCTAATTTGAACTGGGTGGGTTTTTTTAAGCACTTTTTAACTTTTTATTCTATTTTAAACCACCCAGAATTGTTGCATCAGTGAGATAAGCAGCAGAAAAATGAAATAAATTAATAAAATAAAAATATTTTGGGATAGAAATTATTTATATATCTTAAAGTATCTTCTATTACACTGAACAAAAGATCCAATCTCAATGAAGCATTTGGCTAATTCACTATTCACTTGACAAAGCCCCCTTTCTGATGGAACTAACTCAAAATCTATGAGACAATATCTTGAATTATTAATACCCTGTGACATTCATGTGGCCAAGAGCAGTTCTAGTGAACCTTTTTTGCTTGCATTCACATTATCTTGAATGCTGGAAGAAAATCTCTCAAGTTTCCTCTCTTCTTGTTCAAAATGTTCTGAAACTCATAAACTAAGGCTGAACTCTACAGTTCAAGCAACACTTTTCTAATCTACAGTGTGTGTGTGTGTGTGTACACACTCAGCCACACACATATACATACACTCAGAAGTTGCAGAAAACTTTTTCTTTGAAAATACCAAGGAAGCATAAATCAGTCTTCAGAAAAAGAAAAGGAGACTGCACTGCAGTTCTAGCAAATGGTATTTTATATTCTGAGCATAGAAAGGAGCTTGTAGTGGCATTACACTGAAATTACCTCTCTATATTGCAGGCACTTTGAGGTGTTTTCTTTAACTACATCAGTGCCTGCAAAATACAAAGACACAAGTTGAATATCCGTAGATTCACTGTTAGTGGCCTTTTCCATCACATAGAGGGAACACTGGTGAATAGAATTATAGACTTAACAGTTGTTGTAACATAATTACAACTGCTTTGTAGGTTACAAGCTACTTATTTGAACATTAGATGTTACTTACATCTTCCAAAGCTGATTAAAGGGAAAATTGGACTTTGCCCAAAAGATGGAGCCTGATTTCATTGTAATGGGGGCTGGCATGAAGGGGAGTGGTGATAAGCACTGATCATTTAGTTGATGTTGCTTTTATTGATCAGTAAAAAGCCTCTAAGTTTGCAGATCATTCTTTATTGGGTAATAAACTTTATAGTTTATCTCTATCCTGAGGGAATGGATTTTATGGGCCTTCACTTCTGTAGCCAAGGTTGTTACTAGCAAGAGGCACAGAGATTGGATGCAATTACTAATGCTTCCACAGAAGTAAGTGATCATGCTAGGCTGTTTGATAGGATGAAAATTAGCCTTTCTCTATTTCTAAATATTTGGGTCAATTTTGGGAGGATTTGGTGCTTGAAGAAATATTTGTTCGTATTGTTTTACATGCAGCAATAATTATGATATGAACCTTTGTGGAAACAACTGAAAAATCCACCAATGGAAACTGCTGTATTATTGATGGAAGGATAAATGGAGTCTGTTAACATTCATCTGAGGAGGCCTTGCTACTCTCCGAGGTTGTTTTCACTGATAATATTACCTAGTTTGGATAATGAAATGTCTGCAAGAAAACAGTCAATGTCAGAGAGAACCAAGGATCCCTTATTTCAACACTGAGTTACAGATATTCTCCTTTATTAGCATTTATTTGGTGCAGTGCACACAGATATGCCATGTACTCAGACAGTCCCTCGGACACAGTATATACATAAATCTCATAAGTTTTTAAAATAAAAAATATACATTTGAAAGGGGATATATGTATTTACACCAACATGAATACATTAGGAGTAAGTACATATTTAAAAAGTATATTTTATTAAGACTTACATTGGTTAAAACAGTTTACACTGTAGAAATTAAACTTAAGAAAAATCTAAGAAATCTATGTTTGTGTCTGAATGCTGTTCATTAAAATCAAACATAATGGAACACATACAAAAATTCTTTCATGTATGAAAGTGATAAATCTCTAATCTATAAAGATTTTGTAATGAACATTAAATGTAGTAGGTCTCTTAAATATGGAAAGATTAATACAAACCCACATATTAGAATAGTCTTTAATTTAATTTTAATTTAATTTAATTTTTTTTTTTGTTGGGAAGTTTGTATCAGTGAAATACATCTACATCTCCATCCTACAACACCTTCAATCTCCAAAGACCTATTCAAGGGTCCTCTTTGTAGACTTCAGCTCAGCATTTAATACCATCATTCCAGATATTCTTCTAACTAAACTAAATTGCACTTGTAAATGGATCATAAGCTTCCTAACAGACAGGAACCAGCACATGAAGGTAGGTAAAATCAAATCAGATACCTGTACAATTATTACTGGGCCTCCCAGGGCTGGGTACTTTCTCCACTTCTCGTCTCTCTATAGACCAATGACTGCATCTCAAAAGATCCTTCTGTTAAAGTACTGAAGTTTGCATATGATACAACAGTGATTGGTCTCATTCAAGACAATGATGAATCTGCATATAGACAGGAAGTTGAACAACTAGCCTTGTAGTGCAATCACAACAATCTTGAAGTAAACACACTCAAAACTGTAGATTGGGTAGTAGATTTTAGAAGAAACCCTCCTATACTACCACCTTTTACAATATCACCATGTTTCTCATAAAATAAGGCCGGTTCTTTTTTTTTTTTTTTTTTTTGAGCCCCGAAAAAATGGCTAAGCCATTTTTGGGGGGTTGACCAAATTCCCACCATGCACCCTCGCTTAGAACGGCAGGCAGCCATGCCTTGCCACCAGCTGCTCCTAACAGGCGATCATGGTGGAGCACTCCCACAAAGCACCTTTGCTGCTGACCTGAGACCTTCGTCACCCGCCGCTGTTGCTTTCTCTTCTGCCCATACTGCCACTGCGTTTAGATTTGTTGCTTCCATGTTTGGACCGCTGCCGCTGTTTGGAGCACATTTGGAGCAGCAGTGGTGGCGGCAGCTCCAAACGCAGCAGTACTCCAAAAGCGGTGGCAGCTCCAAATGCACTCCAAATGGCACTGGCACTCCAAACACGGCGGTGGCACTCCAAACTGTGGCAGTGCTCCAAACGTGGAAGCGGCAGCTCCAAACATGGCAGTGGCACGGGCAGAAGGGAAAGCAACAGCAGTAGGTGCTGAAGGTCTTGGGTCTGCAGCAAAGGTGCTTGGCAGGAATAGGGAGCTCTCTGTGCTCCACCATGATCGTCTGTTAGGAGTGGCTGGTGGTGAGGCATGGCTGCCCTCAGGGTGCTCCTAATGGCAAGTCCCCCCACCCTTCCCCCCGCATGTTTTAAAATAGGCTTAAATTTTGGGGGAGCGGCTTAATTTCATTTTATGCCTAGAAAACATGCTGTGTCTTCCTATGGGGGGGTGTATTGTTGGAGAAACACGGTAGTCAACAGTAATGACCTTCAAATTTCTAGGTTCTATCATACCTCAAGACTTAAAATGGGCACCTAACATCAAAAACATCATCAAAAAAGCACAACAAAGAATGTGATAACTCCAGCACACAGGGTTTTGCATAAAGTAGCCACACAAATCATTTTTTTGAAAAGTTTTATTCAATTTTCACATATTACAGAAGAAAAAAAAACATTTTTCAGCAAACAGCATGATTCCAGGTTTACATATTTCCTTTACAGACTTGACTTTCATTTCTTACTCATTTTTCATATTTAATAACTTATCTTAATCTTATTTTATATATTTGCTTTAATTTTAATTATCAAGCATTTTCATCTTATTTTATAAATTTTCCAATACATTGCTTAGTCTATTTCTTTAAATTTTTAGTGCATCATTCTATATCTTCATATTCATTGTATTTTATATTCTTTCCTGTCAGGTCTGCAATTTACTCATCTATACTAAATTCATCATTCCAGAAAATCCACACATTTACATCATGAAAAACAACAACAACAAAACAACACCCCTATTATTGCCAATTTCTAGATGCCACCACTGTGGTTAACATATATTTTATTTAATCCAGCCCTAAGATTCCCATAATTATACTATATTGTGTGTGTGTGTGTGTGTGTGTGTGTGTGTGTGTGTATATATATATATATATATATATGTTTTCTTAAGTTTTCGCGGGTACTTACATGTCTGGCATTCAGCTTTGTTCGGGTATTTTCCCACGTCATATTAGTGGTGCTTTTAAAGTTGTAGCAACGTTTCAGCAGAATCTCATCTGCCATCATCAGGCTTATTCACTCAAGTCCCGATAAAAGAGACCCTCGAAATCATCAAAAATAAATACCAACCAGCGAAACACCTCATGGAACTAACAGAACACTGCTTAACCAACACATATTTCATATACAAAGGACAAAGATACAAACAAATTGAAGGAACCCCTATGGGATCACCACTGTCACCTGTCATTGCAAACCTGTTCATGGAAGAATTTGAATCCAGAGCCCTGGCTAATGCCATACTCAAACCCAAACTATGGTTAAGATATATCGATGACACATTCGTGATTTGGCCCCATGGACAAGAAAACCTAAACAACTTCCTAACACACCTAAACAGCGCACACCCCAAAATCAAGTTCACCATTGAAACAGAAACAAACAAACAACTACCATTCCTAGATGTACTAATCTACAAGAAAAGAGATGGCACATTAGGACACACCATATACCAGAAGAAAACACACACCAACCACTACCTCAACGCCCAATCCCACCACCACCCAGCACAGTTAAACTCCGTGGCGAAAACACTAATTACTAGAACCAAACGCCTGGCAGACAAGACACACATTAAGACTGAACTATGCACCCTGACTAAAATATTGACAGCCAACGGCTTCCACAAAAGCAAAATCACCAACTTGATCCACAAAAACACACTGAGACATAATAGAGACCCAGAAGATGAACAGACCCATGGAACAGCTGTCCTGCCCTACATAAGAGGCACTACAGACAAAATTAGTAAGATTCTATACAGACACCACATCAAGACTGCCTTCAAAACAGACAGAAAAATAGCAGCCATCCTCAGGAACCCCAAAGACAAAATTGTCCTGGAAAACCAAGGCATATACGAAGTCCCCTGTGCATCATGCCCAGCCACATACATTGGACAGACCAATAGAAGAATAAGCACCCGCCTGGATGAACACAAAAATGCAGTCAAAAAGCTGGAACACACTTCCTCACTCATCCAACACATGGAAGCCACAGGTCATAACATCAACTTCAATGGCACCAAAACCCTAGCCACCATAGAAAATCCCAGCCACAGAATCATCAGAGAAGCCATAGAGATTGAAAAAAGACCAGAAAGCATGAACAGAAGAGATGATTCCACCAGGCTGTCAATAATTTGGAAGCCTGCACTCACAAACAAAAAAATCTCCACACCACAAGCCAGGCAAACACCTGGGCACAAACAGATCTCCCCTGATACCTCCAGCTCAAACACACCTCAACCAGGCACCCAGATGAAACCCAGCTTCCTAACGAATGATAGCCGTCCATTTACCCGAAGCCAAGCTACACTAAAGGCCTCCAATAAAGTAACACAATGTTGCCAGCCAATCAAGATACAAAAAGAGCCCCCCCCCAAAAAAAAAACAGACAGAAGATATTTGTAGCAGAACACAGCAAACTCCAAGACCAATAAACACAGACCAAGACTCTCAACCAATCAGGAGGAAGAAAAAACCATTCTGACACAGCAATAGGCTGCCCCAAATTTAAATCTGAAACCACTGTAAAAGTCTGACTCACAGACAAACACCATACAGAAACCTGATGATGGCAGATGAGATTCTGCTGAAACATTGCTACAACTTTAAAAGCACCACGTGGGAAAATACCCGAACAAAGCTGAATGCCAGACATGTAAGTACCCGCGAAAACTTAAGAAAAAGTTTTCGTGGGTACTTACATGTATGGCATTCAGCTTAGTTCAGGTATTTTCCCACATCATAGTAGTTGTGCTTTTAAAGGTGTAGCAACATTTCAGCAGAATCTCATCTGCCATCATCAGGCTTCTGTATAGTGTTCATCTGTGAGTCAAACATCAGTTTTAAAGTTTTATTTTCCACCTTGACACAGCCCAGCCTAGCTTTAATAAACATATTTAGTGTCAGGGTTATATATTTAATTATTTCAAATACAAGCTTCTTCTTCCAGCTTCTTCCATTAAGGTACAAAACAACTTCAACTGTCACATATTTTCTTTCTTAATTTCTTTGTCTGCTGCTTAAATCCACTTTCTTAACAATTTTTTTAAAAAAATAAGTCCAGGGTACCTTATGCCAAAATTCTCCTGGTTTCTATGATGTTCTCTTCATTCACAGCTTCTGCACTATCTTGTCCCTTCGGCTTACCTCTTCAGGTTGGCCATTTTACTGGCCACTGCTGCAGTTGTCTTTGGAGAGGAGTGGTTGTCAAGCCAAGAAGCGGAGATGTGGCTCCCCTCAACTCAGCTGGCTGTCTCCCCCTTCTTTGCCACCCCTATAAGGTGGTTTTGGCTGCAAATCACAAGGATCGGGACCCTCAGATGAAAGAGCATGGACTGAAACTGCTCACGATTGCGGATTTTGGTCTATCTTCAAGGCAAGCAAAACCGGAAGTCCAAAGTAGCCACACAAATCTTGATACTAGGTACTTTGGCTGTTGCTACAGTCTTGCAAGTCAAAATGTGCAAGCTTCTTCTTACAATGAGTTGTCAACTTTCCCACCTCCTGAAACAGTGAAGACCCAGTGAAGTCCCAATGAAGACTGCTTGAATTATCTTGTTTCATGGATAAATTCTCTTGGGTCTGAAGGCTATGGAAAGTATGTATTTGGGAAATGATACTGTATTGGCCCTTCAGTCCTATGAAAGATTGCTTTATTTTTAATTTATTCATGTAAAGTGAGCTCTTGGCAAAGACTTATCCTAATAAATAATAAATAATAATAAATAATGCATATTAATTAGGGAAATTTTGCAGTAGTATGCATTCCCCAGTTAAAGACTATTCTAGTGTTGAGTATCTACATTTAATCAGTAATATTATGATATAATTCAGAGTTCCATTGGACTGTAGCTTGTTCTAGCTTTACATTTCTTTCAAACTTTTTTATTACAGCCATTTGATTTGAGTCTTAGGAGACAGAATTAGAAACTGATTGGCCAAAACACTTACAGTAGGCTTATCTTCCACACTGGAATTTCTCCTGATATAAAAAAAAAAAAAAAAACCTTACTAAACTATTCTTAGCCTTAAATAGTTCTTTAAAACAGATTTACCAACAAAATATTTTGTATTAAATATTGTAAATGGTGTATATTCAAAATCTGAGACAGAAAACTTATTTGACTTTATTTTAGGGACAAAGAACACTATCTGATTTTGTATTGAATTTTAAATTTTAACCATTAATCATTTATTGAAAAGGAATCAACAGTACCAAAAGGAAGAAAAACCATGACTTTATTGAATTTATGAATTCTGCTTCTAATTTGCCCAGTAACCAAGCTTTTTTCAACTGATTACATAGTTAAAATGTGAACATTTCTAAAATTACAGTTTTATGTTAATAAATATAATGAAACAATGAAATATAATAAAGAGCTGTAAGAATATAAAATTTTGTATTTTACCAATGTAGGAACAAAAACATTTCTATTGTTGGTTTTTCTTTTTTTAACTTTCAGAATGGCCTTGGCAGAGAAAAAACCAGAACTGATCCAATCTCGGTTTACTTGAATCCAAATTGTTTTATACTGTTATTAGTCCACCATAAGAAAAAATCTGGCCACCATATGCCAATTTCCAGCAGAAGATACTATCACAGAAGTGTTGCAAATGATTAACTCTTTGTTAATCAGTGACTCAATTAAACAAGGTCACATAAGGAAAGGTTCCCATTGAAAGTATATTTTGGAAAATGTAAAAGAGAATCTGGCACTCTATACCTTTCCTCACTGCTCCTTGTTTGTTTTCTTTCTTCCTATTGACTGCAAAGATCCCACTAGCTACTGATAGTACTCAGTTTTCTGGTCCTATGGTTCCCAGCTGATTTGTCAAAATGATAGATCTCTATAAAGGGCTGTTTACTACCTATTTTTCATTCAGAGATGTTATCATCTTCTAAGATTAATTTAAAGGGAAAAAAGAAAAGACATCTTGTCTCTTTCTCATTTTCTTCTAGCCAATTTTTTTAACAATCATTTTTATATTTCTGAACTGAATTCTTGTATGTATGTATGTATGTATGTATTTATATATACATATACATATACGGATCTTTGGTTATTCGGGTTTTCTCCCGCGTAAGTTACGTAACTTACATACGTATATACGTATATGTATATACATATACATATACTTATACATATACATATGCATATGCATATACATATACATATACATATACATATACATATACATATACATATACATATACATATACATATACATATATATATACATATATATATATATATTCTTAAATTTTCGTGGGTACTTACTTGTATGGCATTCAGCTTAGTTCGGGTATTTTCCCATGTCATAGTAGTTGTGCTTTTAAAGTTGTAGCAACGTTTCAGCAGAATCTCATCTGCCACCATCAGGCTTCTGTATAGTGTTCATCTGTGAGTTAGACTTTTACGGTGGTTTCAGATTTAAATTTGGGGCAGCCTATTGCTGTGCCAGAATGGTTTTTTCTTCATCCTGATTGGTTGGGAGTCTTGGTCTGTGTTTATTGATTTTGGAGTTTGCTGTGTTCTGCTTGATTGGTGTTTCTAATATCTTCTGTCTGTTTTTTTGGCTCTTTTTGTATCTTGATTGGCTGGCAATGTTGTGTTCCTTTATGGAAGGCCTTTAGTGCAGCTTGGCTCTGGGTAAATGGATGGCTATCATTAGTTAGGAAGCTAGGTTTCATCTGGGTGCCTGATTGGGGTGTGTTTGAGCTGGAGGTGTCAGGGGGGATCTGTTTGTGCCCAGGTGTTTGCCTGGCTTGTGGTGTGGAGATTTTTTTGTTTGTGAGTGCAGGCTTCCAAATAATTGACAGTCTGGTGGAATCATCTCTTCTGTTCATGCTTTCTGGTCTTTTTTTCAATCTCTATGGCTTCTCTGATGATTCTGTGGCTGGGGTTTTGGTGCCATTAAAGTTGATGCTATGACCTGTGGCTTCCATGTGTTGGACTAGCGAAGAAGTGTATTCGAGCTTTTTGACTGCATTTTTGTGTTCATCCAGGCGGGTACTTATTCTTCTATTGGTCTGTCCAATGTATGTGGCTGGGCATGATGCACAGGGAACTTCGTATATGCCTTGGTTTTACAGGTCAATTTTATCTTTGGGGTTTCTAAGGATGGCTGCTATTTTTCTGTCTGTTTTGAAGGCAGTCTTGATGTGATGTCTGTGTAGCATCTTACTAATTTTGTCTGTAGTACCTCTTATGTAGGGCAGGACAGCTGTTCCATAGGTCTGTTCATCTTCTGGGTCTCTATTATGTCTCAGTGTGTTTTGGTGGATCAAGTTGGTGATTTTGCTTTTGTGGAAGCCGTTGGCTGTCAGTACTTTAGTCAGGGTGCATAGTTCAGTCTTGATGTGCGTCTTTTCTGCCAGGCGTTTGGTTCTAGTAATTAGTGTTTTAGCCACGGAGTTTATCTGTGCTGGTGGTAGTGGGATTGGGCGTTGAGGTAGCGGTTAGTGTGTGTTTTCTTCTGGTATATGGTGTGTCCTAGTGTGCCATCTGTTTTTTTGTAGATTAGTACATCTAGGAATGGTAGTTGTTTGTTTTGTTTCTGTTTCCATGGTGAACTTGATTTTTTGGTGTGGGCTGTTTAGGTGTGTTAAGAAATTGTTTAGGTTATCTTTTCCATGGGGCCAAATCACAAATGTGTCATCAATGTATCTTAACCATAGTTTGGGTTTGTGGATGGCATTGGCCAGGGCTCTGGATTCGAATTCTTCCATGAACAGGTTTGCAATGACAGGTGACAGTGGTGATCCCATGGGGGCTCCTTCAATTTGTTTGTATCTTTGTCCTTTGTATATGAAATATGTGTTGGTTAAGCAGTGTTCTGTTAGTTCCATGAGGTGTTTAGCTGGTTGGTATTTATTTTTGATGATTTCAAGGGTCTCTTTTATCGGGACTTGAGTGAATAGTGAAACCACGTTGAAACTTACAAGCAGATCTTCTTGCTCCACATGTAGATCTTTGATCATTTCCAAGAAGTGGTATGAGTTTTGTACATGTGAAGCTTCTGTTTCAGCATGGAGCTGTAGCTGTTTTGCTAAGTGTTTAGCTAGGTTTTGTAGTGGTGTTCCTCTGGAGCTGACTATGGGTCTGAGAGGTATGCCTTCTTTGTGTATTTTTGGGAGGCCATATAGTTTGGGGCATCTGGAAGATTTTTCTGGATGATCGTCTGTTGGATCTCTTTGCTCATGTGGCTGGTTATAATTTTCTTCTTGGTTAATTTTTCCAGATATGTGGTTGGGTCTGTGTTTATGGGTTTGTATGTGGGGTCTTGGAGTAGGTCTGTTAATTTTGTTTCATAGTCTTTTCTGTCCATTACTACTGTGGCATTCCCTTTGTCTGCTGGGAGGATGATTATGCTGTTATCTCTTTTCAGGGTTTGTAGCGCTTTAATTTCTTCTTTCTGCAAGTTGTTTTTAGGTGGTTTGCTTGTGCATAGGATGTTGGTAACTTGGTGTCTTATTTTATCAGCTTCATCTGTATTTAATTTGGTTAGGCTGGATTCTACTGCACACATGATGGATTCTGTGGGGATTTTTTTTGGTGCTATAGCATAATTGAATCCTTTGGTTAGGACTTCTGTTTCTGTTTTGGTGAGTTCTCTGTTGGAAACATTGTACACTAATTGTTTCAGGTGTTGTTGTCAGTTGTTGGGGGTTTTCTTGTCATGTTCTAATTTCTTTAATTTTTTTCAAGAGTTTTTCCTGTTTGTAAGTGGTTTCAGATTCAGCTCTCCAAGTTGTAAGTTGCTTTATCTTGTCCCAAAGTAGAGGGTGGATTTTGCTGCTCAATTCCAGGTGTAGTGCTAGCAAATCTTTGTTTAACTGATCTAATTGGAATCTCTTACTGTGGAGCTCGTTCCTTAGTAGTCATTTCAGTTCTTTTCAGGATATGTTTAGTGGCTGCTGTGCTTTGATGAAATGTAAATTTGAAGCAGGTTGGTGTAGTATTGTTGTCTCTGCAGCTGCGTAGGAATTGGAGGTCACATAGTATTCCTGCTTTTTTAATTTCCAGTTTCTTGTAGGTTTTGATCTGGCTGTTTATTTCCTCCCCGAAGAGATTTGATATTTGTTTTCTTAAGTTTTCGCGGGTATGGCATTCAGCTTAGTTCAGGTATTTTCCCACGTCATAGTAGTTGTGCTTTTAAAGTTGTAGCAACGTTTCAGCAGAATCTCATCTGCCATCATCAGGCTTCTGTATAGTGTTTGTCTGTGAGTCAGACTTTTACAGTGGTTTCAGATTTAAATTTGGGGCAGCCTATTGCTGTGCCAGAATGGTTTTTTCTTCATCCTGATTGGTTGGGAGTCTTGGTCTGTGTTTATTGGACAGAAGATATTAGAAACACCAATCAAGCAGAACACAGCAAACTCCAAGACCAACACATATTTCATATACAAAGGACAAAGATACAAACAAATTGAAGGAGCCCCCATGGGATCACCACTGTCACCCATCATTGCAAACCTGTTCATGGAAGAATTTGAATCCAGAGCCCTGGCATATATATATATATATATATGTGTGTGTGTGTGTGTATTTATGTATATATATATATATATATATATATATATATATATATATATATATATATATATATATATATATAGGCAAAATGGGTTACTTGCCAAATTGTTTTTCTGCTCTCGAGTAATAAATTTATTCAAGGATCTAATTCTAGGTAAGCCTACTAGGAATAGCAAAGTGATCATGGCACCAATGGAGATGTCTGAATATGGTTGGTAATCTATTCCCCCACTTCAGTTCCTCCATTCAGGACTTATGCACACTGTCCAATTAATGTATTTTCCTCCCATCTTTGAAATGGCAGGAAAGTATGTGATTTTAAAATCCCTCATTTTTATGGTATTTTAACAACAGGCAGTGTTGCTACTATCATTAATTCTCCCTTCCTAGTGTCTAAAACTAACAACAGAAATCAAGCCCATGAGGAGTCATATTGTTCATCCAAGTAGAGTGGGAAGTAGCAAAAGCCAATTTTGTCAACTATTATAATACTTTAAACTTTTTAATTTAACTATAGTAACATATTTGTCACAATCATTGGCAATATTTAGTTCTTCATATTATTCTATCACAAATAACCTCACGACAGCAAGCATGACAGCAAGCACAAAACAGCACACTGTTCACATGGTCATTCAGTGAATCCCACTGTGCATTATCATTATGCAAATCCATATCCCACTGACTTTGCTTATCAGAGGTAAGCCAAGAAAGTTTCGAATAGTGATCTGTTCTGACCCAGCCTTCTCAAGTAGTGATAAGACGTTTACTAATGAGTAAAACAACTCCTTTTTATAACAGGTTAGTAATTGTATTTTATTGTCAGGGATAAACAAAAAATAAAATGTAATTAGTCCCAACAAACCTGGGTTTACCCAAGAAATCCAAATTGCTTGCTGTATACTAGAACCAAATGATTGTCTACGATAACCAGTCACTCCCAAACCCTTCCAAATTATTTACCAGCCAGGGAGGTGCTGGCTATCATCTGCACCTGCCTCTCCCTGAGAGCCAGCTTACTGCTCTCCTCTCTTTTCCTCTCTGCCCATATGCGTATCTGGGATGGGGCCCATCTGTTTCTCCACCCTCACTCAGCTCAGTGTCTCTCTACCTAAGGGAAGACAGAAGTCCTGCTTCTGATGCTGTTTCTTCTCCAAAGGCTTTGAACTGGCCCAGGTTCTTCCTCCACTTCCTCCTTATCTGACTCTGCAACTATCTCTGCTGGTAGCTGACAGGCCACAACATGATCATATAACCACAAGCAGTAATAGGATCAACTAATTTAACAACCGGTTTGTCCTAAAGTCTGGGTGAACTTGGCTCAGGGAAATCATGTGACTGAGTGGGCATGGCCAACTTGATGTCACTCATGGCAAGGTGGGGCGGTGCAGCAGTGAATCAGCAGTGGCCTCAGCCTTATATTTATCTTTGTACAGTAACAGCAACGGTGATTCTCCGATGCCTCATCTCTTGCTGGGTCTTACTACCTGACAATCAGGGTGTTTAAAAAGGTTTTTTTCAGCAGTGTGAGATTCTGATTCACAGGAAACGCATGACACGACATGGATCTTCAAGAGCGAGGTGCTTTTTTCAATTCTGCAGAAGCGGGTTCACATCCAAGGCAGCAGGATGGAACCTTGAACATAGTTTATTCAACATACTTATACCCCATTTCCCGCTCCACTATACAAGGGCTTGGCTTACAAAACGTTATCAGACTTCTATCCTTATGGGAACACCCATTGCTTATCAGTACTTTCCAGGCTACTAACTGACAGTTGATGGTTTGGCTATTTCCTCTGGAAAAGTACTGATGCTGCTTTTGAAACATACATGTGTACAAAATGGATTCATATTGCTCTACTTCTTACAATCCCCCCTTTTTTTGGATCATAACTGTTTCAAAAGCAATTAAGTCTTTATCAATTCTTTTTGAAATGGCAATTTCATTCTCTTTACTATACAACAATTTTTCTGTTTCTTCTGGCTTCTTAAATTTTATCTTTCCACAAGCAGATATCATTATTTGCATCAAATTAGGCAAGCATTGGATACAACAACATAAAGCAATCAAGATTACTATAATTGTTATAACCGTTGTTAAAATAGATTTCCACCAACTACCATCTGGCAGCCAAGACCATAATGCATCCCATAATGAACCTACCATTCCAGATTCATCCCATTGTTTCTGATATTCTTTTGCTCTTTCTTCCATACCTTTTACAGTGCTAGTGATATTTGGTTCATAATTATGTATATAAGTACAACAGTGTGAATGAATTAAGGCACACACTCCCCCTTTAGCTTTCCCAGGCAAACGCATACATAACCAACAATTAGTAACATTCAAATTCTTAGCCGTTGCTCTTATATCTTGGATGTAGCAATTATCCGTCCAGAGATCTTCTCCAAGATCCCCTGCTCTCTGAACATGTCGAGATTGTCCGGTTTCTGCTTCTTCAACCTGTTGTAAGACAAAAACACTCACAAGTGCAGTTGAAATACACAAAAACATATACATGATTTTATCTTTTAAAAGTCAGTTTCAAAGGTTGTCCTTCCACTGGGTGACTTCTCCAAGGCTTCAAAGGTTCTGGAGCCGCTTTCACACGACTGTAGTGAGTCCATCCACTTTCCTTCGTCCGGACAGCAGAATCAGTAGTCAGAAGCACTTGGTATGGTCCTTCCCAGCTGGGTTGCAATTTCTCAGTCCTCCAAGTCTTCACAAGCACCCAATCACCAACTTCATAGGAATGTTGACTTCCTACTAGCGGTGGTCGCTGTGCTAAAAGTCCCTGTTTGTGAAGAGACAATAAAGACCTGGACAGTGTCTGCAAATATTTTCTCACAAACATATCTCTGAATTCTGGTATGGGTCCCCCAAGGGTTGTAAGATATGGTCGGCCCATTAACATTTCAAAGGGTGAAACTCCCACATCCTTCCTGGGACAAGTTCTAATTCTTAATAAGGCCAGAGGCAAATTCTTAGTCCAAGGCAATCCATTTTCTAAATGCAGTTTTGTCAAATGTTTCTTGATTTCAGAGTTCCCTCTTTCCACTTTTCCAGAAGATTGAGGATGCCAAGGAGTGTGCAGATCCCACTTCACCCCGATCGCCCTCATTATTTCTTGAAGAATTTTCTGTGTAAAATGTATGTAAAATCAATTACTTCAAACATGCCATATCTAGGTATGATTTGTTCTAACAAAATTTTTGTCACCATAGGAGCTGTAGCTTGTCTTGTAGGAAAGGCTTCCATCCATCCTGTCAAATGATCTTTAACTACTAACAGATATTTCCATCCACCACTAGGTGGCAATTCAGTGTAGTCAATTTGTATCTTCTGGAACGGCCAGGCTGCTAATGGTCGTCCTCCTCTATCTGTCTTTTTGGATGCACTTTTATTTACTTTCAAACATATCAAACATTTCCAACAAATGGAGTGTGCTATAGTCCACATATCTAAACTCCAATAATGCAGTTTTATAGCTTGTACCAATGCTTCAGTCCCCCAATGGCTTCCCTTATGCAAATCTGCATCACATTCCTCATTTGGGGTCCCGATAAAACTGGTATTCCCTGAGATGTAAACCATCCTTTTTCAGTTTCTTTGCATCCCGCTTTCTCTAATTTCTTTTTATCATTCTCATCTGGTTTCCATTCCTCATGTGGCTCTTCTTCCAGCAAAGGAATAGACACCATTTGCAGTATCAATTCCCCTGCTGCCTCCTTTGCCCACTTATCTGCCCACCTGTTCCCAACAACTTCTGGACTATCCCCCCCTTTTTTTTTTTTAAAGAAAATTTTATTAATTTTCTACAAACAAACAAGACAAACAAAACATTAAAACATTCAACTCTCGTATGTACATCCAGTGTGTCAGTTGGTTCATCATTTTTGTGCATTCATTCTGTAGTCCCAGTTACAATTATGTTACATAACAACTCATATTATCAATCCAAACTTATATATCCTATAATCACTAAATAAAAAATAAAAAAAAAATTTTGACTATACTTTTAATCATTCATGCTTTATGAGCTAACAATACTTTAAGCAGATTATTCAACAAATCATATAATCATACCAAATCAATCCTAAAAAAACCCTTTATAAATATAATATCAAGTAACAAAATAATAGCAAAATAGCAAGATAAAGATATTTCTTACTATCTAAAATATTCTATTATCGTATTTTATCATCTAGCCATTTATAAAAAAGATCCCAAATTTCATAAAATTGTTTATCCTCTTGCTCTCTAATTTCAAATGTCAATCTGCTCATCTCAGCACATTCCAATATTTTCTTAATAATTTCTTCCTGTAATGGTATTTTCTCATTCTTCCAATTTTTAGCAAATACAATCCTGGCTGCTGTTACTACATTTACAATCAGGTATTTCAAATCTTTACGATATATATCAGGTAAAATTCCCAATAAGAAGATCTCTGGTTTCAAGTCTATATGTTTCTGTCATTTTTTCCAGCCACATGCGAATTATAGTCCAATATTTTCTAGCATCCTCACAAGTCCACCACATATGGTAATACGAGCAGGGTATCTCATGACATTTCCAGCATTTTTCAGATTTGTTCTTAAACATTCTTGCTATTCTTGTCGGAGGAAAGTGCCACCTGTAAAACATCTCATACAAGTTTTCTTTATATGCTGTTGACATTGTCATTTTATAATTTTGAGACCACAATTTCTGCCATTTCTCTAAATCAATCCCATATCCAAAATTCTTCCCCCAAACAATCATAGTTTCTTTGACTTATTCTTCCTCTAATTTCATTCCCAGTAAATAACCATATAATTTTTTAATCACCTTCTCATCAGTACCCATCAAGATCTTATCTAAATCAGTTTGCTTATCATAAAATCCCTCCGTTTTGGAATCTTCATCATACCTTGAATGTATTTGTGCATATGAAAACCAATTCATCCTTATACCTTGTTCCTCTAAGTTTTGGATCGTTTTAAGTTCACCCTTTTCATCCAAAAGTTCCCCATATCTAACTGTTTGTTCCTTCTTATAAATTATAGGATAGGAAAATGCTTCAATGGTCGATAACCAAACTGGAATTTTCAAATAACATTGTCTTTTTATCTTCTCCCAGTTTAACCACAAAGACTCCCGTATATAATGTCTTCTAAAATAACCCTGTGTTTTAGTTCCCTTATACCATAAAAAAGCATGCCAGCCCAACAGCAAGTCATGCCCTTCTAATGTCAACAATCTATGTTTCCTTAATGTTATCCATTCTTTGACCCACATCAAACTTGCAGCTTGAGAGTACAATTCCCAATTAGGCAGGCCAAAACCTCCTCTAATTCTAGCATCTTGCAAAAGCTTTAGCTTTATTCTCGCTTTTTTCCCTTGCCATATAAACTTCAACATAATTTTATTTAAATCTTCAAAATAGTCTTTTCCAAGCCTAATTGGTATTGTTTGAAACAAAAATAAAATTCTAGGTAAAATATTCATCTTAATTGTTGAAATTCTCCCTATTAATGACAATTGCAAGTTTTCCCACTTCTTCAAATCTGTAGTTATCTGTTGTTTAAGTTTAATATAATTATTCTCCTTTAATGTGCTACATCTTGTTGTCAAATATATCCCCAGATACTTAACCTTATTTGTAACTTGAATTTTCAAAAGATCTGCCAATTCTTCTCTCTGTCTCAATAGCATATTCTTTGTCAAAATCTTTGTTTTATCTTTATTTATTTTCAAACCAGCCACCTCTCCATATGTCTCTATCCTTTCCAATAACTTTGGAGCTGTTTCTAGCGGATCTTCCAAAATAAAAGCTAAATCATCAGCAAAAGCTTGTAGTTTAAATTCTTCCTTCTTAATTTTCATTCCTTTTATGCTTTTATCATCCCTAATATTTCTATTCAACACTTCCAAGGTCAACACAAATAGCAAAGGAGATAGGAGGCATCCTTGTCTTGTGCCTTATATTAATAAAATCTATAAGTTCCCCCTCCATCATTACCCTTCCTGTCTGTTTATTATATATGGCTTCTATTGCTTGAATAAATTTTTTAGCAAAACCCATCTGCTCCAATAATAATAACATAAATCTCCAGTTCACGTTGTCAAATGCTTTTTGAGCATCTAGGAATATCAAAGCCATTTGTTTTTCAGGATGAGCCTCATAGTATTCCAAAGTGTCCAAGATTACTCGCATATTGTCTCTAATTTGTCTCTTTGGCAGAAATCCATTTTGATCTGGGTGAATAAAATTATTTAAATATTTTTTAAGTCTTTCTGCTAAAATTGAAGCAAAGATTTTATAGTCTGCATTCAATAAAGAAATAGGTCTATAATTCTTAATTTGCAGTGGGTCAGTCTCTTCCTTCGGTATAAGTGTAATATAAGCCTCTGACCATGTTTTGGGTATCATCTTTTTTAACATAACTTCATTCATAACTTCTAACAATGAGGTGCTCAAAGATTCTTGAAATATTTTATAGAATTCTGCTGGAAGCCCATCTGGACCCGGTGCTTTCCCATTATTTTGTCTCTCAAATGCTTCATTTAATTCCATCATTGTTATATTGCTTTCTAGCATTTCTTCAGTCTTTTTAGGTATCTTCGGTAAATTAGCTTCCTGTAAATACTGTTTGACTTTTTCCTCATCAATATTCTCTTGTTTATATAGTTGCCCATAAAAATCTCGAATAATTTCTTTTTTCTCCTTATTCCCATAACAAACTTGGCCTTGTTCATCTATTAACTTCAATATTTTTCTTGATTCCTTCTCTTTTCTCAATTTATATGCTAGCCATCTACCTGGTTTATTTGCATCTTCAAAATAATTCTGTTTAGAGTTTCTAATTTTCTGTGCCAGTTCTTCTTTCTCTATTAATTCCATTTTATGTTTAATTACATCCAGCTTCAATTTAATATCCTTTTTCTGTGGCATTTTCTGTAATTCTTTTTCAAGAATTTTATACTCATCTTCCAAGGCCTTAGAAGCTTGCCTTTTCCTAATATTCTTTTTTCTTGTATAATCTATTATCAAACCTCTAGCGTATGCCTTCATTGTATCCCACACATTCTGCGTTGAAGTATCTTCTTTTTTATTTTCTCTGAAGAAAAAAGCCAATTCCTTCTCCATCCATTGTATAAAATCTTTCTCCTTTAAAATAGTATTATTTAATGTCCATCTCGATCTTTTTTTTTGTCCCTTCCATTTAATTGTCATTGGGCTATGATCTGCCCAAGTACTTGTTTCAATATTTGTTTCTTGAATATTGGATATTAATTCTGTTGAGATCCAAATCATATCTAATCTGGACCATGATAAATGTCTATTTCAATAGAAAGTATATTGTTTAACTTTAACATTTCTTTCTCTCCAAATATCTTTTAAAGTTAATTCATCTGTCATTTTAAAAAAAGACCTTGGGAGAGCCTTTCTATTTTGCTTTGTTGTTGTTGCTATATAGTCCAATTTATTGTCCACAATTCCATTAAAATCTCCCATCATAATTATATTAACATAGTCCAACCTAATTATTTTCATGTGTAACTTTTATAAAACTCTTCTTGTTTATCATTCGGAGCATAAATTGCAATCAAGAGTATTTTTATATTATTGTCCATTATTTCTACCATTAATACTCTTCCATCTTCATCCGTGTAAATCAATTTTGCTGGGATAGCCTCTTTAATGTATAGAACCACTCCTCTTTTCTTACATTGAGTCAAAGAAGTAAATATTTTCCCCAATTTTGGCTGTACTAACAATTGTTCATGTTGTTTTTTAATATGAACTTCTTGTAGACAAATTATATCAAATTTTAATTTCTCTAATTTATGAAAAGTTTTCCTTCTTTTAACAGCTGAATTAAGTCCATTTATATTCATTGTAATCAGTTTTTTTCTTCCATGATTATGCTTTATATTTAGGTCTAACCGCTCTTGTGGATCTCACTTCACGCTGTTCTTTGCTATCCATCTGTCCCCCTACTGCTCCTTTCTCTTTTTCAGTCTTCAGTTGTTCCTCTTGAAACTCAATTAATGAGACCTCTTTCTCTGCCTCCTCTCTTCTTCCTCCAAAAAATTCTGCATGGAAAAGTTCCGCTTTCTCAATTGAATCAATTCTATATCTCTGCTCTTGTCACCTAAACATTAGTCCTTCTGGAATCAGCCATCTATAATTCACTTCATTTTCCAATAGCATTTTGGTCAGAAATAGATATTCTCTTCTCATCTCTCTCACTCTTCTGGGTATTTGTTTTAAAACCACAATCTCTTTCCCTTTATATTTCAATGTTTTCTCTCTTACTACTTGTAATATATGTGTTTTAATGGATTTTTTGGTAAATCTAATATGGACTTCCTTGGGTAATTTATTTCTCATTGCATACCTTGTATAGACTCGATATATCTCATCTATTCCATCCATCATCTTTTCCTCCGTAATTTCCAAAGCATCTGCCAAAATTTCTATCATTACCGCTGCCAAATTTTCTCCTTTTTCCTCTTCTATATTTTGAAATCTGAGGTAAAATTCTGACCTTTCCATCTCCCACCTCAACATCCCACTTTTTCTTGTTCAACCACTGTTAATCTACTGTCAATATTTCCAATCTTCTTCTCTCTTTGTTTTCCTTCTTCCTCAATTTTTTGGAATCTCTCCTCATACTTGACCATCATTTGTTTAATGTTTTCCACTTTTTCATCAGTCTTCTCTATTCTTTGTTCAATATTTTCTGTTCTTTGTTCAATATTTTCTGTTCTTTGTTCAATATTTCCTGTTCTTTGTTCAATGATGTCTGATTTTGTCTTGAGATCTTGGATTCCTTGCATAATCATCTGTAAAGTTACTCTTTCTTGTTCCTTATCTTGCTTCAACATTGTCTGAATTAAACGTTGTCCTCCAGCTGGTGGGGAAGCAGAGGTAGAAGTAGAAATGCCAGATGGTATTGGTTTCCTGCTCATTTCAATGCTTCCAAAGCTTCAAATTCTTCTTGACTTTCAATCCAACTGGTAGAGCAGCCAATTATAATCCAAAATAGAAAACTCCAATAGTAAAAGGCACGAAACCAAAAAAAAAACAGGAAAAAAGGAAGAAGAAAGATCTTCAGGTTCTTCTAGACCCGAATCCAATTACGAAGTAGTCCGCCATAAAAAAGAAAAAATAGAAAGGAGAAAAACAAACAAATCCAAAAATAATAATATTGATTAAGAGCAAAAAAAAGAAAAGAAAAAAAAAAGCAAAAAGAGAAAAAACAAAAAGTTCCTTCAGGTTCTTCACACCTTAATCCAGTTGAAAAGTCTCAATAATCAAAAAAGAAAAACAAAGTGGTCCAAAAACATAGATAGGAAAAGCAAAAAAGTCCCAATAAAAAAGAAAAGAAAAATAAAGAAAAAACTCTGAGGCTTTCCCTTTAAAATAAAAGGCAGAAATAAAAATATTACTAGAATTGAAATTTAGAAAAAGGCTGGCGAATAGGGTATGTATATATATATATATATAAAGGCACACTGCGCTTTATTTATTTATCCAAGGCTCTTGTTATGACTCTCTTCTCCAGCAGCTTCAAAGCGAAACCTCAAGTGTTGAATTATTGATAACAGTCCAGGAAAGCACCTGCAATAATATTTTGCTGTGCTCTCCCTCTATCTTATCACGTTAAAATGTCCTTGAGAAGAGGTCTTTTTGCAATTCTCTCCAATTCAAATAAAATACTTTCAAGCCTCTAGTTGGCAGTGTTGCAAAGTTTCTTAATGCTCTTCCTCCCCCCCAGCCAGAAAAAAGGAATAATATATACAGAGACAAAAAAAAAAAATAGCCAAAGGGAGCCTCTATCCTAAAGAAAGTTAAAAAATCAGAGGGAGCATAAAAATATATATAAGAGAAAATTCAATCTGGTTACCTACAAAGTCATACTAAAGTCCCCCCAAAAAAATATAGAGAAAAGAAAAAAAACCCCAAGCCTCAATTTGACACCACTTTAAAAACGCCGCTCAGACAGTTTCAGTCAAAAAAAAAGTCTCACAGATTTCTTCTTTGATCAGGATGTCCTTTCCAACCTCAGCGAATTTACAACACAAAAGAGTTTTTCTCACCCAGCCGACACACTTTCACTCCAACCACTTTCTTTCCGGAGCTGTCCTGACTTCAGCAGCTATGAGGCTGCCTCTCCGCCGCCAGCAAAAGGGCTTCTTCCGGATCAAACCAGAGATTTTATGATATCTCTGGGATCCTGGAACAGTACCCTTCTCAATCCCCGTCTCCACGGGACGGTTTAGGTCCGTTGGGACCAACCGGGGCGAAAATATCGGCTGCGATCTCAGAGCCCCGAGATCGCAGCTGTATCGCCAAAACGAAGCTCCGCTTTCTCCGGACTATCCCCTTTTTGATGGTCACTCACATGTACTATAGCTAGTCGGTGTGGCAATTGTAGACTAGCGAGTACTTCTTCAACCAATTGCAACTGCTCAATTCGTTTCCCATCTGATTTAATGAACCCCCTCTCTTGCCAAATCTTCCCAAATGTATGAACCACTCCCCAAGTGTATTTGGAATCTCTCCATATGGTCACATCTATTCCCTCTGCCAATTCTAAAGCCCTTTTTAATGCAAACAGTTCGCATTTTTGTGCTGACCAATTTGTTGACAAAGGTCCCTTCTCGATGACTTTTCCTTCTCCAGTTATTATGGCATATCCTGACCTTCTTACACCATTCTCTACTCTACTAGATCCATCAACAAACCATCGTTCGCCTTCTTCTAAAGGAGTTTCTTCCAAGTCCTCTCTGACTTTTGTCATTAGGTCTACTTGTAATAAGCAATCATGATCGTCTCCTTCCCACTCCTTCCTTGACCCTTCCAAAAACTCAGCTGGATTCAAATTCTTGTCTGTTCCTATAACTATATTTGGACTAGTCCTCAAAATAGTTTCATATTTCAAAATCCTTCCCTCTGTCATCCAGGTGGATGCCAACTGACTCAAGACTGATGTCACTTGATGTGGGGAATGCACTACAAGTGCTCCCCCAAAAGTCAATTTTCTGCTTTCAACAAGCAACACTGCTGTGGCTGCAACTGCTTGTACACAAACAGGCCATCCCTTCACAGCTGGTTCTAACATCTTACTCAAAAAGGCAATGGGCTGATAATGCCCCCCCCCCTTTTCTGAGCAAGCACCCCTACTGCAACTCCTGATCTTGCAGAAACATACAAATGAAAAGGAAGCTTCAAGTTAGGCAAAGCCAATACCGGAGCAGTGGCCAACGCCCTCTTGATTTCTTCCCATTTCTGTTTGTCCTCTTCTGACCAACTAATTTGCTCTTCTTTGCCTCTCAGTTTCTGATTCAAAAACTGAGCCAACACCGCACATTGATCTATCCATGCTCTACAATATCCCACTAATCCTAAAGCTTTTCTCACTTCAGTTCTATTCCTAGGAGGAGCTAAACTCATTATTCCTTTTACTCGTTCTGGATCCAATGACCTCATTCCCTGTTGGATATAAAGTCCCAAATATTTCACTTTCTTCTCTACAAACTGAATCTTTTCTCTTGACACCGTCAATCCTTGTTCCTTCAACCCATTCAGCAAAGCCACTGAACTTTCTCTAACCTTTACTTCCTTCTCTCTTGTTAGTAACAAATCATCCACATTCTGAATCAAACTCACCCCTGGTTCTTTTGGAAATGTCTGTAACTTTTCTTCCAGAGCTTGTCCAAACAACAGGGGACTTTCTGTGTAGCCTTGAGGTAGCACAGTCCATCTCAGCTGTTGCTTTCTTCCTGTCTCTGGATCATCCCATTCAAAGGCAAACAAGTCTCTACTTCCTTCTTCTAACGGACATGCCCAAAAGGCGTCCTTTAGATCTATCACTGTAAACCATTTATCTTTGGGCGGAATATGCCCCAAGATAGTGTATGGATCAGGAACCACAGGAAAACATGGCACAATTACGATCCACACCTCCTCTACCAAGACCAGTTCCTCTACCTCTGAAAGGTCTTCCTCTGGGCACAAATCCTCTACCCCTTCCTCTAAAACCTTCTCCCATGGATTTTTTCACTTCATTTTTAGCTGCTGTTTGTACTGCTGCTAACATCATTTGGGACTTCTGTCTTGTCTTTACCACTTCTCTATTCACGAATGTCTGTTGGGCATTCCTAATTAAAGCTGTAATTCCTTGTCTTCCCCAATTTTCTATTTTCTGAATTTTCTTCTGAATATCCAGCCAAGCCCCAGCCACAAACTGCATTTTCAGCATAGATTCAAATGCAGGTGAGTTTGGGTTAACGCCTGAATATTTCTCCAAACTTTGTCTCAACTGGGCACAATAGTCCCCAGGAGATTCATCTTTCCCTTGTGAAATTTCAAAAGCTCTTGTCAAATTGCGTCCTTGTGGGACAGCAATTTTGATTCCCTCAATTATCATTGTTTTCAAATCTTTCATGTCCTGTCTGTGATTTGCATTTTGGATATTCCAATTGGGAGGTGCCAAGGGAAACTTGACATCTCCAGCAACTGCTTGTGCATTTCCCAATTGCAATACTTGCCAATATTCTATTGCTCCCTGTCTGATCAAATCTCTTTCTTCCCTACTAAATAAATGACCAAGTATGTACATCATTTCTTCATAAGTATAATCATTCGGCCCCAAGAACAATTCCAATTCTTTTGACACTTTCTGTGGATCCTCATGAAGTCGGGGAAGTGACTGTTTAAGTTCTCTCAGTTCCCCTGGCCTCATGGGCTGAATAGCATACATAGCCACAGGTTGACCCAAAGCATTTAGACCATTTGGTACTTCTCGCAAAGGGTAAGCCTGTACCGGCTGTGCCGGTGGAAAAGGGAGATTTTGCACGTTCCTTGCCAGATCCCTCAATTCTCTCCGCAAAGGCACAGGTGGCACAGGTGGAGGGGAGGGAGGAATTGGGATGTTTGCTACAGCAGCAATTGCCTGCTGGGGATCATACCAAGGTGGTGGATGATAGAATTCATCGTCTGACTCTGGGTCTTTGGTTTTGGACACAAATTGATCAGCCAGTGGCAGACTGGGTCCTTCAAAATTTACATGGTACCACACCTCAATATATGGGATTTCAGCATTCTGTTTATGTGCCAATATGTAATCTTTCAATTGATTCATCCAATATGTACTGGTCTCTCCCTCTGGAGACCAATGGTAGGGAAATTTAGGGTCAATTAGGGAATATTTTGGCCACCTATATTTGCACAAATAAATCATGTGCTTTTTTTCAAAATTCCGGTTATAATCTTTTAGATTTGGGGAGAACCATTGTTGTAACAGTTGTCCCAATGGCGAATCCACCGGAATAGGTTTTCTACCTTCTTCATCTGTCTTTCCTATGTCAACCTCTAAATCTTCCCTCAACTTCTTACTTTGCCCTTTCCCCATTTTTGTCTTCCCTGACCTATCCTCCAGCAAGCGCTGGACTCTCAGTTTCGTTGAGAATTTAAGGATCCCTCACTCTCGTTCTTTTCGAAATATTTTTAAAGAGGAACAATATTACCTGATCACTCCGGGACCTCTCTCAGGTTTGCGGATGTGTGGGTGTCCCCAACTCAGGTTTCTCCATGATCCCAGACCACTCTAGCTGTTCCTGGTACCGGCTCTTTCTTTCTCACCTGATGAAGTCCGTTCGTGTGTCTCTCTGGGTTTTCTGGTTCAAGGAGCCCTCTGGAACCTCTCGAGAATCGGGGAGGGTTTGTCTCACAAAAGGAGATAGAGTGGCCACTATTCACCAGTCCCTGAGACCCCGAGGGTTGCCATGAAGGCTCCTGGCTGGCTCGCCAATTGTGAGATTCTGATTCACAGGAAACACATGACACGACACGGATCTTCAAGAGCGAGGTGCTTTATTCGATTCTGCAGAAGTGGGTTCATTTCCAAGGCAGCAGGATGGAACCTTGAACATAGTTTATTCAACATACTTATACCCCATTTCCCGCCCCACTATACAAGGGCTTGGCTTACAAAACGTTATCAGACTTCATCCTTATGGGAACACCCATTGCTTATCAGTACTTTCCAGGCTACTAACTGACAGTTGATGGTTTGGCTATTTCCTCTGGAAAAGTACTGATGCTGCTTTTGAAACATACATGTGTACAAAATGGATTCATATTGCTCTACTTCTTACAGCAGGAAATGGCGGTAAACTACCTCTGAAGCTGAGCAACACCCCCCCCCCCACCAAGACACTGGCCTGCAGCTGCCACCAGTCTTTTTCTGCATGAGAAGCCTGCAGCCTCTGTCCTTTTTTAGTGCGAGAAGCCTGCAGCTGCCGTTTTTTGCCAGTGCGAAGGGCCTACATCAGCCACCTCTTTGCCAGGTGGAACTGAGCTGGGAGTGGCTTCTGGATGCTTCTCACACTGTTAAAGACCAGCAGCTGCAGGATTCTCACACCAGCAAAACCAGTGGTTCAAGGATTGTCATGCTGGCAAAGACCGGCAGCTGCAGGATTCTTGCACTGGCAAAGAGGTGGCGGATGCAGGTTTCTTGTGGTGGCAAAGAGGTGGTGGATGTAAGATTCTCATCTCTTTATATCTTGGAGTTATGCTATAATTTTTTGCTGTACAGTTTTCAACTTTGCCCTGAATATTAGCCAAGGAAATATTGTTAGCAATAAAGGCAAAGAGGGGCTACAAAATAAATGAAAGTGAAGCTGCGTGGGAAAGCCATGTCAATTATATTAAGATACTGAACATGTTCTCCTATTTTTGTTTCTATTTTTATTCAGTTTGATAGCAATTTTTCTTTGGGGAGAGAAATATCCCTTGACAAAATTCTTGTCCTTGGGAATCTTGAAATATGGTCAAGAATATAAAAGGGACTGATGAGAATATAGCCTATTTGTTCATCTTGTGGCTATAAAGGAGTGGAAAACTTCTCTTCTTTTCCTATTTCTTTACAAAAGACATATTTAAAAATATTGAGAACAGATTTTGGCATAGCAATTCTGGTACTGATTTAAAGCAAAAAATGAAATTGTGACTTTTTTAAAAAAAGTGCACATTTGTTCCTTTTATCTCTGGATGCCCTTGGGATGTTTATTAAACAAATTCCTCGAGACTTTCAGAACATGTTTTCTGAAACAAAACTAATGCAACCTCTTTATTTAAAGCAGTTGAAAAATTACAGTGGACATTAAAACTTTCAATTAGATTTAAAATCTGCATTACAGAATGGCTGAATTGCCACTTATTGACACACAATGTTCTCTGACCAAGTCTCCGGAAACATTTTGCCCATGGCAGATCTCTCAGTGCCAAAATCTCAGGATGCACTTTAGTCTTAATTAATAATTTATCTCTTTTTAATGTGTTGTATTACTTAGTTATTTCTTTAATTACAGGCAGTTCCACCCAGCTGTATTGTTTCTCTCTAATCTCTCCACAGTATTTTAAAGTCAGTTGTCTGACCATTGTTGCTGCTACCAATTTCAGGACATTGAAAATAATCTGCAAGTATTATGAACAAATCATTAGTTTAATTTTTCAAGCAATACAGGAATGAAAAAAAAAAAGATCATTCAATGCTCCACCTCTTCAGATGTGGCAGTTCTTGAAGAAGAAGAAAATACCCATTCCATATACAAAGGAGCAAAAATAAAAAGAAAGTTAAGGAATTGACATGATGTCATTCTTTGTACATATAAGTTTCCACTAAAAACTATGACAGTTTGTACCAGAGACTGGACAAAATTATTTTCTCTAGTATTTGCAACTGTATGGTATAATGTATTGTATAGATTCTGTGAAGGCTGGGTAGATGAAAAACAAAATAACTGACTTCAAATACTGAGTAAAATAAGGAAAAGTTATTTGAACACTGCTCCTGAATGAAGAAGTAACATCCAACAAAGGAATGTTTTTCAGGGATTGTGAAACTATCTGGAAAGATTAAGAGTGGGGAAAAAGCAAGAATCATTCTGAATGCCATCCTGGCTTTCGAACACCATTTAGCACATGAACACACACAGAGAGGCAGACACACTCAGAGAGAAACTGCTATATGTTTTTGTTTGATGGGGTTCCAAAATCTGGAGATTGAAGGAGTATCTCTGATTTTGAAGTCAATAGAGGAGGGCATTCTTAAAACAATTATCCAACAGGGCTGTTTCTTTGAGCTCCTGTCTCATGCCAATTCTGAATGCTAAATTAATTTTGTATAATTAATTCAATTTCAGCACATATTGCTGAGTCCATGCAAATTAGTTCAGCAGAGTACATGCTTAGAGTACTACTTCTATCCTGTGTTTAAACTCTGAAATTCTGACCTCTGTGGATTTCCTCCTACTCTCTTTAGTTGTTCATATATTATGAAATGGAATTGAAGCAACAGGTTATGTTGTGACAGTGAAAGAAATACACATGAATGTTGCAGCAGTTCAGTCTATACACACATATACACTGTGTAAAATATACACACACATACACTGTGCAATTTGTATTGTTTTCTAGGAAAGGACTAATTTTCTCCCAAATCCACATGACACTTTTATTGGGAATTATTCTTACTCTTTTGGAGACTCATTTTGTCTATCTGCAGTTGTTCATGTCACAGAGCAGGTCTGATGCCCATTACATTTATACATTGCAATTGTTCTTTTCTATCATAAAGCCACACTTGTACATACTTAATGGGAAAAAAGAACTATGGCCAAGGGTTTTTGCTTCTACCTGCCGCAGTCTATCTCAATTGAGACACACATTCTTGTACTTGCACAAATCACTGCTGCTCTATTGAGAGTGACCAGTTTCTCTCTTGTTGACAGTAATTAGAATGGAAACAGATTGTTGTGAGTCATGTTACTCAAAGAAGACAGACTATCATGTAAGACAAAACAACCAATATATTCTCGCTATCTGATACCTGAAGGGGAAATAATCTGTTTTCCTGTCCACATATTATCAACCAAAGATCTTTTGCACCCCAGATGAGAGATGTCTACCATTACCCCAAATGCAAGTTGCATTTCTCTAAGGGCAAGTATGCACCAATGATTATTATTGCATTTTATGATATAATGGCTCTCTAACCTTTCCTGAGTACCATCCTGTTAACTTCTTTACATGCCTGCAGTCATTTTTCTAACAATTGAAAGCTGTTGAAAAGTTAAAAGTATAGTTTAGGATCAAATAAAGTATCAGAAGGACAACCTGTGAACACCTGATATTTTTTAATTTGTTTAAATGATTCCCAATTTTCCAAAACAAAACAGAACAAAATTTAAAAATTATACAACTGCTGCCATATCCAGAAGAGTGACTTAAACATCTATTTCCACAGTGCAGTGTTTGCATGTGGAAGAATAAAATTGAAGTGTATTTATTTATTTGGTTGAATTTGCACTGTACCTTTTTACAAAATGGTTGCTGAATAAGTCAGTAACTTTAGACCAATCATAATGTCATAAAGGGCTGCAAACAGACAAACAACAGCAATAATTTATGGCTCTTTGCATATAAAAGTGCTGTAGAAATAATAAATAATGAGAGTCCTGTATCCCTAAAAGCTAACACTTAATGGAAATGTCTGCAGAAGTGTAATAGCTATGATAAATTACATTGCTGAAATACATGAATTACAGAATTCTTCTTCAACAGTGTGATTTTAGCAGCCCTCTGGTCTAGCATATATAGCTGTATTAAAATCTTAATTTTCTTTGCTATGAACCTAAACTTTCAAGAAAACGGTCATTTTTTTTGTTCCCATGTTAGTGGTCATACTATGGTGATATTAGAACCAGATGCCTGGGATCTGTGTTTGTTAGTATAAGGAATCTTGGAGAAATAATGTGTGAATCGTTTAATTAGGAAAAATATCAGTTCAGTCCAGAGAAGATGGAAGGCATGAGTATGAAACTCAGAATAATCTTGTCTTGATTCTATTTGGTATATCTATCTGATAGCTTTTTAAGATTCCATTCTTATACCCTCAGTATATTGTAAAGTGTCCTTCTTGAGTGTTTTTCTGTTTTTTTCCTGATGTGTCCTACTTCAATAGGCTCATGATCAGCTACTGTATGTCAGTACTTCCTAGGATTGGCTATATGTCCACATTCTGTCCAGCTGCTGAGAAACATACTTGCCAGGAAATTTACAGCTGGGGAGAAAGGATCGATGTTGTTATTACTTGGTGTGACTGAAAGGTAAAGTTAAAGGTTCCCCTTGCACATATGTGCTAGTCGTTTCCAGCTCTAGGAGGCAGTGCTCATCTCTGTTACAAAGCGGAAGAGCCAGTGTTGTCCAAAGGCATCTCTGTGGTCATGTGGCTGGCATGACTAAATGCCAAAGGCGCACGGAACACTGTTACCTTCCTTCCAAAATGGTCCCTATTTTTCTACTTGCATTTTTACATGCTTTTGAACTGCTAGGTTGGCAGAAGTTGGGACAAGTAATTAGAGTTCACTCCATTACGTGGTGCGAGCGATTCTGATCAGCAAGCTCAGCATCTTAGCCACTGAGGACATTATTAAATTCAAAATATGTTGTCTTGGGCAAGTGAAGTAGAAAACTATACAACTAGGTTAAGAGGGAGGGAGAAGAGAAACAGAACTTCAATCTACATTTCTGAAAAGTCAATCTTGTTTAGAACTGTAAATATATATATATGGACAGTTACAATGAAGTATTGTCATTCTTTATTGAAACTGTAGTGAACTTTCTCTATATTAACTACAGAGAGATAGTAAATACACACATATAAACTATATGTAATTATAAAGACCTAATCTTGGATTTGGAACCTTTGATTGTTCAGACATCAGCTCATTTCTAACCAAATTAATTTAAAGAAATAGTGGAAACTGTAACCCGACAACATCAGGAAGTCTGTAAGGTACTTGCATCAACTTCATTATTTGACTTACTTATTCTCAGAGACTTTGTTGGCAGATGTTTCAAATACATCCCCTAGGCTACATAACTTACTATTCCTGAAACTTTTTTTCCAAATAATTTTCATTGTTCTTAATGACTTTTCACATGTGGCAATAAATAAGTCCTTCTTATCTATAATTAGAGTTTGTAATTAGGGATTCCATTCATGGTAGCAATCTTGAAAAACAGAGATTGATAAAAGGAGATGCCAGCTACCATTTTCTGGCTTTACACATTTGTGATTGACTTTTATATGGTTTTTGTTTTTTGTTTTTTGTTTGCATAAAAAGGAAAAAAAATGCACTTATGATTTGTGGTTTGATGATCAGGGGGAAAAACAGAATAATAGAAAAGAGTAAACTTTCTTTTGTAACAATAGACTAAGAGATAACTCTGTAATTGTATTTATATTTGCTGTGAAGGAAATATGTAGTTTCTTCTATTGGTATTTCTTCTTTCTTTCTAGACCTTTGTATTTTTGTATTTTGTCTTTTTCCTCTTTTTCTTTTCGTTAGTTTGTTTTTTTTTCTTTCTGAAGCTTTTAATAAAATATTATTTTAAAAAATGTTAAAGTTTTCAAAATGGTCCAATATTGGAATGTTCTGAGGCATTCCAAAAACTTTCTCTTGGAGTTTCACTTATTTTTAAAATGCACAAAAGAGTTCACAATTCAAAGTTTGTAGAATTTACAAGGTATAAAATGTTCATTTTTTGAGGTGGAATGCACATAGCAATGTTGTAAGACCAAATAACTTTTCTCTGGGATTCCATGATCTGTCCAAAGTAACACAAAAATTCAGAAGTTACCAATCCAGGAAATAATGTTTAAGAAAGTTGAATCTTCAGTGAGCTAGAAGCTGCTGTGGGCATATCAGATTTTTTTTTTTAAAAAAAATAAGGATAGATCAAGCACCCCAACCATCTCATAGAGTATAAAAAGTTATGCATCCATCACAACTAAAGATTTTCTGGGGAAACCTGACAGGATGTAACAGTCAACCTGTCATAGATATGAGATTGGATTCAAACAAACCTGCTCCCAGTAGAGTCCATGGAGTAATTGTGTTTTAAAATTTCCATAAGAGACAAAAGGATGAGGATTTCACAGAGTTCAACTGGAAAAAAATGGTGTAAAAATACTTTTTTCAGAAAAATCTCTCAGAAAACCAGCTACTGTCAAGTTTTGGCTCAGAATTGCTGAATGAAATTACATTGGTTATTCAAATGAGAATGAAGAAATGTGTTTCTTAAGACAAAAGTAATAGAAAACTCATTACATCTTAGTTATACTAAAATAATATTGAACAGCTTAATTAGACTTTCAGTTATGAATACTGTGGTGAAGTTGAGAGGGAGGAAGGGAGGGAGGGAGAGACTTCTGTGAAATTTTAGGTTGGCTCTAGATACATAGAAATCTCAGGCAAACATCTAGACCCAGATTTTCTCAGCTTTAGTATTTCAACTCATAGTCCAAGTTCATGCTGGTGAAGTACCTCAAAAGTGAAGTACTTCAGCACTAGTTTTTATCCTAAGTGAAATTTTACGAAAATCCCCAACTTTGTAATTAGGAATTCCATTCATGGTAGCAATCTTGAAAAACAGAGATTGATAAAAGGAGATGCCAGCTACCATTTTCTGGCTTTACACATTTGTGATTGACTTTTATATGGTTTTTGTTTTTGTTTTTGTTTTTGCATAAAAAGGAAAAAAAATGCACTTATGATTTGTGGTTTGATGATCAGGGGGAAAAACAGAATAATAGAAAAGAGTAAACTTTCTTTTGTAACAATAGACTAAGAGATAACTCTGTAATTGTATTTATATTTGCTGTGAAAGAAATATGTAGTTTCTTCTATTGGTATTTCTTCTTTCTTTCTAGACCTTTGTATTTTTGTATTTTGTCTTTTTCCTCTTTTTCTTTTCGTTAGTTTGTGTTAGTTTTTTTTCTTTCTGAAGCTTTTAATAAAATATTATTTTAAAAAATCTGGGGCACTCTGGTTATGAAGATGATGTCACTTTGTTTGTTCTTCTTGTCATTACTATATGTCAATTACTATTTACAAAAGTTGGCAAAGAATTTTATTTGTGGACATAATTGTACTTCTGACTATTAATATTTTTATAGTTCTCAAAATATGCTTGTCTTCTGGATACCTTGACATTTGAGATATTTCATAGCACAAATATTAAAAATCGAAGTTTTGGTACAAGCCTTGAAGGATAAAGCCAAATGAGCTCACACTATGTAGGGACTGAATTGCAATATTTTTATTTTATTTTATCCAATAATAATGCAACAAATATCATAGTCCAGAAAATAGATTAATGGGTGGACCTCTATCATATCAACTCTATAAGATTAATTCAATGAATTTGTAGTTGGTTTTATCCTAGTCTAAGCTAAGGTAGTTTGTAATCCATTCCTTCCTTAGATATTAGTTGTACTGTTGATATTTTGCTTCACTTACACTACCACCAAGTATTAGTAGCTATATAGAAAGTTTGTTGAAACTGTGCTTATCACTTTGTGTTTGTCTGCCTCTCTCCCTATATCAGATATGTTATCCTTCATGGTATTCTTTGGAGAGCGATGGGTACTAAGACTCTCAGACAAGCTGAAAATATAATGCCTTAGATCTGGCTCATGAATAACTAGAATAGCCAAAGTTGAGGTTGAAGCAATTATATAAGGGTTCCAGAACAATGAGGCAGCAGAATAGTTATTAAATAGCTTATTCCCAAGGATATAGACTTGGGAAAGTGGAAAGGGAGGAGGCTATTATTCATTTATAAAGTCTGCTTCCTCTTAAGTGCATAAAGCCATACTTGCTGTGATAATTGGTTCCTGTTAAAATTTATAAATTTTAGTTAGGTTGTATGGGAAAAAAGGCATTTTTTTCCTATAAGCTTTTCTAAAAATTAATTAATGTGGAGAAACATGAAGTGAAATTAAGTTAATAATAAACAAGCAGGATTTCTTAATAAAGCTACCTACACCTGCTAGGTTTTAAGGGAGATGCCCTGGGAGATTATGGCCCTAAGGATGCCCAATTTAGGGTAGTCCAACAGCTTATGGACATTGACTTGCAATATCTATGAGCCAGAGCCAACAAAACTTGGTCCCCTCTGATCTTCAGCCAATTTAATAATTACAGACTGAGGATGGCTTCCTATTTTTACACTCTAACCATTCCTAAGTACAGAAGAGCTTTCACCCTAGCTCGCTTTAATGTCTTGCCCTCAGCACTACTGGATGGGCAATTTAAGAGGCTCCCGATTAACGAGTGGCTATGCCCCTGTGACAGAGGTGAGGTTGAAACTGTGGAGCATGTCCTTTTATATTGCCCTATGTATAACGCAGGCAGATTTAAGTTAATGTCTCTCCTTGAAACAGACCCTTATAGACCCAATGTTAGTAATTTGTTCTTATATTGTCTAGGGGATGGTTCTTCATACATCACTTCTCAGGTTTCTATATTTTTTTAAGAGCTGTAACCATCATAGAGGAGAATGCTGTAATTCCCCTTAGTCAAGTTTTTGGTGACCAATTGTTCATGATTAATTTTCCCATGTTCTTCTTTGTTGTACTTGTGTTTTGGTCTGTGACAGAAAATAAAGTATTATTATTACTATTATTATTACTATTATTATTACTATTATTATTACTATTATTACTATTATTATTATTATTATTATTATTATTATTATTATTATTATTGTTACTTGCTGGGTAGCAGAAGGATAAAAAGTAATAATGCAAAAGAACAGACAAAGAAATAGAAGGGATTGCAAACACAATGGAATTACATTCATGCTGTCATAGCTCTGCTTTCCAGTTTAATTTCAGCTGAAAACTCTAGATTGCATTCCAATAGTTCTGTGTCAGAACCAATTTTTATAAAACAACAATCTGGAGCAGTATTTCCTACCTTGGTGTTGGTTAGGGATTATGTTTGTTAAAATCCAACACATCCAGAGATGTCAAACTAGACAACACTGTAGAGTACAGCTGATTGTTATATTAGTAGTTAAAAATAATGTCATTAATACAGCCATTACTTTACCAGTTTCTGCAATATACAAGAAAAACACATAGGCTTTTGGCCATATGTTGTGCTGAGGTATTTGAACCAGGACATTAGATGTTGGGGATGTGCCCTTTTATGTTGATGTTGTAGCCAGCTGCATCATGGTTTATATATTGTTATGGTGGCTTTGAAGTTTGTATGTCACACAGAATCACTGCTGTGAGATGGATGGCTCTATAAATAATTTTAAATAAATGTTCAATGCTGGTAGATTAAAATGTAATGGCTGGAGTCATACAACATGCTAAGCCAAAGCTAAATATTATGACTATGCAACGTATGAGTTTAGTTCTATGAACAAAAGTTTAATTGTATTATATGCAGGGATTGGCTATAGAATAACAGTGCATTCTTCAACAATATGAATCTGATTACCCCAAAATTATTGTAATTTGAGGGAACATTTTATTTTCTAGTTTGAAGGTACCATAGCAGATGTCTCTTTGATGTGACTAGGAAGAAAAAAAGCTGATATGATACCTATTAATTAATTCCAAATGATAACTCATAACTTTACTTTCAAAACTTCAATATAGCTGAATACACACTGGTACCAGCTACAGACACACTGGTACAATATGTATATTTTCTTCCTCTCTCCAAATATATACAGAATGATTGAAGTTTCCTTTTGCACAATTGGTCTATTAATCTAATAATATACCCTCACAATATACCTTAGCAATTCTAGTTATATGTGCCATTTTATAGCTGTTTTTAATAATTTCAATAGAGTATGGGGAAAAGATGAAAAATAAATGAAAAACACTATTATAATAGGATGAATGAATGAATGAAAACAATATTATAATGGAAGGAATTACAATGAACAGATTTGACTCTTTGAAACAAAAATATTTTCTGGGCTGTATCATGAAAAGAGCAAATGAATTGGCCTGAATTCTACAGTATGTGGATATTTCTGTGGAATTCAGTAACTGAAGTTTCATTTTTACTCACATCTTGTGGCAGTTATTAGTGTGAGCAATACTGAAAGAGTATTAATTTCCAGCTATGTTAAAAACTTGCTTGAATAATTTATTGATTATTTATTCAGCCTGACAGGAAGGTCAGAATATGCATTTAAATGGAAATGTTCTTGCAAGTATTACAGAAAGGACCCCACTATTATCAGTGCTTCTCAGCTGGATTTAGTTTGAAAGAAGCTGGTCAGAGAGATCAGGGAGGCCATACTTAATCCTGAAGCATTTATCAAATACTATCACAGCTGTTTTACATACAAAGGTCTCATGGAATGCATTTGAGTTCAACTTCCTTGTCCTTGAACAACCCACCCTGTTCTCACTGGTTCCATTTTGAATTGCTAATTTAAGAGAAGATTAAAGGACTACTTGGGGCAAAGAGAGAGGGTAAGTTCATACAGATCATTTAGCTTTTGGAAGTTTCAACTATGTAGAAACATAAGAAACTTATCCCAAATGTAAAAGAATTCAGCAGGCATGCACTGTTATTCTACTCACCTTAAATGAGGAACATTTTGGATTGCAGCAGATGCATCTCTTGGTACAAGTCTTGTCTTCAGTAGGGCTATTTCCTGGAATGCCAGGATAAGCTGGGATATTGCCTGAATTCCTCAATGACTCAAAAAGCATTGTAGAAGAGGAAAGGAATGGATTGAAGAAAAGAGTCACACCATTTATATGTAAAAAGAAGGATAAGATTCCTTAAGCTTTTTGTTTAAATCTTATAAGATAAATGAAGTACCTTAAACACATTAAGTAAATTATAATATTCATCTTTTGAATTATAAAATTGCCTCACTAAAGCATACACTCAAATGAAGTTATATGTCCAATTAAAATTAGAGGTCTAGACAGAAGCATTTCCCATCTCTGTCAAGACTTGAAGCTGGAACCTTTCAGACAAACAGTCTGCTATGGAGTTAACTGATGTCAGTAAGGTCATTACAGATCTGTCATGTAGAAATATTAGAATAACACCTTTTCTTTCCTGGAACCTTACATGTCACAAACTCTATTCAGTCAATCTCCTTCCTCTTCTTTTATCATAGATGTTGCATAATAGCAAGACAGGCTATAATTCCTTGTTCTTATAGCTGCTGCCTACACATTGGGATCAAATGTTTTGCTGAAGTCTGTCCTATTAACCTAAAAGCTTCATATTCCAATGCAGAAATGGGAAGATACAAAGAAGGATGAAGAAACACTGTCAGGGTTTCAGATATGAAAGAGTTAATCAATGTAGGTAGTGAAAAATGCAAAACAACAACAACAACAACAACTGAACTCCAAGCAAAAGCAGGAAACCTTTTTCTTTGGAAAGAGGAAATAGATTTCTTGCAGGTTTGATTCCAACCAGATAAGAAACACAGTCTAGAGGAATCCTGACTTCAGGTGACAAGATATGGGTGAATGGAGGTGCTGAAGCTCGTCCTGGGTTTCACGCTATCTCCTCTTGCTGTTGGAGTGACCCTTAGGGGTGCATGCATCTTGTAGAGAAGCGTGCCAGTGTGGAAAGACTCAAGTCGTAGTGTAGAAAAGGTGATTCTCATCGCGATGTAGAAAAACCCTGTGGAGACTGACAACAAGAGACTGTCAGCAATGGTGGTCCTAAAGCCTTGATCATTGCATACAAGAGGAAGCAAATGAGTGACAGACTGTGGTGAATGAAGAGCATGAGTGAAAGAATTTGCGATCCTGATTGAGCGTTGAATATTGGAGTATCTCAGTTGGAGTGAAGCCTGAAACAGTGGCCAAAGCAGATACGAGCGGCAGAGAAAGTGAAAGGGCTCGTGAGATGGAAGAGGGTAAGGACGTGAGCGATCAGACAGAGAAGATAAGAGAATCAGAGGGATCTGAGAGACTGATAATAATTGGGGGAGAGAAAAAAGAAGAAGAAAGAATAACAATTTAATTTAAGGGAACTTTAAAGGATTTGAATTGTGGACTTTGGGGGAAATTGGAAGGACAAACTCGAGATGGGGGAAGACTTGAAGTAACGAATTAAATTACAACTATAAATATTCCACGAATAAAACTGAATAATTTCTCCTTTTGGATTATTGGACTGGAGCTGTAGTAAGTGGAGAAAAAAACTAGACTCCATGGAAAAAGCCCAAGAATTCTACAAACGATTGATAGGCCATGAAGAATCAAGTAGTAGAGATGAGTTAGAAATGAATTTGCAAGATGACCAAGACTACCAAAAAAATAGAGATGGGAATTGGAGGAATTTGAAAAATAAACAACATCAAGAGAGAGAAGAACCGAAGATGCACAATCAGCCACAAAGAGAGACAGGAGTAACTACAAGACAAAGAGCAAAAGACAATTAGGTGATGGGTGAAAAAAAGAAAATACTATCAATTAATATAAATGGCCTAAACTCTAGGATAAAAAGGAAAAGAATATTAACCAAATTAATTAAACAAAATGCAGATATAATATCTTTACAGAAAACTCATATAAGGAAGGAAGAAGAAATATATCTAGAATGCCCCAAGCTAGGGAATTTATATACGTTGCCAGCAGATTTTAGGAAAAAGAAAGGGATAGCAGTATATGTGAAAGACGATATGAAAGCAGAACCAATTTGGATAGACCCCAATGGAAGAATTCTGGTTTTACAAATTTGGATTAAATCAATTCCAATTCTACTTGTGGTAATCTATGCTCCTAACGATAACCAAAAGGAATTTTTTAAACAATTACATGGGAAATTAGTGAAATTAGATAAAAGGAATATTTGCATCTTGAGGCATTTCAATGCTATTCTGGACCACCAGAAAGATCATAGTAATGGGAGGAAAAAGAAGAAAAAAAGAGAACTACCAAAAACATGTGAAGAAATGATGATTGAACTAAATTTGATAGACATATGGAGGAAATTAAACCCTGAGAAAAAGCAATTTACATTTTACTCCAGTCCTCACCAATCATGGACACGAATCAATATGGTGTGGATGAATGGTGAATTAATAAATGAATTAAAAGAGATTGAAATTTTACCAAACAAATGGGCAGATCACAACCCGATTCAGATAGTGTGGAAAGGCAGGAAGAAACAAAGGAAAAGGTGGACCTTAAATACACAGTTAATTAAAGAGAAAGAATTTATGAATAAACTTGATGAGGAATTAGACTGTTTTTTAAAAGAAAATAATAATGAGGCAACTACGAAACAGAATATTTGGGATACAACGAAGGCAATAATAAGAGGCACAACGATATCATACACTGCTAAAAGAAATAAAGAAAAATATGCCCAACAAAATAAATTAGAACAAAGAATCAAAGAATTAGAAATTCAGCTGCAAAACACCCCAAAAGATTGCAAACTGAAAAAATGGATGATAATAACTAAACATAAATTAAATTTAATCGAACAAGAAGGAATGGTTTCAAAGTTAAATACAGCCAGACAGATATTTTTTGAACAGGCCAATAAACCAGGAAGGTGGCTGGTCTATAAACTTAAAAAAGAAAAACAAAAAAGACTGATCTATCAATTAATAGATGAGAACGGGGATGCCCAACTAGGGATACAACAGAAAAAAGAAATTGCATGTAAATTTTTTGAAGATCTTTAAAAAGGAAGAGGTAAATGAGGATATTATAAGAAACTATTTGGGTATTACTGAAGATAAAATAATCAAGGAGGAGATGAAGGAAATGTTAATTAAAGATATTACGTGGCCCGAGTTAAAAGCAGCAATAGAAAACCAAAAGAACAATAAAACCTCAGGACCTGATGGGATACCAGGGGAAAATAGGAGAACAAATATGATCTCTCATGGTGGAAGTATATAATGAGGTCCTATTAGCAGCAAGAATGCCGGATTCATGGAAGGAGACACTGATATTGTTGATTCCGAAAGAAGATTCAGATTTATGACATATACAAAATTATAGACCAATTTCCCTGTTAAATAATGATTATAAAATATTTACCATAATTATCACAAATAGATTGAAAAAAATATTGAATGAATATATACATAAAGATCAAAATGGATTTCTTCCTAATAGACAAATTAGGAACAATTTAAGAATAGTATTAAATGTTTTGGAATACTACGATACCCATCCGGAAAAACAAATAGCCCTTGTATTCTTGGATGCACAGAAGGCCTTTGACAATCTAAATTGGCAATTCCTAATCCAACAAATTTACAATACGAATTTAGGCACTAAATTTGAAAACATCGTGACTACAATTTATGATTCACAAAAGGCGAATATTATAATTAATGGAGAGTACACGCACTCACTAAAAATAAAGAAAGGAGTTCGGCAGGGATGTCCATTATCTCCCCTGCTCTTCATATTATCTTTGGAAACATTGCTTACACGAATTAGAGAGAACCCAGGAATAAAAGGACTAAAAATTAAAAAAGAATATAAACTCCTGTCATTTGCAGAGGATATGGTATTTTTCATAGAGGAACCAATTGAAACAGATCAAGAATTACTGAAAGAGTTAGATCAATTTGGGGAAGTTGCAGGAAATTAATAACTAAAAATTTAACAGAAAAACAAAAAGTAAAATTGGAAAGGATAATGGGATTATAAATAGTAAAAAAAAGTTAAATACTTAGGAATTTGGTTGATGGCTCAATGCAAAACTCTAATGGAAAATAATTATAATAAATTATTACAGCAAGTCAAAAAAGATTTAGAGATATGGGTTAAATTGCAAATCTCCTTATTAGGAAGGATTGCCACTATAAAAATGACTATTCTGCCAAATGTATTTACTTATTCCAAACAATACCAATAAAAATACATAAAAATTACTTCGTGGAACTTAATAAGATAATTACCAAATTTATCTGGCAAGGGAAAAAAATGAGGATAAACCTAAAGGCAATGCAAGATATGAAGAGTAGGGGAGGTATGGCACTACCAAATTGGGAATTATACTATAGTGCAACTTCCTTACTCTGGTGGAAAGAGTGGGTAAATCTGTCGAATAAAAGAATCTTATTTTTAGAAGGCCATGATTTACAGAGGGGTTGGCACGCATTTTTATGGGACACTGGGAAAATTAATCAGAAGTATTTCCACAGACATATAATTGGAGATTCCTTATTGGCTAATTGGAGCAAAATTAAAAAAACATGATTCAAAAATCCCAATCTGGATCTCAACGATGGAGGCCATGATACATCCAAATAATCTAGATCTTAATAAAATTATAAAACACAAAGACCTTCTTGATGTGCAAGGAACTTTAAAATCATGGCAAAATCTCCAAGAACAAGGGCTACAAGAAGACCAGTGGGCTTACTTACAAATTCAAAATAGATATAGACAGGACAAGAATTTTTTTTGGAATTTATACCAAGGCACAACAATTAGATAAAATTCTATTAGGTCCAGATAAAAAATAACAACTAAATTTTATAATTACTTATTAAGATGGAATTAGAAGAGGAAGTAGTCAAAGGCAACATGATAACTTGGAGCAGAAGCATAGGGCGTAGCATTACATTATTAGACTAGGAAAAGGTTTGGACAAGGAATAATAAAATTACAAAATCAGCAGCATAAAAAGAAAATGCCTATAAAATGTTTTATAGATGGCATCTCTTGCCCTCAAGAATAGGGAAAATGTCTACTAACATGAATCCAAATTGCTGGAAATGAAAAAAAGAAACAGGGAACATTCTTTCATATGTGATGGTCCTGCACTGAAGCCCAAAGATACTGGCACAGAATAAAAAAATGGTTAGAGGAAAATAACGGCGGAGCAAATTGAATTAAAATCAGAATTCTTCCTATTGGGCATATTTAATAGACAAATTTCTAAAAATGTCAAATATATAATACTGCATATTCTTACTGCAGCCAGAATAACCTTTGCAGTGTTGGAAACAAGCAGATATTCCAACAGAGGAAATGGTTATTCAGAAGATAATAGCCTGTGCAGAGATGGACAAGTTAACCTTAGCACTTAAGGAAAAAGAAACATCAGAATATTATAGAAGCTGGGAATACTGATATGACTGGATAGAACAAAAATAGAAAATATATTAGTAAACAACGTAAAATGTAAAAGAGATAGTAATTATATATTCGCAATAAGATGTATTTGTAAATATATCACCAATATTGATAACAAACAAAGAACCATAGGCTGTCGATAGTAGAATTGTTAGTTTTTAATCATTTTCTTTTTTCCTATTTCTTTTTTTTTCTTCTGTGTGTTGTGTATGTGTTTGTTTGATATTTTAGTTTTATAATCAATAAAGTTTGTTTGTTTTTTTAAAAAAGAAACACAGTCTAGAAACAGGCTGGAGAATCAGAAGAGATTAGACAGCAAATGAAATGTGGAAATACATATGAATTTGAAGAGTTTAGAATTTATATCAGATTTAGGTGGAGCAAAGATGAGAGGATCATGGAAAGTGCTGTTGTCTTTGAAGGGCAAAGAGGGAGGTAAGTGATGAAATCATTATGATGTCACAACAACCAGGCTCTGAATTTTAAATAACTGCATCAGATAGTAAGCAAGGATGCATGCAAGGATGGTGTATTTTCTGAGTTCACAACACAGAAATAATATTTTCATGATTTGGGGGATGGAGTTTCAGTGCAAAAATTGACTAATGCCAAAGGTGTTTCTTAAAAAAAAAAAAAAACACAGGTCAGGACTGAAAATAACTTGCAAAGTATCTTTTTAACAATCTGACTTATTTGCCTCCCAGACTTATTTGCATCTTCACTACTTTACTTCTATGCCATGGGTGTCAAACTCTCTGCGTCATGTTGCCATTATGTGATGTATTGCAACATTTTTTCTTTTCGCGGATCTGGGATGGGTGTCGCCTGTGCATAATGTATCTGGCCCAGAGGCTGCCAGTTTGACATCCCTGAATAGGATAGACTGCAGAGCCCAAATGGAAAGAAACCAATGAGAATTGCACTTGAGAGTAATGAACCAAGCAATAATATGTACATTCACTATCATGCAACACGTGTATGCAAACATTTACTGTAAATGGTTGAGTTTTAAAAGAAGCAATGGCAGTATTTAAATACTCTAATTTTTATAAAGTTTAAAAAATTGGCAGTGCATACATTTTGTTTTGCATTTATAATTTCTTATCCAATCATAAAATGAATTATAAAAACAAGATGCTTTTAAAAGGCCTGCACTATGTATTACAAAAACATTATTTTGTTGAATTTAGTCTCAAGGTCTTTCACACAACCTTTTTTTAATAAAAAAAAAAACAAGTGTTCTTGTAGGAAACTGTCAATTATTGGGGGGGGGGGGGGAAATGACAGCAATGAGTCAGGAAGAAAATTTAATGGCCTCTTCAGCTCACAGCAATGAATGGAAGGGATGGGAGACTGGAATGCAAATTTCTGGTAAAGAGATGATAATTACACAATACAATTACATTCAGCATTTATGACTTCAGCCAGCCATAGGAGAACTGGGCAAACTGGTTTTATTAAATGCTGAAAAAGAACAGTGCAAATTGCTGACAATCCTTGAATTAGGCAATGGTTCATATGTAGAACTTTTGCTGAACAAGTGGGTTGACATGTAGGGACATAATGCATGGGACTAGGGTGCAAACTGAAAAAAATCCCCCTTTAGATGTGAAGAATGTTATATATGGAATACAATCCTGGGAAAAAACTATTTCATAAGCGCAGTTACATATATATATATATATATTGGAGGTTGATAATTTTTTTAATGCTTCTGAAGGTCACAAGAAGACATGACAATGATGTTGTACCATAGAATGTGACTAAAATGTTCAGCTTGTTTTCACCTTGTTTGTTTTAATTTAAAAACTAAACATAGATCCATCAATCATATCAGAAGCTTGCCATGCCTATTTGTAACTTGTTTGAAAAATGAAATGGGAGGGGCTGACCAAACCCCATTGATCTGTTAGTGAAATATGCTATTTCTTCCCAAATAGACCATAGCTATTGATGTCTATTTAGGACCTACAAGTCCACCAACATTTTTATTTCTCAAATTTGACACTAATTTTCCCCTTATTTGTTATAGCAGTTCATAGAATTCAGCTTCTGATACATGAAGAAAACAAATTCAGCTAAGACACTACAAGAGAAGGCAAAGTATTCATTTGAAAATGTTCATTTGTTTTGTTTTTTTTTGATGTAAAAATGAGAAACAAAAACATATATATATATATGTGTGTGTGTGTGTGTGTGTAAATATTCATGCATCATTTGGAAAAGTATATAAATTTAACTCTGAAGATATTCTTAGGCAATCCAGAAAACAGTACTGCACTGCAAGCTTTGCTCTATGGAGAAGTAGATCCATTATGGACTTCCTGCTCAGTACTTGTGTTGAGAGAAGAATACCTTTATACTTTATAAATGTCAAGGTGCTTTATTTATAACAAAATTATCATTATTTTTCCAATATGATTAGATAGATAGATAGATAGATAGATAGATAGATAGATAGATAGATAGATAGATAGATAGATAGATATTTAGTTCTTTGGAATCTACATGCACTTGCTCTAGCCAATGCTGCATGATGTCTCCTATTCAAAACATTGGGAAGAATAGTGTATAAGCAAACCACCAATAAGTTCATAGGGTCACAAACTCCACCCTTAATGCACTATACTGTATCCTTACTAAATGACAAACTGTGAGTGATTTATATAGATGTGTCAGAGTGGTTGTGGATGTGTTTGCATATATGGGTTATTTAACTTCTTTTGCTTCAAACCACTAGACACTCACCTCATACCACATGTTTAATAAACCATAAATAAACAAAAGCAGAACACCCAAGTATGTAAACACATCCTCCACCACCACCCCGACACATCTTATTGCCACATTGCTTTGAAGCAGATCTCCCTATGCTTTATATACAGTGCCAACCTAAGCTGATTAAATCCATTTTTATTGTTTCTCCAACCAGAAAAGTGCAATGTATAAAGAAGGTGATAAAATTAAGAGTCAGGAATAGGATTTAAACTACCTTGGATGATATCTTAGATATAATGATCTCCAAAATATGGGAAAGAAAAGAAGAAAGCAAGTACCACAACTTGAATTCTATTAAAAAGAGAGAGAGAGAAAACAATTGTAGAACTTTCAAGATTTTTTGAGATATGTGGAAGGGCGAGAGTGGATTTTGAATTCTTTCTTGGGACATCAGTCTTTTGTTAGCAAATTTAATGGTTTCAATATTTATTACTGGTATTCCACATTGCTTAATGAAATACCATTCTTTATGCAACTTTGCAGTTATCAAAGATCACTGTTAGAGAGTTGGGTCTCATTATTAGCAGAGTTATTGTCCTTTGGAGATTGAGTTAATGGCCATTTGTCTTTCTTGGTATGATTAATAACTGCCCTCTTGAGACATTGAATAGGTTACATTTAGTAAAACCGTGTTAGGCTTGCCTTTTCATCAGCTTAGATTGCTCTATACAGCCTTCATTTCTTGGCACAAGCCTTGATGTCAATATCTATCCTATCCATTGCTTCCCTTACTTTGTTCATTTTGTTTCAAAGGGCAAAGACTGAAGTTTCCTGGGGAAAAGGAGGCAGAACTGCACAAAGGAAGTTAATCTATGAAGGTCACATTTTAACAATAGCATGAGGGGGATAAATGTTCCTCTGGTATTTTTCATATGCATTAGGACTACAATGTTTTGAATTCCTGGGCAGCATAGACTAGTTATCATGATTAAGTGTCAGTTAATGGTTAGTTTTGGAACAAAACTTCATGAGCCATTAGTAATTCTAAAATGTGTTCAGAGCTACCAACCAATTTTGTTCATAAAATTATTAATACAACAATATTGATGTTGACACGTTGAGCATTTTTATTATAGGTTAACAAAATAATATAACTTACCAGACAAGGTTGAATAGCTGGAAATAGAAAATGGCATCAAATTTCCAATTTGTCTTCCCTTGGAGTAACTTGATCCTCATTTCCTGCCATAGATCCTCTATTCATCTGGCTATTATTCTTCCATCTTCAACTTTTATATTTTTAATCTTCCCCCTTGACCTCCTCTAGGCCTCAAATAAATGGTTAAATATGTCCCCAACTCTGTACAGTTGATATTTATCATAAGCAGATTAGCTCTTTCTTTCTCTGCTCTCACCTAATCAAAAAGATATGCAGGGAGCCTAAGACCAATTATATCAGTCCAGAGAGAGGCCATTTTACCAATTTCATGGCTTCTATTCTAACAATAAGATGGTTTTCTATTTCTTCTTCACATCTGTTTGCTAATTATTCTACTCAACAGTAAATATTTTATATTGTTCATCCTCTGCAACACAAGGCCACATCAGTTGTCTTTAGTTCACAGTCAAATGGCATTTTATACAAATGGCTAGTTCTGCATGGCCCATCACGAGCAGTCACATAAATATTCAGTGTAATTCTCAGCTCTTCTAATCTACTTTGCCCTCGTGGTCTATTTCTCCTGCCTTATAATCCTCTATTAGTTTTTTAATTATCTTATATTTCTTTCTACTCTTTTCTTTCCTATCTTTTCTTCTTCATTTTCCCTGAAGCTCTAAGGCAAAACACTGTAGTGGTAGTTCTGGTTCTCTATCATGATCTTGGATGCTAGTTAAATTTTACCTTTTATACTAAAAAGAACACAATGCCAATTGGATGACTTTGCAAGGTATACATAGTCCTGTCTTAGAATATATTTGTGTAATGAACTATTTATTCTAATGATAATTTAAAAATAAACTCACCAGTGCATTTTGGATTGGTTGGTAAAAAGAAAAAAGTTTTCCTGAACAGCATCAATATTCAAGGAGAAGGGATAAACAGATCTCTGCATCATTGCAGCCATGAGTAACAGTGATGGACTCACTGAAATGTGACAAGATTTATTACTGTCTCTTGAAGAACAATTGCTTGTTTGGTATCCTCAGTAAATAATGTTCTCTCAGTGCCATCTGGGGACATCATTAGTCCAGACGAGAGTGGTGTCAGAATTAACTGCTTGGTAGGTGCTTGACCTCAGCAACCAACATTATTTAAGTTACTGAGGGAATTCATAATGAAAATCATACATTTGTTCTATTTTTTCAGTGTAATAATAGCATAGTGTATATGAATAGATACAATAGTTGATTAATACTTTTATGACTTAGTGGTGTACTTAGCTGAATGTCACACTGCGCCTTAGTAAACTCTGGTTCAAATTCTCACGTAGTCATGAAGTTCATTGGACAACCTTTAATTAATTGGTTTTTTCCTAGACTAACCTATATCACAGACTTATGTTGAAGATCAGACATTGGAGGGATAGAACAGGATAAAAAAAAATACTGTAGCCATGAACTGATGAAAAGCTGACATGTGTGAGCATATTTAATTACATATAAGTACATTTTTCTTTTTATTTGTTTCGTCCAATACTGTAAATAGAAAATAAATGATTGCCTGAAAGATAATATTTTCAGGTAGGCATCCTTTAATTTAATATGATAAACCTTAAGACAGAACCTTCTTGATATACTAGTTCATTCTTACTACTATCATTTATAATAAGTCCATGGATTACTTGGTTGGATTTTTATATGCAAAACTACTTTATCAACATACTGTACTGACATTTTTTTTTGTTCTGGCATTATGAATAGAATTGTAATTGGGTTAATTAGAAGCATCAATTATTTTTGCTGTAATGCATAAGGAAGTTAGAGACAAAGTGAATGCAGAGATACAAATCTGAGATCCTTTGATCCTTCAGTCTTATCACACCAATACTGCAACTTTTCATGATTGTGCAAAAAGCTTACAGCCTGAAATATCTGATTCTTTTTGGTCTGAATATAGATTGAAGCCCTCCTTGGTTCACAATCCTTCCTGTCATTTTCAGCAATCCTGTCCCAGTCTTATGCTTTTGTTTGTCTAGCTATCTGTACAACCTTTTTTCTATCTCATCTGCTACAACTTCATCAATATATGATACCTTTCAATAGGAGAAAGAACCGATGACAAGAATAGATTGATTTTGTGAAGTGAGAGAGAGAGAGAGAGAGAGAGAGAGAGAGAGAGAGAGAGAAGGGCAGGTGAACTTCTTATCAGTGACTTTTGAGAAGCAAATCTGAAGTAAGTCAACTAACTTTAATAAAACTTGAATGATAAAAAAAAAGAATGTCCCTGTTTTGTAAAATGGCCTTCATGATGCTGGGTTTTGTAGTTTTGTGAAAACTTCCTTAAATATAAAATGCAAGGAAACACTCTGGTTAAACACAGGTAAAAAAGCACAGGTCTTTGGAAATAAGAGACCACTGACTAAATGCATACAAATGAGCTGTCTCCAAGGACATTGCCTTCACCCCTGTTTTGTACTTTGCTTACTAAAGAGCTTCATCAGGGTTTGGGATTTTATTTAGCTTTTAAATATTTTTAAGAGCTGACAAAGCACTTGGCTGAGGTAGTGGTTACTATTATTGCTTTACAAGCAAAAGTGAAACTGAAAGACAGCCTTGATTATGTGGTTTCTGTAAAGGAAAAAGCTACTTTTGGTACCTTGTAAGTCAGAGGAAAATCCAACAGTATCTGTTAGAATAGGATCCAGGATAAGAAGGTCAGATTAAATAAATGGAGGCCAGTCAAGTTAGTTATCTTCAAGTCACAGTAGCACTACCCCTACACCCCCCTCCCGGACAAAAAAAATAATTGAAACAATTTAGAAACCTGATGAAAACAGAACCTTGGACAGTTCCAAATGAGATACTACCCACACCCAATAGAGTCTACTTAATTCTGAACTTTTGGGATATTTATTTATTTGTTTGTATGGCACCTATTTTGTACAAGTGACTATCAGGATTAAAAACTCCCCCAAGCTATCTATTATAAACATCTGTTATGTAGGTATACCACTCATTTGCCATTGCTACATTTTTTCCAAGTTTTAGTTCCCAGGCTTTTTTGGGTTATGCCTTTCTCCCAGTAATTATCAAATGTATTGTCACTGCTGTAAACATGTATCTAATTAAATTACATTTTTTTGTTTTTTGTTTTCCCTTTATACCTAGTAGAAAAGTTATGGTTACATTTCAAACATAACCTCCAAGATTTTCTTCATTATATATATATATATATATATATATATATATATATATATATATATATATATATATATATATATATATATATATTCCAGTACTTTTGAGCTAATTTACATATCAATTACATGTGGGTATATACAAATATAAGTGGTACAAATACTATTTCTGTTTCATAGTATTTTCAACATTTATTACTATCTTATCTGTCTACAAGTAGTCATTTACTTATGGACATAATTGAGCACAGAATTATAGTCACCATTTGATTGGATCTAGTTTTATGGCATTTTCTGCATGAGTCATTAAGCAAATGCTGTGGTCATTAAGCACATTTATTTTACCAAATGGGTTTTTTCAGTGGTGGGATTCAATCTTTTTTACTACCGGTTCTGTGGGCATGGCTTGGTGGGCATGGCAGGAGAAGGATACTTAAAATCTCCAGTCAGAGGTTGATATTTGCTGGTTCTTCAAACTACTCAAAATTTCCACTACTGGTTCTCCAGAATTGGTCAGAACCTGCTGAATACCACCTCTGGAGTTTTTTCCCCAGAAACCAAAAGTAAACACCATAAATGGGCAAAAAACTTAGAAACACATGATCACATGACTATGGGACACTGCAAATGGCTGAAAAGATGAGCTTGTTGCCAAGTCCCAAACTGTAATCACACGAGAGTAGGTGTAGGTGTGAGCAGCTGAAACTGGGACATAAATAGCTTTTGTGGTCTCCTTTGAACATATTAAGCAACTGATTCAAGGCCTACATCAAATAATTTATAGAGTTGTATACATCTATAAAACACTCCAATTTGCCTAAAAATTATAATCTTATAAACATTGCCATAATCTGCAGCCTAGTTAGCATAATCCATCTTCAGGAGTTGATTAAACTGTTAAAGTTCTCTCCCTGACTTTAATTTAAACTGGACAGATGAAAGTGCTACCAATGTTGGTGTCAAAAGCTATCACAGCTATACTTAATAACAAATGTGTCAGCGTTCCGACAATTGCCTTAATTAAATCATTAATGATTTTCGAGTTGACAAAAGGTAAATTTGAATATGGAATTGACTAATCTGAGGTTCCTTCTTATTAAATTCCTGTAGTGTACATTGAAGATTGGACAAGGGAAAGTTTGTCCTGAATTGTATTCACTTTAATATTTTTTGCACTTATAAGAAACCAACTCTCTTGCTCCATGGGATGGCTTATGAAACTAAAGCCATGGGTGTCTGTTTTGTACAATCCATTCATCGGGAACAGGCCAGAGAAGCAAGGAGAGATGAAACTGATTTTCAAGTGGCAGTTTTCAAGATGTCTGTTCTGCAAAATAAAACAGAACATTCCATTAATTTTTCTCTTATGAATACTTTGTATTTGAATGAATGGATAATGAAAAACTTGATTTTTTTTCATCATGTGAACTTAATACTTGGATTATATCTTCATTTTATCAAGATGTGATAAAATGTGATACACAAGATGTGATACAATTTTTATGAAAGAAGACCAGATCAGAAACTACTTTAGGTATAACACTTCTTTTTTTTTTTCTTAATTAGATTTGTCAGGATTGAACTTCATTGCCCAGTGATAAACTCCCATGTATTAAACCAATTCTTTTTCCTTTTCAGTCTTAACAGATAATACAAATCATTCAAGAACTTTTGTACCTCCCTTTAGGAAAAGCTGAGCTATAACTCTTCCATTGTTAATCATTTATTTCTACGCTTGTTCTTGCCTCTCAGAAATACTTGGCATTGATGTCAACATATAGTTCAACTGTATTTGGGACAGTCGGGACTTGATATAAGGGACTTGAGGATTATCATTTCCTTTATCATAATTCAAGACTATCTTTTTGTGTCTTTATATCTGTCACAGAAATAAAATTGAGAGTTTTCACAATCAATGCTTTGCTCATCTACAGAGCTAACGCTTAGCTTTAGATGACATATCATCATAGAAATGGAATGTTCTTGATCTGCAAGGATATTTTCCTAATAAAGTGCTCCTATCTTTACCCAATTTCTTTCTCTATCTTTGCTCTACCAACCCTGGAAACAAAATGGATCTATGAAAATTTTAATTCTGTTCATCGCTGCCTAATTTTTGCCTTTTCTTTTAGTTCAGTGAGAAGAGTAGCCCTCTTCCTGGATTACTGATTAATCAATACTCTTGCCAAAAGCAGTGAGATGCAGCTCTCAAACATTCTGGCATTTCAATTCCAGGAATGTCAAAAAGCTGAGACAAGTGGTTTATATGGAAAGAGCCAAAATAGATTACTATTGGAATTAAACACTACTTAATCTTCTCTTTTATTAAGATAGTGAGCTGCTGGTTGTATAGAATAGCAGCAATTTGGACACGTACTATAGATGTCCTGCTGTGATCCAAGTCTTACCCTATCATATTCACCAGAATGTCTTTCTGATAAAACAAAATTATTTACATAGCACAGATTTAAGAGCAGGTCATGTCTCACATATGAATGGGATCCTACAGTTTGACTAGAAGTGTCCTATTGATAAAAATAAACTTATTGCTTTATTTGAAATTTGTTTTTGAATTCATTTAAATGGAAACAAAGCTAATAGCAAGATAAACACTTTATTATACAACACAATTTCCTCTTATTCATATTTTTAATGTTTCCCAACTTGATAATATGTACAAAATAATATGCACAAAAGTGCAAATGTTAGAAGAAAATACAGGTGTATGTATGTTTTATATTAAAAGTACACATAAAATTCATATTTCTAAAGAAAGATTTGCATCTTTCTTTCTGCATGTTTTTAGGAAAGTATGTAGTAAAAAGTATATGTTAAGGGGATGGTCCATGAAAACATATAAATGTGTAAAATTGTCGATAAAAATATACCCAATTTGTTAACAGAAGCAGAACTTGGGGACTTTTGCAATGGTTTAAATGTTTTTCTATCTTTCTTCTGTCTTTCTATCTATCTATTCTTTCTGGAGAATAGAAGAACTTGTTTGTGTAGTGCATAACTAACCTATAATTAATAACAGAAGATGTGGTGATGGACTTTAATTGGCTCATTTTAAAATGTGATTAGATAAATTCATGAAAGTCAGACCTATCAGTTTATCAGTTTTGAAGCCTCATTTTTATCTCTGGAATGACAGCAGCACTCTACATCAATTTGGCATGGAAAAATAGTGGGAATTCTGAGCAGTTCAAAGGCATCTGCTTAGCCAATTGGGAGAAACAATGGGCTTTGGCCTGATGTGTTCTTATGTTCTTATACTATTAAAAACACTGTATAGAAAATGGTTCTATTGACAGAATTTAGGACTAGCAATGCTAATATAATAGTGCATTGTATAATGTAATATTTTAATATCTGTGTTGAGAATGTTTAGAGAGTGGGCATGCCAATGTGGGTAGAGAAAAGGATCATGATCCTCCAAACCAAAACAGTCCTGCTCATTCACTCTTTCCAAAGAATGTCAAGGCAATGGGGTATCATCATCATCATCATCATCAGTGGTGGGATTCAATTTAGGCAGGGGAAGGATACTGTAAAATCTGCAATCAGAGGTGGTATTTGCTGGTTCTCTTAACTACTCAAAATTTCCACTACCGGTTGTCCACAACTGATCAGAACCTGCTGAACACCACCTCTGATCTTCATCACCATCATCACCATCACCATCACCACCACCACTATCACCACCACCATCATCATTGTTGTTGTTGTTATTGTTATTATTATTTGCACAGCCAGATGTTCAGACTGAGTTTGGCATTTTTGTCTACCTACAGAATCCTTTCCAAGGACCTGGGATAGACAAATCTGGATGCTTGATGGTGTTACAAATATTGTCACAGGATGGAAGTTGTTCCAAGTAAAGCTTCCTTCTACAATGATATTATTATTATTATTATTATTATTATTATTATTATTATTATTATTATTATTATTATTATTATTAACAACGAACAACAGTGCACACAGCAAACAAGATAACTATGCTGGGTTTCATATCACAAATCACTAGTCGAACACTTCCCAAGCATTTAGGACTGTGTGATGTATCGACGGATTATGCGAGCTGATCCCAGTAAGGTGGCATTCTTCAGTGACCAATGGTGATTTTGTCAGTGCCAATTGTTTTTAAGTGCTTGCCTAGATCTTTAGGCACAGCACCCAGTGTGCCGAGTACCACTGGAACCATCTGCACTGGTTTATGCCAGAGTCTCTGCAGTTCAATTCTCAAGTCCTGGTATCTGGTGATTTTTTTCAAGTTGTGTTTATTGATTCTGCTGTCACCAGGTATGGCAATATCAACAATCCACATATTTTTCTTCTCCACAATCATGATATCTGAGGTGTTGTGTGTTCCAAAACTTTATCAGTCTATATTCGGAATTCCCACAGTAATTTTGCATGCTCATTTTCGACCACTTTTTCAGGCTTATGATTCCACCAGTTCTTTGCTACAGGCAGATGGTAGTTGTGACACAAATTCCAGTGGACCATCTGAGCGACTGTGTTGTGACATTGTTTGTAGTCAGTCTGAGAGATTGTCTCACAACAGCTCAGTATGTGATCGATGGTTTCATCCGCTTCTTTGCAGAGTCTGCATTTGGGGTCATCAGCAGACTTTTCTATTCTGGCTTTGATTGTGTTCATTCTGATGGCTTGTTCTTGGGCTGCAAGAATCAGGCCTTCTGTCTCTTTCTTCAGTGTTCTGTTGGTCAGCCATCATCATCATCATCATCATCATCATTATTATTATTATTATTATTATTATTATTATTATTATTATTATCATTATCATTATTATCATTATTATCATTATCATCATCAGAATAATCAAAGAAAAGAAAAAAAACACATAATGTATTTTTTAAAGTGAAAAATACAATAAAATAAAAATAATAATTGTAATTAGTTACAATTCTACATATAAATGTGTGTTTACAAATTAAACTTATAAATTTAATAATTATAGGGGATACACAGATAGAAATCCAAAAATAGCAACCTGGATGACTTTTTTATATTGAATTTACAAAGCCGATCCTGTTAAATGTCTTAATCTCTTTAAGTTTTCTACCACAACAGAGGGAACTCCCAATCTAGGTAGATCAGCCTGATAACACAAACAAAGCAACTCACCTTCTCATTCTAAGTATTTCAATTTCTATTACAAGAATGTCAATGGCTCTCACATTATGATTCACACAACAAAATAATATTTATAATTTACTGGACTCAGTTACATTTATATAGAAATGAATTAGCAAAAAACAGCATTCCACTGGAGATGTAAAAAAGGATAATTTACTAATATTTTATTAAGTTTGGGAAATAGTATTGGATTGCGTAAATATTTAACAGCTGGTTTCAACTCTAATGACTGGCTGGGTGGGTGGGTGGTCTAATGATTGACAGGGTAGTCATATGATTGGGTGAGGCCAACTTGATATCACTCATCACACCTAGCCCTGCCTCCCAGCTACTCTGCCTTTCCCCAGGCCTTGGGCCTATATGCAACACCTACAGAAAAGAAAGGGTTAACCAACCCCCAGTTTCCTGGTACAAATGCCCCCCCACCCCAGCAGTGAAAGGATGGGGAGAGACCAGCAAAACATTCTGCTTCCATCACCAAGGAAAGTAAGACGTTGCAGGCTAAGCTTATTAAAAAGCAGTATATTGTGTCATAACAGCCAACATTAGATGGCAGAGGCAATAAATCCTATTGACTCCTCAGAAGAAAATTACAATTAATGCCCATTTTCACCCCCCAAATAATAAATAAATAGCAGAAGGAGAAAGATTGACAATATTTCTGGGCATGCAATTCTGAAAGAGACTAAGCTAAAACTGGATTAACCCTTTCATTCCTTCTCTCCTTCTTTCCTTCCTTTCTTCTTTCCCTCCTTTCTTTTCATTCCCATCTCTTTCCTGCCTCCCTCTCTCCCTCCCTCCCTTCCTTTTTTGGCTTGTTTTAACCTGCTTTTTGGCAGTTTTTCAGAGCGTTTTGGGGCCATTTTTTAAGCTTTTTTCAACCATTTTCAGGTTATTTTTAGGCCATTTTTTGCCCCCCAAACAGCTGAAAATGGCCCAGAAAATAGCATGAAAATGGTCAAAAATGGCCCAGAAAACACCCCAAAATGGCTCAAAAATGAGCCAAAAAAACAGCCCAAATCGGCCTTTTGCAGCCATTTTTCAGCCCCCAAATGGGCAAAACTGGCCAAAAAACAGGTAAAAATGGCCCGAAAAATGGGCAGGGATGGGGCCAGTCAGTGGTGGGATTCTGAACTGGGCAGAATTTTAACAACCAAAATGGCTGAATCCCCCCTCCATTCTCACACTCTCCTTTATCCAAATTGACTTGCTGGAAAAAAAATCTGATCTTTGCTCCTTTAAGAAATTTAGTTTACCATGTCTTCACCAGAAGTTCCCACCCACCCACCATACAATTACATATATCTTCTTTATAATGTTGATCAAAGAAAATTTGAGGATGCATACTGATAGAGACAGAATTGCTTTAGAATTGATAAGGAAACAAAATAACTTTAAAGGAGATACAGGTATCATTTATAGTTACAGACACATTTATTTGGCATGCAACATCACAGTTTTGATATATGAGAGGTGTCAGATTTTAATTGTTATTCCAATAAACTCATCCTGTTCTTTACAGGGTGGAGAAAAAAAGATTAGGAAGCACAGCAACTTACTTCCTTGTATTATGGAACATACTATACTACTACATAGAGGATTGCTAGATTACCAATTGTTAAAACAAAACTAATGAAATTGCAAAATAATTCAATGTTTTCTTCTGTTTTAGATGGGGAGACAGAATTTTGTATTTCTGCTTTAGGTTGTACGAGTGTCCTTCTTTTTCTCTATCCTTACTTCTTGCTTTTCCTCCTTCCTTCTCCTCATTCCCATCTCTTTCCTTCCTTCCTTACCCCCCTCCCTCCTTCTTTACTTCCTTGTAAGGAGATCTGTAGTCATAACAAATAAAAATACTATAGTTTTCATTATTTCTACTTGCATGGAGTGAGATCTTGCGTAGAGTGAAATATTACATTACATCAATAGACTCTAAAATATGTTTTGATTGGTGGTTGACTGGAAACTACTGCATTGCGCTCCAACTGTCCTGCTGGTTTGGCCAGCAGGAGAGGATGCATTAGTTCAATTATCTGTACTTAATTCCAAAAAGGATAGCTGCTGGTTTCATACTGAAAATAGAAGTCCCCAAAACATTACTTTATTAATCATTAATTTCTGAACAGAAGCTGAGATTTCCAGAAAAAAGTAAGAGTGCTCAGATAGTGGTATTTTAAGCATAGGAAATTCTGTTTGTGATAAATATGATAAATGGGGCAGAAAGAGCAAGTAGATACATTATGGACAGATCTTGTCCATAAAGACTAAAGTAATCCATTTTTACCTGTGCTACTAATTTGTATGTATTAAAGAAAAATTGATGCTCATTGCCTAATACTGCTTGATTTTACATAATTCATCCATATAATTATTGACCTAGAACAGAACCTATAAAGCACTGAATTTAATCCTTGCTCAGAATTTTTTCCACTATCTATGGCAATGGACTCAGGTTCGAACAAATGTTTACTACTTCTCATCCTCTTTTTCCTTCAGTTCCTTGAAAGAACTATAGTCTTCCTAATCCAATGATGCAATTCACTGGATGGACCTATCACTTTAATCTTCCATAGCATATTATTTTTCCAGGAAAAAATTGTAATGATTTATAGTTCCATATTACATGCATTTTTCAAAGATACCTTTTTATCCACATGAACCAGGCTAGTCTTTCCAAGTGTGAAAACCACTACGAATACTTGCCTTTAATATGTATATTCAACTACATATTGCCAAACTGCAGAATTAAATTCAGAAAACAGTTAATATTGGCTGATAATGGTTTTCTCTTTCTGGTTCACACATATGTACAGACATGTCACTTTGCTTATAAACGAAGCAAAGGAACTTTCCCTTTATCTGTGGTTGGGTACTTGATGATGGAAGACTAAAGAGAATTTTTAAATTCTTATTTTTAAACCCATTTCTGAGCTTAAACTTCACTTGGAGCCTGAGGTTCTACCTTGAAAATGTTAATTAGTTATGCTGGCATATCACTGCAACCCTTCAAGACAATCTATAATGAATTATGAAGGAAGCTGCTGACAAATGATTTCTAAAATGTTATGAAGTTAATAATTGGGGGAGAAGATTTGCTATTCAGTGCACTTCCAGACACAATTCTCAGTGGAAATATCTATAAGTAACAATGACAGTAACATAACACATTTCTTTCTTAATTTTTCCTCTCCTTCCCTTCCTATTCAATGTTTTCTTCAGCATTTATTCTAACTTAGAGAAAAGCATACACCTCCCAAAGTCTTTAAAGATACTAAACTTGCTATATTTTGTTTGATACTTGGACTTTTTGTGATTCAATGTTTTTATTCAATGTATTGATTTTAACAATGCAATCCTTGTGTCCTTCCATATTTAAACCCTAACCTGGGGAAAGATTTAGCTTTTATTGTTTCTTTATTGTTTGTGATATATGTTATACTGATCCTTTTAGTTCAGATTGTTGAATTTTGATAGCCAATGTATGTTGAAGAATTTAAATGTTTCCTGAAGAACTGCAATTGTGGGGAAACTCCATTTCCTGAACCATTGAAAATAATCTCTTCTTCCTCACTCATTAAAACGATATTGCCAGTAGGGCAGAACTGATTTTTTAAAGGTGAATTACAATTCAAGCTAACCCAAATGTCTGGGCAAGTTTCACAAAACCCCTAGCTCTAGAAATACCATTTTCTTGTTATTATTTTTCCATATATATGTTCTTGGGAAGTGCCTTCTTTTTGATACTTGTATGCTTTGCTTGGCTGAGATTCCCTCATCTAGCAAAATGTCTGTGTTCTAATAGGTTAGCTATGACTATACTTTTAATTCCAGCTTCTGAAGCAGCTTAGGGACAAGCATACTATACACTCTTACTAAAATCTCCAGTGTGCCAAGGAACCTATGTAGAGATATGTCCGAAGTGATTAGAGTTTTCAGACAAGGCTAAAAAAGAAACAGTATCAGATTTAGGTGCTTTTAAAAATCTATTAGATTTTATTCTGCCAACCCAAAGTTTTTGGGTCATGTACAACAATATTAATGAAAGTCAATTATTTTTTATTCTTAAGTGAGATTTAATTGAGAACTGCTCAATTAAATCCCACTAGAGAACATTAGTAAAATTAAATTTCAACAGTGTCCATTATCATAGTAAGACATTAAAAGCCTGTTGCTGCTGCTGCTTCTGTTGTTGTCTTGAATGCCAGAAACAAGTGGATCAGTTGCACCTATGATGTCAATGTATTTCATAAGTCATTGTATTCTTTCCCCTACCCCACCAAAGCAAGACCTTTATGAAATTCTTTCTAGATGTCTTCACAAGGTAAGATAGAGAAAAGATAGTGGAAATCCTTTATGTAATTTAGAAATGAACTATAGAGATCTTTGTAGGTAATGTTAGAGGCCATGTAGGAGTTTTTCAATATGGCTGGATTGAGAGGGCTTCTTCAAAAGAGGATCCACTTTCAAGACAGGTAACATTGGAGAGAGGTCCCCCACTTACCTAAAGAAGCCAAATAGGCATGGGTCCAAACTACAGGTAGTCCTTGACTTATGAACACAATTGATCCCAACATTTCTGTTTTAAATGAAACATTTGTTAAGTGAATTTTGCCCCATTTTTATGACCTTTGTTGCCACAGTTGTTAAGCAAATCACTGCAGTTGTTAAGTTAGTAACATAGTTATTAGTAACGCAGTACTAACATACTAATTGAATCTGGATTCCCCATTGACTTTGCTTGTCAGGAGGTCACAAAAGACAATCACACTGCAACCATCATAAATACAAGTCAGTTGCCAAGCACTGGAATTTCAATCAAGTGAACCTGAAACAGTCATAAATGTGAAAAAAAATGGTAATAAGTCACATTTGAGGTTGTATGAATAGTCACATTTAGTGAACAATCACTAAATGTAAGTCAAAGAGTACCTATATATCACAGAACAATGTAACCTATGTCTCAGGTTCCATGAACTCAATCTTAGGAACCACTAAGTACATAACTTCACCGGGCTTTGCCCCATCAGAATCCACAACTTTAATCATAAACAACCCACCCAGAACATGTGCCTGTCTTGTAAGCATTCTATTCCTTCTGTCCTTTCTGAAAAAGAATTGGATCCCGCTCAAAAGGATTGCAGGGTGTTAACCTGCAGATCATAGAATACATGCTTCAAAGCTCTTATCACCATTAATCTTGACATGCACCAGTGCTTAACTATACTGGTCTTTGGGCTTACATCTTCTTGCTAGGTGTCTTTCCACAAACTGCATCTCCTAAAGTGCCTCAATAACAAGGGAGAAACTTGAAATTGGTGAGTGGGGTGTGTGTGTAAAAGATAGAGCTACAATAATGTGCAGGTTCCCTTTTGTTCATAATGGTCTATCCCACCATAAGTTCCTCTGTCTGTCACTGTGGCAAAATGACCCCTTATCCTGTGATTTTCATCAATGATCCCCCACTTTGACATCCAATTTGACATCTGTATCTTGTTCATTGTATCAGTGCAATGCACAAAGAATGTTTGCAAGTCATGCAAACTCCATTGGTGAAAGAAAGTTAATGTTTCTCTTGAGGGATATTTTGAGATTCAGATACTTTAAAATGTTACCAGCAGGTCTACTGTTCATGCTCCAAACCATATTAATGTCTTCTCTTTTAACTTATCATATTTTTAGGATATTTCTTTGTTGTTTTTTTCTTGTCCCTCTTATCTCACATGTTGTGGTTAACTGGCAGCAGTTGTAGACGGCTGAGGAGAGCAAGGATTCAGATGAGGGTCCAGGACCATTAGGGAGTGGACTGCTGCCTTCAGAGAGGGCTGACAGCAGTGATGAGGAGGTTCCCAAGGAGCCTATGCCAAGTGTGTGTGTATGCAGGATTACTCGTAGGAAAGAGCAGTTACAACAGTACGGGTGACTCGGGAGTAAGGCTGCAAGGTAATGGCCCCTCCTTCAAGAAGATAAAAGCCAGCTGTGAAATGAACGTACTTTGCAGAAGGCAAAGTCATTTTGAAATTACAGCCTTGTGTACATTCTAGTATCCTGAGTTTGTATTTGAAGATTCTTATTTTGCAAATTATTTCTTACTCCCGATTATATCTATCAATGTTATCTTTTGGCAAGTCTCGCATAGTTTGGCAAGGCTTGTGCTTTTCACAGATAATTATTTTGTAAAAGCATTACAAGGTTTCTGTTATTTTTGAATTGTGTTTGATTTGTCGGAAAAAGGCGTGGTCACAACACATATAATGTGTAACAATCTGGATCCTCATTTTACCAAACTTGGAAGGATGGAATGCTGAATCAACTTTGAGTCGCTCAGAATTAAATTCCTGGAGTGAGCAGTGAGTTAGACTGCTGTACTGCATTCTAACCACCGTGTCACAATGGCTCACCATGGTATAATACTGGATAATTTCCACAAGACGAAGAGAAATACTAGAATTCTTGTACAACTGAACACAATCCTCAAAATGCTGCCTCAGGACGATGGACAGCATCTGGTTGGAAAGTTGATTAGTCTGATTTGGCCTTGCTGTCTTGTTGGCATTGAATGTGACAGAATAGTTTACATTCTGAACTTTTAGTAATGTCATTATGCCATTTCCTTCTGCTAGCTATAGTTATCTTAGTGGATTTTAAAAATAATACCATGCATATTGAATGGTCTACATTATGCATTGCCTGAAAGGTTATCTTTAGCCTTCTATTTTTTTCCCAATTTCCCCCCAGCATTTGTCTTTTAGGATACACTAAAGAAATGTTGTCATCAAACAAAGCTAAGCACTTCTATGTCGGCATACAAATGATGTTTTCTTGTAAGCAGCCATCAAGCTGATAACACTGGAAGTCCTTTAACAAAGGTGGAAGTAAAAGAAGAATATTAATTTTGCATTCAGGAAATATTGCTGGCTTATCTTCTTTAATAGTTTTAAACTTTTCTGTGAATAAGCATCAATTGTGGTAATTATGCTTTTATTCAATTTTCTGGACCAGTCATGAATAATTGAGCACCCATGAGATTTACATTGCTGCTTGACAATTACTAGGTAATCCTTATAGCGATACAAAACAGGGTTAGTCTTGGCCTTATAAATTAGAAGGGAGAGAATAAGCTAACCATGAGAGATGGCACAGAGGCATGTTCAAATTACACAGAAAGAATCTTAGCATGTTCATAGATTAATTTTCAACCATTGAACATATTCTAAATAATGTTGTTGCTTGTAGCAAGAATATAAGTATGCCTACATTAAATCAATTTAAATATCTTAACTTACAATTAATGTAACATACCAAAACATCTTCAGCACAATCACTTATTTACAGCTGCTTTAAAATAATAGCAGGATTGTTGGGACTTTTATCTAGGTTGCTGACACAATTATTCTAGGTGAGATTCACCTTAATGCTGCCCTCTAGTCTGTGTACAGTCAGACATGAAAGCCTTCAATGACTTTGGTAAAATTACTTGAAAAATCATCTTCACCTCCTGTGTAAGTTTCCATGATATTAAACAAAATTCCTTGCAGGAAGATCTTTTTGATGGTGATGTTCTTGTTATGAAATTTCTTCTTATATAGGTTTATTCAATGACTCACTTGTGATTTTGTGTGTGTATGCCTGCCCACCAAGTAAACAAAGAAAACATTAATATTATCATATCTTTCAAGCATTTTTTGTATTTGCTTAGATCCTTCATGTTATTTTTAGGCTTTTTCTGGTTTTGTACTGCACTTAGTGCTTAGGTGTTGTAACTTACTGGGTTTTTTATGTATTTAATAGAAGATTTGTCATGCAATAATTAATGTCAAGTCGAGAAGAAGAAACCTCTGGCATCTTTCTGCAGCTCTCATTCTCCCCTTACTCTACCTAGCCTGGTTTAACCAACCAACAGCAATGATTAAGTAGAAAGCTAGGAATAAAAAGCCTACTAAAGCTCTTTTAATGTATGGCATGAAGACTGGAAATAGAAATAGAAAACAGGCATGGAGAGAGCAAGAAAACATTTCCTTTCTCTCTTTTTTCTTTAGCTATGAGTTTGTCCCAGTTTCAAATGAAGCAGTAGTGTTTACAATATATAATGGAATGTTCAGTGGTTTTATGGATATGCATAAATGACTGTGAGTCCATGTGGAATTAGTGGGCACATAAATATAATAAACAAACAAAGCAGTAGTAGTGTAGATAAAATTTAAAGATTTGTCATGCGCTTGGCAGTATTCAGTTAATCAACTTTCCTAATTTGCTTTTAGGCCATAAGAATATAGAAAATATTTAGTAATTGGATATATTTTATGACAATTATTTATTACCAGATTATATCTATCAAATGACGCAATGTTTTTAAAGGATGGTAAATTTTGTTTTAGAGCACACAAGCTCTACTAAAAAATGACTGCTCCAATTTTTTGAAAGCACTGAAGAATATAATAGAATACAGAATAACAGGGTTGAAAGAGACCTTGGAAGTCTTCAAATCTAACTCTCTCCTCAAGGAAGAGATCCTTCACCATTCTGGACAAATGGTGTCCAATCTCCTTTTAAAAACCTACAGTGATGGAAACCTACAACTTCTGGAGTTAAGCTGTTCCACTGTTTATTCTCACTGCATGATGTTCAGCATTTTATTTTCCTACATAATATTTTGTACAAGCATGAGAGACAATGAGTACAGTGGTTAAAGTTCTGAACAGACAATATAGCAGTGTTTCTAAAGCTTAGCAACTTTACAATGTTTGGACATCAACTCCCAAAACTCTACATTGAGTATGCCCATACCAAGGTTGAGAAACATTGCACTAGAACCCAGGTTCAACTTGTCTCTGGTCTAGAAGGCCACTGGGTCACTTTGGGCTGTTCATTTTTCTCAGCCCAATTTACCTCACAGGGTTGTGGGATAGAAAATGCAATTTATATCAACAATAGGCAGGATATAAATTATATACTCAAGAATAGTTATTAGAATGTAGGGGAGGTATTGTTCTCTTGTATTTTATATTAACCACGAACACTTTAAACTGCTGGAAAATACTGTTACATCAGAAAAAAAATATGATTGTAATAGTTTATTTCTGAACCCATATATACTTGTGCTGTGCTTAATATTTATGGACTAATAATTCTGAAAGATTTAAAAAATATATTCTTTTAACATTAGTCAAGTATTCTGATTCTGATTCATTTGTTTTGTCAGTGTTGTGCATGTTTATCTTTCTTCTACCTATTAATAGCAATAGTACTATAATACTTTCTCTGTATGTTAACTTTGTTTATCCAAATGGTTTAGAACATAGAAAATAGAATAATACGGTTGGTCTATCTAGCATGAAATAAATAAATATATTCTACATTAAATATAGGAACCAAGTTGCAATTTATATGATTTAAAAGAAATCTATCCTCATTTTGGAAATGTGCTTATCTGAATATTATGCTGTGCCTGTTGTGGATTCAGTATTCCAAAGGTATTTTGGAGCGCACAAGAGCATGAACATAACATTGAATCTCCAAATACCTATGCAAGGGTCCTCTTTGTAGACTTCAGTTCAGCATTCAATACCATCATTCCAGACATTCTTGTAACTAAATTTAACCTACTAGCAGTACCTGAACATACTTGTAAGTGTATCATAAGCTTCCTAACAGACAGGAAGCAGCAGGTGGAGCTAGGCAGAATCTCATCTGATACCTGTACAGTTAGCACAGGTGTCCCCCAAGTCTGTGTGCTTTCTCCACTTCTCTTCTCCCTATATACCAATGACTGCATCTCAAATGATCCATCTGTTAAAATGCTGAAATCTTCAGATGATACAACAGTGATTGGTCTCATTCGAGACAACGATGAATCTGCATACAGACAGGAGGTTATACAACTTGCCTCTTGGTATAACTGGAACAATCTGGAACTGAACACTCAAAACCGTAGAAATGATGGTAGACTTTAGAAGAAACTCTCCTATACTACCACCTCTTACAATACTAGACAACACAATATCAACAGTAGAGACTTTCAAATTTCTAGATTCTATCATATCACAAGACCTAAAATGGACACCTAACATCAAAAACAAGATCAAAAAAACACAACAAAGAATGTTCTTTCTGTACCAACTCCGAAAGCTCAAACTACCCAAGGAACTGCTGATACACTTCAATATTTTTATTGAGTCTGTCATCTTCATCTCTATAACTGTCTGGTTTAGTTCTGCAACCAAGCAAGACGGATAAAGACTAATTAGGAATGCAGAAAAAACAATTACTACCAACCTGCCTTCTATCGAGGACCTTTATACTGCATAAGTCAAGAAGAGAGCTGTGAAAATAGTTACAGACCTCTCACATCCTGGACATAAGCCATTTTAACTCCTATCCTCAAAATGATGCTGTAGAACACTGCACACCAGAATAACTAGACACAAGGACAGTTTGTTCCCGAATACCATCACTCTGCTAAATAAATAATTCCCTCAACACTGTCCAACTATTTACAAAGGCTGCACTACTAATACTATTAATCTTCTCATCAATCCTTATCACCCCTCCCCTCCCACTTGTGACTGTATGACTGTATGACTGTAACTTTGTCGCTTGTATCCTTATGATTTATATTGACTGTTTCCTAGTATGATTTGATTGCTTATTGTACCCTATGACTATTATTAAGTGTTGTACCTTATGGTTCTTGGCTCTTGACGAATTTATCTTTTCTTTTATGTACACTGAAAGCATTTTGCACCAAGACAAATTCCTTGTGTGTCCAATCACACTTGGCCAATAAAGAATTCTATTCTAGCACTGTCTACAACCTGTCATGCATATTCATCTGAAAAGACACAGCTGCTTTAAAATGTTGTAGCCTGGTGTGATATTTGTGCTACTTTCATAGCAAGTTTTAAAATAGGAAGTCCACAAATTTTAAAGTTGCTGAGCCTGAGAAGCACTGCTCATAGCAGATAAAAAAAAAAAAAAAACTCTTTCTCTGTTTTTATCTGCAATTGCAGCCCATAATGGGATGGGAGAAGAATTTAAAAATCATACTTTACAGATCCCATCAGTTAAAGATTTCTGACTAATGGGTGTCTAGGAAGAATCTTTTCTTCCATTGTCCTTGCCCTGTAAAATATTCTTCCCTGGGAAGTGAAGTAGTCCCGCCTCTACATTCCCACCTTTCCAAAAAGGAGTTAAAACATGTCAGTGTGGCCGTGTGGGAGGAAGCCAGACGAGCATACAGCCATAGTGTGAAATTTCTTTCTTTTCCTTTTTATTAATTTGTAACATATTTTAATCATATGCACGTCTTTCTACATTCTAAATTTTTACACGCTGTTTTTTAAACATTTTTTGTACACCTGCACAGAGTTCCTGCCTGAGGGAGATGAGTGGTTCAAAAATATGAAAAATAAATAAGTAAATAAATTTTGGTTCAGATTTAATAGAAATCTCATCTATATAATGAGATTTGATGGCTCCTAATGAATATATTGAATGGAGTTATCTCATGATGCAATGTTGTTACCCATAAAGTAAAATGCAGGACCTCTGATCTCAGCAGAGACAGCCTATATACTATGTAAAAGAACTGGAATCTAATGAATAGATCAGTGTGTATATAATTGTTGAAGATCCTTCTTTTACAGGTTTCATTTTTTTCTTAATGTAAGGGCTTGATTTACCAAATAAACTTCTGTTGATATTAAACAATTATTTATGATATAGGCATATCTTGTGTTGGAAGAAATGTCCAGATCCAGTTCCAATCTGGGAGAAAGGCACTGGAGATAAAATGGAGGCTGGGGGCTGATTGGAAAGAAAGGTTCTCTTTATTGATAAAGTAGAACCACCAACCACATGTGATTCTGGACAGCTGACAAAATGGAAGTGAGAGTGGGTGGGTTTTTATACCTTCTTTGTGCTTTGTATTTGAGCTTCCTGTTCTTGTGCAAGAACATGTCCTTTAATATTCTATTGGCTGTTGTCAGATTCCCATGGGGTCATGTAGAGGCTATGTAGGGTCATAGTTGGCTTTATAGGCAAAAGAGGAAATGCAAATCCTAGGTGTTCATCAATCTTTGGTTTGTTGCTTTTCTGAGTTTCTGTCTTGATCCATTCTTTCTGAATGGATCACCAAATCTGCATTTCTAAAAGCTGACCTCTTCAGTTTCTGCTTGGGATAGGGAAATGGAGGCTAGTTTCTGCCTCCCTTAAGATTTTTTCCATTTCTCCTTTAGGGGAAATATTCTATCCTGTCTTTTTAATATTTTCCAAAGTATTTCATTTTTCTAGGAAGAGGAGGGGCTTCCCACATTTATCTTACTATATGGTAAAACATTAAGTCTGAATATTGTAAAGATATATCTGGACTGCATAGAATATGTACAGAAAGGATTTTAATGTACTGAAGATGATCATCAGCCCTTGGCTATCATTCATTCAAGACAGAAATTGTCAACTGAAATCTCAGTGGCATCAAAATGCCTTTCTTTGTCCTTCCCAAGAAAACTTAACAATTTGCCCTAAATTTCACTTGCCTGCTGTGATCTATTCCTAGTGAAGCTAGAAAGCAGCTGATGTTATGTCATTTAGTAATACTAAACGACCAAGCCAAGCATTAAGACAATTATATCCCACAAATCATTGCTCAGTGGGACAGCACTCTTACATGAGTAACAGGCCAGCAGTTGCAAGGATCAGCAGGGAATTAGCATTGATTGGCTGCCTGGGGCCCAACAAGACAGTCTTTCCACCAGCTTTTAGAGACCAGTCAATAGCCCTCAACTGCCCTGAGCCTCTTAGATCTTTTCAATCTCTCCCTGCTGGGATACTGAATTCCAAGGCAAAAGAGTCTTAAGCTCAGAGGAAAGACAGGCAGACAATTCACCCTTGCAAAGAGCAATATACAATCCTTTTTGTTTTTGTCCAAGGAAGACAAAAGAATATATCTGACAGTGGTAATTGTAACATAAAATGCTAGAAATCATTTTTCAATGGAGTGTTCTCCTACATTGGATGATGACATGTAGATCTGTCTTAAGAATTACTGTATAAGCTTTAAAAAATGTGTGTATGAAGGTGAAAAAGAGAGCATGAATGCTTCTCTCTATATATTTTGCAAAGTAAGCAATCTTGGATTTGGTTAATAATTCAATGGAAGAATATTAGGACAAAAACAGAGATTAGGCTAACCTGAAAAGTTGAAAAGCAGCCAGGATCATGACAATAACAAAGTACTTCCATATTATTGCCACATTAAAACTGCATGGTTAAGTCCATGTAGTCACAAGATCTTATCTTTTAATTCTTCCCTGAGATGTTTAAGTGGCTTGCATAGTGATCTCCTTTAATTTTATCCCCACAAAAATAAACTTATAAAATAGATTGGACTGAGAGAGAAACAAATGGTCCTAACACCCTGGAAGTTCTATCATAAAATACAACTTAATGTACATCTTCTAGCACCAGGTTCAGCACATTCACCACTTCATTACATATCTGTAATGCAAAAATGAGTCTAATGTTGCTAATTTGCAAAATCAGTTAGAACAGTATTTTTCAAACTTGTCAATGTGTGGGCTTCAAATCCCAGAATTCCTGAGCCAGCATACTGGGATTTAAAATCCACACATCTTAAACTTGTCAACTTTGAAAACTACGGAGTTAACACTTTATGGAAAGTTAAATATCACTATTTGTTACCTCCTGAAAAAGTCATTTACTCTTTATTCTTGTTTTGTCTTTTCTTGATGCTTATTTAAACAAGCATGGAGCAGTAACTAAAATATAAATGATATATAGCTCCTTATTTTAATTGCTACAAGATAAAGTCTTTTAAAATGCTGGGTGATTTACAGGTATGGAGTTAAAAAAAAAAAACCTTTTAACTTGTCATTACAATTAAATATAACAAATGTATAAAATGTTTTTGCTTCCTAAGATCACTGTAGCTGGTTTAGCATAAACAATTATTTGAGGACAAAAAAAGAATTCTGCTGTAGAGAAATAAAAAGTAATGGATTAACAAATACAATTAGAATGGAAATAACATTAGTTCTTCAATTTCAGTTATAGGACATGTTTTGGATCTACTATATAAATGAAATAAGCACACATGTACCCAATCTTTTCTACTTTATCTGGTCTTTACCCTGATCAGGTTGGATTCTTTGCTTTTGCTATATTGCTAGGGTCATACAAAAATGTCACTTTGCACTAATGGGTATGGATATGTCCTTATGGGGGCAATTCAGTAGAGACTCTGAACCATTCTACTCTCATTTTGGAGAATCTATCCTGTCCTGAAGAAGTTCTCTGTCACAAGTCTATTTGTTCTATTCTATTAGTTCTGTTTTGTCTGACTACAGTCCAAATACATGCTTCCAGACTGGTAGGTTTTGTGACTGCATATGTATCATCCATCTTTCACTACAACTGAAAGTGTTACATATTTTTTAATCTTATCTTTGTACTTGCTTATACACATTTTCTTTCTTTCTTTTTCTCTCTCTCTTTCCTTTTTCCTCTTTCCCTATTTCTTTTTCTTTCCTTTTTTCTATCTCTTTCCATTTCGATTTCTCATTTACATGCACTGTGTGTGTATTTGTATGTCTGTGTACAAGATTAACTCATTCCAATTAAGATCACTGAAAACGGTCAAAATTTGACAGCTTCCAATGTCAATATGTAGGGGAGAAAAAGTCTCACTAGTTTTGAATAGAAGTATATGAAACTGCTGCTCATGTCTTTATAGAGCTGGCCACCTTAGTATACACTGAAATGCAATGCATGATTCAGCATAAAATGAAGTTGAAGAGCAATAATCTGGCATCTTTTCCAATCTAAAAGTGCTTCTGCTGCTGCCCTAGAGTCAATAAATGCATATGAGGATGAAGATGCGGCAGCATCAAAAAAGTTTGCCAGAGTTTCTGTGCCCAAAGACCATTAGCTATTGATTGACAAAATCCAACAACATTCTAGAACAAGGCAATGTCACATCATTTCAGTAAAAACATCTGCATGAACTTGTCCATGTAGTATCCCATGTCAGAATTGACTGGGGGAGGGATAAAAAACCCCTGTTATTAAAATTAATTTGTCAACCTAAGTGAGGAACTTGGTTTCCATAATTGGAAGGCTGAATAGATAACACATTAATCATCACAACATGTTGTAGACAAGAAGGAATGTATCCCTGATGAAAGATGCAAGCATAAAGATGTTTCTGCATTAAAAATGAATAATTGAGAGGTGTAAAACTGGCAAAAATTTTGGGATTGGGAAATGTACAACCAATGAAACCAAAATCTGACAAACAACTGAACTTATATACTGAAGATATAGAAGTGTACAAAGGATTATTTTTTGAGTGTTGATGTCATCCACATTTTTAAAAAATCTCTTTTTTCTTCATCTTCTGTAATAAAAAAAATATTACATTATGGTAGTCTTACTGAAAGAATCTCAACAACAATAAGATTAAACTTAATTAGGTGCCTTACTAACATGAATTACATTTATCCAGCACTCCGATTTAACTTATCTGTATAGATTTAAGTGAGTCTAAACCCATAAGGTCACCCTAAGGTTCAATGGTCCATATAGACGTTTTGTCAACATGTGAACATATGGGACTGAGAGAAGATATTTCAGTACCCATTAAGTTAGGCTAGAAATAGTCTACAGAGCGGGAGACAGATGCTTTCATGAAAGAGCAGGACAATATCACTTTGATGTGAAAACAACAAAGGCTCCAATGAACAGAGAAAAGGAATAAAAGGTGTCAAAATACAGACTGAATTTCAAAGCAAACATTAAAAGATCAGGGGTGAAAATTCTTCAGAGAAATAAACAGAGAAATAATCCACTTAGAACTTGTAAATCAGTTTTGGTTTATTTGCTCACTAAGTACCAGGTATGAGTTCAATACTTCAAATTATATTACAAAATTCATTGGACAGAATATTATCTTTAATACAGTTCAGAATGATATCCTAAAATGGAGAAATTTCCCAATCATATAACAATGGGGTAGAAAACAGATCTGAAATAATAATAATAATAATAATAATAATAATAATAATAATAATAATAATAATAATAATATAAAAGGCATATTCAAGGGTGATTAATTATATCCCTTATTATTTATTATGGCTTATGATCCCACTTTCAGTGATTTTGAAGAAAACAAATCTTGGCTCTCAAATAGCAAAAATACTAATGAAATCTCACATTTGCTTTATTATGATATAAAGCTTCATGGGAAATTGGAAATGAAAACCCAGACACTGACAAACAATGTAAGAATTTTAGCACAGATAGGAATTTGGCCTAGAGAAAAGTGGTACAGTAACAATAAATTGAGGTAAAATTACAAACAATAATGGAGTTGAAAAAAAACTTGAAAATATGCAGATTAAAATATTGTGAGATTGATCAGGTCTTGCTCATAATATGCCAGATACAACTGTCCTGTGATTGAAAAGAAGAAAGTGTGGATATTAGATATGGCTCTACTAGGGGATAAAACTGAACAAAATCACAAATATCAGGACATAAAAATCAAAGTTGATTATGGCATAAACTTGCTATGGTGATTCCAGTAGTTTGCACACTGGTGCCATATAAAAAATTTTTTTTTTGATACCACTTAGAAAATCTGCACATTGACACAATTTCTGCTAGTTTTAAAAGGTCACAGTACTTGGATCCAACAAATACTACACTGTTATATTATGACATCCTACATTCTTGGAAAGAACTTGATGTGTATAGGCCAATTCTAGCTAAAGGACTGGCAGTTGTTATTCACATTGTTGGAATAGATAATAATAATTTCCCATTTCCCTTGACATAGTTGTAGGGCTTGCAATGCTCTGGGGAATATCAGGTGTCAGAGGTTCAACCATTCTGCAAAATATTTCCTCCATGAATAATATGGTAAGATGTAATTTAGAGGAAGTCAAACTGGATTGGTAATTGTCTGGGTCAACAAGGACTATGCTAAGGTTTGGAGTTCTTGGACATCAGATGACAAATGGGCTACAGCTTACATTCTCTGATAATACATTTAACACCATCAAAAAACAAAACATGCCTATTTTAATAAATAAAAATTCATTAAACTTAAGTAATATATAGGCTAGGGCATCTAAAAACTAAGGTCACTATTTACTTCCTTAGAACTATATTTTAAAATGTTTACATTAATAGCAGTAAAACTTGACTTGGAAGAAAAGTACTGGAGAAAAGATGCTGAGACATTTAGCATCTGAAAAGGAAGAATAAGATAGCATCTGTTGTATTTTGTAATAATACTCCGAACACGTGAGTTCTCTGTACACAAACTGCTTTGTTTTTCTTAACTCCTCCCTTCTAGTTCCTTCATCTGTGTCACCTCAAAATATGTCCCTCACTACTCTCTGTCTAACATTGGTTCCTCTTCACAGTTACTTAACAGATTCTTAACAGTTACTTAACAGATTCCATTTACCCTACACCACATCTCCCTTTTCTAGAGAACAAAGGGTAGATTACCTTTGTCTCACCAGACCTTAGAGGATTATTCTGCCTCTTTTGTTGAAGGTCTGTTCCTATCTAAATCCTGTAGGGAAGAAAATGTTATCATATAACATTTTACTAATCCAATACACCTAACTGTGTTTAAACTATTCTGCACCTCAGATTTCTTACTGAACTACACATCAACATTAACTCTTTTTCACTTTCTCAGTTCACAGATTCAGTCTCTCTGGTTTAACTATAGCTCTCCCAGACCTTGTCCTTGGGATAGCTGTCACACTAGGAAAGTTTTTAAGTATTTTCCTAGGTGATGTAGAAACTTGTTCACTGTTTGTCTCTGGCAACTCCTGCTGCTCCACTGCTCCTCCTTCACTTGCATGTGTGTGTAAGGGTATCAAGTGCTGATGATTGCATCTCACCACACCTTTAGGTACATCCACCAGATATGATCTTGGACTCATGTGATTCTGCAGCACAGTCCCAGATTCTTTTGTATCAGTGACCCATACATGCTCTCCTGGTACCAAATCACTAAGAGGTTTTGCACAATGTCTTCTGTTGTAGTATTCAGTATTTAATTTCCTCTTCTCTCTCTCTTTACAAGCAAAATGGTCAACATCTGGCAATGCTGGGTCTAGCTGAGAGGGAAGTGTCGGCACAGTGGTACAAAGACATCGCCCCATAAGCTGCTGAGCTGGACTGAACCCACTCTGGATGTAGAGGGGTAGCTCTGTAGGCAAGCAGGGTCATATAAGAGTCACTAGCCATTTCAAGAGACTTTTCACTGGCTGAACTGCACATTCAGTTTCTCCATTACTTTGTGGAAACTTTGGACTGCTGGTAATGCATTTGAACCCATTTGTGGATGCAAAAGGAGAAAAATCTTGGCCAGAAAACTGTGGACATCAACTCCTCTGGAAGCCCATGCTGGGCAAAGATTGACTTCAGATGGACATGACATCAGTTGACTTAGTGTTCGATAGCAGTGCAATCTCAACATATCTGGAGAAATAGTCTATCACAACTAAGTATGTTTTCCTTCCAAGTACAAACATGTCAGTCCCTAACTTTTGCCATGGTCTATCAGGGCACTCAGATGTCATGAGTGGCTCTTCAGGATTCTAACACTCTTGAATACATGTCCTTCATTTGAGCACCATTTCACTGACCTGCTGACTGAGTCCTGGCCACCATACAAACTGACGAGCACGTTCTTTGCATTTCACCACCCCTTGGTGTCCTTCATGCAGCCTCTCTAACACCTCATTCCTCAGAGTGGATGGGATCACAAGCCTAGTGTCTTTCAGTAGTAATCCATCTTGTACAGTGAGTGCAGATCGTTCTAGCCAGTATCCTCTCAGTGCAGGTTCCTGTTTTGATGCCGTGGCCATCCATCTGCACACAATTTCATAACTCAAGAGCAAATACTATCAACTTGCAACTGCATTGTCATGTTCTTCTTGGTCCCGTCCCCACACCAGTAGATCAGCAATGTGGCAAACTATACCTTCAAGCCCCTGTGTAACTTCCGCCATCATACATTGGAAATGTTCAGACACTGAGGCAATGCCAAATGGAAGACGGTTAAAGTGGAACCGCCCAAAGGGTATAATGAATGTGGTATACTTTGCTGAATCCTCAGTGAGGGGTATCTGCCAAAACCTCATGTTGGCATTTAATTTACTGAACATTTTAGCACCAGCCAATGTTCCAAGACTCTGTTCTACTTATGGTAAAATGAATTTTTCATAACACACATACTTGTTCAAGCCAGTCAGGTCCACACACAAATGCACCATTTTGCTGTCCTTCTTGGGCACCACTACCATGCCTGCGCACCAGTCCATAGGCTCTTCCACATGAGTGATAACTCCCAAGTTTTCCATGCATTGAAGCTCATCTTTGACTTTCCCCATCAACGGTGGGGGAATCCTCCTTGGGGTTTTCAAAGAGAAAGGCATAGCATCGGGTTTGAGCTTAATACAATAAAGTTGTTGAACCTTCCCTAGGCTGCTGCATAACTTAGGGTAGCTTGACTTCAGGTTTTCCATGTCAATAGTGTCCACACGAACTAACAGACCAAGAGCTACAATAGCTGGCAGTCCCAGCAGAGGCATACTCAGGTTTTTGACCACATACACCTTCTCTGTAATTTGTTTTGCTCCTTTCTTTAGTTGTAGTTTGGCAAACCCCATCAGTTCCAGTGGAATTCTCCCTGGACCCAGTAGAGGTCTCTCTGCTTTTTGCAGCACCAGCACATGTGTGTTGTGAAATATGTTGGCGAAATTCTTCTGTGAAACAACAGTGACATCTGCTCTGTATCCAACTTGAACATGATGTTTTTATCCATCATTCTGATTTCCACAGTCCATGGATCAGCATGTGATGTCACAGAGCCAAGAAAGAAGCTTCTCTCCTCTTCCTCAATGCCATGCACAGCCTTGTTTGCAAAACATACACGTTGATAGTGACCCTTTTTCCCACATGTATGGCATTTAGCATCCTTAGCAGGACATTCCTCTTTAGGGTGAAGCATGCCACCACATTTGTGACAAGGGGGTTCTTTAGTGTTTTTGTTCTGTCTGCTTTGAGGCTTTGTTCCATCATTCTTTGACCTGCTGAAATTTTGCTTTTCTTTCTGATGCCTGCCTTTAAACAGTCTGTCCAAAGAGTTCACATCCTTTAGGTTTACAGCACTAGCATTACTTCTCAATGTTGTTTGCTGCTTTTTAATCTCCTCTGATTGTCTTGCCATATTAATAGCTTTATTCAGGTCTAGGTCTTTTTCCATTTGCATGCATTCTGATAGCCATCAAGCCTATTACAATCCTGTTTCTGATGAGCTTGTCATGTAGTGTTCCATAGTTACAGTATTCTGCTAATGCATACAGCGCTGTGACAAATACATCAACTGTCTCATTTCTTTCTTGTTTGCGCATATTAAATCTTGCAAGCTCATACACAATGTTCTTTTTTACTACAAAGAATGACTGAGAGCCATCTCTTACTTTAGTATACTGATGCTGATCAGCTTCACTGAGTTTCAGGCCACGCAGAACATCATCTGCTTCATCTCCCATACAGTAAATCAAGTGTTCACCTGATTTTCTTTGAAGCTTATGGTGAGATTGCTTGCTTGCCTAAATCTCTCGAATCACTGTATCCATTTTGTCCACTCATTTGGTTGGAAAAATCAAAGGGCTCTGATGGTTGGATGTTAAAAGTAGTGCTGGGTGTGCTAGCCATTCTGCTAACTCCTTCCTCATTCTGCTCATCCCCACTGCCGCTCATTTTCCTCTTTTGGGTGGACCTAGTTGTTCAGTTATCATGTTACAGAACTTCTGACACCATATCGTATTTTGTAATAATACTAACACATGAGTTCTCTGCACACAAACTTCTTTATTTTTCTTAACACCTCCCTTCCGGTTCCTTCATCTGTGTCACCTCAAAATATGTCTCTCACTACTTTCTGTCAAACATTGGTTCCTCTTCACAGTTAAACATCAACAAGGTTCTATTTACCCTATACCACAGTATCATGTCCTATTTTCTATCCAAAAAATAGACAATTGGATCATTTTTCACACTGGTTGGTATATTACACTGCAAACTTGCAAGAAGCAGATTTGTTTACAGAGGGCAAGACAATGCAAATGGGACCTGGTTCCTTCCTTTAATACTGTACTGATATTTCCCAATAATTTACCTCTGAGATAACTGTTTTCCTTTTGCCTATCAATGGGGAGGGGATCACACAGAGGTGGTATTCAGCAGGTTCTGACCAGTTCTGGAGAACCAGTAGTGGAAATTTTGAGTAATTCACAGAACTGGCAAATGCCACTTCTGACTTGCTCTGCCCCAATCTATTCTCTGTCTCCTGAGTTCCAGCTGATCAGCTAGGTCTTCTTTTGTTGCTCTGCACAGGAGAATGTAGCTGAAAAGTTGGTTAGTGGGGTGAAGAGAGAATGGGATTTTGCAGTAACCTTCCCCCAGTAGTGGGGAGTGAATAGAGATTTTATAGTATCCTTCCCCTGGAGTGGGATGAGAATTGTGATTTTACAGGATCCTTCCCCTGCCATGCCCACCAAGTCACACCCACCAAACCACGCCACACCCACCAAGCCATGGCCACAGAACCGGTAGTAAAAAGTTTTGAATCACACCACGGGGGATCACACCTAGTCCTCCCAAACTCTATCATGCATGCTAACTGTGATCTCTACGAGCGAATTATTCAGGAGCTATATCAGTTGATCTTACATACAGGTCATATATAAGAATGGAGTTAAAGCCCTCCATAAGAACTAACCAGAGAGTTTGTTACATATACTATCTGCTATACATATTTACTTATTTTTTTCAACCCCTCAACTTCTATGATAATTATTTTAAAAATTCAGTCAAATGCACAGTTGTTTTTAAACATAACTTGCTTTAGTGAGGTTATGAAGTAGTTTGGTGGCATTTTCTGCACAGCTTTCTTTTTATGGATTCTTTCAATAGTATATGCAACTTTGCCTAATATATATGTTGTAATGTAATATCTTTTTCTTTGTACGCAGCTTCCTTTCAAGTGTTATGCTTCTTGGCAAAATCAGTGCTGTATTATACAAAGTGTTTGACCCAAGAGCAATGGATGCTGGGATAATTGAGCATCACTGTCTTTTATACCTCAGTGGATTAACATATACTATAACCTGAGTGTAGACTCACAACCTTTCAGAGAGTATGAGAAGCCTGGGTCCCTTCTTTTGAAATCCTCCAGCATAATAAAAATTAAAATGAAAATACAAAAACCAAAATAATGCCTCCAACAAATGCTATGAAATCAGGTTTTGTAATGTGATTAAAAACAATAAAAATAAACATATATCTCAATTCCTTTCCTCTCTGAGCAAGAGACCGAAACCAAATGATGTTCCCACCTGATCCTGGCAGTTGCACGTCAGAAGGAAAATCATGGTGCTCCTTACCCAACTCTGTAAAACTCCTTTTTTCTTTTTTACATGTAGGGAGGGAGGATGAGAATTTAAAAGACACGATTGAAAGGAGAGTAATAAGAATAGCTGTATTTTCTGAATTTCTATGATTAAAGATGTAGGAATCAAGACCAAAGAGCTTGTTCATTTTGCAAACTGATCCTTCCGTGGAAAAGACAAAAATGTCAACAAAAATAGTTTCTTCCACCAGTTTTATTTTCAGGCTGTTGCACCTCTCTTGGGTACACTTTAATTTAAAGTGCAGACTTTCTGCAGGGAAAGGGCCAGCAATCCCAACAGAGAGACAGAAAGAGGTCTGACAGCCGAGCAGTGAGCATGACTCTTATTTGACAGCAGATTATCTGAAAACCAGTGCTTTCCTTCAGCCATCAGCTTGTCCATCAGCTCCTCCAAGCAGCTTTTAAAAATGCAGTTAATATATTGTATCCTGTTTAAAGCATCTAAGTATAAAGCTTGCTAGCTGGTCCCGTGCTGGAATAAATCAGCTGCAAAAGATTGCAGTTCTTTGACAAACATAGCTATTTCGTAATCAATTTTCTGAGCTGGAAATGTGTTATATCAGTCTTATTTCTTTTATACTCCAAAGTTCTGCTGTTTATTTCCATGTAATCTTGCCATGCATTTATTGATGATATCCTAGGGGTTTCCATGGTAACACAACCCAGTGTTAAAAGACAGTACTCTTGAGGTCACATGCAAGCAAAACGAGATCCAGGGACTGATACGAAGACAATCCAGATCTATCTAGTTTATTAAAATGCTACATATGGCTGGGGGTGGGGGTTGTGCCATCATTGTGTTTTGCAATCATATGCGTGTTTTCTCCCTCCAGAGACAAAACACTTCTACTTAGTGTACCTTCACATGTTTTCTGGGAAGGGGAAAAGATAAAGCCACAATCACTATGTCTTATTTAACAACCACAGGACAATGATAATCCAAGGTTGCCTTCACCATAGGTGCCCTATTGCAATAATGGGAATTCATGCATAGAACTGCTCTTTCCATAAAAAAAAAAAAAAGCATTAATATTATGGCTTCAAGGTCAACCTTGTTTTATTTTATTTTATTTTATTTTATTTTATATCTGACTGATCTCAAAGAAGAAACTAGCAAGCAGACAGTAAGCTCTTATTTACTGGCTGCAAAGTGGAGAGCAAACTTCTTAAGGGATTATTAAACTGTTAAGAAGCCATTCTCTGTTTAGATCACTAGTTCAAATCCAGCTCACAAAAAGTTATTATCACCCGATGGCTGCTCAGTGGCCTCAGTGAACTGCATTGATCTCATCTAGGCAAGTTTATACCAGAACATAGCTTTGACAACTGAAGCGTATTTGTGATTGGTATCATCATGAGGGAAAAGCATTACTTTTAGACGACATTGCTGTTTTTATTTTCTCATGAAATATTTCAAATCAAAAGAAAACTACTGTGGGGGACTTTTCCTTTATTTATCAAAACAGGGCACTGGTGAGATCAGTGACCTCGGTGCAAACTAGTAACTAAAGCGCTATATCAAAAATCAGGTCCCCATCTGCTCCTTACTATATCTTCTTTCAACAGTTTGAAATCTCAGTTCTCCAGACGCTGACCTCTTATTCAAGATCTGATTTTTAATAGAAAGCTTATTGTTTACTTCACTGCAAACTAAAAGAAGAGAAGAACAGAAAGGTTGCTTACTGCATAGCAATCAAAATCTAGAAGTTAAGCACCTGAAGTCTCAATAAAGGAAAATATTTATAGCTCAGGGTTGAAATGAGGGGCCCTTGGTGCTCTCTGAGCTCCTTTGTTTTCTTGCAGATGTTTCCTTTCACAACTGATGATGTTACTACTGATGACATTACCTTGTTTGGGTAATGAAAAATCTTCAAGAAAAATTGCAAGCTCAGAGAGCACTAAGGGTCTGTCACCTGAAGTATAAATAATATATTGACATATTTATCATATACATTTATCTTCAGGAATTTAAATTCTATTTTTTTTCCTTTCAACTTTCTTGAACAACAGGTGATTCTCCATTCTTTTCAAAGCCATGGAGGCAGTTGCAACTGGGTCATATGAGTCAATTTTCATAAGGGTTTTCTTGAGCTTGGAAAGTGCTGGTTTCTTTCTTGCTTGTTTCATTCTTAACTTCTAGGACTTCTAGAATTTTTTCACCCTTACTCTACAATTAAATTTAGTTTAGAAAACAAGGAGAAGCAGATATCATTTGTAGCAGATTCGTAGAATCAGTGAGCATAAGGAAACTACAGCAAAAAAAAGCAGAAGAGCTTGATAGAATGAGGGAATAACTGTTATCAACACAACATGTTCAAAGGTTCAAAGACAAAATACTTGTTACTGTCAAATTATTCTTACTATGACTTTTAGACAGAATTTTATCTATTTTGATACTGCACTCCCCTCTAGATATTGAATGGGTTTTCAATACCAGAACCAAAATGAGCTTATGTCCTTTCACAGAAACATCCACCTCTAGTTTTCTGGAATCTTTTTGTTTCAGTGTATAATTAAGACTGAGAAAACTATTTTGTTATTGCTATTTTTTTTTAAAGAGGAAGTTAGAAATCATTGCTGATAATGCAAATCACTTTGCTAGAGATCTGCCAGTAAATCCTTATCTCCCCCCCATCCCTTGTTCCACTACAAATTATTATGGGCTTTCAACAACTGGTATTTCAAGCAAATTGAGAGCATATCCTTCTATCTAAGAGGTGTCTTGTAACTAGTTCAAAGCAACATAGCCAAATCAATACAAGGTTTTTGCTCAGTAAAAATGCTAGGCTTATTGTTGTCTATGAAATCTTAAAGTTACCATAATAGGTTTCATTCTTTAAAACAAAAGATCCAATGGCTCCCTAGGACATACCATCTACCAGAAGAAAACACATACAAATCGCTATCTACACGCACTCTCACACCACCACCCAGCACAGATCAATTCCGTAGCCGAGACACTCATCTCCAGAACAAAATGCTTAGCCGATGAACAACACCTAGACACCGAACTACACACTCTCACCGGCGTGCTGACAGCCAATGGATTCCAAAGAAAGAAGATCACCCACCTAATCCAAAAAGAAACACCAGCCAAAATCCAAGACAAAGAACAAGAGAATGGCAAAGCCCTCCTCCCATATATAAAAGGCACTACGGACAAAATTAGCAAGATCCTCCAAAAACACAACATTAAGACAGCATTCTGCACAAACAGAAAGATATCCACCATCCTAAGAAACCCTAAGGACAGAATCGAGTTAGAAAATCAAGGAGTTTACGAAATCCCTTGCACTGCCTGTCCCACCACATACATTGGACAGACTAACAGAAGAATAAGTGCACGCATTGAAGAACATAAGAACTCAATCAAAAAGGAAGAACCAACCTCTTCCCTGGTCCAACACCTCAAAGCCACAGGACATGAGATTGACTTTAAAAATACCAGAACTATCGCCAAAACTGAACACTTCAGCAGCAGAATCATCAGAGAAGCCATAGAGATAGAAAAACGCCCACACAGCATGAATAAACGAGATGATGCCTCCCGTCTACCAGCCATTTGGAAACCCGCCCTCATGAACAGATGCGTATCTAACATGAAGAATGACACCAGACCCACACACCTGAGAGCCACACAAGATGCCATCACCACACTTCCACGTAGAAAGCAGACTCATACCCACACAGAAGATGAAACACGACCACGGACCAGAAGCCGCACTGCAGCTGCATCACTACCCACCTCAAACCCCTCTGAGCCACACATGAAGCGAACTGACCTCCACCATGAAGATGCAGCACGACTACGAACTCGAAGCCAAACAGCAAGATCACAGCTCACCAGCTCAAACCTTCCAGCAACTAAGACTAACCTGAGCACAATCAAGCCCCCACCTGAACAGAACACGCCTCCAGCCAATCAGAACACAGCCAACCCCCCAACCAATCAGAACACAGCCAAACCCCCTACCAATGAGAACACACCCCACCCAATCAGAACACAGCCAAGCCCTCACCCAATCAAGTCACACCCCCACTAGCAGTTAAAAGGAAGAAGCAGCTGCAAGCTCACATCACTCTGAGAAGCACAGAGCTGAAGACCAAGCCTGAAGATGATGAATGAGACTTCATCGAAACGTTGCCTAGATACTTCCAATCTTACGCGGGAGAAAACCCGAATAACCAAAGATATATATATATATATATATATATATATATATATATATATATATATATATATATATATATATATATATATATATATATATATTCAGAAAAGGTAAGTTGTTCTTCGGGAAAAGTTTATTTATTCAGAATTTTCAGACTTGGTGCCTCAAGTCCGTCCTCAGTGAACAAGCAATTGAAAATGTACAGGTAAAAAAAATTTTTGTTCGTTACTTGTCGTTGAGGTCAGCGTTCTGTTGATTGGCTGCATGAGCACCAATCACGCGCTTGGCTCGTACGTTGTTTGTTTGGGCATGAGCTGAGTTGTTTTGCGACGTGCGAGTCATCCAAAATTCGCGCAAGCTTTGGTAATTGGGGTCGATGTCCTTGTGGCGATTGATGCAGTTAGGGTCGGTGTGCCATGCCTCGATGAATTCACGGGCGTGACGTGTTCTACCTGTGCCAATCACCTTGGCTGCGCCCCAGTCAAAACAATGGTCGTGATCCACGCTGTGCATTGCCATCTGTGATAGGGGGTCTCGCCTTCTAACCGCCAGTGTGTGCTCATGGACTCGCTCGCAGAGTTGTTTTCCAGTTTGGCCAACATATTTCTGGGGACAGGCTCCACATGGTATTTCGTAAACAACACCTTTCATTGAGGTGACTGGTAGCTTGTCCTTTCCAGATACGAGCGTTTTCCTCAATGAAGTCGTCGGTTTGTGCGCAATGTTGATGTTATATGGTTTCAAATGCCGCGCGATGATCTCAGAAACGCCATGTATATAGGGGAGTGAGTTCCACTTAGGTGGGTCTGGTGTCATGAGCTGGCTTTACTGGAGGTTCTGCCCATTTGTTTCAAACTAGACATTTACACTTTCATGAAAGGCAATTATTTTTTTCAGAAGCTTTTAAAAATTACTACTCTCAGTGACCTTTTTTTACTTTACTCTACCCTATCTTTTCATCCCACCATAATAAGCTCTTCTGAATCATTCCTTTCCTTGCCAATTTAATCAGGCCCTTGGACAATCAAAACCAATGGAGGTATAAATGCTTAAAGGAAGGTTCTGCCAATTTAGCTATTCTGACTGATCCCCTTCAGGGTGCTTTCTTCTGAAGGATAAGCATTTGGAAGAACAGTTTCTTCTAAGGAAGAGTTTTTAGTTTGCTCTCCTGTGTTACTCATTCAATCAATGACTTTGAAGGAAGGAGGAAAAAAGATTAAAGAATGTATAAGGAAAAACTGCACCAAATTAGAGCAGTGTGCAAGGAATGGACTAAGGAATGTGAAAACAGTGTTTTACTGCCTAGAGTTTGTTCTCCAACTGTGGAATTGACACCCAATTGCTCCAATTTCTGAAGAATCCCATTGTGAAATTATGAGGTCTTCCTAAATGGAATTTCATTTTAAAAAAAGTGGAGGGAGAGGCAGGAAGCAAATAAGGCTCTAGATAGCCTCCTATCTAAGAATCCAGGGCTTGGATCAGGGTTATGGCCAAATCAAAGTTAATAGTTCCTGAATCTGTTCCCCTGGCTTCTGATCCTGATACAGAAAGTTGATTCGTCAACCTGCAGGAAGACCATTAGTGCTGTACCAAAATTTTATGTGAAGAAAGAAAAAAACAAAACAAAATAAGTAGATAACTTTAAAAACTGATATACCACCTTATGCCCACAGATAAAGGCAGAATGCACCAATTACCACTGCAAGCAAGAGGAAAACCTTCTACGCACAAAATCCACCTGTGCCTTCTATAACTTTGCAAACACCAAACTTAAAGACTCAAAAACCATCCCACCCCTAAAAGGACCTAATGGGAAAGACTATAACAATGAAGACATTAAGGCAAATCTCTTCAACACGTTCTTCAGTTCAGTCTTTGTAAACAGTAATGGCTCATGCCCCATTTTTCCTAATTGTACCGCAACTATCTGCACTTATATTGACTTTACTGAAGATAATGCATTACATCACTTAAAACCATGCTTATCTATTTTCCTGGATGGCTTATGTGCATATTTCTTAAAAAAACTCTCCACTACCATAGCAGAACACCTAAGCATAATACATGAAATACCATTCATACCAGCTCCTTACCAAACTATGGTCTTTAGTAACAGTCATCCCTATCTTCAAAAAAGGTGAGCCCTACCTGGTTGAAAACTACAGACCAATTTCATTGTGTTGTATCACGTGCAAAGTTATGGAATCAATTGTTAATCAATGAATTACCTTCCACCTAGAGTCAAACAACCTATTCTCCAATAAACAATTTGGTTTCAGAAAAAAATTGTCCTGCAATCTTCACCTCCTACACTGCAAAAACATATGGACTACTCTACTTAATCAGTGTAAAGCTATAGATGTAATTTATATAGACTTCTGCAAAGCCTTTGACTCAGTGGTACATGACAAACTACTACTAATTCTTATTCATTCTATAAATTCTTACGGCATTTCTGGATCCCTTCACAAGTGGATTACTGCCTTCCTGTCAAACAGGAAACAAATAATAAAAATAGGAAAATCCCTGTCAAACCCTGCGCCAGTTAACAGCAGTGTCTCCCAAGGGAGCATTTTAGGACCCACATATGCTCTTTACATTCTATATAAATGATCTTTGTGATCACTTATGGGTAACTGTGTCCATTTCCCTGATGATGTAAAACTATTCAACACCAACAACAATGCTACCATCCTTCAAAATGACCTTGATTTTGTGTCTGAATGGTCTAACAGTTGGCAACTCCAAATTTTGACCAACAAATGCTCTGTCCTACACATTGGTAAAAAAAATCAATGCACCAAATACAAGCTAGGTGGATAAGACCTTGTTGATGAAGGTCCTCTGTCAAGGAACTTGGAGATCTTTTATCAAATGACCTAAGTGCCAGAGCACTACAACAGTATTGCCAAAAAGGCTTTAAGAGTTGTTAACTTAATTTTATGAAGCTTCTCTGGTAATACTGATTTGCAAACTAGAGCATTCAAAACATTTGCTAGAACAATACTTGAATACAGCTCTGCTGTCTGGAATCCATACTGTATATCAGAGATAAATATAATTGAGCGAGTCCAGAAGTATTTTACCAGAAGAGTACTACATTCCTCTGTTCACAATAGAATAGCCTACAGCACCAGACTTGAGATTCTAGGCTGAGACAATCTTGAACTATGCCAGCTAAGATTGGACTTAAGCATAGTACATAAAATCATATGTTACAACATCTTACCAGTTAATGAATATTTCAGCTTTAACCATAACAACATGAGCACACAACAGATATAAACTTAATGTAAACCACTCCAAATTTGATTATAGGAAGTTCAATTTCAGCAACAGAGTGGTCAATGTCTGGATCACACTCACTTGATACTGTTGTCACCTGCTCAAATCCCCACTCCTTTACCCTCAAACCAATCTCTATTGACCTTACCCCATTCCTAAGAGTTCTGTAAAGGGCGTGCATAAGCGCACAATCGTGCCTACCGTCCCTGTCCTATTGTTCCCAATTATTAGTTCCTATTTCTTATATTTAAACTTATGTTTATTCCTATTTTATATTGTAAGCATTTGATGAAATAAAATAAATAAATAAATTTAAAATGTAGAGGCAGGGTAGGATGAGAGGGAGAGCTTTATGGGACTAGTCATTGGCTGAATTTGGACAGGGAATTTGAACCACTGCCTGAGAACATTCAAATTTTACTGTGGCAAATTATACTGCTCAAGGCTTGTCTCAAGCCTTTTTTGAAAACAGGAGATTCATAGTGCCTCTGAATAAGATTTCCACCATTTGTATAAACATAAGATCAAAGCAGAGGTGGTATTCAGCAGATTCTGACCAGTTCCAGAGAACTGGTAGCAGAAATTTTGAGTAGTACCACATCTGACTGAATATTTTACAGTATCCTTTCCCTGCTATGCCCACCAAGCCATGCCCACATAACTGGTAGTAAAAAAAAAATTGAATCCCACCACTGTATCAAATATCCAAACTCATTATTAACATATAGAATATGTAATATAATATAATATAATATATATTATATAATAATTTAATAGATAATTTAATGCATATAAATCTTTCACATGTTTAATCCTGAATTTTTGCATGAATTTAAATAACCCGCTAAACCAAGTTTTAAACTTTTGAACATGTTTCAATTAGCTGGGTGTAATCATACTAAACCATAAACTATGGATTCACACAACACAGTTACATGCACTAAACTTTCTCTCTTGAGAGTAGAACAAGAGGCACCTCTCAAGAGCAATATTGTCACATTTTTTTCTGATGAAAGCTGAATAAAGTAGGCAGAACTAAACATTTCTGCCTCAGTCATAGATCAGGTTTTTTTAAAAACTATAATAAGATTTCCCAGAGGAAAAATGTTGGAGAGGTATAGGGACAGAGAGATAGATTCTAGATAGGGACAGAGAGATAGATTCCATCTTGTGGCATGGAAATTAGTTCAGGAGCATTTGAGTAAGAAAACAAAAGGGAAAACAAAATGTCATCATGATAGCAGTTTATTATACTGATATCTATTGAAAATCTAACTATGTCAAGGGGCAAACAAATGCCCACTCTCTTTTGCTCACAATTTCATTTGTCAGAAGGTAAAGAACAAGGGAAATTTGCCATCCATGGCTTATTGTTGAGATAATTCCCTGTTAAGATAATGAGTGCACACAGGGAGACGTAGTGAGAGTGGTGAAGAATAACACACAACCAGCACACAGATACACTGTATACTAAAATGTAGGTTTTTACTTCCAGTAAATGGTTAAGTAAAGTCCAACAAACAGTCCAAGTCATTAACAGTTAAAGAGTCAGTTTTCAGTCCAGGGATAATCCAATAACAAAGTCCAGTATCATAAACAGTTCAGTAAAAGACTCACATCAAATCCAAGAAAAACTATGATCAGAAACAGTCAATAGGGAAATGCAGGAATGGCAACACTTTCCAGAACTAACAACCCAGGTTTCTGGCTCCATCTTATAGTCGTTTGGGGAACCACACCCAATTACAATTTTAGCATTCCCTTAAAGAGACAGTATTAAAATGTCTATCCTGGTTTATAAATTTCCATCCCCACTGTTAGGTGACTTACATTCCTAACACCTATTTCCTAGAAACAGGAAGAAATTAGTTAAGGAAGTGAAGGTAAATAGATCCTTAGGAAAAAGTCATCATGTTTTCCCTAAATTCATGATAGCAAATTTAGGAGGAATAGAGAAGACTCAAATGTGTATACTAGATCTCAGAACAGTAGATGTCAATGAATTCGGTCTGAAAGTAGGTCAAATTAAGCCATTGAGCTTAATATTCTGACTGAGAAATAGGAAAATGGGAAATCCTGCAAGTTAAGATACTGAAGATGCAATCTCATACAGGATATATGCAACATACTCACCAGAAACTGAAGGAGAGACAGACAAGATACCAGAATACACTGACAGCAAATAGCTTGACAATTAGTCTAAAGGGTTAACTGTAATTAATTTATCCATGATTTTCTGCCTGGTACCAGTTGTTATATTCTATAATGGAGAGCATTATACATACAGCATTCCAGGTCAAGTTGTTTCCTTGGTCTTCTTGAATCTGGCATGATTGGCATCAAGTTGTAAGAACAATTTCCTCTTCACTATTTGGAAGTCTTAATTAACCAGATGTTTCTCAGGATGGATGCAGGTCTTCTGTCATACACATCCATCTTTATTGGGTGGTTATCATTTGATTTCTTTAGATAGATAAAAAGAAAATTGAAAGCTTAAAAAGGACAGAAATTCGTGCAAACAGAGACAAACCACGAAAGTTGTATTCTTTGCTTTAAGGAATCAGTACTGAATAAAAATTGGACTTGTGTTATGGAAAGAAATTCTTAAGTTCAAGCTCAGCAGCAACACTGCAGCAATGATGCAGACATTATGATTCTAGACAATATCAGGAAAAATGCTGCCATTACATGCTTGGTTTATATTTGTACCACCTTGACTCTTGCTCTGTAAATGCCCATAAATCCCAGCACATTTAAAGAATATCAAGCTAAGAAAGACTACAATGACATTTCTATTAGTAAATGCTCCTAAAATTAACTATTTCCTAAAATCAATTGTAAATGGATATGAAGACAGGTTTATTTCTGTTTTATATGAGAATCCTGAGCTATCAAGCTTGTATCTGTCAGAGCTTGTTAGCTTTTGAAAATTGCGATCTTTTTTCTTGTTTCTTTCTTTTCCATTTGTGTGGGTGTGTGGGTGGGTTGGTGTGGAGAGAGAGGAAGGGAGAGAGAATGTGTGTGAGAGAGAAGGAGGGAGGGAGAGAAAGAGAGAGAAAAAAGAGAGAGGGGGGAGAGAGAAAGAGAGAGGGAGGGAGGGGGAGAGGCAGTTGTTCATAATACATAGCAATCTACATCTACATCTCTCTCATGAGACGTTGTGGGGGAGGAGAATAAAGTGGTGACAGAAGTAAAATTAATTTTCTTGTATTGCATTTTGTCTTTTCTATTAAGAAATACAAATTTTTGTGGTTATTTATGATTTTAAAATGTGTTAAGATGAGAGTGGTCTTTTCTCTATCAACAAGACCTCTGATTTCCAAACTTTATATAAAATGTAAAAGAGAGACATTGTGTTTGACATGCAGAATGAATATTTAGAGCAGATGGAAACAACAGAACTGTATTAAATGTAATTCAAGAGCTTTATATTGTGTGGAAAAATAGGAGGCAGGAATATTACATATTTTTTGCCTTTAGTTTTATTTTATATATACATATACACACACATATACATACATACTGTATACATATATAATATATAATGGTGGGATAAAAATCTAATAAAAATAATATACTTGATCCATTTAGCTTCTTTCTCAACTATCCGGTTACAATTTTTGTGAAACTCAAAACCTTGCAGAATTCTACCCTGGTCAATTCTTACCAGAGCTCTGTTTAAGTGCTGATATAATATTTTCATTCTCCATCCTTTCAGAAAGAATGGGAATCACCAGTCAATGAAGAAGATGTGATCTGGCATAGCAAATGTGTGTTTCCTGTTAACAATGTTCCTGTACAATCCACATGCTCAATTTCACTCTTTTCTCTCTGTGTCATTAATGAAGCTGATGAGAAGTGAAGAGTAATTGCATTTGTAGCTGATAAGAGTTAGAAGAAGCACATTGCTAGAAAGGGCTTCTGTTTGAAGGTAGAGAGGGTTTAAAGCTTGACTGTCAAGCTTTAAAACCAAGGCAAAATGGGCCTGTCAAAGTAAGTTTGCAGTACAAATCCCAGGAACATGATTAAGGACACATATGTACTGGAGAATATCTGTTGGGTTTACAGTGTGGCTTTTGCCTGCTGCTACTTTTAAGGAACTTTATCTTATGAGCGCACATTTCATCATTAACTACTTGTTAAGTCCAGCCATCTTTACTGTTCTTTCTTGCCACACTTCAAGTTTCATAACTCCTGGTGGAGTTTGTGGTTTTCTCTGTCCCTTCTTAGTTTCAAGGCTGATCCTAAACATTTCTGCTGCTAGGGGACCTGCAAATGATATTTCAACTTTAGAAAGTCTCTGTTCCATAACTACATTCAGTTAAAGTACAAGGAAATTTTCATGCAACTCCTTCAATTTTTTCCCCAACTCCAATATGAGAAGAGCTGATTTTGCATCTGCTTGAACTAGAATACTATGCACAGTCCAAGATTTAAAGCAAGTTCCAAAACTAAATTTATAGTTATATGTATGAGAAGATTGATCCATCACCTACTCTATCATATGGATGGAGATTTCATAGAAAAAAGATTGGACATTATGGGTGTTCCTCTGCTATTTGAGAATTCTACTTTGATAGCACCCCGAGTCTAATTTCTAACACCATTCTAAGAAGTATTCACAGAAATTATATCAGATTTAGAAAAGTACGTTGTAACAAATATGGGTAAAATAGTAATCAAAAAATTAAAACTAAGATCTATGTAAAGATACTGAAAGAGTAGGATATAATTAGCCTGGAGAAAATATGACAGATACTGGAAAGGATGTCATAGTAGGGGACCAATCTTGTTTCCTCCCATTCCAGAGTAGTTGACAAGTAATAATGAGTTTAAGTTTGAAAGGGAAAATTCTAATTCAATGTTAAAAAAAATCAGAAAGTTTGACAGTGAAATCAATTACCCAGGAAGATGGTAGAGTTCCATTCACTGGATGAGTTCAAACAAAGGCTAATGTGTTATCTATCTGAGATGCTCTCCTTTAAATTCCTACACTTCACAGAAGTTAACAGATCCTGATAATCAGAGTTGGAAGGGACCTTATAGATCATCTAGTCCAACTCTTACCCAAGCAGGAGACCCTACACCATTTTTGACAAATGGCAGTCTGATCTCTTCTTGAAAGTCTCAAGTGATGGCACTCCCACAACTTCCAAGGGCAATCTGTTCCATTGATTGATTGTTCTCACTGTCAGAAAGTTTCTCCTTATTTCCAGTTTAAATCTCTCCTTGTTCAGTTTTTATACTGTGGTGACTAAAACTGGATGCAATACTCTAGATGTGGTCTTATTAAGGCTTTATAGAGTGGTATTAGTACCCTACTTGATCTTGATTATATCCTTCTGTTAATGCAATTTAGGATTGCATTAGCTTTTTTGGTGGCAGCTGCACACAGCTGGCTCATATTTAGCTGGTTGTCCACTAAGACTCCAAGATCCTTCTCACAGTTACTACTATTGAGCTGGTTTCACCCAGTCTATATGTGTAGACTGGTTTTGGTTCTGGTCATCTCTTTTATTTGTTTGTTTATTTTTAATAATGTGTGTGGTTGAAAATATATTTTATGTAGGATTCTATTTAGAAAGTGGTACATAAATTGCCTGTCAAAATTCTTTGGAACAGAGCTAAGCATGATAGTAACAAATATTGTTACTGATAGTAACAAATACTCTCTTTTTCTATGATGATGATAATTTGTTTTAATTCCTCGAGGAATTAAAATGAATCAAAAACAAAATGAATCACAAATCTGACTGGTGTTCTTTAGAAATTCGAGTTCCAACTAGGAACCTAGCAATGATATCATCATTAACTTCATCATCATCTTTACCCTCACCACCATCTTTCTGTGGCTCTGAGAGTTTGTGGCAAAAAAATAAGTCCAGGTATAAACAGCATAGCATGGTATGCCTATGGAGATTCATAACTATTCGGGTCATGGTTGTCCCAAAGGTGCTGTTAAAAAAGCAACTGGATTTTCTTGGTTTTTTCCTTGAAAATATTTCACTTCTCATCCAAGAAGAACAAAACTGAAGAAACTTTTGGATGTTAAGTGAAACATTTTTCAAGGTAAAAAACCAAGCAAGTCCAGTTGCCTTTTGAACAGCATCTTTGGGACATGGCATGTTATATGTAAATCTATTTTATTTCTTTACTTATACTTTACTTATATACAAATATGCAAAATACTGGCAGAATTTAAATTGTGCATAATAATATGCATGGCCATAATAATATGACCCTGAAAGGACACAAACACTGCCAGGTTCTCTTAGTCAATAACATTTAATTTTCAACACACTCTTGTGCTGTGGCCCATAAAATAAGGTTTAACATTTTCTTTCCATTTTTTCTTGGTTTCACTGTGAAGCAATTTGACTATTTGTGTTTAAGAAGAAATTGATAATTGTGTAACAGAGTATAACTTCGCTTATCTAAATGGCTGGAGGGGAATTCAAACATTGAGATAATTAAATTCTCAGAAAATGGAAAGTGTTCTTTATGCTGAGACATATAGGGTTATAGCAATAAGGGAAAACAATCAAACAATGAATTTAGATAAAAGACTAGCAAACTAAGACTCTAATATGGTGTAGAGTTTAGCCATATGGTGATATTACAGAATATCAGAGATATTATTGTTTTTTTGCAGAGTACTTCAAGCCTTTGTCTCAGGCTTGTTCTCTACCTCCCTCCCTCCCTCCCTCTTTCTCTGGTGTATATATGCATCAACAATCAGTATCTATTTACTTTCATGCAGTATAGGATTGGGATTAACCTACAACTCTTAAAGCCACTGGAAGATGCACTGGATATTGCATTGACACATTGTCTTTATTTCAATTGCGAACTATTTTTCTTCTTAATAAAAGTCACACTAGGGATTTTAAATCAGATGACCACTTTGAAAGTTCACTTTTTGTGATGTAGTCATGCACTACAATTTTTCCCTTTGGGCAATGATCTCTACCAAGCTGAGGGCAAGTATGAAAAGCCTAATATTCTGCCAAGCTTTATGTTATATGTGCATCACATCAGCAAAACTTAATGGGCAGTACATCCTGATCAAAAGCCACCTATGTGTAGGGAATAATTAAATGAAGAGGAAATAATAGGTCAAGAGCTGCTTCAGTTCTTCACACTACCATTGCATGCCTGGCTGCTGTGATTGATATTGTTCATCAGCACTCAAATCAGTAATTGGTTGATTACTGATGAACCATGCCAGTCTTAGCAGTTGACCACACAGTACTAATAAACTATTACCTATAGAGATCAGTTACTAGACACTGGATGCTGATGATTAAATACTGAATATTGGCTATAATGGTAAACTTTTGATATTTATTAAATAACTGGCAATGACCAGGCCAACTTTCCTTATCTTGATATTTGATTGGAATACTTAAAATATGTTGGGATTGCAGGTAAAAAAATAATCTGGTGGTTGGAATTCAAACATTTTTTTAAATCTGGTAGAAAAACATGGCACCCAAAGACTACAAATTGGAATAATTACTATGTTACATAGCAACAAATCATCCCATTTATTTCCTTCAATTGTGGATTCATTGTGTGATTTGTCATGAGCAATGCAGAAGCAGAACTTACATAAGATATCATGGAAGCCAGGATAGATAAAGTGAATGACATGCTCAATTTCTTGTATATCCACATGTATGAAAAATGCTTGCTTTGCTTCTGTATCACATTGATCAGAGCATGAAAAGATGGTATCATTACAAAATTATCCCACTTTGATCCAAGGTCTTGTTAAAGAAGAACAATCATTGACTTGACCTTCCAAAGATGAAAAGCAGCCTATTAATTGAGTTCTAAATTTAAAATAGGCAACTTTGGCAGAAAAAATGAGGGGCCTTTGTACCTTTCTCTGCTAAACCCAAGGGGCAATTTATGCCAATTACAAACACATTGGAAAGATTAACAGTGTTTTAAATAGCTATAGAGGTGACTTTTCAGCCTACAATGTAAAAAGGGGCTGGAAAGGAGCAGCCCCACTCATTAACAGCATTGCAAAGTGACAACTTCTACCAGCCAGCTTCATAAACTCTCTAAGAGATGAAAATTACTAGCTCCACCTTTGTAGGGAAGAAAATCTATTTTTTGGAACAGCAAAGAATTTGCAAGATGTGACCTTTAAGGACCAAGAAATGGAATATTCTATCTGATGAGCCAGGATGGCATTCTAGCAGGATCCAGAAGTTTCTAGACCTGCACACTATAGCATATGACAAGTTGTGGAAAGCTGATTGTTTTTTTTTTTTTAAATAAAGTTTTATTTGGGTTTTCACACATACAAAATACAAGTAAAACATCTTTTTTGAAAATAGCATGGTCCCAAGTTGAACTTCTTTATACAGACACAAAACTCGATTTCATGCTCCTTTTTGTATTCTATTTCATATCTTATACTATTTTACATTTTCTATATAGTTTTTCCCCTCTTTTAATTTTCTCAATTTTATTTTGATTATCTCATCTCAATTCAAATCATCATATTTATACTTTTGTCTGTTCTGTTTCAATTTCATATTATCTTTTCTCATGAAACAAATTTTCTCTTGTAGTTATTAATTGGAGTATGACACCTTTATATCTTTTAATTACATCCATTCAACTCTTATTTAAACTTCAATATATACCTTAAGGTTATAACCTTCAACATAATACATAATACATAACTTCCAATTGAATTCTGCTTGGTACATTCTTATAATACACACTATATTCTTTTTTAAAAATTGTAAATATATGTAATTATAAACCCTCATTCCAGTTCAGTTCTATCATTAATAATCATTAAAATCTTAACATCTCTTCACATATGTTTTATAAATCATTAAATATACCTTTTATTACATTTATTTATTGACAAGCATTCCACTGAATTACGATAGCTATTTTAATCATACATTGTTTCATATTTTCTAAAATTATTTCTGTTTCTAATATAACCATACTATCTTATGTACCTTTGCAGAATCCCCTTTTCCATTAAATTTTCATCCCTTATCTCTAAATAGGCCCTGTTTCTCTATATTTTGTTTCTGTCCTTTATGGCTTCTTTTCCTTCCTTTCTTTCCTCTCATCTTCTCCCTCCCCTTTTTACCCCCTTGTCTCTCTACTTCTAATTCTCTCGTCTTCATTTCCCTCTTCTGTTGCTTTCTGATTTTATACTTGTTTTTCACTCTATTTTTTGGGGGGGAGTTGTTTTTCCCAATCTTAAACTTTCCATTCTCTTCCCCCCCCTTCCTTCCCCCCCCCATCTAAGATTACTTGTTCATTAAAGATGGCTTCTTCTTCGTCTCAATCTTCTTGTTCTTCAGGCATTTCTTGTTGTTTCTCATCATTCCAAATCTCCATTTCTAAAAACTGAAATACGAACCCAAAAGAACCTCTCCCTTCTTGTGCATCTTCTTTGTACTTTTTAAGTTCCATTTTCAGTTCTTCTAAAAGTGGAGCCATTTTAAACAGTTTTAAACAACCACCCGATTGATTTTAGTCATTCAAAACAATAACCAAGGATCCAGAAATCATCAAGTAATCCAAATAGTCCTGAGTTATATCTTCTTATTTCTTTTTCGACGTTCTCTTCCTGGGGTTTTTGTTGTGATATTTCAGTTAGAATATATCTTTTGGAAGTCTTGTTGAGATTTTGCTGTAAATTCTTTTTTAATTCCAGGCAATCTCCTCCCTTCCAGATCCTGCCCTTTTATTCTTTTTCTCTCCTTTCCTGTTTTCAAAAGCTTTTAATTATCCAGCAATCTTTATTTCCCTTTGACTTTTTATTTTCAGCCTTAAATGCCTATTGATGTCAAAGTGGATTTTTTTTCCAATTTCTTACTTAAGTCTCTTAGCTGCCAGTATAGGAAAAGGAGAAAAAAACCCAATTTTTTTCCCTTTTCTCTCTCCTTCACAGCTTAAAAATCTTCTTAGGGAACAATGTTATTGTTTTTTAATAGTTTCAATTCCAGGGTACCTTATTTTCTGCTTTTGCTGTTTGACCCAGTCAACCAAAATTTTATCCTCTTATCTTCCTCCTGCACATTCTCTTCTGGTTGAGTTCTTCTTTGTGGTGGCCATTTCTGACCACCGTTGCAACCACCTTCGAGAAAGGGAGTAATGGCCAGCTGGGAAGGAGAGATGCGGCTCTCCTCAAACCTGCAGGCAGTCTCCCCCCTCTTCACCACTTCTATGTGGTGGCTTATGCCCGAAACCAGCCAGCTCGAGGCGCTCCAGTGGTGAGCACGGATTGAAGCCTTGCAGAGACAAGGTTTCGGTCTGTCGCTGAAGCAGCTCAAACTGGAAGTCCGAAATCTGGTTGGTTTTCTCTTTCTATTAATAGTCTGGAGAAAAATTGAGGCTGTCAGAAGTGGGCTGAAAAAAATGTGGAACAGCAGCAAATGATCATCTAAATTTTGTGCCCAAATTTGGTAGTTCTACATGACAGCTCAAAATACAAGAGACAGAGCCAGTCCTAGAATATAAAGAAAGTGATTTTAAACATAATAATTGAATAGGCTTTAGATTCTAGTCCCACAGAACACTTAACAATCAGCCACTGACAATTTGTTTACACTATCACTTCTTCCTACAGAGATTGTACCTGTGTGCCTTTAATAGATGTCTATAAACAGAAATTTGACAAGAATAGTTTTCCTACCACAGATAACGCTTAATCTTGCTAATTTCAACTATGGCACTGAGAAAGGCATTGCAGAGGCTAGACACTAAATAATGAAATGAGAAAGCTTGGACTAGTGGTTAAGGTACAAGGCTAGAAACTAAGAGTCTGTGAATTCTAGTCCTGACCGAGGCATGAAAGCCAGCTTGGTGACTTTGGGTAGTCACTTTATCTCAGTCCAACTTACCTCACAGAGTTGTTGTGGGGAAAGAGGAAGAGGAAGATATGTTGAATATGTTCACACCTTGATTTATTTGTAAAAATAATAAAAGCAGATTGTAAATAATAAATAAACAAATAATGTTACCCATTGACTCAGGTTCTTTTCTACATTAATGTAAAACACCACATACATTAGGAAAATCAATGTCACGTTGCAGTAATCAAACTTAGCTACTCAAAAACAGGTGCCCACCTGATCACTGTAAAAAAATGTTCAGTTGAATAGATGGAAGCAAAGCTGTTGAATGAGTCTGCTTATAGTGTCTGCAGCAATCAAAAGCAATGTTCTCTCTGGTCTTGGAGTTTCAGGAAAAGAAGGGAGAAATGGCAAGTTGCACAGCAATGTAGTTGGGTTGGCTGCTGCTGAATCCTCAAGAGAGAGTTGGATCCAGCAGCCATACTGAAGAATAATGGATAAATCATCTCACAGTTGAAAAATCAATTCTTAACCAAGGCAAACTGAGATAGTGGGCTGAGCGAAGTATTCTTGCTGCCCAATATGTGAAATAAATTAACATCCCTCCCCCCATACATTCATTTCCAAAGCTGGACTGGACAGGGACTCAATATTGGCTATGAGTGATCTCTATCATTCTTGGACCTGGATGGGCATTTTTGCCTAGGAGATATAAGTCAGATAATTCTCCCATCACATCACTGTCAAAATCTAGCATCTTTCATCTAGGGCAATTAACCCATTCTGTCAAATAGTATGACTAGATTATCAATAGCAAGATCAATTAATGTATTAGTGCAAACAGGGAACAGCTGATATTCAAAGGAAGATGTTGGAGAATTCTGCATCATTCTTCCAGTTTCCTTTCAGATTTTCTCAAATGCCAGGTCTCATAATAGTCTCTCTCTGTGTGTGTGTGTGTGTATGTGTGTGTGTGGTGTGTGTTTTCTGAAGTTTTCACGGTTATTTGTATGTGGATCTTTGGTTATTCTGGTTTTCTCCTGCATAAAATTGGAAGTATCTTGGCAACGTTTCGATGAAATCTCATTCGTCATCTTCAGGCTTGTGTCTTCAGCTTTGTGATTCTCTGAGTAATGAGATAATAAAAAGATAATTTACTCTGAGAAGCACAAAGCCGAAGACACAAGCCTGAAGATGACGAATGAGATTTTGTTGAAATGTTGCCAAGATACTTCCAATTATAGATGGGAGAAAACCCTGAAATGCCAGTGGGAGTGCTGCTTGACTGGGTAGGGGCTTGGCTGTGTTCTGATCGGTTGGGGGGTTGGCTGTGTTCTGATTGGCTGGGGGTGTGTTCTGTTCAGGTGGGGGCTTGGCTGTGTTCAAATCCAATGGCTCCCTAGGACACACCATCTACCAGAAGAAAACACATACAAACCGCTATCTACACGCACTCTCACACCAACATCCAGCACAGATCAATTCTGTAGCCAAGACACTCATCTCCAGAACAAAATGCTTAGCAAAATGCGACGAACAACACCTAGAAACTGAACTACACACTCTCACCGGCGTGCTGACAGCCAATGGATTCCAAAGAAAGAAGATCACCCACCTAATCCAAAAAGAAACCCCAACCAAAATCCAAAAAAGAGAACAAGAGAATGGCAAAGCCCTCCTCCCATATATAAAAGGCACTACAGACAAAATCAGCAAGATCCTCCAAAAATACAACATTAAGACAGCATTCTGCACAAACAGAAAGATATCCACCATCCTAAGAAACCCTAAGGACAAAACTGAGTTAGAAAATCAAGGAGTATATGAAATCCCTTGCACTGCCTGCCCCAACACATACATTGGACAAACTAACAGAAGAATAAGTGCACGCATTGAAGAACATAAGAACTCAATCAAAAAAGAAGAACCGACCTCTTCCCTGGTCCAACACCTCAAAGCCACAGGACATGAGATTGACTTTAAAAATACCAGAACTATCACCAAAACTCTTCAGCAGCAGAATAATCAGAGAAGCCATAGAGATAGAAAAATGCCCACACAGCATGAATAAACGAGATGATACCTCCCGCCTACCAGCCATTTGGAAACCCGCCCTCATGAACAGACGAGCACCTAACATGAAGAATGACACCAGACCCACACCCCTGAGAGCCACACAAGATGCCACCTCCACACTTCCACGTAGAAAGCAGACTCACACCCACACAGAAAATGAAACACGACCACAGACCAGAAGCCGCACAGCAGCTGCATCACTACCCACTTCAAACCCCTCTGAGCTATACATGAAGTGAACTGACCCCCACCATGAAGATGCAGCACGACCACGAACTCAAAGCCAAACAGCAAGATCACTGCTCCCCAGCTCAAATCCCCCAGCAACTAAGACTAACCTGAGCACAACCAAGCCCCATCTGAACAGAACACGTCTCCAGCCAATCAGAACACAGCCAACCCCCCTACCAATCAGAACACAGCCAAACCCCCAACCAATGAGAACACACCCCCACCCAATGAGAACACAGCCAAGCCCCCACCCAATCAAGTCACACCCCCACTAGCAGTTAAAAGGACGAAGCAGCTGCAAGCTCACATCACTCTGAGAAGCACAGAGCTGAAGACCAAGCCTGAAGATGATGAATGAGACTTCATCGAAACATTGCCTAGATACTTCCAATCTTACACGGGAGAAAACCTGAATAACCAAAGATCCACATACAAATACCCGCGAGAACCTCAGAAAACATATATATGTGTGTGTGTGTGTGTGTGTGTGTGTGTGTGTGTGTGTGTGTATAATATAATATTACATTACATTACATTACATTACATTACATTACATTACATTACATTATATTATATTATATTATATTATATTATATTATATTATATTATATTATATATAATAGATTTTCACGGGTACAGGTATGCAGGTCTTGGCGTGTTTGCATCTTTTCCCATACAAGATTGAGAATATTTTGGTGAAGTTTTGACGAGGTCCCACTTGCCATCTTCAGGCTGGTGCTTTTGGCTTCATGCTTGTACGAGCAAAGCGTGATCAGAGCTGCCGTCTCTATAAATACTGGTGGGGAGGTTGGCTGTGTTGTCATTTCTTGATTGGTTGATGGAGATTGGCTGGCTTTTTCATAAGAACATGTGTGGCTGAGGTATTGGCTGTGTGTTGATCAGTCTCCTGTGTTGTAATGACCTGGGTAATGTGTGTGATGACCTTCTGAGTTCTATTGTTTTGACATCCTGGGTCTTGTACTGTAATCTCCTGGGATGTAATGACATGGGTCATGGGCTGTGTGATGACCTTCTTAATTCTATTGTTGTGACATTCTGGGTCTTGTGGTACAATCTTCTGGGTCGTTGGCTGTGTTGTAACATCCTGAGCTTTTGTGGTGTAACCTCCTGAGTTCCGTGATGTGATATCCTGAGCAGGTGGCGGTGATGTGACGTTCCGGGTTTTGGTTTGGCTCTGAATTTGAGGCCTGGCTATGTGTTCATGACATGTGTCAGTTTGCTTGGTTTGGGAATCGGGATGTGTGGCATCTGGTGATGCAGCCATGGTCTGGACGGTGGTTGCCTTTTGCCGTTTTTGCCCTCCCTGAGGCTTGAAGAAAGCCACCAGTGGCCAGGGAAGGCAAAATCATCTCCCACACTGTGGTGCAGAAGGCCAACTAGGTCACACCCACCATGGCCACACCCACCCAGCAACTGGGCAGAGAACCATTGCTAAAAAGTTTCAAGCCCACCCCTGATTAGCATTCATAGGACTTGCATAGATTTGAAAATCCTTTGCATGGTTTTGAAATCCTTAAAGGCTATTTTATGAGATATTAAAGCAGTTTGTTCAAATCTAGCAATTGGAAGTTCCTCTAGCTAAAGGTGGATGAATGAATATTCTAAAATGAGTTCATGCCTCAGCAGAAATTTGTGAGGTTGAACAATCCATTTTAAAATAATTAATGACATGCCAGTTCCTAAGCGAATTCAGCTGTGCCTTGCCACAGCTATAGGGGTGTGTAGGAAACAATATTTACTTTTCAGAAAATCAGAGAGGGCAGACTGTTAGCTTTGCTGTGGTTTTGGTTAGCAAATAATGCCTACAAATTTGACAAGCCCATGCCAAAAGCACTCAACTGAAGTGTTCTCATTTCAAATTGGAAGGTGGCTTTTTTGATATTTATAGCAGCCTTCTGGTTTTTATTATGCATTTTTATGTGTGTCTTCACATGAAAAATACAACTAAAATGTCTTTTATGTGTATTTTGGCAAGAGTTGTAGCTGCTGTAGCTGCTGAATATAACTCAGAGTTGCTGTACTTCATTACTATATGTACCTGACCCATGAAAAGTGGAACTTATCTTTATCAAAATAGAAATGTTGGGTAAAAAACCTTTTAGTAATCCAGGAAGTAAAATTGCCAAGTTTTAAATTGGTGAGGATTTCATTGGTTTCATATTTATAAATGAAATAAACTATTTTATTTATACTGAACTAATTAGACCTATAGCTATCACACAAATGTCCATCTTCTAAAGTCTAGTCAAAATGTATATTTTATTTAGACATGTAATAAAGCTATATAAAATGAATAAAGTAATAAAGCTATAAAAAAATGAAAATAAAGTCAATTTCTATGTGTTTTTCCTTCAGCTTGGAATTGATACAAAAGTAATTGAGTGGAATCTGAATTGAAAATCCACTGCAAATGCTTATGAATTGGAAAGAGATGGATTTTCCCACTTTTTCCCAAATTCATAGAATAAATATCTTTTTGAAACACATCATAAGGAAAGGTTAGGGTAAAGGCAAGAACAAAATTCATAAAGGAGAACAGGTAAGAGCCATTCCTAGTTGCCATTTCATCAACATATCTGTGATTGGCGAAATTAATAAAAATGTTTTTGTAAACTGTGTGAACTAGATCGACTATTCTGAAACATTTTTGTTGCAAGCACTAGCACTACCACTTATACTTATATACCATTTAGTTTGTGCAAGCACTCTCTGATCAATGTACAATGTCACTATATTGCCCCCAACAATCTGGGTCCTCATTTTACTGATCTCAGAAGGATGGAAGGCCAAAAAAAAAGGGAAAGCTGAGTTAACCTTTGAGTCCATCAGGATCAAACTCTAAGTTGCAAAGTTAGCCTGTAATACTGCATTTCAACCACTGTGCACCCCACCTCCTACAAGATGTAGTGGTATCTATTCATATTTCTTCTATGATTAGGATCAGAAAAAAAGATGTTGTCATTCTTTGGGCTCCAGGTATAGAATGTTTTGATGATTTTCTCTTATTATATATGTTAAGGGGTTACTTGAACATCACTAGATTTATGAAAAGCATGAATATATTTAAAAAAAAAAAACAGTCAATAACTCCAAACCACTTTTCTTTCAATGATTTTCTCTCCTAATAATTAAGCGGATTATCTATTATATTCTGAACACTGTTAAACCAAGAATACAGAATAGTATTAACATTAATACTAATTAATTAATTAATAGTATTGACATTGTCTTCCCCAAAATGATGCAAATCAGAAATATTGCACTAGAACTCCAATCTTACCAAATCATTGTATCTAACAGCTGTTGCATACTAGGCATAGTAGTATGCCTAGTATAAGTTTTAGTCTCACATATATGGTTGGAAAACAGTATCCTGCATATCCAAACACACCAGTCTCTAGATTTGCCTTAGGAAATGAATGGTAGGATTATTTAGTGATGAATGGACTGATCGATCTGAGAAACATAAAAAGGTGAGAAATGCTTTCATTTCCTTTGTTCTCGACACACTGATAAAGCAGGAGTTTCAAAAAAGTGCTGAATCTAAGCTTCCTGCAAGGGCCTAGGTTTCCTTCTCATGCATTTTACATGAAACCTCTTTAAACATTTCTGTCTTTTCTTTCTTCCTGCCTATTCTCTCTCCTAATGAATTCAATATATCAAAGAAGCTGATCTTTTCCTCCTTTTGCTGGGAGGAACTATTAAGGTACCAGTAATATATTGTTATATGGGAAGGTTATACAGAGATAGAGATAGAATAAATATCTACTGGTTTTCAGACCCAAAACTGTGGAGAGTTATGTATGACAAGGGACCTACTTGTTTCAATACTGCATAATATTTATATAGGTTAATTTTACAGGGTTACATGTACTATCTATTTACTTTACACACAGATAACCAAAAAATTTTCTATTTTTTTTTTTATCAAATAAGACACATTCTATTATATTCCACAAAGAGAATGCAATAGAATTTATACCTTTAGGCATTTTTTCCCCAATCTGGAGTTGTCCATATATGTTTTGACTATATTTCTATATTTGTTTGTTTGTCTTATATAGTTACCCATCTTATGTGCCACAACTCTGGGAGGTTCATAGACAGCAAACAAGGACCTAGTACCCCAACTAACACTGTCCAATACAATAAAGTATATTCCCCATTCTTCAACCTCTTCTTATTTCAATGTTGGGGGGGGGAGGAGTCAGTTTTTATAACCTTCTGAAAGACTAAAAAGAATGAGGGCCTCCAGATCCCAGAGGAAATGGTGTCTCAACAGACAGGGAATTGAAGCAGACAAAGCACAGAAAAGGCCTGCTTCCCAGATCCTGTTATATGTCAATATTTAAAAGAAGGGATCCAAAACATGCCAACCTGGTGGACCTGGTGGAATAGACAGATCAATCAAGGATCTCACAAATAACCGGACTTAGTGCCTTTCAAGGTGATAGTCAGCATTTGAACTGCATCCAAAAAGAAACCTGAAGCCAGTGCAGTTCATGCAGCAGTGGTGCACCATTTCATGCTTTCAAAACTCTAGGGAAGAATTCTTTTACATCCCTAATGGATACTAGTTATATGTTAATTCCAGATTATAGAGATTATAGTTAATTTACCATAACTGCTTAGACAAGAAAATAAGATTGAGAAAGTGATTTAGCCTGATATATGATTATCTATTGCAGAAATAGAATGCTAGACTAAGCTAGATAAATTCAAAACATATCTTCTTATGTGCTTAATACATTGGATTCCTTATAATATTGTATTCCAAACGATTTTTATTCGAAAACATACTACAATGGTTGATCCATCAAATCACATAGATGATAGAAATGCAGCCTTGTGAAAGATAACAAGGCATATTTTTCCAGTTTTTTTATCTTTCTTCCTAAGTACCTGTTCTCTGTCTGTAGTTTGTAGCTCTAGTTATTTCATCTATATCTGTGAAATGGTTTCAGGCATGGGTGAAATGAATGGAGACAGTTTTAGTTGATGAACCTTCAGCTCTTTATTACATAGTGACTTGAGACTTTAATAACAACAACTCTGCCTTATATAGGCAACCTTAATGCGGAATAACCAATAGGGAGCTGTAAGACGCTAGCTCCAAAACCAATAAGAGTCCTTTCTTAAGGGCCAATCGGATTCTCTGAACCCAACCAATCTGATCGAGCCACTTAACAACCAATCAGAAGTGCAGGGCCAGAACCCTGCACTTTACCCCAAGCTTGCTTTTATTTTAACTATTTACATACATAACACCCCTTCCCCCTGGCTCCTCAATTATGGTGTGATTATATAGTCCTTCAAATAGGACGGTTGTCTTTTGGGTCTATCAGATTTTCTTTGGACTGGCTGCGTGCAGTCCTGTTGAGGTAGAATGTTGTTTGGCAGTGGCTCAGCTTCTCGTTCTGGTGTGATTTCCCTTGGAGCGTACGATTCTTCCTCCTGCTCCATTTCCTGAGTTTCACTTGATTCATCATTCTCTTGGAACAGGTTCCCTGGAATGTCATCTTCTTCCATTCCTTCCCCCCCTCAGTTTGGTCATAGGGGAGTTGTTGGCTGGCCGATACGAGTCGTGACCGTAATTGGTCAATATGTCGTTTCCACAGTCTTTCATCAACACATCTTACAAGATAGGATTTGGGCCCAGTCTCGCGTATTATCGTTGCTTCAATCCAAACCGGGTCGCCCAATAAATTTCTTGCATAAATGGGGTCGCCTACCTTGAAGGTACGGTAGCGTCCGCTGGATCCTGCAGGCTTTTCTGGCTCGTAAGCAGGGTGCAGTCGGTCGAGACGGGAACAGAGTTTTCGCCCCATGAGAAGTTCTGTGGGGGTTCTGCCGGTTATGCTGTGCGGAGTGATGTGTTGTAGAAGTAGAATGCGGTTTATTTTTTCGTCAATATTATCATAGTCTACTTTTTGCAAAGTCTTTTTTACAAATTGGACCATGCGTTCCGCTCGGCCTTTGGTAGCAGGATGCGCCGGCGAGGTGAGCGCATGGCGGATACCATTATCAGCAAGGTACTGTTCAAACATCAGCGCTGTAAACTGTGGTCCGTTGTCGGACACCAGGACGTCCGGCAATCCATGAGTTGCAAAGAGTCTATTAAGGACTTTAATGACTGCTTCGGAGGTTGTATTGGTCATTCGATGAATTTCTAACCAATTAGAGTATGCATCGACAGTCAACAGCAATGTATGTCCTTTAATCGGCCCTGCGAAATCCAGGAGGATTCTGGACCAGGGTCCGCGTGGCGTCTCCCATTCGGTCGGTGCAGCTTTTGGCGGTGCGTTGCTGGTTTGTTGGCACTTAGTGCAGGTCTTGACCCATTGCTCGATGTGTCGGTCCATGCCTGGCCACCAAGCGTATCTCCGTGCGAGTGCTTTCATCCGCACGATCCCGGGATGTCCTTCGTGCAAGATTTGTAACAGCGTCTTTTGGAGTTGTTCTGGAACGACGACTCTATCGCCCCAGATGACACAGCCTTTTTGCGAAAAAAGTTCAGTCTGCCTTGTTTTAAATGGTGCGAAGTCATCTGGGACCTGGTCCAATGGCCATCCACGTTCTACCCAGCCTAGGACTCGAGCTAGGGTGTGATCTCGTCTGGTCTCTCTCGCGATATCTCGAGCGGTCATAGGGGGCGAGTTGAGTGTTTCGATTTGTAATGCCGATACTGTTGGTGCTGGATCGTCGAGAGTCTCTGGTAGCGGTGCTCTGCTGAGTGCATCGGCGTAGGGAATGGCTTTCCCCGGGCGATATAACAATCGATAATTATAAGCAGTTAGGAACTCTGACCATCGAGTCATTCTTGGGGACAATATATAGGGGGTTAGTTAGTCCCCAACAATTATCCCCAGTAAAGGTTTGTGGTCAGTTACAATGGTAAATGTCTTTCCATATACATACTCATGGAATTTTTTTACGGCTGACACAATTGCAAGAGCTTCCTTATCTATTTGTCCATAGTTACGTTCTGCATGGGAAAGAGTCTTCGAAAAGTATGCAACAGGAGCCTCGTTTCTATTAGGCAGCACATGGCTCAAAATGGCGCCCACTCCAAATGGTGTGGCATCACAAGTTATAACCAATGGTCATGTTTCATTATATTGCATAAGTACAGAATCAGATGTAAGTAAATCTTTTACATTTCGAAATGCTTTTTCCTCCCGGTAACCCCAAACCCACAATGCTTTCTTATCTAATAACCGGTGTAACGGTTCAGCCACAGTCGCCTTATACGGTAAAAACACATTATAGAAATTGATAAGGCCTAAAAATGCCTGGAGATCTGTTTTGTTACGGGGTCTGGGAGCATTTTTTATCGCCCTTAATTTTACTCTCAGTAGGGTGAATACCCTGACTATCAATGCAATAACCTAGAAATTCAACACTGTCGGTATACAGATGACATTTATCCCTTTTTACTTTCAGTCCCGCTTCTTGGAATTTTTTAAGAACACATTTTAAATGATTCTGCAGAATTTTTTTACTAGGAGCTGCAATTAACACGTCATCAAAATATGGAACCACGCCCTTGATTCCCTGCAATAATCGTTCCATTAAACTTTGGAATATTCCCGGGGCTACACTTACCCCGAATTGCAATCGGGTACATTTAAAAGCACCTCTGTGCATTACTATCGTTTGAGCTTGGGCTGTTTTATCGTCCACGGGCAATTGTTGAGAGGCTTGAGCTAAATCTAATTTAGCAAAACCTTTCCGCCTCCCAGGGAATGAAGGAGGTGCTGCACCACCAGCACTGGATACACGTTCTGCTGGAGGGCATGGTTTAGAGTGGCCCGGTAGTCCCCACAGATTCGGATTGACCCATCTGGTTTAATGGGGGTTACAATAGGAGTTTGCCATGGAGAATGATCAATGGGTTGCAGTACCCCTTGTTTCATTAGTTTGTCAAGTTGTTCATCTATCTTAGCCTTAAGGGCGAACGGAACTCAACGAGGCTTTAAACGGATCGGGGCGACCTTAGGGTCGAGGCTAAACAAAATTGGGGTCCCCTTATACTCGCCCAGACGATCTGCAAAGACATCGCTGAATTCAGAAATAAGGTCCTCCTCCCACTCGCAATCACCGACTCGGTTCACGCCAGCTACTTCGATGCCGAGTGGCGCAAACCATTGGAGGCCCAACAAACTAGGCCTGTCCCTATCAATGATCGTTAGAGGTAAGTATGCCGTATGCTTTTTAAATGAGACGCGGACTCGACAAGACCCAACCACAGGGATCCGATTCCCTTGGTAGTCTTTAAGGATGAGACGTTGCATTCGAAGGTCTTGGCGTTGGATGGTAGGAATGAGTTGCTTTAATGTCTTCCACGACACCATCGAGAGGGACGATCCCGAATCGACCTCCATGTGGCAAGGTTGGTTCTCTATGGCTACTGTAACTTGAATCTTCTTAGCGTCCATGGCTGAGGTGTGACCTATAGTGATAGTATGGTGAGCCTCTTCTTTCTGCAACGCTCAATATCTGTAGGAGTGGTTTGCTGGATCTTGCCTTACAGGACGGTTTCCTGCCGATTGGCGAAAGTTGATTCCCTTTGAGGCCTGACTTGGTCCCGGTAAACTGCGACAGACTCGACTAATGTGGCCTCGTTTTCCGCACTCATGGCAGAGTGCATCGCGCAATTTGCATTCGGCCCTGGCATGGTTCGCTTCACAACCTGCGCAGGGGTGTAAGGGCTTAGGGCGAGGGTCCCAGTCAGACCGCAGTCGATGGACCCCTTCTTCGTCGCTGTCTGACGATGAAGAGAGGTCCTCGTGGTGCATCGTTAGTTGCTGCCCTTCCGACTTGGATAAAATGTCGCCTGTCGGTGGGGTCGTTGGGTTTCGGCTTCGCCGTAGTTGCGCCATGGACTTTTTGGTCGCCTCAACAGCAGTGGCTTCGGCGATGGCGTCAGCAAGGTCGATGTCGCCTTTCGCCATCAGCTTGCTTTGCATGCCTAGCGCATCTAATCCCAAAATTAATCGGTCTCTCAGTGCTTCATCTAAGTCTGCGAATCCGCAGAGGCCTCCTAAGTGTCGGAGGTCTGCCACAAAGTCAGCCACACTCTCTCCTTTTCGCTGGCTTCTTTGATAGAACTCGTGGCGTCTCACGAGTGTAGGTACGGTTGGCGCGTAATGGTCTCTCAGGAGAGGTTCGAGGTCGTCCCAGCTCATTGCTTTCATTTCTCGAGGTTTCGCGAGTGCTTTCACCATTTTAAAGACAGCTGGGCCGCAGTACGTCAGGAACAGCGCCCGCTTCTTTGCTGGTGTGGCGTCCTTCAAATTATTTGTTTCGAGAAACATTTGGAAGCGATCCATGTAGGATTTCCAATCCTCTTGGTTTGGATCGAAAGGAGCAGGTGGTACGATGCCGCTGGACATGGTTTCCGTTGGTGGCGTCGTCTTAACACGTGCTCTGTTTTTCTTCCAAGTTCCTTAAGATCAGATGTCTCCAAATCCCATCCTCGTCGCCAGTGAAATGGTTTCAGGCATGGGTGAAATGAATGGAGACAGTCTTAGTTGGTGAACTTTCAGCTCTTTATTACATAGTGACTTAAAACTTTAATAACAACAACTCTGCCTTATATAGGCAACCTTAATGCAAAATAACCAATAGGGAGCTGTAAGACGCTAGCTCCAAAACCAATAAGAGTCCTTCGTTTAGGGCCAATCGGATTCTCTGAACCCAACCAATCTGATCGAGCCGCTTAACAACCAATCAGAAGTGCAGAACCCTGCACTTTACCCCAAGCTCACTTTTATTTTAACTATTTACATACATAACAATCTGTATCTATATCATATATATTTATATAAATGTCAATATCTATCTACATCTATATAGAAGAGGGGGGGTGAGGGAGGGAGGGAGAGGGAGAAAGGGAGAAAAGTAGAGAGTGAGGAAGGGAGGGGGAGAGAGAGAGAGAGAGAGACCACAGGTTAAAAAGTATTTGGATGTTGTTTGGCTAGTGTTTGGCATAGTGCTAAGATGTTTTTCTATTCAATCAAAAAGCACTTCATACAAAGAAACACAGAATGAGACAGAGTTGGAAATTGATCCATTTTACTCATAATTTTCCAAGAATAATTGCCAAAAAATCTCATCTTCCTTTCTTCTTCTCATTGCTTTCCTTTTTTTTAATCCAGAAGTTCAGTAATCTCTAGACAAAGTTAATATAATTCAGGGGCTGTCAGAGGAATGGAACTTGTCATAAGGCATTACCACAGATTTTGCCAATGTGATTACATTATCCTTCAACATTGTCCTTCCCTAGCAAGAGGATTAGGAGCAGAAAAGACTGTGGTGCAATGGATTAATGCACTTACTTTTCAAAGTCAAACACAGAGCTTCAAGAGCTTTTTGTGGCATCAATTTTTGATATGCACAGCAGAAAAACTGCAGGTGACTGAAGAAAGGATAGTGTTTTTCTCAAAACTGAAATAATATCTTTATGTACCCCACCCTCTTCCCAGATCTTCTGGATCCCCTGATTTTTCTTCCCTATTGGATTTGCTTCTCTGGCAAATGTTACAACAACTTTAATGGAGAGTCTCTAAATCTAGCAGAAACACATTATCTCTGTAAAACATAGCCATCCTCATTCCTGAAGGGTTCTGAAGAATAAACACAGGATCTTAAGGATATTTATGATATTTCTGAGGAAGAATGAAATCATGTGGGCAATGTGATGTTAAAATGAGCAGAAGGGGTCTTTTCTTCCCAATGATCTTAAGGTTTGGAAATCATTTTCAGTTCTAGAAACCACAATTCAGCTGTCATATGTCATGCAGCTGAAAGTTCCTGTGCTTACGTGATGCGGCAGAATAATTACACTATACATCTATAATATTGCATTATACATCTACAATAGATTTCTACGCATACAAACAAAGCTTCTTTACTGCACAAGCCTTTGAAATCACAGCTGTTCTGATACAGACAGAAATCTGTATCTTTGTTGTCACTAATTCCATCTGTCCCAGAGTTTGTTGGCATTTCTAACTGGATAAGATCTTTTGGCAGTGCCTCCAAACTGAATAACAAAGGATTGAAATATGCCAGCACCAAAGATGAGAACAAGAGAGATACTATTATGAAATAACACATATGTTGTTTTGGAGAACATACTAGTATAAAAATACTGTGGATGGATCACCCTGTTAATTTTGTACCATTTTTTTCAGTCTTCTAATTGCATATTCTATTTGACTCAGAGGTTTATAAAATGAGTAGAAAATGTCCATGTAGTGATATTTTAGTCTGAAAGAGGGAAACACATTTTAGTCTAGCCAGAAAACAATCACAGCTCCGCTGAAATGTGAATTAGCTTTTCTCAGACCCATTTTACAATTCTTACAATTGCCTTGACATGAACAGCCATTTCAGAAAATCAGATAATATTTCTGAATATAGCAGTTAGTAAAAAGCTGTTATTTTGCTTATCCTGTGGCTATCTTGGGTCAAAGTGAACATGATAATAGCCTTATGATCTGTTGCTTCCAAGAAAATATGCTTAAGAGCATGAGATAGTAGGCCTTTAATAAGGATAGTAGAAAGATTACAAGAGAGAGAGAGAAAGACAGAGACAGAGAGAGAGAAAAAAGTCCATGTTTTTAGATGTCCATTCAATTATCTTATTAAGTTTGATTGCAGAGTCTCACTCTTCTTCTTTGTTGACTCTCAGGTATTTTTCATCTGAACTTCACATGTTTAATATGTAATGTCAATAATCATATATCCTGATTAAAGTGCAAAACGTATCACTGGAGATTGTTCATTTTCATGTCTGTCTAGGAATTCTGCAACCCTTTTCCATTTAAAAATTACAGTATTATTTCTAACTGAAATACACAAAACTATTTAAGGGATACTAAATTGTCACTAAATTAAATGGAAATAAGGTGTCTGAATCCCCAAGGCATTTTGCAAATGCCAGTGAAAGTGTTTTTCTTTTTCCCTGTAGAAAATGAAGACTGGCACATATGTTACCAAAATAATTGAAATCAGAATGAAGCTCTGAGTAAGATTTATGTGGTGATTCTTCACTAACTTTACTTTTCCAATGCTGTAGCATTGTTGGAAACCACTAGCATGAATGGAGAGGACAACGTTGAAGACTGCTTTGTTTGGAGTGTCTTACTGATAGGAAGCAATGTGTTTTCCCCCACCCCATTTTATACAGTAAGAGCACACTGACTGCCTTAAGAGGTCCTCAATCTCCAGGCTGCAGCCCACTACATGAGCTGTCCAGAACCGGGCCAACCAAAGTGATACACAAGCACAGGCATGCATGCATTCCCACTTGTGTGAGCAGTGAGTTAGTACATGCTAGTACATGCCTCTATGCTGCGTGTGTGTAAGTGGGGGGGGGGCGCATAGATCTGCCTCTCATACAAATGGAGTGGCATACATACTTGCCCACATGGAACCATCTTCACTCCTCAGTCTGCAAAGCTGGAAAGGTTGTCTGCCTTAACCTACTAAGTTCTGGCTGAATGAAATACCGTATATACTCAAGTATAAGCCAAGTTTTTCAGCACATTTTTTGTGCTGAAAAAAACCCCTTCGGCTTATACTCGAGTCAGATTTCCCTCTGAAAAAAAAATGTTGTGGAGCTCCGAAGCTGGGCAGCCACTTCCCTGCTTCCATGTTTCCTTTGCAACTTTTAAGCATGGGGGTAATCGGAAGCAGAAAAGTTCTTGCTTGAGGATATATTGTTTTTTCTTTTTTTAACTGTTTTTTTGGTGGGGAAGACCCACCGCCATGTGAGAATGCTCAGACATGAAATCTATCCGACCGAAAATAAGTGTGTGTGTGTGTGTGGAGGGGGGGGATTTTAACAGAGGGAAGATGTAGGGAGAAGGCAAAAGCGACGGAAGATCCTTCAGGGGAAACTGAGAGGGAGACTCACCCTTGGTCCAGATGAGCCCCCTTCCTCTTTCTCTAGGCTGAGAAAACAACGTGAGCTGAGGTTGCTTCGGCTCCACTCAGCTTCGTTTCCTCAGCTCCAGCTGCTTTCAGTCCACTCGGGAGAAGGGGGAGGAGGTGGTAGTGGCGGCTCGCGTTGTTTTCTGATAGTGAGATCATTTCCCAAATTAATTGATTCACTAACCCAAAAGATGTTGATGACAGTGGGAGGCAGGAGTCACTCTCTCCCTTGCAAGAAAAAAGCAAGAGCCATTCTTATGATTTCTCCCTCTCTCTCTCTCTCCCCGTAATACAGTCAAGCCCTTTCCAGCGCGCGCGATCTGCCTTCGCCACTTTGCACCTTGCAAATGCAAAAACAGTGGGAGGCAGGAGTCACTCTCTCCCTTGCAAGAAAAAAGCAAGAGCCGTTCTTATGATCTCTCCCTCTCTCTCTCTCTCTCTCTCTCCCCATAATACAGTCAAGCCCTTTCCAGCACGCGCGATCTGCCTTCGCTACTTTGCACCTTGCAAATGCAAAAACAGTGGGAGGCAGGAGTTACTCTCTCCCTTTCAAGAAAAAAGCAAGAGCCGTTCTTATGATCTCTCCCTCTCTCTCTCTCCCCGTAATACAGTCAAGCCCTTTCCAGTACGCGTGATCTGCCTTTGCCACTTTGCACCTTGCAAATGCAAAAACAGTGGGAGGCAGGAGTGACTCTCTCCCTTGCAAGAAAAAAGCAAGAGCCGTTCTTATGATCTCTCCCTCTCTCCCTCTCTCTCTCCCCGTAATACAGTCAAGCCCTTTCCAGCACGCGGGATCCACCCCCGCCGCTTTGCACCTTGCAAATGCAAAAACCCCAGGATTTTGCATTTGCAAGGTGCAAAGTGGCGAAAGCAGATCGCGCATGCTGGAAAGGGCTTGACTGTATTAGGGGGAGAGAGAGAGAGAGGGAGAGATCATAAGAACGGCTCTTGCTTTTTTCTTGCAAGGGAGAGAGTGACTCCTGCCTCCCACTGTCATCATCATCATCTTTTGGGATAGTGAATCAATTAAACCTTTCATGATAGTGAGATCGTTTCCCAAATTTCCCTTAAATCAGGGAAGAAATCAGAAACAAACCTTTGGACTGAGAATAAGCCTGTTCCTATGATGCCATTTTTGTTCACTGCAGTGTGAAAAGTGTGAAAAAACACACTTCTTTTTCTTCATCTTCTTGTTCCCTATTTACTGGTCTCTTTCAAAGAGGAAATTGTGAACATCAAACTTATTCTCAACTGTCCTAGTGAAAGTTTTTATTGGTATCTATTTTTATTTTTGAAATTTACCAGTAGCTGCTGCATTTCCCACCCTCGGCTTATACTCGAGTCAATAAGTTTTCCCAGTTTTTTGTGGTTAAATTAGGTGCCTTGGCTTATATTTGGGTCGACTTATACTCGAGTATATACGGTAAGTAAGAGTTCATCTTTCCCAAATATATCATTTAAGATTCTTGTCCAAGATGGACTTGATTAGCAGTATTGGGAATGGTAATCATGGTTTATAGCAGGAAAGGAGAATCTGTGCCCTTCCAAATGTTGCTGGTTCATGTCAAATACGGAATGAGAATATCTTTCAGACCCTTTGGAAATCCCAGAGCAAAGGATACAACAAGGAAGATTTTCTTGTCTACCCTTCTTGTAAGTGCACAGAAAAAACCAACAATACTTTTCCATACTGTAAGCATTCCTCTGTTCAAAATTTGGAGATGGGAGAAAGAAGTCAAAACAGGCAGAGACACATTGTGAGCAATTTTTCAATGTACTTTGTGGACAAACTCAATCATATTTGCCTTGATTTTTGACTAATAATGGGGCAAGGCAAAGAGTGTAACCATAGCAACTGCTTGTCAGGTTTATATGAGTTCTTTTCTTTTTTGTAGATCTCAAGGACATGAATGTGCATATGGAGAGAGGACAACTATCAGTTTCTGGCTTGATCCTAGCTCATTAAACCCAAATCTTATCAAACTAGAATTGTGAGGATTGGAATAAACAAAGAGGAAATGAAACACTTGCAATTGGACACGATTGTTTGTCAAATAATAATCAGGTGCAGCCAAGTCAGTGTTAGAAATGGACCACAAGAGTCTGTTAAAAAAGAATTGGAAAAAGAATCTCAGGGTGTGGGTTCAGGTTTGCATACTAGATATTTAGCTTTTGTAGAAGGTGATCCTCATCTTTATTATTACAGTTTTGCAGTAAAAATTTCTGAAGCGCTCAAGTCAAAACTTTAACTTTTTATGAGAACAATAGCAGGACCAATAAGGACAAGTAAAGTGAGGTGATTAATGCCTTCTTGGGTATGTCCTCCATGTTGCAATAAAACTTTACTGAAAAAGTTGTCCATCCAGCTAGAAGATAATTTTCATTATATCCTAGTCTGAAATATTCTCCTCTTGGTTAAGATGATTAAGAAATCATCTTAATGGCATTTATCTCCAGATTCATCGGCACAAAACTGCTTTCATAGACCATTTCAATCTGTGTTATATCTGGTACCAAGACTATTTTAGTCACCAATATGCCCGAAACCAGGGGTGGGATTCAAATTCCTTAACAACTGGTTCTGTGGGCGTGGCCTAATTTGTGAATGTGGCTTTGTGGTCATATGACTGGGTGGGCATGGCTTGCTGACTGGGCATGGCTTGATGGTCACATGACTGGCTGGGCATGGCTTGGATGTAAATATTGTAAATATTGATGTAAATATTGATTTTTTTTTTATAAAAAAGAGCAATTTTTACCCAAAATCAGGCAAAGCAAGCAGGCAGATTGAGTTGCTTGCAGAATAACAGATTCACTCACAGATCTAGAATTCTGCAATCTGCTGCCTGACTCTTCACTGAAAAATAGAAGCTTCAGTCCTAAGGAAGGTTCAGCTCTGCCCTCAGGCCACTTCTCCCCCCTCCTGCAATATTACCCCTGACTGGGCCTCAGGGAAGCCTCCTGGCTGAAGGCAAAGCAGTACTATAGTGATTTAGATTAGCTAGAAAGCAAGAAATTGGATAATTCCTGATTTCTAGATAATCTAAATCACCTGAAACAGCTAATCATTGGCGGGGGGGGGGAGAAAATAGCAACTTACCAAAAATTAGGTGAAGGCACAATGCAGGCAATGCAAGATGGTGCACATGTCAGGTGAGGAGTGACTGGGTGGGTTGGGAGGAGAAGGTGGGGAGGGAAGGGGCCAGGAAATGGCATAATTTGCTGGTTCTCTGAACTGCACAGAATCGTAACAACCGGTCCGTACCAGTAGAATCCCACCCCTGCCTGAAACTAGATGAGGAGCTTCTTAGTTCTAATGAGACTTTTGTCTCAACTTATGCCCACACAAAAATCATCACAATGACATAATCCCCAATTATAACTTCAAAAAAGGCAACTACGATCTTATGGACAACGATCTCTCATCCCTTGATTGGCAATCTCTATTCACTGGATGCAATACTATTGAAGACCATTACAACATATTTTTACTTGAAGTCAAAAGAGTCATCAAACTATATGTACCAATAACAATGCCCAAAACAAACAAACAAACAAACAAAGATTACCCATAACAATAAGGAAACTTCAATCCAAAAAGAGATCACTCTGGCGTAAAAACAAATCTGGTCACGTTACCAACTTCAAAAGTCGATACAAAAATTTATGCCACCAGATAAAGACTGAATGCACCAATTATCACATCAAACAAGAGGAAAACCTTCTATGCACCAATTCTACCTGCACTTTTTACAATTTTGTAAACAACAAACTAAAAGACTCAAGGTCCATCCCACCCCTGATAGGACTTAATGGTAAAGACTGCAACGATGACACCATTAAAGCCAACATCTTTAACACATTCTTCAGCTCAGCAATGGATCATGCCCAATATTTCCTAGCTGAACCACAGAAAACTACAATGAACTAATACATATCGATTTTACAGAAGACAATGTTGAAAAAGCACAATGCAACCTAAAACCATCTCTATCTATTGGACTGGATGGAATATATGCCTACTTCTTTAAAAAAGCTAACCACTGCCATTGCTGAACCTCTAATCTTTAAAAAATCTTTCAGGACCAGCTCCTTGCCTAACCTATGCGATCAGGGCAAAGCAATAGACGCAATCAACATAGACTTCTGTAAATGATTTGATTCAGTGGTATATGACAAACTACTCCTAAAACTAAAATCTTATGGTATCTCTGGACACCCGCATAACTGGATAGAAGAATTCCTTTCAAACAGACAACAAATGGTCAAAATTGGGAGTGTCCTATCAAATTCTGTACCTGTCAACAGTGGTGTCCCCCAAGGCAGGGTTCTAAGACCAACTCTCTTCATACTGTACATAAATGACCTCTGTGATCATATCAAGAGCAACTTGTTCTCTTCATTGATTATGTAAAGCTATTCAACACCACAGACAATACTGCTACCCTTCAAAAAGATATTGACTATGTATCAGAATGGTCAAACAAATGGCAACTTCAAATCTCAACGTATAAATACTATGTCTTACATATTGGCAAAGAAAATCAGAAAATAAAATACAAGCTGAATAGTCAAGACCTTGTTGATGATCCAAGCTCTGTAAAGGACCTTGGAATACTCATCTCTAATAATCTAAGTGCTAGAGACCACTGTAACTATATAGACAAAAGGCATTAAGAGTTGTTAACCTAATCCTACATAGCTTTTTCTCTGGTAATATCACACTACTAACTAGAGCATACAAAACATTTGTTAGAGCAATACTCGAATACAGCTCATCAGTCTGGAACCCACATTATGTATCTGATATTAGCACAGTTGAGAAAGTCCAGAAATAATTCACAAGGAGAGTTCTCTACTTCTCAACTCATTGTAGAATACCTTATGCCACCAGACTTGAAACTTTAGACCTAGAAAACCTACAACTACGCCGTCTCCAGTATGATCTATAAAATATAAATATAGTATATAAAATCATTGCAATGTCCCACCTGTCAATGAATACTTCAGCTTCAATCATAACAATACAAGAGCACACAATAGATACAAACTCAAGGTTAACCGAACCAAACTTGACTGCAAAAAATGCAACTTCAGCAACAGAGTGGTCAATGTTTGGAATAATCTACCTGACTCTGTGGTTTCTTCCCCAAACCCCAAAAACTTTAACCTTAGACTGTCTACTATTGACCTCACCCCCTTCCTAAGAGGCCTAAGGGGCATGCATAAATGCACTAACGTGCCTACCATCCCTGTCCTATTGTTTCTTTTTATTTTTCTTATAAGTATCTTTCTCATGTATTCAAAACTATGTTTATTCTTATACCTATATCTTGTAAGCGATTGACAAATCAAATAAATACTAAAAAATACTAAATAGAATCAGACATAATAAATGACTCTATGTGCACATATGACAAAATGTTCTGTGTTCTCTTTTTAAAAATATTACCTTCATGTCGTTTGATGCCTCTTTGACCTTTGACCTTTGACCAATGCTAAAATCATTGCCAGAATGACAAACTAAGTATTTTGATACTAGTTCCAACCTGTACATAATTGATATAATGAGATTCATTCCATCATCTGCCTCCTTGCTTTCCCTTTCTCCTTTTTAGCACATATTCATGGGTACAATGCCAACACTGCCACTGAAATGATGTTGTATTGACATTAGAAATTATTTCCTTAGGAGAAAACTCCACTATTATGAAGGATCAATAGGAATTATCCAGAAAATTAAAGGAATATTAATCAGATTTTCTACCACTTTGGCTTTGTTTAAAAAATCAATTGGATCTGACTAAAGAATCAGGTAGTTCAATATCAGGCTTCTACATTGGTCAACTCAATGTTTCCTCGTTCAAAAACTCAGGGTGTCTAAGAAGCTGGTCTTTTCCTCCTTCTGGATATGGAAAGCTCTAACTTCTTGTCACTATTGCACTATCCAGCAGTTCTTAACTAACCATGCCATGTTTGAAAGTGAATAAATAATTAGCAATTACTGATACCCTTATGTTTATACTAAAACACCTACATTTTGTGTCGCCTCAGAGTAAAGAAATGCTGCATTCAGTATCATTTCTGCCTTAGTTTTCTTCTATCTGTACAAGTGTGCAATGTAAAGAATAGTGTGTCTTCTTGCTTCCTAATCTCCTGACAAGACATCTTCTCTTTTACATTTCACTTTGGCTTTTCCAAATCTGAACTGCAAAAGATATTTGACTAGTTACCCGCAGCATGCTGTATTTCTTGCTGTTCAGATTTTTATAAGTGACTTCTGGGTGTTTTACTTCAAAAATGCATGTGGATGCATTTTGTTTTTTTACAAAAACTTTTTATGTTTATTACTTACTTTGTTGATCCCATTCATTTTATGAATACTATTCCCATTCAGCCTCTTGAATTACTTTGTATAAATAGTCTCTGCATTATGTTTATATCTTTTAATCTGGATTATTGTCTGGCTTCTACAACTTTAATAAGGTTCATTGCATTATAGTCATTTGTTTAGTTTGGTTTTATCACCATAGAAGTTCATTTTATCTTACCGTAGAAAAAGCATGGCAAATCATATTAACCTCAGTTTTCCCTCTTTCCTCAACCAAGAGGTATTCCCACTTTAATGTTCTATAAAAACTTATGTATTAGCCTTCTAATAACTCCTTAAAAATATAATTTGGATATGAGCATCTCAGGGCTAATATAGCATTGAGAAGCTACTCAGTAAAAGAGAGAATAGTGGGTTACCATCTCATTTGATAGAAATAGAATTTAAGACTAGTTTGAATTATACACTAGGAGCAGTTAGAAAGGGACTGAGTAATTCATGCTGTAAGAATACAATCATTGTCTTAGTGTAATGTGGAAACTAAGCAATATTGTAAAACCAGCAATTTGTTTGGGTACAGCATGGTATATAAATAAAGCAATTATGTTTTATTAACCCAGTTTAAAGTTAATTGTATTATGGAACCCAAGCTACAGATTTTAGTAACAGTCCCTACTTTTCGTATTTGGTGAATCTTGGCTTGAAAGAAAAATAGATCTGTACCTATTTCAGAAAGACTAAAGTAAAATGTGCTATTTTCTGCCAATGTTTTATGTTAGCTTCCTTTACATAAATTATATCCTGATACATATAGACAATTTATCCTCTTTACACAGATTATATTGCCAATATTCTAATTATGCATGCCAAAAGTGGATGTAGATAGTAATTTTGAAGTACCTCCAATCTTGATTCCATGGAAGACCTCCTGGGTTCTCTTATCATGCTAAATGTACTTTTCCAATTGAGTGTACAAAATAAATGTTGCAGTACAAGTTTGTGTATAGAAGATAAAAGCCCTTGAGCCCAGAGAAAATGTCCCATTTTATAAGTAAATTTGTGTTGCACTTTGCTTTCACATATTTATAGATGAGAACTTGTGTAACAAAACATATATCTGAAAAGAAAAACATAATTGGAACAAGGTGGCTAAGATTAATTTATGTTATCAGATGTGGTTACTAAAGTAGTAAATCAATGCTGGACACAAGCATTTATCCATATTTCCATATTAATACACAGATGTCACCAGGTCTTATACATAATAATCAGATAACTGGCACCTCAACATAAACCTATGGACTTCTTTTCCAACTATCTTTAGGAAAGAAAAGGGTTTTCATTCTGAAAGATCCATATAACAGCATTTACTATTCACCTTGTAGGGTTACATAGAATTAGAATTAAAAGAATTAGAACTTTATTGTCATTGTACAAGTACAACGAAACTGTGGATGCACTCCAGCAACTGTTTGCAATACAATAAAACTAAAGCACTTAAAAATGAAGATAAGAAAAATGGAGTACCCACATCTCCATTTGCAATTTGAGAGTACAATATCTACGAATATACACAAAATATACATCCAACACTGACTATAATGCTTAGCCGAGTATAATACATGAGAGATGGATTGTACTGTAATATGTTATTATACATCTGAATGGGGTATTGAGATTTCACTTCTTTTCACATTTTAATAACGCAGTGACATCATGTTTATTTGCAGTTTGGGTGGCCCAGGGAAAGAAACTATTGTTAGTCTAGTGGTGTGGGATTTTATTGACCTAAAACACCATCCAGATGGCAGCAGATCAAAAAGATAATTGCCAGGGCGTGAGGGGTTTTCTATGATGGCCTTGATTCTGCTTTAGCAGTGGGGACCTGGCAAAGTCTTCCAGGGAGGGCAGAAGGCAACCAATGATCTTTTGAACTGTGTTTATCACCCTCTGTACAGTTTTCCTGTCCTCAACTGTGGAGTCTGCATACCACACACCCAGACAATATATCAGAGTGCTCTCCACAGAGGCTTTATAGAAAGCCAGCAACAGTTTCTTATCCAGATTGTTCTTCCTGAGAATGTGCAGGAAGTGCAACCACTGCTGAGCCTTGGTATTAGGGGACCAGGAGATATCAGCTGAAATATGGATGCCAACGAATCTGATCATAGGGACAATTTCTACTCATTCTCCATTGATGATGAGTGGGGTGTGGTTCTGTCCATGTTTCCTGAAGTCCATAATCAGTTCTTTGGTTTTATGGACATTCAGTGATAGATTGTTCTGTGAACACCAGATAGACAGGTTCTCTATTTCTGCCCTATATGCCATCTCATCCTCTCTGGAGATGAGACCAATCATGGTCGTGTCGTCCGCAAACTTTATGGTGGTGTTTTGTTTGTTGCATGGCTTGGTGATCAGTCAATGGTGTACAAGGCATACAGCAGGGGGTTCAAGACACAACCCTGGGGGGAAACAGTACTAAGTGTAATAGTGGAAGAAAAGTGGGGGCCAAGTCTAACAGACTGTGGTCTGTTTGTCAAAAAATTCTCAATCCAGGAGCACACGGGGGTGGGGACCTGCAGATTGTACAGTTTGGTTACTAGTATATCTGGGATGATAGTGTTAAATGCAGAGCTGTAGTACACAAAAAGCATCCTCACATAGCTCTGTTTGTTCTCCAGATGACTCAGTGCTCTATGAAGTGTGATGGCCACAGCATCCTCTGTAGATTGGTTTGCTCTATAAGCAAACTGATATTGATCAAAGGAGGGCGGGAGGCAGTCTCTGATGTGCTGTGAAACTAGTCGCTCAAAAATCTTCATAATGGAGCTTGTTAACGCTATGGGCCTATAGTCATTGAGAGTGTTTATATTTACCTGGTGGGACCAAGAGGAAGGGCCTTCTCTATGGTGGGTCCATCTCTCTGGAACATCATTCCCACAGAGATTAGAATGGTCCCCTTGTTAATACTATTCCAAAAGGCACTGAAGACCTGGTTTTGCCATTGGGCCTGGGGAACCCAGAAAGGGATGGAACCCATCAAATGGCTAGTGTAACCCATTGTCATTGGGGTAGGAGGGTGGGAGTTGGTTTTTGTTTCTGTTTTTGTTTGTTTTCCCACATTTTGTTGTATTATACTTTACTGTTGTATTATAATTTTGTTGTATTATACTAATTTATTTGATTTTTTTGTTAGTTCTTATTGTTTTTATTTTTATTTTTTGTTTTAAATATGATTTTACATTATGTAAGCCACCTTGAGTCACCATGGGCAAATCAAATAAATCAAATAAATAAATTATCAATATATCAAAATATTTTACAATTGAAAAACTGAAAGAGGGATAAAAAGTGAGGCAAAATTCAACATTCTGTTCATTTAAAAAATATGAAAATTTTTATTTCAAATTCCCCCTAGGCAAAGACCACTTTTGTGGAAAACAGTTTTTCAAAGGTATTGCTGTAAAAGCTATTCTGCAATGCTGCATAATGCCCTGGAATTAAATGAAATATGGGTAAATAGTCAAGTTTTAATATAGTTGTTACTGTTTTCAGAGGCAGACACAGATGTCTCGTCTCCATTCCTTGCACCCTACCCCCCCCCCCCGTCAGGCCACCCTCTTTCTCACTCCAGACACTTTAACTCACACGGGGAAAGCGATACTTGCAGCGTCCAGGGGGAATCCTTGGAGAAGTTTTTAAAGAACTTGCTGCTTCCAAAATGCATTTCTTTTATGTTGTAAAAGTGCTCCAAGGCTCGATTCACCCCCAACCTCTCTGTCAGACTGCACTCTTTCTCACTCCAGACACTTTAACTGACATGGGGAAAGCGATACTTGCAGCGTCCATGCCTTTCTTCCTTTCCCCCAGGGAGAAAGAGGACATGGGGAACAGAAAGCTAGGAGAGCGATCGCAAGTGAGCAACTGGGCGACCAGGTTGGAGGCATGGCTAGCCAGGGGTCATCACCAGTTCGGCAACCCATACCAAATAACCACTACCAGTTCGCCCGTGTAGGTGCGAACCAGTTGAATACCACCTCTGGTCTTATTAAGGCTTTATAGAGTGGTATTAGTACTTCCCTTGATCTTGATTGTATCCCTCTGTTAATGCAATTTAGGATTGCATTAGCTTTTTTGGCTGCTGCTGCACACTGCTGGCTCATATTTAGCTGGTTGTCCACTAAGAGTCCAAGATCCCTTTCACAGTTACTACTATTGAGCTGGGTTCACCCAGTCTATATGTGTACTTTTGTTTTTTCTTTCCTAAGTGTAGGACTTTATTTTTCTCTACATTGAATTTTATTTTGTTAGATATGGCCCAGTGTTTCAGTCTGTCAAGATCCACCTAGATCTTGAGCCTATCTTCTTGGGTGTTAGCTATTCCTGCCAGCTTAGTATAGTCTAGTCCAATCTGCTCCTCAAGCAAGAGATGCTGAACTGTTCTGGACAAATGCCTGTCCAATCCCTTCTTAAAAACCTCCAGTGATGGAGACCCACAACTTCTGGAGTCAAGCTGTTTCACTGATTGTTCCCATTGTCATGAAATTTCTTTTTGTCCTTCTTTTTGACAGCAAAAATCTAATGTCCTCAATCTAGTATATACACAAATACTAAGCAAGACTGCAATTTCTCTAACCCACTGAGCTGCATATCAACATCAGCATCCTGGCCTGGGAAATATTTAATTCCACTACTTTTTCAGTTGTCAGACATAGCAAACAACGTTGAAACACAGGAGGGATGCTATGAATATCTTCTGGATTTATTCATGTTATTTATTCACAAATTGTGCCAGCCTGATCTATTAAGAAATGATCATATGTTTAATAACTAATAATAACTATGTGTGCTCTAACAGTTATAATAGTTCCTGACAAATGTATAACATAATGTGTAGTGTGAACAGAACATCTGTATGTTAGAATTTTTATATGCTTCAATCACATACTGTTGCTTTAGAATGAAACTAAGCATAAACCTGTTCAATGTGCATCAATATTTATCTTGATACTACTTTTGTCAAACATCTTGATAGAGACATTGTGGCCAATACATGCATTTCACCATACATACAAAAAAGATTTTGGAGTTAATGACTATGAAAATAACTACATTTAGTGCTTTGATGCAACCAAACCTGATATTATTCCTTTCCTTCTCCCCCCCTCCGAGATACGTAATCCATTAGGGTTCAAATAGGGTACCAAGATAGACAGGAATGACTGTGATTTGCAGTTCTGTCTGAAGCCCCCAAAGAATGTAGCTCAGGCTTTATAAAATAAAAGCTAATAAGAATCATAACAATATTGCTTTCTCTGCAGCCTGCAGAAAACCTAGCAGAACATGGGAATTGATAAATAAAGGCCATCAATGTTGCCTGGCACCGCCAGCCTACTGACTCCCACTGCCTGCATTCTCCTCCTTCTGCTCCAAATTGTTTTGAAATCATTGCATCTCCCATGCCTATTTCATTTTTGCAATGAAGTCATCAAACATGATGACAGGGACTTTTCCAAGAGTGAAATCAATCAGTTGCTTTCTTGTTTTGCTTTTTCTACTCAGTGAGGAAATAGGTGAATAAATTCTAAATGAGACAAAGAGATGGCGGAATGGGCAGCAGCAGACTTTTGTAGAACAAAAAGCAGGAAAAGAAAAGGCCAAATGATACAAATATACACCCGAGGCAGGAGCTTGTTTCAAAGCATTCCTTCCATAAGCCATTTGAAAGCAAAAGCCAAACCTAACGTTTTCCAAATGTACAAAAAGAATTCCAATCTCCTTTGCTGAATTTGGGTCATTACACACTGTAAACACATACATGGAAAAAAAAACAACCCCAAGAACAACAAAGTGCCAATGCTGAAATGAGAATGTGACTAATCCAGCCATTTTCTGCAACTGAGCAGACAATCAGAGTCAATTTGGCCATTTCCTTCCAAAGCAAAAAAATTGGAACTGATTCTGCATATTAAACATTTTTTTGTTTCAGGTAAAATTGAAATACTAATTCTTTTACTCTCCCTTTATTGATTTATAGTGTATCTTTCTATAAGGAACTGAGACTGCTCCAATTCCTGCTTTCCACACAACAACCTTATAAAATGTGAGAAACCGTCTATTCCATAAACTTCACAGCAGACACATCCGGACTGGACATGCCCTGTCTCAAGTCACAAAATAGCAACTTCTAGCAAGATGTATCATCCTCATGAGATTATCTATTGATATCTATTACCAGAAAGAGACAGGTATGTAAACCTGGCAGATGTTCCATTACATATCACAGTCTTTATTCATGTAGAACATCTATACTAGGGGTGTCAAACTCAAGGATGTTGTTATGAATTAATAAAAGGACTCAAATAAAGTTTTAACAAACCTTAAGAAAAAGCAGGGTTCTAATCCTGCACTTCTGATTGGCCGATAATAGATATCGGATTGGTCCGTTCTGGGGAATCTGATTGGCTGTTAACGAGCCACTCTCATTGGTTGAAGGGTTTAACACTTCCATGTTTCTCATTGGCTAATAGGTCAGCAGCCTGCCCTAGAAAAGGGCTGCTGCTGCCCTAGGGTTTTTGCTCTGTTCAGGATGATTAATAAAGAGTTGAAGTTCACTGTTCACTGCCTCGTCTCCGTTCCTTGAACCCATGCGCAGAACTTAACACTGGGGGCGAGGATGGGATACGGAGACATCAGAACTGACTGAACACTACAGAGCACCAAACAGAGCACGTGGCTGAAGGCGCATCGATAACGGAAACCGTGTCCGGCGGTGCCATACCACCCGCTCCATTTGACCCGGCACAAGAAGACTGGGACTCATACATAGACCAGTTCCAGATGTTTCTGGAGACCAACAACTTGAAAGATGCCACTATGGGAAAAAAGCGAGCAGTGTTCCTGACCCATTGTGGGCCTGCCGTCTTTAAGATGGCCAAGGCACTAGCGAAACCGGCTGAGGTGAAAACCATGGACTGGGACATCCTCGCACCCCTTCTACGGGCCCACGATGCACCCGCCATACCAACGCTTGTCCGAAGACATGAATTTTACCAGAGGGACCAGCGGAAAGGAGAGAGCATTGCAGATTTAATCGCAGATCTCCGGAACCTGGGAGGCCTCTGTGGGTTTACAGACCTCGAAGAAGCTCTGAGAGACCAAATAATTCTAGGATTAGAAGACCACACGACGCAGAGCAAGATCATGGCCAAAGGAGACATCGACCTTGCTGATGTCATCAAGAGCGCTACTGCACAGAAGCAACCAGGAAGTTGGCCGCCCGAATGCGCCGCACCAGCGCACTGCTCCATCAACTTGCCAGCGATACCTCACCTCGCCTAGAGAGGCACACAACAGCGACCCACTATGAGGACCTCGAATCGCCATCAGAAAGTGATGAGGAGGAGGTCAACCAGCTCCGGTCTGAACGTGACGAACGCCACCAGCGGAATCAAAGACTACTGCACCAATGCATGGGTTGTGGGGCAAACCACCCGCGATCAGACTGCAAATTGCTCAATGCGCTCTGCCATTGCTGTGGGAAAAGAGGCCATGTCGGGAAGGTCTGTAGAAGCAAGCAAGGATCTAGCCCACTTCAGAGGGGAAACAACTACCGCCAGACCACAGGGAATCGCCCTGTGAGTCGGAAACATTTGAACCACCAATGGAACAACCACTCCTACAGAAATAAAACACTGGCCATTTCAATGAGATGAGAAGAGGCACACCAAACCATTACAATCAGTCACGCCTCATCGCTAGATGCAAAGAAGATCCGAGTGAAGGTCACCATCGAAAGCCAGCCTCGCATGATGGAAGTCGATTGAGGATTGTCTCTCTTGATGGTTTCCTGGAAGACTCTTAAACAATTAATCCCTGCCGTCCGGCGTCAAGGCCTCAGAGCCCAAAGAATCATACTCAAAGATTATCAAGGGAATCGAATTCCGGTCGTTGGATCCAGCCAAGTCCAAGTATCATTCAAAAATCATTCTGTGTCATTACCACTGACCATCATCAACCGTGACCAGCCTAGCTTGTTAGGCCTTCAATGGTTCGTCCCACTCGGGATCGAGGTAGCCGGCATTCACCAAACCAGAAGCAATGACTGGGAGGAGGCCATCGTCCAGGAATTCCAGGACGTCTTTGCAGACAAACTAGGCGAGTACAAGGAGAACCTGATATCATTTAACCTTAATCCTGAAGTAGCCCCCATCCGCCTTAAGCCTCATCGGGTACCTTTTGCCTTTAAACCAAAGATTGATGAACAACTTGATAAATTAATAGCCCAGGGTGTTTTAGAACCAACTGACCATGCTCGTTGGGAAACCCCAATTGTAACACCCATCAAACCGGATGGATCATTAAGGATTTGTGGGGACTACCGGGCCACCCTTAATCACGCCCTTCAACAGAACGCTTACCCGGTGCCAGTGGTACAACACCTTCTCCATTCCCTGGGGGAGGTGGAAAAGTCTTCACTAAATTGGATTTAGCACAGGCATACCAACAACTGCCTATAGATTAAAAAACTGCAGAGGCACAGATGATCGTCACGCACCGAGGCGCCTTTAAGTGCAACCGACTCCAATTCAGAGTGAGCGTAGCCCCAGGGATTTTTCAAAGTCTGATGGAGAGACTCTTGCAAGGGATCAAGGGGGTCATGCCATACTTTGATGAAGTTTCAACTGCTGCCCCGAATAGAGAAATACTAGAAAAGCATCTTAAAATGGTTCTCCAGAAATTTAGACTCTGGCCTTCAAGTTAAAAAAAATAAATGTCAACTGTGTACAAATAAAGTAGACTTCCTGGGGTACCTAATCGATAAACAAGGCATTCACCCCACTAATATCAAACTAAGGGCAATCAAAAACGCCCCAAGACCCAGAAATAGGACTGATCTCCAAGATTTCCTGGGGCTCATTAACTTTTACAACATCTTCTTGCCCCAGAAAGCGACCGTAGCTGAGCCCCTACATAGACTTCTTGACAAAAAAGCAACCTAGGTCTGGGGATACCGAGAGGAGCACGCATTCCAACAAGTGAAAAACTTACTAACCTCAGATGCTGTTTTCATGCAGTATAACGAGACTCTGCCTTTAACAATTACATGTGACGCGTCACTGTTTGGAGTAGGAGCCATTTTGAGTCATGTGTTACCAAATGGTAGTGAGGCCCCTATTGCCTATTTTTCAAGGACCCTATCAAAGGCTGAACGTAACTATAGCCAGATCGACAAAGAGGCTCTTGCCATTGTATCTGCTATGAAACGGTTTCATGAATATGTGTATGGACGAGTTTTTACTATTGTTACCGACCACAAACCTTTGCTAGGGATTATAGCAGGAGACAAGGCAACCCCCTTTATATTGTCACCTAGAATGACTCGCTGGTCAGAGTTTTTAGCTGCGTACAACTATAAATTACAACACTGCCTGGTGAAAGCCATTCCCCATGCTGATGCATTGAGACGTGCCCCACTTGCAGAAACCATTGACAACCCAGCTCCAACCCTTATGACACTCCAGATTGAAATGCTACATTCACCACCGCTAACAGCCAGAGACATTGCAATCAAAACAAAACGAGATCCTGTCTTGGAGCAAATTCTTAGCTGGGTCGAATGAGGATGGCCAATAGAACAAACCCCTGATGACTTCACCCCTTTCAGAAACTGGCAAACAGAACTTTTTTCGCAAAAAGGGTGCATCCTTTGGGGAGATAGAGTTGTCATCCCAGAGCCGTTACAATGAGCAATACTGAAAACATTGCATGACGGTCACCTCAGCATAGTGCATATGAAAACACTCACACGAAGCTATGCGTGGTGGCCGGGCATTGACAAACAGATCGAAGCCTGGGTAAAGACTTGCTTAAAGTGCCAAGAAATCAGCAGTGCCCCACCTAGAGCAACTCCAACAGAATGGGAAACCCCCTGCAATAATATTTTACTGTGCTCTCCCTCTATCTTATCAGGTTAAAAAGTCCTTGAGATGAGGTCTTTTTGCAATTCTCTCCAATTCAAATAAAGATACTTTCAAGCCTCTAGTTGGCAGTGTTACAAAGTTTCTTAATGCTCTTTCTCCCCCCCCCCGCCAGAGAAAAGGAATAATATATACAGAAAAAAAAGGAAAAAATAGCCAAAGGGAGCCTCTATCCTAAAGAAAGTTAAAAAATCAAAGGGAGCATAAAAATATATATAAAAGAAAATTCAATCCGGTTATCTACAAAGTCACAGTAAAATCTTTCCCAAAAAGTATAAAGAAAAAAAAAAAAAAAAAACCAAGCCTCAATTTGACATCACTTTAAAAAACGCCGCTCAAAACAATTTCAGTAAAAAAAAAAAAAACTCACAGCTTTCTTCTTTATATCGAATGAACTTTCCAACCTTAGCGAATTTACAGCACAAAAAAGTTTTTCTCACCCAGCCGACACACTTCACTTCAATCACTTTCCTTCCGGAGCTGTCCCGACTTCAGCAGCTATGGAGGCTGCCTCTCCACCGCCAGCAAAAGGGCTTCTTCCGGATCTAACCAGAGATTTTGCGATATCTCTGGGATCCTGGAACAATGCCCTTCACGATCACCGTCTCTACGGGACGGTTTAGGTCCGTTAGGACCGACCAGGGGCGAAAATATCGGCTGCGATCTCAGAGCCCTGAGATCGCAGCTGTATCGCCGGAACGAAGCTCCGCCTTCTTTCCTGGACTGTTATCAACACTTGAGGTTTGGCTTTGAAGCTGCTGGAGAAGAGAGTCATAACAAGAGCCTTGGATAAATAACAAAGTGCAGTGTGTCTTCTTATATATACCCCATTCGCTAGCCTTTTTCTAAATCTTAATTTTAGTAATATTTTTATTTTTGCCTTTTACTTTAAAGGGAAAGCCTCAGAGTTTTTTCTTTTTTCTTCTTTATTTTTCTTTTCTATTGGGACTTTTTTGCTTTTCATATTTATCTTTTTGGATTATTTTGTTGTTGTGGTTGATTTTTTTTTTTTTTGGATTATTGAGATTTTTTAATTGGATTGAGGTGTGAAGAATCTGAAGGAACTTCTTGTTTTTTGTTTTTCTTTTTTCTCTTTTTGCTTTTTCCTTTTTCTTTGCTTTTAATCAATATTATTATTTTTGGATTTGTTTGTTTTTTCCTTTCTATTTTTTCCTTTTTTATGGTGGACTATCTCGTAATTGGATTAGGGTCTAGAAGAACCTGAAGATCTTTCTTCTTCCTTTTTTTTTTTTGTTTCTTCTTTGGTTTCGTGTTTTTTACCATTGGAGTTCTCCATTTTGGATTATAATTGGCTGCTCTACCAGTTGGATTAAAAGTTAAGAAGAATTTGAAGTCTTGGAAATATTGAAATGAGCAAGAAACCAATACCATCTGGCATTTCTGCTTCTACCTCTGCTTCCCCACCAGCTGGAGGACAACGTTTAATTCAGACAATGTTGAAGCAAGATAAGGAACAAGAAAAAATAACTTTACAGTTACAGATGATTATGCAAGGAATCCAAGAACTCAAGACAAAATCAGATATCATTGAACAAAGAACAGGAAATATTGAACAAAGAACAGAAAATATTGAACAAAGAACAGAAAATATTGAACAAAGAATAGAGAAGACTGATGAAAAAGTGGAAAATATTAAACAAATGATGGTTAAGTATGAGGAGAGATTCCAAAAAATTGAGGAAGAAGGAAAACAAAGAGAGAAGAAGATTGGAAATATTGACAGCAGATTAACAGCGGTTGAACAAGAAAAAGGTGGGATGTTGAGGTGGGAGATGGAAAGGTCAGAATTTTACTTCAGATTTCAAAATATAGAGGAGGAAAAAGGAGAAAATTTGGCAGCAGTAATGATAGAAATTTTGGCAGATGTTTTGGAAATTACAGAGGAAAAGATAATGGATGGAATAGATGAGATATACCGAGTCTATACAAGATATGCGATGAGAAATAAATTACCCAGGGAAGTCCATATTAGATTTACCAAAAAATCCATTAAAACGCAAATATTACAAGTAGCAAGAGAGAAAATACTGAAATACAAGGGTAAAGAGGTTGTGGTTTTAAAACAAATACCTAGAAGAGTGAGAGAGATGAGAAGAGAAGAGAATATCGATTTCTGACCAAAATACTATTGGAAAATGAAGTGAATTATAGATGGCTGATTCCAGAAGGATTAATGTTTACGTGGCAAGAGCAGAGACATAGAATTGACTCAATTGAGAAAGCAGAACTTTTTCATGCAGAATTTTTCGGAGGAAGAAGAGAGGAAGCAGAGAAAGAGGGTTCATTAATTGAGTTTCAAGATGAACAACTGGAGACTGAAAAAGAGAAAGGAGCAATAGGGGGACAGATTGATAACAAAGAACAGCGTGAAGTGAGATCCACGAGAGCTGTTAGACCTAAATATAAAGCATAATCATGGAGGAAAAAAAACTGATTACAATGAATATAAACGGACTTAATTCAGCTGTTAAAAGAAGGAAAACTTTTCATAAATTAGAGAAATTAAAATTTGATATAATTTGTTTACAAGAAGTTCACATTAAAAAACAACATGAACAATTGTTATTACAACCAAAATTAGGGAAAATATTTACCTCTTTGACTCAATGTAAGAAAAGAGGTGTGGTTTTATACATTAAAGAGGCTATTCCAGCAAAATTGATTTACTCGGATGAAGATGGAAGAGTATTAATGGTAGAAATAATGGATAATAATATAAAAATACTCTTGATTGCAATTTATGCTCCGAATGATAAACAAGAAGAATTTTATAAAAAGCTGCACATGAAAATAATTGGACTGGACTATGTTAATATAATTATGATGGGATATTTTAATGGAATTGTGGACAATAAACTGGACTATATAGCAACAACAACAAAGCAAAATAGAAAGGCTCTCCCAAGGTCCTTTTTTAAAATGACAGATGAATTAACTTTAAAAGATATTTGGAGAGAAAGAAACGTTAAAGCTAAACAATATACTTTTTATTCAAATAGACATTTATCATGGTCCAGATTAGATATGATTTGGATCTCAACAGAACTAATATCTAATATTAAAGAAACAAGCATTGAAACAAGTACCTGGGCAGATCATAGCCCAATGACAATTAAATGGAAGGGACAAAAAAAAAGATCGAGATGGACATTAAATAATACTATTTTAAAGGAGAAAGATTTTACACAATGGATGGAGAAGGAATTGGCTTTTTTCTTCAGAGAAAATAAAAAAGAAGATACTTCAATGCAAAATGTGTGGGACACTATGAAGGCATACGCTAGAGGTTTGATAATAGATTATACAAGAAAAAAGAATATTAGGAAAAGGCAAGCTTCTAAGGCCTTGGAAAATGAGTATAAAACTCTTGAAAAAGAATTACAGAAAATGCCACAGAAAAAGGATATTAAATTGAAGCTGGATGTAATCAAACATAAAATGGAATTAATAGAGAAAGAAGAACTGGCACAGAAAATTAGAAACTCTAAACAGAATTATTTTGAAGATGCAAATAAACCAGGTAGATGGCTAGCATATAAATTGAGAAAAGAGAAGGAATCAAGAAAAATATTGAAGTTAATAGATGAACAAGGCCAAGTTTGTTATGGGAATAAGGAGAAAAAAGAAATTATTCGAGATTTTTATGGGCAACTATATAAACAAGAGAATATTGATGAAGAAAAAGTCAAACAGTATTTACAGGAAGCTAATTTACCAAAGATACCTAAAGAGACTGAAGAAATGCTAGAAAGCAATATAACAATGATGGAACTAAATGAAGCATTTAAGAGACAAAATAATGGGAAAGCTCCGGGCCCAGATGGGCTTCCAGTAGAATTTTATAAAACATTTCAAGAATTATTGAGCATCCCATTGTTAGAAGTTATGAATGAAGTTATATTAAAAAAGATGATACCTAAAACATGGTCAGAGGCTTATATTACACTTATACCAAAGGAAGAGACTGACCCATTGCAAATTAAGAATTATAGACCTATTTCTTTATTGAATGCAGACTATAAAATCTTTGCTTCAATCTTAGCAGAAAGACTTAAAAAATATTTAAATAATTTTATTCACTCAGATCAAAATGGATTTCTGCCAAAGAGACAAATTAGAGACAATATGAGAGTAATTTTGGACACTTTGGAATATTATGAGGCTCATCCTGAAAAGCAAATGGCTTTAATATTCCTAGATGCTCAAAAAGCATTTGACAATGTGAACTGGAGATTTATGTTATTATTATTGGAGCAGATGGGTTTTGCTAAAAAATTTATTCAAGCAATAGAAGCTATATATAATAAACAGACAGCAAGGGTAATGATGGAGGGGGAACTTACAGATTTTATTAATATAAGGAAAGGCACAAGACAAGGATGCCCCCTATCTCCTTTGCTATTTGTGTTGACCTTGGAAGTGTTGAATAGAAATATTAGGGATGATAAAAGCATAAAAGGAATGAAAATTAAGAAGGAAGAATTTAAGCTACAAGCTTTTGCTGATGATTTAGCTTTTATTTTGGAAGATCCGATTGAAACAGCTCCAAAGTTACTGGAAAGGATAGAGTCATATGGAGAGGTGGCTGGTTTGAAAATAAATAAAGATAAAACAAAGATTTTGACAAAGAATATGTTATTGAGACAGAGAGAAGAATTGGCAGATCTTTTGAAAATTCAAGTTACAAATAAGGTTAAGTATTTGGAGATATATTTGACAACAAGATGTAGCACATTAAAGGAGAATAATTATATTAAACTTAAACAACAGATAACTATAGATTTGAAGAAATGGGAAAACTTGCAATTGTCATTAATAGGGAGAATTTCAACAATTAAGATGAATATCTTACCTAGAATTTTATTTTTGTTTCAAACAATACCAATTAGGCTTGGAAAAGACTATTTTGAAGATTTAAATAAAATTATGTTGAAGTTTATATGGCAAGGTAAAAAAGCGAGAATAAAGCTAAAGCTTTTGCAAGATGCTAGAATTAGAGGAGGTTTTGGTCTGCCTAATTGGGAATTGTATTATCAAGCTGCAAGTTTGATGTGGGTCAAAGAATGGATAACATTAAGGAAACATAGGTTGTTGACATTAGAAGGACATGACTTGCTGTTGGGTTGGCATGCTTTTTTATGGTATAAGGGAACTAAAACACAGGGTTATTTTAGAAGACATTATGTACGGGAGTCTTTGTGGTTAAATTGGGAGAAGATAAAAAGACAATGTTATTTGAAAATTCCAGTCTGGTTATCGACCATTGAAGCATTTTCCTATCCTATAATTTACAAGAAGGAACAAACAGTTAGATATGGGGAACTTTTGGATGAAAAGGGTGAACTTAAATCGATCCAAAACTTAGAAGAACAAGGTATAAGGATGAATTGGTTTTCATATGCACAAATACACTCAAGGTATGATGAAGATTCTAAAACGGAGGGATTTTATGATAAACAGACTGATTTAGATAAGATCTTGATGGGTACTGATGAGAAGGTGATTAAAAAATTATATGGTTATTTACTGGGAATGAAATTAGAGGAAGAACAAGTCAAAGAAACTATGATTGTTTGGGGGAAGAATTTTGGATATGGGATTGATTTAGAGAAATGGCAGAAATTGTGGTCTCAAAATTATAAAATGACAATGTCAACAGCATATAAAGAAAACTTGTATAAGAAGTTTTACAGGTGGCACTTTCCTCCGACAAGAATAGCAAGAATGTTTAAGAACAAATCTGAAAAATGCTGGAAATGTCATCAGATACCCGGCTCGTATTACCATATGTGGTGGACTTGTGAGGATGCTAGAAAATATTGGACTATAATTCGCATGTGGTTGGAAAAAATGACAAAGAAACATATAGATTTGAAACCAGAGATCTTCTTATTGGGAATTTTACCTGATATATATAGTAAAGATTTGAAATACCTGATTGTAAATGTATTAACAGCGGCCAGGATTGCATTTGCTAAAAATTGGAAGAATGAGAAAATACCATTACAGGAAGAAATTATTAAGAAAATATTGGAATGTGCTGAGATGAGCAGATTGACATTTGAAATTAGAGAGCAAGAGGATAAACAATTTTACGAAATTTGGGATCTTTTTTATAAATGGTTAGATGATAAAATACGATAATAGAATATTCAGAATGCTAGATAGTAAGGAATATCTTTATTTTGCTATTATTTTGCTATTTGCTATTATATTTATAAAGGATTTCTTAGGATTGATTTGATATGATTAGATGATTTGTTATAGAGTAAACTGGTTTAAAGTATTGTTAGCTCATTAAGCATGAATGATTAAAAATATAGTCAAAATCTTCTTTTTTTAGTGATATTAGGATATATAAGTTTGGACTGACAATATGAGTTGTTATGTAACATAATTGTAATTGAGACTACAGAATGAATGCACAAAAATGATGAACCAACTGACACACTGGATGTACATATAAGAGTTGATGTTTTTATGTTTTGTCTGTCTTGTTTGTTTGTAGAAAATTAATAAAAACTTTTTTTAAAAAAAAAAAAGAATGGGAAACCCCCCAGGGGCCGTGGTCCCGCATCCATGTTGATTTTGCCTATTCCAACTGGCTCAAGATCCATGAAATGAAGAATACTACAACCGAATCCGTCATCCGAAAATTGAACAGGCTATTCGCAACACACGGGCTGCCAGACATTCTGGTCTCTGACAACGGACCCCAGTTCACCGCCCTGGCATTTGAACAATACTTAGTGGACCGGGGTATCCTCCATGCACTAACTTCACCAGTGCACCCTGTGGCTAATGGCAGGGCCGAGTGCATGGTACAATTTGTTAAAAAAACTCTCCACAAAATGGACTATGGGGACATTGATGACAAAATAAACACAATACTCCTACTCCAACACATCACTCCACACAGTGTCACCAACAAGACTCCAGCTGAACTGTTGATGGGACGCAAGCTCCATTCCCACCTCGATCAGCTTCACCCATCCTATGAGCCAGAGAAACCCTGTGGATCTACCGGAAAATGCCGCCAGTTCAATGTAGGTGACTTAGTTTTTGCCAAAAACCTCTCCGGTAAACCATTATGGGTCGAAGCAACCGTAATTCAAACCACCGGGCCCAAATCATACCATGTGCAAACCTGCGATGGAAAAATATGGAAATGCCATATAGATCAGCTTTGCTCTAGGCTACAACCCAGTTCCCACGACTCCTGGGACTCCCAAACTGAGGGGGGAGGGGATGTCAAAGAAACCAAATTCGAGATATGGGAAAGCAGAAGCGAAGGAAGTCAGCAATTGGGTGCGATAAATGAAGAAGAATCAGGGAGGGGACTCTCCTCGCTACAGAGGAATACCTCAATGGAGGCAAGCCCACAAAGATCGGAGGACAACAATGACAGCATTAGTGGCACCAAGTCATCCAGTAAGGATGCAGAACTGCCTGTACCAGAAATGTCCAAAAACGTCCCGCCAAAACCGGACGACAGACAGGAACCGGTGGGACAGTGCAAATCCAATAGACAGTTAAAACAACCTACATATCTTAGGGATTATGTCACCGCAACCCTCAAATGGAACCTGGGGGGAAGGGGTGTTATGAACTAATAAAAGCGCTCAAATAAAGTTTTAACAAACCTGAAGAAAAAGCAGAGTTCTAATCCTGCACTTCTGATTGGCCGATAATAGCGATATCGGATTGGTCCGTTCTGGGGAATCTGATTGGCTGTTAACTAGCCACTCTCATTGGTTCAAGGGTTTAACACTTCCATGTTTCTCATTGGCTAAAAGGTCAGCAGCCTGCTCTAGAAAAAGGATGCTGCTGCCCTAGGGTTTTTGCTCTGTTCAGGATGATTAATAAAGAGTTGAAGTTCACTGTTCACTGCCTCGTCTCCATTCCTTGCACACATGCAGAGAGCTTAACAGATGTGGCACACAGGGTACTTAGATCTGGCTTGCAGGGTCACCCTAGAAACAGTGAAGGACTGGCCTGCAGTGCCTCTGCTAATGAAAATGGATCTCAGAAGGGCCACGTACGGCCTTTTCAGGCTCTGTTTTTCAGCCACATTGGCCCCCTGCAGCCCTCTGCCAGAGAAAATGGACCTCGGGGCCAGCAGAGGCAGAGGGCTACCAAAACAATCTAAAAAACAAAAGGAGAAATGTTTCCTCTTTTGCATTTGAATATCCAAAAAGGGACAGGAAAAGTGAAAGGGAAAGTGGAAAGACAAAGACAAAGATGGGAAGAAAGCAAGGAAGGGAAAAAATGAAATAGGGGATGGAAGAAGAAAGAAGAATGAAGAGGGGAAGAAAAAGAAGAAAAGGGAAGGAAGGAAGGAAGGAAGGAAGGAAGGAAGGAAGGAAGGAAGGAAGGAAGGAAGGAAGGAAGAATACTTGGATTATTTATCTAGCCAACCACTAGGTATAGTGTCCATATATTAGTTCAAAGCCTGTATAGCTTTTCAGTTTCATTTAATACAGAAAAATAGATCTGAGCATTGTAGTTACATTACTATTTCCAATAGCTTTATGTTGAATAGCATTGGGGCAGAATGGAATCTTGCAAAACTCAACATCTTAACTGAGATATGGCCAACTTATACTGTCTTCTCAATTTAATTCTCCAAGGATGGGAGAGTCCCCTCCACCCTAAAGAGTTGGAACAGAAGGATATAATGACCAATAGCATTAAAAGCTGCTAAGAGTTCAAGAAGAAATTTTCCCTGAATTTGATTTCTTTATTTTCTGATTAATGTTCACATTTAAGGTAAGGATAAAAGTTTCCCTTCCCCAGGAAAACCTACAGGAGACTTCCGGTGGCAAGGCAAGGATGGACAGAGGGGCAGAAATCCGCTCGCGGTTCCAGCTATCCTCTTCTTGAGTTTGGTGCGATGTTTTGGGGTGTTTGAGTCTTGGAGAGACCCGTGCCGGTGTGGGGGAACCTCGGACTGTCGTGTGGGGAAAGCAACTCCCCTGCAATGAAGAGGAAGCCCTCCAGAGCCCAATGATCAAGAACAGCCTCCTGTCAATGGAGGCTCCGAAGTCTGACTGCTACCGATGTGAAGGAAAAAGTGAGTGACAGTTTGCAAGTTCATTAGGAAAGAGAGTGGTGGTAAAAGTTAGTGGCGGAGAGGAAAATTGGAAGAATACAGATTGATTTTAGGCTGTTATATACTGTGTAAACGTCTGCCGCAAGCCCTAAGAGAAAGCGGCTAAAAGAGAATCGGACAAGTGAAAGTGAAGGGGCTCGGCAGGCAGAAGAGAAACAGAAATAACAAAGAATTAAAGAGGAATTTGGAAGACCAGCATTAGGGAGTGATTGAATAGATTCTGTTACCAATTACATTTGGAGAGATGCTATTAAACTGGAGCCAGAAGCAGAACGAAGTTGATTGGGGAACGAAAAAAGACAGAATGGCGCCATAGGCAGTATTTAGAACGCTGAAGTGGCTACAACAAAGTAACAGATTCAATTGACTGAATGGACACAATTTATTCTACAAACTCCAGGAAACTTGAGAACATTGTTCTATTAGAGGAGACAGTTCCTTTCTCTATTTGAAGGAAATCAGAACAATTGATTTAAGGAACATTAAAACACAAGTAAAATCAGAAGCCTTTGAATGAGTGGGAAAATTGCTTACTGGTAGCTGTTATTCAGCAATTTTTCATTTGCCATTTCTGGTGTGCTCGAAGTGAAAGCTCCCAAATTGAAAAGTGGAAACTAAAAATTCCTATCTCTAGAACTTTCCTTTTTCTTTCCTTCTACTCTTTTCTGTGTGTACATTTTTACTAAAAATAGCCTCTCTTCTTTTCTATTAGTCGATGTTATGTTATGTTGAAATATGCTTTCTTTTTCTTTTATTTCCTCTCGATTAATATATATATTCAGTAAAGAAATATTAAATTGTTAAAATATTGGATTAATTAATTTAGTTAAGTTATTAATAATAGAGATTGCTATATTTTGAATGGGAATATAGGGGAGACAGTAAGAATATTAAGCAGTAGTTATTTAATAATTTGAGAGCTCTCTAGATCAATATTATAATTCATTGTGTGACTATACCTATGAATGTAACATATTGTGTAGTTAAGGTTACTTTACATTTAAGTTAAACCAGAGAAATACATATATAACTTACCAATTAGTTAAGAATATAGTTATTCAACAGATTGATAGATCTTGGTCAATTTTAGTAATAGAACTAAGAACACTGAATGCCAATTTGGAATAATATATTTAGCATTGTACAACAACAAAAACAAATCTTAAAGGAAATGACTACTACAACCACCAGAGCATTGAAATCTGGTAGAAAGGTCAACCCCACAATAACCACCTGGGCAACAACTTCACCGATGGCACAAAAAACAATAGAGGAAACACTACCAATAGAGAAGCAAACTAGCATCTCAAATGCGAACATTCAAGCAATGTTTCTAACCCTATAGGACTCATTGACAAGATTGCAAGAAACAATGACTAAAAACCATAGTGAAAAAAGAGCAGATATTACCGAACTGAAGGAAGAGATGGGGAAACTAAAGATAGAAATGAAAGCGGACATTTCCATAGTAGAAGATAAAGTGGAAGTATTGCAGCAGGCCTTAGGGAAAAATGAAGTTATAATAAAAGAGGTAGAGAAAAGAACTGAACGAACGGAAAGGGAATTAGAAAGGGTGGATGAAGATCTTAAAAGCGTGAGCAAAGAAATGGAGGACTCATTGGTCCTCCTAGAAATGGACAAGGCAGCAACTTACCTAAGATTCCAAAATGTGGCAGAATCAAAAGAAGAAGACCTGGAATACTTGATGACAGAAATACTGGCCAGTCTATTGACGATGGAAAAAGATGACATTCAAAAAGAGTTCAATGAAGTCTACCGGATCAATACAAACTATGCAAGATGCCACAAATGCGCAAGGGAAGTCCACATATGATTCACCAGAAGATGTGTCCAAGATATGATATATAGAACCTCAAGAGATAAAGCAATAATGTACAATAAGAAAGAAATTGTGATCCTTAAACAGATACCGAGGAGAATAAGGGAACAAAGGCATGATTATAAATTTCTGGCAGCATATTTAAATCAAAAAAGAATTACATTTAAATGGCTTATTCCAGAAGGGATGCTAGTGTCATGGAAAGAGAGGAAAATTAAAATAGACACTATGGAAAAAGCTCAGGACTTTTACGAATGGATGGTGGGCCCACAGGAACAAAGTAGTAGGGAGGATTTGGACACAAACTCTCAAGAAGAATATGGTGGACATAAAAATAGAACTGGAACTGTAGGGAACCAAGAGAACACTCATTCACAACAAAAGACAGAATATAATATTAAGAAAGACTAGATTGTTGACACTAGGTCATGATTTGCTGTTGGGTTGGCATGCTTTTTTATGGTATAAGGGAACTAAAACACAGGGTTATTTTAGAAGACATTATATACGGGAGTCTTTGTGGTTAAACTGGGAGAAGATAAAAAGACAATGTCATTTGAAAATTCCAGTTTGGTTATCGACTATTGAAGCATTTTCCTACCCTATAATTTATAAGAAGGAACAAACAGATATGGGGAACTATTGGATGAAAAGGGTGAGCTTAAATTGATACAAAATTTAGAGGAACAAGATATAAAGATGAATTGGTTTTCATATGCACAAGTACATTCAAGGTATGATGAAGATTCTAAAACAGAAGGATTTTATGATAAACAGACTGATCTAGATAAGATCTTGACAGGTACTGATGAGAAGATGATTAAAAAATTATATGGTTATTTACTGGGAATTAAGCTAGAGGAAGAACAAGTTAAAGAAACTGTTTGAGGGAAGAATTTTGGATATGGGATTGATTTAGAGAAATGGCAAAAATTATGGTCGCAAAATTATAAAATGACAATGTCAACAGCTTATAAAGAAAATTTGTATAAGATGTTTTACAGGTGGCACTTTCCCCTGATGAGGATAGCAAGAATGTTCAAGAATAAATCTGAAAAATGCTGGAAATGTCATCAGATACCTGGCTCATATTACCATATGTGGTGGACTTGTGAGGATGCTACAAAATATTGGACTAAAATTCGCATGCGGTTGGAAAAAATGACAAAGAAACGTATAGATTTGAAACCGGAGCTCTTTTTATTGGGAATCTTACCAGATACATACAGTAAAGACTTGAAATATCTGATTGTAAATGTATTAACAGTGGTTAAGATTGTATTTGCTAAAAATTGGAAGAATGAGAAAATACCATTGCAGGAAGAAATTATTAAGAAAATATTGGAATGTGCTGAGATGAGTAGATTGACATTTGAAATTAGAGAGCAAGAGAATAAACAATTTTATGAAATTTGGGATCTTTTCTATCAATGGTTGGATGACAAAATACAATAATAGAATATTTAGAATGTTAGATAGCAAGGAATATTTTTGTTTTTTCTTTCTCTTTTGTTATTTGACATCATATCTATAAAGTGTTTTTAGGATAGATCTGGTATGATTATATGATTTGTTATAGAATAAACCATTTAAAGTATTGTTATCTCATAAAGAATGAATGATTAAAATTATAGTCAAATGATTTTCTAATAGCGATATTAGGATATATAAGTTTGGATTGACAATATGAGTTATTATGTAATATAACTGTAATTGAGATTATGAAATGAATGCACAAAACTGATGAACCAACCGACACACTGTATGTATATATGGAAAAGAGCTGATGTTTTTATGTTTCATTTGTTTTGTTTGTTTTTAAAAAAATCAATAAAATTGTTTTCAAAAAAAAAAAAAAAAAGACAGAAGGAACCACACTAACACAAGCACAAAAAGAGAGAGAAATTGTTACATGACAAAGAGCGAAACAAAACTAAATAGATGGGAGAAGAAAAAAAATTACTATCAATAAACATAAACGGTTTAAATTCGACAAATAAAAGAAAAAGAATATTAACTAAATTAATCAAACAAAATGCAGATATAATATGCCTACAAGAAACCCATATAAAGAAGAAGGATGAAAAATATTTAGAATGCCTGAAATTAAGGAAGTTATTTACCACACCAGTGGATGAGGAAATAAAGAAGGGAATCACAGTATATGTGAAAGAGGATTTTAAATCAGAGCTAATATGGTCGGATTCGGAAGGAAGCACTCTGGGTTTGCAGATCTGGATGAATGATATTCCAATTCTTTTAGTAGTAATTTATGTCCCAAATGGAGATCAAAAAGAGTTTTTTAAACACCTATATAGAAAAATGGTTGAATTGCAAAAAAGAAACATTTGTATTGTAGGAGATTTCAACTCCATTGCTGATTTTCAAAAGGACCACAGTAATGACGGAAAGAATAAAAAGGGGAAAAGAGAGCTCCCTAAGATCTGTAGGGAAATGAGCTAAATGTGACAGATATATGGAGAACACTACATCCTGAAAAAAGACAATTTACATTCTATTCAAATCCCCAACAAACATGGACACAGATTGACATGGCATGGATGAATGGGGAAATAGCAAACGAGACAAAAGAAGTGGAAATTTTGCCTAATGAATGGGCAGACCATAATCCAATACAGGTAATACAGAAGGGTTTGATCTACTGTCCATCCCCGTTTGACCCAGCTAAGAACTCACATTAAGATAGGATCGCATTTTGTTTCGATCGCGATATCTCTAGCTATTAGCGGCTGTGAATGTAGCGTTTCAATCTGAAGTGTTGTAAGGGTTGGAGCTGGGTCGTCGACGGTTTCCAGAAGTGGTGCACAGCTCAGCGCGTCAGCATGGGGAATGGCTTTCCCCGGGGCGGTGTTGCAGCTTATAATTGTACGCAGCCAAAAACTCCGACTCGCGAGTCATTCTAGGTGATAATATATAGGGGGTTGGCTTGTCTCCCGCTATAATCCCCAGCAAAGGTTTGTGGTCAGTAACAATAGTAAAAACTCGTCCATATACATATTCATGAAACCGTTTCACAGCAGATACAATGGCAAGAGCATCTTTATCGATTTGACTATAGTTACGTTCAGCCTTTGATAAAGTCCTTGAAAAATAGGCAATAGGGGCTTCACTACCATTTGGTAACACATGGCTCAAAATGGCTCCTACTCCAAATGGTGATGCGTCACATGTAATTGTTAAAGGCAAAGTCTTGTTATACTGCATTAAAACAACATCTGAGGTTAATATGTTTTTCACTTGTCGGAACGCGTGCTCCTCTCGCTGCCCCCAGACCCAGGTTGCTTTTTTGTCGAGAAGCCTATGTAGGGGCTCAGCTACAGTCACTTTGTGGGGCAGGAAGATGTTGTAAAAATTAATGAGTCCCAGGAAAGCTTGGAGATCAGTCTTATTTCTGGGTCTTGGGGCGTTTTTGATTGCTTTTAGTTTGCTATTGCTGGGGTGAATGCCTTGTTTAACAATTAGGTACCCCAAGAAGTCTACTTTATCTGTACACAGTTGACATTTATTTTTTTTAACCTTAAGGCCGGAGTCTTTAAATTTCTGGAGAACCAGTTTAAGACACTCCTTTAGTATTTCTCTATTCAAGGCAGCAATTAAAACATCATCAAAGTATGGTACGACCACTTTTATCCCCTGTAAGAGTCTCTCCAGCAAACTCTGAAAAATCCCTGGGGCTACACTAACTCTAAATTGGAGTCGGTTGCACTTAAAGGTGCCTCAGTGCGTAACGACTGTTCGTGCCTCTGCTGTTTTTTTATCTACAGGCATTTGTTGGTATGCCTGTGCTAAATCCAATTTAGTGAAGACTTTTCCACCCCCCAGGGAATGGAGGAGGTGTTGTACCACCGGCACCGGGTAAGCGTTGTGTTGAAGGGCATGATTCAGGGTGGCACAGTAGTCCCCACAAATCCTTAACAATCCATCTGGTTTGATGGGTGTTACGATTGGGGTTTCCCAAGGAGCGTGGGCAGTTGGTTCTAAAACACCCTGGGCTATTAATTTATCAAGTTGTTCATCAATCTTTGGTTTAAGGGCAAAAGGTACTTGATGAGGCTTAAGGCGGATAGGGGCTACTTCAGGGTTAAGGTTAAATGATATCGGGGTCCCCTTGTACTCGCCTAGTTTGTCTGCAAAGACGTCCTGGAATTCCTGGACGAGGGCCTCCTCCCAGTCGTTGCTTCTGGTTTGGTGAATGCCAGCTACCTCAATCCCGAGTGGGGTGAACCATTGAAGGCCTAACAAGCTAGGCCGGTCACGGTCGATGACGGTCAGTGGTAATGATGCAGTACGATTTTTGAATGATACTTGGACTTGGCTGGATCCAACGACCGGAATTCAGTTCCCCTGATAATCTTTGAGTATGATTCTTTGGGCTCTGAGGTCTTGACGCCGGATGGCAGGGATTAATTGTTTAAGAGTCTTCCAGGAAACCATCGAGAGGGACGATCCTGAATCGACTTCCATCACGCAAGGCTGGTTTTCGATGGCGACCTTCACTCGGATCTTCTTTGCATCTAATGATGAGGCGTGACCAATTGTAATGGTTTGGTGTGCCTCTTCTCGTTTCATTGAATTGGCTAGTGGTTTATTTCTGTAGGAGTGGTTGTTCCATTGGTGGTTCAAATGTTCCCAACTTACAGGACGATTTCCTGTGGTTTGGCGGTAGTTGGTCCCCCTCTGAAATGGGCTGGATCCTTGCTTGCTTCTGTAGACCTTTCCGATGTGGTCTCTCTTCCCACAAATATGGCAGAGCGCGTCAAGGAATTTGCAGTCTGATTGTGGGTGGTTTGCCCCACAACCTGCGCATTGATGCTGCAGTCTCTGATTATGCTGGTGGCGTTGGTCTCGTTCAGACCGGAGCCGGTTGACCTCTTCCTCATCACTTTCTGATGACGACTCGTAGTGGGTTGCCGTTGTATGTCCCTCTAGGCGAGGCGAGGGTTCGCCGGCGAGTTGGTGCGGTGCATTCGGGCAGCCGACTTCCTGATTGCTTCTGCTGCAGTAGTGTCAGCGATGGTATCTGCAAGGCTGATGTCGCCTTTCGCCATCAGCTTACTTTGCATGTGAGGTGCATCTAAACTATTCGGTCTCTTAGAGCTTCTTTGAGGTCAGTGAACCCACAGAGGCCTCCCAGGTTCCAGAAATCCGCGATGAAATCTGCAACACTTTCTCCTTTCCGCTGGTCTCTCTCGTAAAATTCATGTCTTCAGACAAGTGTTGGTACGGTAGGTGCATAGTGGGCCTGTAGGAGGGGCTCAAGGACATCCCAGTCCATGGATTTCATCTCAGCCGGTTTCGCCAGTGCCTTAGCCATCTTAAAAACGGCAGGTCTGCAGTGAGTCAGGAATACCGCTCGCTTTTTTCCAGTAGTGGTATCCTTCAAGTTGTTGGTCTCCAGAAACAACTGGAACTGGTCCATGTATGAGTCCCAGTCTTCTTGTGCTGGGTCGAATGGAGCGGGTGGTATGGTGCCGCCGGACATGGTTTCCGCCGTTGATGCGCCTTCAGCCACGTGATCTGTTTGGCGCTCTGTAGTGTTCAGTGAGCTCTGACATCTCCGTATCCCATCCTTGTCGCCAGTGTTAAGTTCTGCGCATGGGCACAAGGAACGGAAACGAGACGGTGAACAGTGAACTTCAACTCTTTATTAATCATTCTGAACAGAGCAAAAACCTAGGGCAGCAGCAGCCTTTTTATAGGCAAGCTGCTGATCTAGTAACCAATGAGAAACATGGAGCGTTAACCCCTTTAACCAATGAGAGTGCCTTGTTAACAGCCAATCAGATTCTCCTGAATGGACCAATCCGATATCGCTATTATCAGCCAATCAAAAGTGCAAGATTAGAACCCTGCTATTCCTAAAGGTTTGATAAAACTTTATTTAAGCGTTTTATTAGTTCATAACACTATCATTTCATTTTACCCATGTTTCTCTATGCTGTATTGAATGGCAGCGAATAGCTTTCAGGCAAGCTCTTTTCCAGCTTTACGAAAAATTATAATGGATTGAAAGTAGAACAGGACTGTATTTTTCCATTGAGCAATGTCCTATAATTTGGCCATAATATCAGCACATTACTCCCTCTAATTAGTGATCTTTTCTGTGATTATCTTTGCTCATGAAAACAAGCATGAAAATGGAATAGAGATTAGATAAATTGGCACAGAATACATAATATATAATATCAAGATATATTTGTCTTACAATGTGTGAAATAAATTTCATAGTTTTTAGCTGCTTCATTTTATTACCACATCTTTTCAGTGACCTGAGTATTAACATACATACTCTTTAAATATAACATTTAATGAACATGTGGACTTTCATATATCACAACAGCTGGAGATGAAGTGAAAAAGAAAGGAAAATACCTTATTAAAGCATGGCTTAATGCTTTTTACAATTCATTAGTTATTTTATTGGAAATTTAAACACTCCAGATAGTACCATGCTTATATATAGTACAGGAACAATTAAAAGACAGTTGAATCACACTGCAGCAACAGGAGGTTGTCCCTTCAACAATGTTGTGTTTCTTAATCTTAATAGGTGATTTTTTTTTCAGTTCCAGTAAAACTTTAAAAGCCTTAGGTTTTCCACTTTTTGTTTCTGAATTATCCTAAATTAATTTCGCAGATCTCAGCTAATACCAGTACAATAATTCCTCATCTCTAAAGAAATACAGTTTCTCCTTCAGCATTTTCTACTTGACCAATTCCTTTTTCTGCTGGTGAAAAACAAGTCCAATGAGCTGGCATTGAGTGACAGTAGCACCATGGTAGCCATTTTCCTAGTGCCCTTGGTGAAAATTTATTTTCAAGAAAAATGAGATTCATCAAAATTCATGAGAATCTATAGAAGACAAATGGACATGTAATTCACAGAATCAAGTATGATGAACCTGAAGAGATTTCTCAGCTCAGAAATTGAATGCAAATATATTTACCTTTGGAGAAGATGACAGACACAATGTATATATTTGCTTTTCCTCTTTGGAGGAAGAGATAATTAGTCTTATCAACAGCACTTGCAGTAGATTTTGAAAAAAGTTTTATTTTATTCCCTGTCCTTTTTGAAGAGCTGTTTATGAGTAAATATCTAAGAAGTTGTATTTTCCTTTGAACACTTTCCTGGGAATTTGATTCATTTTATACTGGCCTCAGAGAGTAACAAATTAGAGTTTGAAAGTAGACTTGCATTATATGGTAATTTTGTTTACATTTGGTGCAAGGTTGATTTGCTCTGGTTCTTTGTACAATTTTGTAATTCTTGCAGCTCATTATATAACAGAGAACATAGTCTGGTTGTCTAACATGTAAACTTACAGATTTTGCAGATTTTCTGGATCTTAAAGAGGCTTTAACATGAAGTGCGTACCCTTGTGAGTGTGACTTCTGAGTTAACATAGGAAAATGGATAATCTCTCCACAAATCCATCAGTTTTAGCCAGCAAAACTATTTCAGATAATTAATTCCAAGTAGCAGTAGCTTTCAAAGGTAGTGGCAAACTGATTAGCTTTGTTTGATAGCCATGTGGGTTAATTTAATTTATTCTAGCAGTTACTCTATTAGTCTGGCACTTTTACTTTTTATATGCTGCATATACTGCATATTTTATAGCAGTCCATTTTTTATCATTGATGGAAATAAAGATATATATTATTGCAAGAAGATATTATGTAGATGCAGTATGTTATGTAATAATTTTAACAGATGCATTTGGATAAGTGTGTATGTAAACCAGGCAATTATGAGCTTTTTTTAAAGAAAAGAAATCTTAAACTATTATGGAGAATGTTTTAATAGGTTTTGTCCATTACATCAAGCCCCATATTTTGCAGATGCCAGGAATAAAATTGCTAGATGTAAATTTCTAGAAATATTATAAGTATCTTTTAACTTAGCTATTCTTTATGTGATTCACCCAGTGGCATAAGTATTGGCTGTGTATTATAATTATATTATTATTTATATATAATTCCTATTATTATTTCTCTTTTACATAATACCCTAAAGATTCTTCCATCACAAGAAAATAATTTAAACCTTACATATGCCACATAGTTTCTATTGGTAGCTACATTCCCAAAAAAGATACAGCATAGAACAAAGAAGGGGCTGATTTTGGAACCTGGACAAAATCTAGATCTCTTTTTATTTAATTAACTAAATTTGATTGCTTTCAATGAGTTGTTATTTTCTTATTCTCTTGTATTAAAAACTTCAAATTAATAGGCACATTTGAAGCAACTCTGGGTTTCAGTGAAGGGTTTCATTGCTTAGGTTGTACACCCTCATTTTAGTCAAACTGTCAAATTTTAGCTAAATGTTACTATTAGTCTCATTGTCCAAATAACTAGTGTTGTGTCCGTGAAATGATGCCAGGAGTCAGTGACTTCAAATCATGCTCTTTATTTGAGGTTGGAACCGAACTGGGGCAAAGGGAAAAAGATTGCGGCTTTTATTCTTTTAGCCGCGGCGGCCGTGGCCAATGGCACCGCTTTGAATCTCCCGCGATCCGAATGGACCAATTGCGGGAGATTCTTAGCGAGCCAATCGGCGCGGCTCGCATGACCAATCAGAGTGCCCCGCGCTTTGGCCAATCAAAGCGCGGGAATCTCAAGAATGCTAATAAGGACAGAACACCCCTCCCCTCTTGGTTCAGTCCTTACGTCGCATAGTCACGTAGGTAGGCGGGGCTCCGTCTGAGCCTACTTGACCTGCGCAGCTCAGTCGTAGGTTGGATCCCGGCCGGTTCGGTCGGGATCTCTGCTGCTCCTGCTGCCGTCGTGGGAACCGGCTGGTCGATCGGGCCGGGCTGCTCTCCGTAGCTCCCTCCTGGGCCTCCCGGGTTGGTTGAGCTGCGGGTTTCGCTGCTCCCGCTCAGTCTTCCCGGGTCGGTCGAGCTGGCCTGGCTGTCTCTTCCTGGCGAGGAGTCGTGATGGCTGCTTTCCGGTGAGTACGGCTGGTTTATTTTTCTTTGGTTTTGGTTCCCTGGGTATTCCCTCCCCCCTTGGTTTGTGTTGTGGGGTTTGGTTTCGGCTGTCTGTGTGTCGGCGGTCTCTTGGTTGGTAGTCCTCGACCTTAGTTGGTCGATGTGGCGTTTCCACGCTCGTCCGTCTGCTGTTTGTAGCCGGTACGAGTGTGGGCCTGTTATTTGTGTGATGACGGCCGGTATCCATAGTGGGTCTCCCGTCAGGTTTCTTGCGTATACGGGGTTGCCGGGTGTGAAGGTTTGGTGTTTGCTGTTTGAGTCTGGGGGCTTCTCTGGGTTATACGTGGGGTGTAACCTGTCGAGTGGGGACCTTAGTTTCCTGCCCATTAATAGTTCGGCTGGGCTCTTATTGGTTGTGGTTTTTGGGGTTATGTGTTGGGTGAAGAGTAGTTTGTTAATTTTCTCCTGGATCTCCCCGTGGTCTATTTTCCAGATGGTCTTCTTAGTGAATTGGACCATCCGTTCTGCCCTACCGTTTGCCGCCGGGTGCGCCGGTGCTGTCAGCGCGTGGCGGATGCCCCTTTCCGCTAGGAATTTTTCGAATTCCAGCGAGGTGAATTGGGGCCCGTTGTCGGAAACGACGACGTCTGGGAGGCCGTGTGTTGCAAAGAGTTTGCAGAGTTCCTTGATCACGGCCTCTGTGGTTGTCGTCTTCATGTTGCTTACCTCCAGCCAGTTGGAGTAAGCGTCACCTGTTATGAGGAAGGTGTGTCCTTTTGTGGGCCCGGCGAAGTCTATGTGAATCCTAGACAAAGGTCCCCTTGGGGTTTCCCACTCTAGGATGGGTGCTGTGGGTGGGCTTGGCCTAGTTTCCTGGCATCGTTGGCACCCTGCTACCCAGGCCTCAATTTGTTTGTCCATCCCTGGCCACCAAGCATAACTTCTGGCCAGGGCTTTAGTCCTCACGATGCCAAAGTGCCCCTCATGTAGCAGTTCCAGAACCTTCCCTTGTAGCTTTTCTGGAATGACCACCCTGTCCCCCCATAGTATGCACCCTTTTAATAGCGAGAGTTCCATTTGGCGATTTCGGAACGTTTTGACGGACTCATCGTTGTCCCTTTCCGGCCACCCTTTCTCTACCCAATGCAACACCCGCGCCAGACGTTTGTCTTTATTAGTCTCTCGGGCAATGTCTGACGCGGTTATGGGCAGGTTGGGTAGAGTCTCAATGCTGAGGGTGGTCATCGTGGGTGCTGGGTCGGGGTCAGGTTCCGGTAGCGGCGAGCGGCTTAAGGCGTCTGCATGGGAGATCGTCTTACCCGGTCTGTGTATGAGTCCGTAGTTGTAGGCTGCCAGGAACTCGGACCACCTTGTCATTTGGGGAGACAGAATGTTCGGGGTGGCCCGGTTTCCTGCAAGGATTCCCAGCAGCGGCTTGTGGTCGGTTATGATGGTGAAAGTCCGGCCGTAGAGATACTCGTGGAATCGTTTTACGGCAGCAACGATAGCCAGAGCCTCTTTGTCCAGCTGGCTATAGTTCCGCTCTGGTTTGGTGAGGGTCCTTGAAAAGAACGCGATGGGCACTTCTTTTCCGTCGGGGAGGGTATGGCTGAGGACAGCGCCGACGCCGAAGGGTGATGCGTCGCATGTGACGGCCAGAGGTAGGGTCTCGTTATATTTTATGAGGACGGCGTCCTAAGTGAGGAGGTCCTTTGTTCTCTTGAAGGCAGCTTGCTCGTGTTTCCCCCAAGTCCAGGTCGCCGCCTTGTCCAGGAACCTATGCAAGGGCTCCGCCGCCGTCGTCTTTTGGGGCAGGAAAACATTGTAAAAGTTCAGTAGCCCCAGGAATGCCTGTAGTTCCGTCTTGGACTTGGGTGTGGGGGCTTCTTTGATGGCCTTGATTTTTGGTTTGTGGGGTGAATGCCGTGACGGTCTAGGAGGTATCCTAGGAATTCGACCCGTTCCGTGCATAACTGACATTTCTCCCTCTTGACCTTTAGCCCGGTCTCTTTAAATTTGGTTAGGGCCTCCCTTAGGCGACCCTCTAGTTCGGCTTGGTTGGCTGCCGACACTAGGACGTCGTTGAAGTAAGGTACCACCCCCTTGATGCCCTGCAGTAGTCTTTCCATTAGGCTTTGGAATATTCCCGGTGCCACGCTGACTCCGAATTGGAGTCAGTTGCATTTGAATGCCCCCCGGTGGGTGACTATGGTTTGCGCTTCTGCCGTTTGCTCGTCGACTGGCAACTGTTGGTAAGCCTGGGCGAGGTCGAGCTTGGCAAAAACCTTGCCCCCTCCCAGTGAGTGCAGTAGGTGTTGCACTACTGGGACGGGGTAGGCGCTTTGTTGTAGCGCGCCATTTAGGGTGGCCTTATAGTCCCCACAGATCCTCACCGACCCATCAAGCTTGATCGGGGTGACTATGGGGGTCTCCCACCGGGCGTGGTCTATGGGCTGTAGGACCCCTTGCTTGACGAGCTTGTCAATTTGCTCGTCTATCTTGGGTTTAAGTGCGAATGGCACCCGCCTTGGTTTCAGCTGTTTTGGGGGGACGTTTGGGTCTAGGTTGAAAGATATAAGGGGCCCTCGGTACTTGCCTAGGTTTCCATCGAAGACCTCTTGGAATTCCTGGGCGAGTTGCTGCTCCCAGCTGTCGTCCGTGACGTGGTCAACTCCTGTGAGTGCGATGTCGAGCGGGGCGAACCATTGCAGTCCCAGTAGGCTTGGGCGGTCGTGGTCAACAATTGTCAGGGGAAGTCTTTCGGTGTGCCCTTTGTATGTGATGTTGAAGTGTTTGGTTCCGACTACTGGGATGCAGTTTCCCTGGTAGTCCTTTACAATGAGTCTCTGGCTGTCTAGGTTCCTCCTTTAGAGGGTAGGCACCAAGCGCTTTATTTCATGCCATGCTATCATGGAGAGGTAGGACCCAGAGTCCACCTCCATTTTGCATCGCTGGCCCTCGATGCCTACCTCCATGTGGACCTTCCGGGCATCATTGGTGATGGCGTGGCCGATGGTGACCGTCTGATGGGTCTCCTCTCTTCGCCGGTTATCGCCGCCTCGCAGGGATCGTCCGTTTCGGTCCCATCTGTTGTCCGAGGGGCGATCTCTGGTCCGGGGTGGTGTGCTCTCTCTCCTCCGGTCGCTCTGGTCCCATCGTGCCGGGATGCGATTCTTCTTTAGGCGGCAGACACGGGCGATGTGTCCCTTCTTGTCGCAATGCCGGCAGATCGATTCGAAAAACCGGCATTCCGACCTGGGGTGGTCGCCACCGCAACCGGCACAGTTGGTCCTCGACTTACGACCCCGCCGGTTCCGTGGGTTGCGGCCTGTCTGGGGGCGATGGATGTCCTCCTCGTCATCTGAAGTGCCCGATGCCGAGTGGAAGTCGCCCTGGTGGGTGGTCGTCTCAGGTTGGGCCTCAGTCGACCTTGCCGGGTTGTTGTTTCCGCTGCGGTCCCCAGTGTTCGGTCTGCGCATGCGGTCGGCGGAAGTTCAGGTTGCTTCGGCGGCTGCGGCTGCGGTGAGGGTGTCTGCTAGGCTAATGTTGCCCTTGGCCATCAGCCGGCTCTGGAGGACGGGGTCCTACAAACCGAGCACGATTCCATCTCGCAGGGCGTCGTTCAGGTTGTCGAATTCGCAGAGCCCCCCTAGGCGCCGCAGCTCAACGACAAAGTCGCTGAAGCTCTCACCCGACCTCTGGTCCCGACGGTAGAATTCGTTGCGTCAGATCAGGATGGGTACCTCTGGAGCGTGGTGCCGCCGAAGTATGGGTTCGAGGACGTCCCAGTCCATCGCGGTCGCATCGGCGGGTTTGGCAAGCGCCTTGGCCATCTTGAAGACCTCAGTCCCACAGTGGGTCAGGAAGACGGCACGCTTCATGGGGCCGGTGGCGTCCTTCAGGTCGCTGCACTCGAGGAACATGCGGAATCGGTCGGAGTATGATTCTCAGTCCTCGGTGGCGGGGTTAAAGGGTGCTGGGGGTGCGATTTTCGCCATCGCGGTGGTTTGTCTGGCTTCCGTCGGACACGTGGTTCGGTTCAGGGCCTGGATCCCACCTTCGTCGCCAGTGTTGTGTCCGAGAAATGATGCCAGGAGTCAGTGACTTCAAATCATGCTCTTTATTTGAGGTTGGAACCGAACTGGGGCAAAGGGAAAAAGATCACAACTTTTATTCTTTTAGCCGCGGCGGCCGCGGCCAATGGCACCACTTTGAATCTCCCGCGATCCAAATGGACCAATCGCGGGAGATTCTTAGCGAGCCAATCGGTGCAGCTTGCCTGACCAATCAGAGTGCCCCGCGCTTTGGCCAATCAAAGCGCGGGGATCTCAAGAATGCTAATAAGGACAGAACAACTATTTTCAACCATCTGAGGTTTAAGCATATCTAATCCTCTGTTGAATGTTGCAATTAAGATTGAATTGGCATCAATCCCATATAACATACTGGTTTCTGAAATATAATTGTTTTAACATGTTACAATCATCATACTATAGATCCTGAATAATCCTGCACTGTTTCTAGGAATGGCTAAGAACTTCATACACATGGACCTGTTTTCTATCTGGTCTGAAGGAACTTTAAAGAAAAGATGGGACATTTAATCTAGGCCCGAGACAATACTGTATGATCAAAGTCAGATAAGGATACCTCTTTGGAGAGGCACTATCAACTGTGTTGAGAGAGATAAAAAATATTTTGTACTTTTTAATTTTATCTATTAGAAATTAAGATTGCATTATATCTTTTATACTTCAAATGCAGAAACCATATTTTAAAACAAGGCAGCTAGGATATCTCAAATCTTTTTATTTAGTGTAAAGCATGCTGCTTAAATAATTAATTAGCTTATTATAATTATATTGAAATTACATAGAAATCTCAGAATACATCACTGTCCTCATAAGAAACATATATATATAGGTCAGGAAGCCATAGTACTAACAGAACCTGCTGAAACAGGCTGATTTCTTTCCAGGTTGGCAAAGAAATATGACAAAACCGTGTACTCTCCTCTTTATTATTCAATCTATATGCTAAATACATATGAAGGGAAGCTGGATTAGAAGAAAATGAGCATAGTTTTAAAACTGGAAAAAAATTCAATAAACTATGCTATAGTAAAGACATTACCCTGATAGCCAAAAAATGCAAAGGATCTAGAAGCCTTAATACAAAAAGTCAAAGTTTAGTGAAGAAATAGGAATAAAATTAGATATAAAGAAGACCAAACTAATGACAATAGGCATAACAACCAGCTTTAGAATTGACAGTAAAAACCTCAAAATGGTGGATAACCTCTGTCTTTTAGGATCAACCATTAACAGGGAAAGAACAAGCAGTTGAGCATGAAGGTCTTACCAGTAGAAGAGATAATCAGATGCCATTAGGTTTTTATTCCTATAACACTCAGACTAGTATAAGTCATATTATTTCCTATGATACTCCATGGAAGCAAAAAGAAGCAGGGTAGTGTTAGGAATAACAAGGTTACCTAACGTAGTTTGGGTAAAATAATATATATAAACTATGATTGTAAGTTAAAGTGTGTGTCACTTTAAACAGCAAAGTATGTAATTTTGGGTGCGGTTGTAAAACCGCCATAAGAGGGAGCAAGAGAACCTGCTGGCTTACTGTATTGCTGGCTTACTGAATTGCTTGCTGACAATGATGGATTGATGGTTCCCTGCTGTTGCTTTTGCTGAAGGAAGAAAGGATGATTGACTTCTTTATATGTCTACTGTGAGAAGATTTATCACTGGACTGATATTTGTAAGTTTACTGACCTCTTTTTCGACACTGGACTTTGCTACTGAATAATCCCCGGACGGACTGAACTAGTGAATGATATATGAACTGTTTTGACTATGCTAAAACTCTTACTGGAATAAACTATTTAACTAGCACAGTGTATCTGTTTTACTGAGTGTAAGCTACAAAAACATTTATCTCAAATATTTTGCCTGCCTGCCTGACTGCTGAGCAGATTCTGCTAGGGTGTATCCCTAAGACTGGTTATGGGCCCAGGCTGCACAGTCAGACTAACCAGGATATAACAGGCTTATATAAAATGAGAGTTAGTCTAGTTACACAATACTGTAAACAGCCAGCTGTGTTTTATTAATTATAGTTTAATATCCAGAAAAAGATGGCACAAGTCAATTTACCAAGTTTGTCTCTAATATCCAAACTGGATGGAACAAACTATGTTTCATGGTTTATGAAATGCAGCCTACTTCTATGCAGAGAAGGTTTGTGGAGTATAATTCAAAACCCACCAGAGGTAGATGCTTGGGATCCAGAGGATGAGGAGGATGCCCAGAAAATACAAAAATATAAACTGAAGAATGAGCAAGCTCTCTGTATAATAGGACTGACACTCTGTGACCAGCAGCTTGTAATATTCGTGGAGAAGAAACAGCTGTGAAATGTTGGGAGAATTTAAAGAAGATTTATGTTTGAGACAGTGTAGGAGCACATAGGAAAGCTGTTCAGAACACATCTTCAAAAGAATGGAGACATGTTGACTCATTTAAACACTATGAAGAGAATTTTTCAGGAACTGCATGAAAAAGAACTTATCTTCACAGAACTACATCAGGTTTATATAATTTTGTCTTCATTAAATGAGAGCTATGATGACTATGTAACTTCACTGGAAGTACTGCCAAAAGATAACCTCACATTAACTGACATTACTGGCAGATTAATTGAAGAAGCCAGGAGAAGGCTTGAAAGGGATCAGCTGAGAAGGGAACAACCACAACAAGAAGATAAAGAATCTTTGACAGCCTATACAATTAGAAAATGTTTTAATTGTGGAGGAAAAGGACATTTGGCAAGATTCTGCAAGAAAGGAAAACACCACAATGCCAGCCAGAATGCTAAAAGGCATCAAAAGGATGAAAAATGCATAGAGTTAGCCATGTATAGCAACGAAACTGTGAATAATAATTTATGGGTTGTAGATAGTGGAGCATCGCACTGCATAACGAAAGATAAGAAAAGATTTATTAAGATGTCCATGAGTTCACAGCAGATATCGTTAGCTAATGGCTGGAAACTGAAAGCAAAAGGTGAAGGTATTGCACATTGTTCTTACATAAAAGAAAATGTAAAAATGTTATATGTACCACAACTTAAGTTTAATTTGCTTTCGGTTATAGTTTTGATTAAACTAGGTTATGTAGTTACCTTTAGGGGAGAAAACTGCATAATAGAAAAGGAAGGTTAAAAAAGTGACTGCAACTTTAAAAGGTGAGTTGTATGTGTTAAATGATAATCAGTTAGAGGTAGCTAACACAGCGTATAATAACATTAAACCTCATGATGAATGCACACATTTGCTACACAGACGTTTAGGGCATATAAATTTAAAAATGCTTAAGAAAACAGTTGAACTGTCCAAAGGTATAAAACTGAAGCCTTGAAGTAAATATTTGCACTACAATGCTTGCAGTCAAGAAAAAAGCAAGGTAATACCAGCAAATAGAATTAATGGATTTAAAACTAAAGAGCCTCTAGAGGTCGTATTTGCTGATATTATAAGTCCTAAAAAACCAAGTGTGGGAGGTGCTCATTATATGTTAAGCATAATGGATCATTATACTAGATATGGTTTTTGTTATTTAATGAAGAGTAAAACAGAAACATATCAGAATTTCTTTAATTGGTTGAAGTTTGCAGAAAGAAAAACTAAAAGAAAACTCGTGACTCTTGTAACTGATAATGGTACAGAATTTATAAATAATAAATTCCAAAATAGACTGAAGATGGCAGGTGTTGAACATAAAAAATCTGCACCATATAGGTCACAACATAATTCCTTTATAGAAAGACGAGGCCAAATAATACAAGCAATGGCTCGTACTATGCTGTCCGATTCAGGATTACCTGAAACTTTGTGGGGAGAAGCAATAATATGTGGTAATCGTATATTGAATAATGTTGTTAACTCAACAACAGGTGAATTACCATTCACACGGTGGCATGGTAGAAAACCTGATCTAAGCTACATGCACACATTTGGAGCACCAGCATGGGTGCATATTCCTACACAACTGAGACATAAGGGGCAGCATAGTGCTAAAAAGTTATTCTTTGTAGGTTATGAATCTAATCACAAATCATAAAGATTCTGGGGAAAAGGTACATCTAGAGTTTACTGTAGTGCTAGTGCACAATTCCTTGAACATGTAGGATGGGAAAAACTGGAGCAAAATTCAAGTAAAGATGTAATCATAGAAATCTACAAAAGACCAAAACAAATATCAGTAATAAGAAAAATACAATTAAAGAGGAAATACAGGAAGAGCACATAGGACCAGAACAGAAAAAATAGGTCAACAGGAAGAAATAGATAAGCAGGAACAGGTAGTACAAGAAAGTCCACCTGTAAGCCCTGTAATACCTAGATGTTCAACACATGAAACCAGACCACCTGACAGGTACCAAGCAAGTGTAGTTTGCCAAGTTAGTAAAGTTCCAACTACTGTTGAAGAACTTAGAATGTATCCTGCAAAGGAACAAGAAAATTGGCATAGAGCGATGGAGAAAGAATTAAATTCATTGAAACAAATGGAAGTTTATGAAAATGTTAAATTACCTCCAGGTGAAAAGTCCATTGGCTGTAAATGGATATTTAAATTAAAAACAGGTAAAAATGGGACTGTTACCCATAAGGCTAGGTTGGTAGCTCAAGGATTTAATCAAACTGCATGTGATTATGATGAAGTATTTGCACCGAGTCTAAAAGCAACAACCTTGAGAGCAGCTTTAGTGGGTAGCTAAGAAGAATTATATTATAAATCACTTAGAAGTAGAAACTACATGCACCATTGCAGCACACTATATACCTAAAGAAACCTGTAGGGATTAAGGATGACAAAACAAATAATGACTGTTGGAAGCTTTAAAAGAGTCTCTATGGATTAAAACAATCTGGTTACGAATGGAACCAATATATTGTTAAGGAGTTAAACAATATAGGGTTTAAAGCAGGTTTAGCTGATCCATGTGTATTTAAGAGAGAGACTAATGGAACAGTGTCATTATTATTGTTGTTTACAGATGATATTGCCTTAATTAGAAAAACTAATAATGAAGTTACTGAAATAATATCATTATTAGGTAAGAGGATAAAATTAAAGCAATTAGGAGAAATAAAACAGTATCTAGGATTGACAATAAACAAAACCAAAAGTGGCTATAAGATATCTCAAGAGGATAAGATTTATCAATTGCTAAAAACATACAAAATGGAACTTTGTAAGCTGGCAAAAACTCCAATGAGTCAGGAATTTGGCCACACTGATGCTCAAAGTCCAAAATTCGATAAGACTATTTATCAATCATTCATTGGTAGTTTATCATACATTAGTAATTGGTCAAGGCCAGACATTGCCTATAGCATTAATCAATTGGCAAGATTCAATGCTAAACCCACTGAACAACACTGGCAAGAGACAAAACGTATATTAAGATATCTTAAAAGGACAATGCACTATGCATTGTATTTGGAGCCAAAGGATGATCTGATTTTAAGTGCATATGCTGATGCAAGTTTTGCAACAGACATAAACACTAAGAAATCAACTTCAGGTACGGCTATACTGTTAGGAAAAGTACTGATTGGTTAGAGGTCAATTAGACAGCAACACATAAGTATGTCCACAATGGAAGCAGAATTTTCATGTCTATCTTTATTATGTACTGATTTAATTCTGTATAAACAGTTGTTATTAAATATGGGAATAACTATTAATAATAGTTCTATTGTTGTATATGAGGACAATCAAGCAGCCATACAGTTGGCTACAAATATTGCTGTGAAAATGAGATCTAAGCATACAGATCTTAGATATCTGAATGTAAGACAATCTGTAAAAAATGGTTTAATAAGATTGGAATATTGTATGACTGAAGAAAACATTGCTGATCAGTTTACAAAAGCCTAAGGTTCAGTCAAACACAAAGAAAGTTGTGATGACTATGGGTTAAGGTTGTAAATATATATATATATTATTATATTACACAAAAGGGGAGTATGTTAGGAATAACAAGGTTACTTAACATAGTTTGGGTAAAATAATATATATAAACTATGATTATAAGTTAAAGTGTGTGTCACTTTAAACAGCAAAGCATGTAATTTTGGGTGCGGCTGTCAAACCGCCATAAGAGGGAGCAAGAGAACCTGCTGGCTTACTGTATTGCTGGCTTACTGAATTGCTTGCTGACAATGATGGATTGATGGTTCCCTGCTGTTGTTTTGCTGAAGGAAGAAAGGAGGTTTGACTTCTTTATATCTCTACTGTGAGAAGATTTATTACTGGACTGATATTTGTAAGTTTACTGACCTCTTTTTCGACACTGGACTTTGCTACTGAATAATCCCTGGATGGACTGAACTAGTGAATGATATATGGACTGTTGACTATGCTAATACTCTTACTGGAATAAACTATTTAACTAGCACAGTGCATCTGTTTTACTGAGTGTAAGCTACAAAAACGTTTATCTCAAATATTTTGCCTGCCTGCCCAACTGCTGTGCAGATTCTGCTAGGGTGTATCCCTAACAGGTAGAACTTTTGAAATTTGAGGTTAGAGGAGACACATGAGAATACTATGGAGAAACAAAAAGAAAAAAGAAAGAAAGAAACCAATGGGCCATTGAACAGAATTTTCATTCAAGACACAAATAACTAGACTCAAATTATCCCATTTTTCACAATTGTGCAAACATGCAGCACTTGGAAAGGCTCTAGTGCTGTGAAAGGTGGAAGAAAAGAAAAGAGGATGACCAGCAACAAGGTGGATGGACCCAATTACTGTAGCAATGATTGCACCATTGAAAGACTTTATGGTTGTGGAGAAAATCTGTCTGGTTGCTAAGAGCTGAAAACAATTTTATTGCACTTAATCAATAAATTTCAATAGACTTTAGTTATATTAATTCCAGGAGATACATTTAAACAGTTACTAAAATTGGTGCAATTGGTGCAATTCCTAAAATTGAAAACATAGGTAATACTGTTAAAAACATAAATATATAAAAACATGGAAACTATTCAATAATTCTCAGATATTTCCAATTTTATACACCTAAACTTTCATAAAGAAGAAGACCGTACATTTATAATTGCTTAGAAACAAAATAATTTATAAAGAATGGGAAATTTTCAGCAAACAGCCAAGCATATTTAATAGTTTGAAGATTAGTATGCTATATTGCAATTAATTTTGTTTTGATTTTGTTGTTTTGGTTTCAATATGAACATCAACATCAATATTGACAACTTGAAGCTGTATAACTCAAAATATGAAGACTGAAAACCCTTCTAAGAACCGAATTCTAATTACTTTTATTAAGCTGTCATATTATCATTTTTATTTCATCTCTATATCTGTACAGTTACTGTTGATTGCAAGTTTAATCCAGGTTTAATCCTATTTATCCAATAGGCAATCAAAGACACTTTCTACTAAATAAAGTTTATCATTTCATCCTATATTATATCTGAAATATTTTAAATTATTTAGAGCAATTATTATGCTGCTTTAACAAAAAAAAATGGTGACTTCAGAGTTGTAGAAGCACTATACACTGTGAAAGAGATCCTTTAGCAATAAATAATATTTGAGCAGGAATAAAGCTATGATCCTCAATATGAGAACTAAGGCATTACCAGCATGTTCTATTGCTTATGATGTAATGGAACAATATACAATATCCAACTTCCTATATGAACAGTCATTTTGATATGACATTTTGAAACATGCCAATAAAAGCTTTGTCTCCTTTGTCTTAAAAAAAATGTTAGCATTTTTTTCAATAACACTGTTACAAACTAGAAAATGGGAGGGAGAATATATTGGAGAGCCTAGAAGTTATTGCCCAATCTGCCATACGGCCAATATATTTCATTTTTCTCTTTCACTTTCTCTCACCCACCCCTCTCTTTTTGCAGAATGAGCTTTGGTAAAGTGGAAATTTTCTCCAATTAGCTTCATTAAAATTATTCAGCAGATGGTATTCTAATTTATTATTGGCTATCTGTGCTAATTTGAAGCAGGTCACTAACATGAGTACTTGAGACTAACAATCTGAGCAGTGTCAATTAGTTGACATTAAAGGCATAAGGCTATGCAATATTTTTTTTCTGCCAAGCTCACTTGATCGATGTGTATATTTAAGTCCTTGGTTAAAATATGTCTATTCTTGGTAGGGGGCCTTGACAAATAGTCTTGCAGTAGGAAAACAAAAGAATAATGAATCTACAACAGGTTTAAGCATGCCCTCAATATTACTGAAATGAATAATTCATCCGCATTCAGTGTGATTGCTCTTACAGACTTCACTGAGCTATAGATTCTGTACATACAGAAGGCCTTTTGAGGCATGTGAAGTACCTTCTACAGAGCTCAGACATATTGTGCACATCAAAGACAGATATTTGATTTGATTTAATTGTTCCATTGTTCCCTTCAATCATCCTTCATATATATGGGGTATTCAGCTTTGTTCAGGGTATATATATACATAAAAATTGTTGATCAGTGAAGACTTTCTAAGTGGGTTAAAACTCTAGTTTTCTAGGATTCTAAATCACACGCTGAAAATACAGGAAACTGTTGTGTGTGTCTGTGTATGTATGTATGTATGTATGTATGTATATGTGTGTATGTGTATGTATATATGTATGTGTATATATTCATATTTCACATGTCACCACATGTGGAATATGACCACATACATATATACATACATCTATACAGGATGAACTAGCATTTTTTAATTACCTCCCCACTCAAAAACAAAGCTACTTATGACTTCATTTCAAAGTTATAATAGCCGTATCACCAAGGGTCATGTGATCACATTTTGGTGCTTGGAAACTGGTTCATATTTATGGCATTTTGCAGCATCTTGCAGTCATAAGTCCAGAATTTTGACTTTTTGCCAGCTTTCTATCTTTATTTCTGGTTTCTGGGGGAAAAACACTCATTGAGTAAAAATTATGTGTTTAATGACTGTGGTTCCTTTAATAGCTACAGCAAAAAAAAAAAAAAAAAAGATTTAAAATCAGGTCCGGTCATGCAATAATTTGCTAATAATCATGATGACTCAAGATAATAATTCTGAGCTCAATTATGGGCATAAGTTGAGATCTGATTATAATAGTAGCAAAATTATGTAAAAATTCAATTTTTAATGTATTATTTTTGTCTCATACATAAGTCTTGGAAATATTGAAGAACATAAAATATACAGATAAGACTATTTTAATTATAAAATCATAGAATGTATTTGATTAAAGAGATCTTATATCTTATTTAGTCCAACCCAATGCTCAGTATGAAAAATCCATAAAATATCTCAAATGGTTGATTACATCTTCAGGCCCATCAGTTGATGGGAACCCAACAATGGAAAGTATTTTCCTTTGTTAATAGGCCTTACCATCAGGACACTTAACCTTATATTCAGTTTAAATCATTCACTTTATTTCATTTCACTTTATTGTCCTGCCTTGGTTTCAACAGAGCGCAAGTTCCCCTTGTTTGTGACAATCTTTAAATATTTGTAGATTGCTATTAAAGCTCTTTCCAGACTTTCATAAGCTAGATCTGTGCAGTTTCTTTAACTGCTTTTCCTCTGAATTTACTGCACCTCCTTTTAAACTGCTATTCCCAGAATTGGATAATCTTATCAGTACATAGAAGAATGGAACTATTACCTCACATAAGCAAGACACAATACTTCTAATACATTGGAGCACTGAAATGACTTTTTTTTAGCAATATATCACACTATATATTCATGTTTAGTGGGTGGTTTATTAGTACACCTAGAATCTTTCTCATATATAGCTATTAAACCAGGTCCTCCAAATCTAGTATTTATGCATTTGATTTTACTTACCCAGAAGGTTAGGTTTGCTACATTTAAGCATTACAGAGATCATTTTTGTTGTGTATGTACCATAGTTAATAAAGTATTAACTTGAGGTAAAGTGCAGGATTCTGGCCCTGCACTTCTGATTGGCTGTTAGGCGGCCAGATCGGATTGGTTAGTTCTGAGGAATCCGATTGGCCCTTAACAGAGGATTCTTATTGGTTAAAAGAGCTAGCGTTCATAGCTCACTATTGGACAATTCTTACAAGGGTTGCCTATATAAGGCAGAGTTCACTGTTGTTGTTTTGAGAAGTCACTATGCTAATAAAGAGCTGAAAGTCACTATTCAGAGGCTGTCTCCATTTACTCCGACCCATGTCCAAGTACTTAACACTGGCGATGAGGGTGGGATGTGGAGACGTCTGAACCGAAGAAGCCAGGAAGTGATACCAAGCACGTGATAAGATGGCGCCAACAATGGAACCATGTCCGGCGGCATCGTACCACCCGCTCCGTTCGATCCGAACCAAGAGGATTGGGAATCCTACATGGATCGTTTCCAAATGTTTCTTGAGACAAATAACTTGAAGGACGTCACACCAGCAAAGAAGCGGGCATTGTTCCTGACGCATTGCGGCCCAGCTGTATTTAAGATGGCTAAAGCGCTCACCAAACCTCGAGAAGTGAAAGCCATGAGCTGGGATGACCTCGAACCAATCCTGAGAGACCATTACGTGCCAACCGTGCCTACACTCGTGAGATGCCACGAGTTTTATCAGAGAAACCAACGAAAAGGGGAGAGTGTGGCCGATTTCATGGTGGACCTCCAAAATTTAGGGGGTCTCTGCGGGTTCGCAGATTTAGAAGAGGCACTAAGAGATCGAGTAATTCTGGGATTAGATGCACTAGGCGTGCAAAGCAAGCTGATGGCGAAAGGCGACATCAGCCTTGCTGATGCCATTGCCGAAGCCAGGGCTGCAGAAGCGACTAAAAAGTTGGTTGCACAACTACGGCGAAGCCGCACTCCGGCAACACCATCGACCAACGAAATCTCACCCAACTCAGAAGGGCAGCTCTCGACAACGCACCACGAGGACCTCTCTTCGTTGTCAGACAGTGACAAAGAAGGGGTCCATCGACTGTGGTCCGACCGGGACCCTCGCCTGAAGCCCTTACGCCCTTGCGCTGGCAGTGGAGCAAACCATGCCAGGGCCGAATGCAAATTCCGCGATGCACTCTGTCATGAGTGTGGGAAATGAGGCCACATCGGCCGGGTCTGCCGCAGCTTACCAGGACCCAGCCAGGCCTCAAAAGGGGCCAACTATCGCCAATCTACAGGAAACCGTCCTGTAAGGTGAGAGCCAGTAAACCACTCCTACAGAAATCGAGCTTTGCAAAAAGAAGAGGCTCACCATACTATCACTAAAGGTCACACCTCAGTTTTGGACACTAAGAAAATCCGAGTCACGGTAGCCATCGAGAACCAGCCTTGCCACATGGAGGTCGACTTGGGATCATCCCTCTCGATGGTGTCTTGGAAGACACTCAAGCAGCTCATCCCCACAATTCAATGCCAAGACCTCCAATTTCAACGCCTCATCCTCAAGGACTACCAAGGAAATCGAATCCCCGTTGTCGGGTCCTGCCGAGTCCGAGTCTCCTTCAATAAGCATACAGCGTACTTACCTCTAACGATCATCAATAGAGATAGGCCTAGTCTATTAGGCCTCCAATGGTTCGCGCCACTCGGCATTGAAGTGGCTGGCGTGAACCGAGTCGGTGGTTGTGAGTGGGAGGAAGACCTTATCTCTGAGTTCAGCGACGTCTTCGCGGACAGCTTAGGTGAGTATAAGGGGACCCCGATCTCATTTAGTCTAGATCAAAAGGTAGCCCCCATTCGCTTGAAGCCCCGTCGAGTTCCATTAGCTCTTAAAGCAAAGATCGACAAACAACTCGACAAGCTAATTGCTCAAGGGGTGTTGAAGCCCATTGATCACTCTCCATGGGAAACCCCTATTGTAACACCCATTAAGCCAGGCGGGTCAATTCGAATTTGTGGAGACTACCGGGCCACTTTAAACCACGCCCTACAGCAGAATGAGTATCCAGTTCCTGTGGTGCAGCACCTCCTCCATTCCTTGGGGGGCGGAAAGGTTTTCGCTAAATTAGATTTAGCTCAAGCTTATCAACAACTACCAGTGGATGAAAAAACGGCCCAAGCTCAAACAATTGTAATGCACAGAGGTGCCTTTAAATGTACCCGATTGCAGTTTGGAGTTAGTGTAGCCCCGGGGATCTTCCAGAGCCTCATGGAAAGGTTATTACAGGGAATCAAGGGTGTGGTTCCTTATTTTGATGACGTACTAATTGCAGCCCCTACCAAAAAATCTTGCAGGATCGTTTGAAATGCGTTCTTAAAAAATTCCAAGAGGCAGGACTTAAGGTGAAAAAAAATAAATGTCACTTATATACTGACAATGTTGAGTTTCTAGGATACCGAATTGATAGCCAGGGCATTCATCCTACCAAGAGTCAATTAAAAGCGATCAAAAATGCGTCCAGACCACGCAACAAGGCTGATCTCCAGGCGTTCTTAGGCCTCATTAATGTCTATAAAGTGTTTTTACCGCACAAAGCAACTGTCGCTGAACCGTCACACCGACTATTAGATAAGAAAGCATTGTGGGTATGGGGTTACCGGGAAGAGCAAGCATTCCAGAATGTTAAAAAACTGCTCACATCTGACTCTGTACTTATGCAGTATAACGAGACTTTGCCGTTAGTTATAACCTGCGATGCATCACCTTTCGGGGTGGGCGCTATTTTAAGCCATGTACTGCCTAATAGGAACGAAGCCCCTGTTTCATACTTTTCGAAGACTCTTTCACAAGCAGAGCGGAACTATGGACAAATTGATAAAGAAGCTCTCACAATCGTTTCAGCTGTAAAGAAATTTCATGGATATGTGTATGGAAGGACATTTACCATTATAACTGACCACAAACCGTTGCTAGGGATAATAGCCAGGGACAAGCCAACCCCCTACATATTATCCCCTAGAATGACCCGATGGTCAGAGTTCCTAGCTGCTTATAATTATCGCCTGCAATATCGCCCGGGGAAAGCCATTCCCCACACTGACGCATTAAGCCGAACACCGCTTCCAGAGACTCTCAATGATCCGGCACCAACAGCAACTACGTTGCAGATTGAAACACTCAACTTGCCGCCTATGACTGCCCGAGACATCGCGACAGAAACCAAACAAGACCACACCCTAGCTCAAGTCCTAGGCTGGGTAGAACGCGGATGGCCATTGGATCAAGTACCAGATGACTTCGGACCATTTAAATCTCGACAGACTGAACTTTTTTCCCAAAAAGGCTGTATCATCTGGGGCGATAGAGTCGTTGTCCCAGAATGACTCCAGAAGATGCTGCTACGAGTTCTGCACGAGGGCCACCCCGGCATCGTACGGTTGAAAGCGCTTGCACGAAGCTACGCATGGTGGCCGGGCATGGACTGGCAAATTGAGCAGTGGGTCAAAGAGTGTGCCAATTGCCAACAAGTCAGCAACACCCCACCAAAAGCCATGCCTACTGAATGGGAGACTCCACGTGGACCCTGGTCCAGAATCCACCTGGATTTCGCGGGACCAACCAATGGCTATACCTTCCTGCTGACAGTCTACGTGTACTCCAATTGGTTAGAAATTCATCGTATGACGGCTACAACATCCGAGGCGATCAAGATCCTAAACAGACTCTTTGCAACCCACGGATTGCCTGACACCCTGGTGTCCGATAACGGGCCACAGTTTACAGCTCTAATGTTCGAGCAGTACCTCGCTGACCGCAGCATCCGCCATGCGCTCACCTCGCCTGCGCACCCTGCGACCAATGGCCAAGTGGTCCAATTTGTTAAAAAGACTTTGCAAAAAGTGGACTATGACAATATCGATGACAAGGTCAACCAAATCCTCTTTTTGCAACACATAACTCCACATAGCGTCACCGGCAGAACTCCCGCCGAACTACTGATGGGACGAAGACTCCGCTCCCACCTCGACCGGTTGCACCCTGCTTATGAACCAGAAAAGCCAATAGGATCCAGTGGCCGCTGTCGCACCTTCCAGGTAGGAGACCTCGTTTACGCACGAAACTTATCAGGCAATCCGTTATGGATAGAGGCAACAGAAGTACGAGTGACCGGCCCCAAATCCTACGTAGTGAAATGCTGTGACAATAGACTGTGGAAACGGCATATCGACCAATTATGGTCATGACTCACAACGGCCAGTCAACACTCCCCCATGACCAAACCGAGGGGGGGGAGGTACAGAAGAAGATGAAGTTCCAGGGAACCTGCTTGAAGGGAGCGACGAACTAAGTGATACTCAGGAAATGGAGCAGGAAGGAGAATCGTTTGCACCGCAAGAAATTGCACCTGAGCAAGTAGCAGATCCACTGCCAAACAACAATCTACCTCAACAGGATTGCAACCAACCAGTCCAACGAAAATCTGAAAGACTTAAAAGACAACCGTCCTATTTAAAGGATTATATAACTACACGGTAATTAAGAAGCCAGGGGGAAGGGGTGTTGTGTATGTACCATAGTTAATAAAGTATGAGCTTGAGGTAAAGTGCAGGATTCTGGCCCTGCACTTCTGATTGGCTGTTAGGCGGCCAGATCGGATTGGTTAGTTCTGAGGAATCCGATTGGCCCTTAACAGAGGATTCTTATTGGTTAAAAGAGCTAGCGTTCATAGCTCACTATTGGACAATTCTTACAAGGGTTGCCTATATAAGGCAGAATTCACTGTTGTTGTTTTGAGAAGTCACTATGCTAATAAAGAGCTGAAAGTCACTATTCAGAGGCTGTCTCCATTTACTCCGACCCATGTCCAAGTACTTAACAATTTTAAACTGTTATTTTTCTGTAAGGAATTAGCACAGGGATTTAAAAACTTTGAGACAATGAGACACACTATAATTATAAAACAAATATGTATGTTTCCCGTACCCATCCCATCAATAAAGTTAACAATTTCATTGCGGACCGGGTTTGGTAAGAAATAACTTTACTGGTTTCTTAATTAAATTTCAATCTATAGCTCAAACAGATCAAGAGTACAACTTTATAAAATTAAAATGTATATTGGAAATGATAACAAACAATACAATGTAAAACTGTATTTCTAGTGGGAAAGACAAGTTTTCTTACTTTGGTATAATTTCTTAAAACCAAAGGTTTATTCCAGCAGTGGAATTACTATCCATCAAGGTATTTTACCTTACCACTGGAGGCCCTTTTTCACACTTCTGCTTCTTCCTAAATAAGTGCTTCCCATTTGATGATAGTGGGGGAGAAGAGTTTACCCACTGTAGGTTACTCCAAGTTTCAGTCCTTCAGTCTTTTATTTCCTTTTTATTATTTACAAAAGGACACAGGAAGAATTGATTGGTCAGTTCAGGGTATGATATCAGTTTACTGATGATACCAATTTGCATATCTTACCCTAGTGAATTTATGCAGTGTCTAGATGCTATTAATGTCTGAACAGGATGAGATAGGTGAAGCTTAACCCAAGTAAGAGGGAGCAATGTCATCATACATCAAAGTTCTTTGTCAGTTTTGGGGTTATCTCTTGAGAGAAGTTGCAATTCTTCTGAAGGAACAGGTGGTCTAGTCAGGGAGCTATTCCTGAATTAGTGGGTGGAGTCTATTGGCAGAGTCCAGAAGGGTATCTCCTGAGTTCTAGATGATATGCCAGTTGTAGTCATACTTGAGTGGGAGGACCTTACAATGGTGACTCATGCCTTTGTGGTTATTCAGGATATCTGTCATATGCCTAAACTACAAGCAAATTATTTTTAAAAAATGTTCACTTACCATAATTATTTTTAGCAACATTTATAGAGTAACTGAACTATTTTCAATTTAGAACAAGATATCCTTGGAAATATTAGGACAGAGACCTTCTTGTGAGGAACTCTTAAGGAAGCATGTGTTTCATTATTGTATCATTACTATTTATGCCCTAGATGTTTTATATATTGTATTATGTTAATATTCTTACCGCTTAAACATTTGTAATTGCAGAACACCATATACAAGTTATCAGTTAATCTCTAAACCTTTCTTCCTGCACTATCTTGAACTTCATCATTATATGTTCCCTTTCCCCTAGAATGCCTGGCATTCAGACACCAACAGTTTTAGAGTTCTAGTCAATAAAGGTATATTTTATGGATATTCTGGGAGTTGCCATCTCAACACATTTTGGATGACTGCTAAGTGAGGTGTATAAAGGCAACTGAAAAAAATAGAAATAGAAATTCTACACAGTGATGATCCAAATGCTACATTACAGTTCCATTATGCTCAACATGTTCTTTCACAGTAATTGTGAGTGCTGTGGAATCCTATATTATATGTGTTTGTTTTTAAAGCCAAGAACTTTATTGCAACATCTACCTAATGTTGCAAAATGTGAACAATACAGTTATTGGAATAATAGTCACCACCACTTAAGCTGAAGAAAAATGAAAAGCTAGTAGCCTCATAAATATTTCAACTGCTACATAATAAACAAATATATTACTTTTATCATGCACTATTGTTACATTTCCTTTAAAGAAACAAATATATTTCTGTGATCAACTTCTAAGAAAGGTACATTTCATGAAGAGCTGACAACCATAACTTTATTAAGAATCTTTATGGTTAGAAGGTTAGTATCATAAGATGTAAAATTATTTCTTTAAAATTTGTCTTAGAAGTGGATATAAAATATTACTCACTTATATTTTTGCAGCAAAATGATGAGGCCCCCAACACTGTATTTAATGAGAGTTCTGAAAATTTACAATTCTATAGTTTGATTATAAGCTGCATTAAATTCAGTAGAATTTGTCTCTGAATAATTTGTATTTTTGAACCCTGTTTTTAAAAATGAGATTTAAGAAACAACTAAAAGATTTTTAAGCTAAGGGGACTTAGAGAAGTAGGATGTTGTTTCTATGTCAGTACAGTGGAAAAAATTCTCCCTGTGCAGTTGGAACATCAATTGCAGGAAGTCTTCCTTACCACCTCTAACCCTCAAAATATACTTGGATGTAGAGCTACCTCTACCAGTATTCCTCAAATAGAATGTCAGAGGTAGAACCAATGAACTGAAGACATTTTATTTGCTAACAACAAGAAGACACATTTCCCCTTTCATGTATATGCCTGTCTGATGGACCATTATATCTTATTCCACACTGGGAAGATACAGATTAATTTAGGAAATAACATATAACTTTATATTCAAATAACTTGCTGTTATTTTTCAAAATGTGCCACAGAGGGGATATTCTAGAGCTGTGTAGGGCCAATCCTAGCATGAATGGATCTGGTGATTTCAAATCCCCTTATCCTCTCAATATACACATTTTTAAAAAGGAAAGATCATCTGAGAAAAGAAAAAAAAATGCCTAATGTCAATTTCTACTTCTGGTTGCATAATCTAGGATACCACCACCAAATTTTATAGAATATATATTTGTAGAACATATTCATCTAAATGATTACTAATTGCATTGATTGCAAATTTAAAATAGAAAGAGTAATGCACTAAATATTTTATTACCAAACACCTACCTTTTTCCTATTATGTTTGTCGATAGAAAATAAACTATATAGATGAAAGCAGGGCTGTTATACAAAAGGCTGTGTAATTTAATTTGCAGATGAAGTTTTTTTCTTATTAAGTGAGGACTTTCAAGTTTTGGACTTGCTTATTTTTTAAATCATTTAAAACACAACCACACATTAATTGTGAAGCCACCTTCAAAAAGTGTTATATAAAATACAGTAAAAACTCATAACATTTATCAGCAAAATTAATATTTTCATTTTGAAAATGAATATTAGGTTATTGTATGCATAAAGATAGAATCGGTGGTGCCATTCTACCGGTTTGGCCTAGTTCTAGTGTACCGGTAGTGCCCAAGATCAGTGGAGACCAAACCGGTTCTCTCTGAGGAGCTGCTGTTGGGCCCACCCCGGGTTCTAAAACTGACCTTTAATCCCTGCTTTTGAAGGGCAGCTGCTTTGCGTGGCACAGAAGATTGCCATCCGTCAGCTGTTGAAGATACAGGAAGAGTGCAGGATTGCAGGAGGTGAGTAGGAAAGCCTCTGCACATGTGCAAAGTGCACATTTGATGTGTGTGCACAAAGTGTATGTGCACGCACAAAGCATGCCCACCAAGCCATGCCCACCGAACTGGTGGGAAACTATTTTGAAACCCCCACTGGGTGGAATGCGATAGAAACACCAACAATGGTGGAATGGATTTTGAAGATAGTTGATGTTGTGAATGAATAATACCAATAAAGTTATCTTGAGCTTGAAGTCAAGTGCAGGGTTCTGACCCTGCACTTCTGATTGGCTGTTAATGGCAGGATCGGATTGGTCTGTTCAGGAGCATCTGATTGGCCATTAACAGACCATTCCCATTGGTTAATGGAGCTAGCGCTCCAGGTTTACTATTGGTTGAAGAGTTAATAAGTTGCCTATATAAGGAAGGCTATAGCAGCCCTCCAGTTTGAGCTGTCACAATATGTAAATAAAGAGTGTGAAGTTCACTGTTTCTACCAGCTCGTCTCCATCATTCGCACCCATGCTCCAGTCATAACTCTGGCGACAAGGATGGGATTGGATGACATCAGAGCCAACTAAGCATGGGGCTAAAGCGCACAATGGCAGAACCATGTCCGGCAGCATAGTACCACCCACTCTGTTTGATCCATCTCAAGTGGACTGGGAGTCCTACATGGATCATTTTCAAATGTTTTTGGAAACGAATATTCTGAAGGATGCCACACCCGGGAAGAAATGGGTGGTATTCCTAATGCACTGTGGTCCAGCGGTATTCAAAATGGCTAAAGCATTAGCAAAACCGGCAGAAGCGAAGGCCATGGACTGGGATGTCCTTGAACCACTACTAAGGGCCCACTATGCACCAACCGTTCCAACAATCGTAAGATGACACGAGTTCTATCAAAGAAACCAGCGGAAAGGAGAAAGCATCTCCGATTTCATTTCAGACCTCCGGAACTTGGGAGGCCTTTGCGATTTCACCGACCTAGAAGAGGCCTTGAGAGACCGAGTAGTCCTCGGGCTTGATGCTCTAAACGTACAGAGCAAAATAATGGCAAAGGGCGACATCACCCTTAAAGATGCCATAGCTGAAGCTATAGCAGCGGAGGCGATCAAGAAGTCAGCTGCCCAACTACGCCGAAATTGCGCTCTAGCACACCCACCAGCCGGTGAAGTTTCACCTAACGCAGAAGGGCAGCCACAGACGGCCCACCATGAGGACCTTCGTCGTCAGACAGCGACAAAGAAGAGGTCCATCACCTGCGGTCCGATTGGGAACGATACCTGAAGTCCCAGCAACCGTGCACTGGCTGCAGGGCCAACCATTACCGCTCCGACTGCAAATTCCGTGACGCACTCTGCCACGAGTGCAGGAAACAAGGTCACATCGGACAGGTCTGCAGAAGCCTCCTCGGACCAACCAGACCTCGAAAGGAACCAATCTCCACCAATCGACAGGGAATTGCCCTGTAAGGCAAGAACCAGTAAACCACTCCTACAGAAACCGACCCGTGAATCATCGAGCGAGGTGGGAAGAGGCCCACCAAACACTCACTATTGGCCATGCCTCTTCACTAGATGCTAAGAAAATTCGGGTCAATGTGAACATTGAAAATCGGCCTTGCCAAATGGAAGTTGACTCGGGATCATCTCTTTCAATGGTCTCATGGAAGACCCTCAAGCAACTCATCCCCACTATCCGGCGACAAGACCTTCAATTCCAATGGCTCATGTTAAAGGACTACCAGGGGAACCGAATTCCAGTCGCAGGATCCAGTCGAGTCCGGGTTGCATTCAAGAACCGCACGGCGTACTTACCCCTGACGGTGATCGATAAGGACTGGCCTAGTCTGTTAGGCCTGCAATGGTTCGCACCACTCGGCACTGAAGTGGCTGGCATTAACCGAATCGGACGCAGTGACTGGGAGGAAGACCTCACTCACGAATTCAGGAACATCTTCGAGGCGAAGCTAGGCGAGTACAAGGGGACCCCGATATCCTTTAGCCTTAATCCAAAAATAGCTCCCATCCACCTTAAGCCTCGTCGAGTTCCGTTTGCTCTAAAGCCAAAAATCGATGAGCAGCTTGATAAGTTGATTGCCCAGGGAGTGTTAAAGCCAACTGACCACTCCCCATGGGAACGCCGATTGTGACACCAATTAAGCCGGACGGCTCCATTAGAATTTGCGGGGACTACCGAGCCACCCTAAACCACGCCCTGCAACAGAACCCATATCCGGTGCCGGTGGTGCAACACCTCCTCCATTCCCTGGGGGGCAGAAAAGCCTTCGCTAAACTAGACTTAGCTCAGGCTTAGCAGCAACTGCTGCTTGATGAAAAAACAGCACAGGCACAGACTATCGTAACACACCGAGGTGCCTTTAAGTGTACGCGGCTTCAATTCGGAGTCAGTGTGGCCCCAGGGATCATTCAGAGCCTAATGGAGAGACTATTGCAGGGGATCAAGGGCATTGTCCCCTATTTTGACGATGTGCTCATTGCTGCCCCCACTCCAAAAATCTTACGGGAGCGTTTAAGACTGGTATTACAAAAATTCCAGGAAGCAGGCTTGAAAGTCAAAAAAAATAAGTGCAAACTGTGTACTGATCGTGTTGAATTTTTAGGGTACTTAATTGACAGTCAGGGTATTCACCCTACTGATAACAAATTCAGAGCAATAAAAAATGCTCCCAGACCCCAGAACAAGACCGACCTCCAGGCGTTCTTAGGCCTCATCAATTTCTATAATGTATTCTTGCCTCACAAGGCGACTGTCGCTGAACCTTTATATCATTTATTCGATAAAAAATCGATTTGGGTATGGTGTCACAAAGAAGAGCAGGCGTTCCGTAATGTGAAAAAACTACTAACTTCGGACGCCGTACTAATGCAGTACAATGAGACTTTGCCAATAAACATTACATGTGATGCATCGCCTTTTGGAGTGGGCGCCGTTTTGAGCCAGGTGTTACCTAACAGTAACGAAGCCCCTGTTGCTTACTTCTCAAAGACGCTCTCGAAAACCGAGCGAAATTACAGCCAGATCGATAAAGAAGTCCTGGCGATTGTATCAGCTGTTAAAAGATTTCATGAGTATGTATACGGCCGGGTTTTCACCATTGTAACTGACCACAAACCATTGCTGGGGATCATCGCTGGGGACAAGCCAACTCCCTACATACTTTCTTCCAGAATGACCCGCTGGTCAGAATTCTTGGCTGCCTACAATTATCGGCTACAATATCGTCCCGGTAAAGCCATTCCCCACGCCGACGCGCTGAGCCATACACCGCTCCCTGAAACTATCAATGATCCTGCACCAACGATGATAGCGTTGCAGATCGAGACAATCCATACACTGCCATTAACTGTCCGTGACATCGCGAGAGAAATAAAATGTGACCCCATCTTAGCACGAGTCCTCACATGGGTGGAACGCCATTGGACCAAGTACCAGATAACTTTGCACCATTCAAAAGTCATCAAACAGAGTTGTTCTCACAGAAGGGTTTTGTCATCTGGGGCGATAGAGTCGTTATCCCAGAACGACTCCAACAGACATTGTTAAAAACCTTGCACGATGGCCACTCTGGCATCATGCGCATGAAAGGCCTTGCACGAAGCTACGCATGGTGGCCAGGCATCGACAGACAAATCAAATCGTGGGTTAAAACTTGCAGGAGATGCCAAGAAGTAAGCAACGCTCCACCAAAGGCAACCCCAACCAAATGGGAGACGCCATGGGGACCCTGGTCCCGCATCCATCTGTACTTTGCCGGGCCGACCAAAGGCCACATCTTCTTGCTAACCGTTGACGCCTACTCGAATTGGCTCGAGATTCACAGAATGAGCAACACGATCACTGACGCGGTCATCAAAAGACTGGAAAGACTGTTTGCAACCCACGGATTACCAGACGTTCTGGTATCTGACAACGGGCCCCAGTTTACCGCATTTTCTTTTGAGCAGCACCTGGCTGACCACGGTATCCGACATGCGCTCACTTCACCTGCACACCCTGCTGCCAATGGTAGGGCTGAGTGCATGGTACAATTCGTCAAAAAGACTCTCCAAAAGATTGACTACGACAACATAGACAAGAAAATCAACCGGATCCTTTTCCTACAGCACATCACACCTCACAGCGTCACCAACAAAACTCCCGCCAAGCTGCTAATGGGACGAAAGCTTCGCTCCCACCTCAATCGGTTACACCCAGCCTACGATCCGGAAAAACCACTCGGATCCAGCGGCCGATGCCGTACCTTTCAGGTAGGCAATTTAGTATTCGCTAAAAACTTATCGGGCGATCCGCTGTGGGTAGAAGCAACCGTAATCTGTGTAACCAGCCCAAGATCATACTTCGTTCAGTGCCCTGATGACAGACTTTGGAAGAGCCACATAGATCAACTATGATCGCGGCTACCGTCGCACACTTCCGAACTCCCTTATGACCAAACTGAGGGGGGGGAGATACAGAGGAAAGCGAATTGCTATTAGAGGGAAACCTTTTTGAAGAAACCGATAATGGGACTGAAACTCAGGAACAGGAACCAGGGACTGGAGTGAGTTCACCTCAGGGGAGTGGCCAGTGATATTGGTGACAACAGGAATGCGAGCTCGGAACCAGAGGCACCCCTACCGATAAACAACAATCTACCTCAGCAGAAGTGCAACCAACTACCAGGCACTTTGCGGAAATCGAAAAGACTAACAAAACAGCCGTCCTACCTTAAGGCCTGGTCACACTGCAAGAACTTTGCTATGGTGGTCCTTGAACGGTTGGAAGAGGGGGACAAATTTCGACACCGCTCGTCACCGCGCACAAAATTGGAAAAAAATTCGAAAACACGGGCGTTGCCTTAGCGGTGCACCGCTGAAGCCGGCGTTGCTTTAGCGTTGGTTTAACGGTAGGGAACGTTGGTTTAGCGGTGATGCGAGCGTTGATAAAGCATTGTTCTGCGCACGCGTGCGTTGGCTCGGCGGGGGTTTGAAGTAATTGCAACATGCCGCTTTGGACTCCGTAACGGAGCTGTACGGAAGTTCTCAAAGAGTTTTGATAGAAGTTCATCATGGGACGTGGACAAAAGAAGAGGAAGGCTGGAGGAGGAAAGGCAGCAGCCTCCAAGAAGATGCAGGCAGCAGTGGAGTCAGGTAAATATATGTGGCCCACTGGTTGCGTCAAGAAATATTTAACTGTGAAAAAAATACTGTAGTGTTATGTATTTTACTTCAACATTTTGAAATAGAATGAGGAGTACTTGCAGAAGAACCAATTATTTTGACCAAAATTAGTTAAAAACCAGTCTTCATTGTTTAAAATATTTAAGGAAGAAAATATGATATAAGATCTTTCTAATTTTGCAGTAAACTTTGTTTGTAGAAAACAAAATAACCTTATAAAGCAGCATGCTGACAGAGAGCTTACACAAAAATGTATATATATGCGGGACTATGCTATTATCACATGCTGACCACATGGTATCTCATACATACAATGTTAATTTATAGAAATATGAGCTTAATTTGAGGCGTATCATTTTCAGTGCACACTCGAAATATAATGTCCTTTCAACATGAACAAGTACAAAAACGAATAAAGAAAGAAAAATTTGAAACCTCAACCATTCTCTTTAATTTATTATTCCATTGTTATATTTTGCAGAGACCAGTCAGGCCACACCAGAAGCCACTGCTAGCACAGCCACTGCTAACACAGCCACAACCACTGCTACCATCGCCCAGGTAGGGGCAGCTGCTGATGAAGGTAATCACCAATGAAAATGTATGAAATTTAATATAATTATGATGATAATAATAATAATAATAATAATAATAATAATAATAATAATAATAATAATAATAATAATAATAACCATAATCTTTCTTTCACGTTAATTGTCATTGCTCATTTATTATTCATGTTGTATATTTTGCAGACTCTGATGATGAGCCCCAGGAGGCCCTGACACAGGACCAGCCTGATGGTGAGGAGCTACCCCCTGGTGATGACCAACCTGCGGAGGGCCGTGCTGCTGCTGAAGGTAATTATAGTGTGATGAATGCAATGAAAAACTAGACTTTCAATAGAGGAGTTTTGTAATGTAGTCAAATTTATTCATGCTTCCCCCAAGACAAAATATGTATTCACCTGTCAAAAGACAACCACATCACAATAGTTAGAAGGCGAATTGCATACATTAGTGTTGCCAAGTCGGACAAACATTGTAGCTTGTCCGACCTAGCAACAAGGACTGCGGGTGACAATAATTCCATCCATTACAATGTTTGAATGTTATTGTTTGTTATCAGGAGAACAACTATTTTCTCATTGAAAATTTAACAAAGATGTGTGCATAAAATGTGACTACATTACGAAACCCCTCTGTTCGTCAAGTCGGACGAATTAGGTGATCCGAAGGATATTCGATTACGTAATCAATACAAGTTGATCTAAATAATATATGTTTAATTTATTTATTTATTAATATTATTTTTATTCAATTGCTATATTTTTCAGACTCTGACTCTCAGCACCCATACTTGGAGAGGGACGATGAACAGCATCAGCCTCAGAAGAAGTCTCACCGCAAGGCCCTCCTGCTCGACGATGACACTCAGGAGCAACTCATCGAGTGGATCCGGGAGCACGAATTTATTTGGAGGAAGGGGGCCACCGACTACAAGGATACAAAGAAGAAGACGGAGCTTTGGACCAGGAAGGCAAGAGAGCTGGACACTGAGGAGGGAGCTGAAGCTCTCAGGACATGGTGGAAGTCACTCCGGGACCTCTACACTAAGCTTCTCACCAAGAAGTCTGGCCAGGCTGCAGCGAACTTGACGAACAGAGAACTGTTCATCCAGAGGAACTGTGCCTTCCTGCACAAGGAGGTGAAGCCCAGGAAAGGTCAGCCACTTAGAAGCATACTCCTCACACCGGAACCTGTAGCCAGCCAGCCTCCAGCAGCCCAGCCCTCGGCGTCAGCCAGCACCTCTCGCCAGCCTTCCCATGACATCGAGGAACAGGAAGGGAATGAGGGCTCACTCTCGCTCATTGAAATGCAAGCGGCAGTCTCGAGGTCCATGGGCACCCCCTCACCAGCTCCCGCCTCCACCACCACCAGACAACGCCATGGCGCCACCAAAGGCGAGCCTGAAGACTCCTCTGCAATGCTGGAGATGAGAGATTGTATGAAGGCCACCAACGCCCTCATGGAGAGACTGGTCCAAGCCCAAGAGATCAGCCATGCAAGGCAGCCCTTCATCACGTACATGTCCCAGTCTCTCCAACGACTACCTGAGGCCCAGTACCAGCTCACAGTTGAGAGGATGACGGCCATCCTCCACGAGATGCAGCGACCCATGTCCCACCCCATTCCTCCAGCTCCACCACGTCCAGCATTCGCACTTTCACCCACACACACATTCTACCAGCAGCAGCAGCCGCATTACTTCCAGCCTCAGCATCACGGCTTCCAACAGGAGCCTTTCCACTTTCGGCAACAGTCTCAGCCTCAGCATCAGCCTCAGTTCTTCCAGCAATTGCAGACACCCAGAGTCAGCCAGCCATCCTCCACCCCAAGGAGCTCCAACGAAGGCCTCATGTTGTCAGACATGCCGAACCTTTCCTCCAGTAACCACACCAACATGAGCACCATCAGCGAGGGGGGTATTCTCCAGGACCTCCAGAGGCAGGAGATGAATGCTCCACCCTTACCAATCACCACCTCATCTCAAAGGACTGCTGATGTACTTGCAGAGATAAGGGCCACCACCGAGGAGAATTGAGACTGTTTGAAATGTGTTGAAGGGACTGCTCAGATATTTCATGTGATTTTTGTTTAAAGGTTGAGCTGGTCAGCTGTTTTGATGTTTGTTGTTTATTGTTGTGCACTTTTGTGTTTGGGTGGTCTCAAAAGCTTTGATCTTTAATAAACAGCATTTTTATTAAACTATTCTTGACTACTTTACTTAATGACGAAAAAAAACCTTTGTAGTTGTAGAATTCTGAGCCAGAGTTAGGAGGAGCTTTATATGCCACGTGCTTGCCATCAATGGCACCAACTGTGTGGGGAAAGTTCCATCGCTGGTATCATTGTTCAGCCAGGTCTCTCCATCCTTGTTCAGTTGTTGGGCAAAACAAGAGTTCATCTGTGTACTCCTCAATGATGGCCTTTACCACTTCTTTGACTACCACACTGATGGTGTTGTGATGTTGTTGGTGTTGTGACTCAACGCCTATTCCAAAAGGGCTACTGATCCATTTCTCCCCGTATTTATAGGCAAATTCTGGTTCCGCTCCAACACCTCCATACCAACGCCAAACCAAAGTTCATCAACGCAATGGATCGCTGCTTCAACGCCTGACACCGTTCCAGGAATCCCGTGTCCGCTCGTAAAACTCTTACAACCGCTCCACCAAAGTTAGTGCAATGTTTAATCACCGCCCGGGCAAAGCTTCCAAAACAGCGGTGGTCCAGCGTTGAAGATTTCTGCGTTGGCCTAGCGGACCCAAGCGTCCACGAACTTGCATCTAGCGGCTCCAAACTTTGACCAGGCGTTGTTGGAGCGGTGGTGAACTTTGCCGGAGCGGAAAATTGTGCGCTCCTCACCGCTCGCAATATTTTGTGCAGCTCAAAACTTTCGGAGCGGTAGGAGGAACCATCAGCGGAGGCCGAGCGTATATGGCGTTGCCTTAACGGAGGCCAACTTCTGTTAAACGGTGGTGAACGGTTATGAGCGGTGATGATTTTTTTTCACCGCTCCAGGACCGCTATAGCAAAGTTCTTGCAGTGTGACCAGGCCTTTAAGGACTATGTAACCGCGCCCTGTGGGCAGAAGCCGGGGGAAAGGGGTTTTGTGAATGAATAATACCAATAAAGTTATCTTGAGCTTGAAGTCAAGTGCAGGGTTCTGGCCCTGCACTTCTGATTGGCTGTTAATGGCAGGATCGGATTGGTCCGTTCAGGAGCATCTGATTGGCCATTAACAGGCCATTCCTATTGGTTAACGGAGCTAGCGCTCCAGGTTTGCTATTGGTTGAAGAGTTAATAAGTTGCCTATATAAGGAAGGCTATAGCAGCCCTCCAGTTTGAGCTGTCACAATATGTAAATAAAGTGTTTGAAGTTCACTGTTTCTACCAGCTCATCTCCATCATTCGCACCCATGCTCCAGTCATAACAGTTGAATTTATGAAATTGCTAGTGACTTGGTTGATGAAGGAGGAAACTGCAACTACTTTCTTAAAACAGTGGAAACCCTATATAGAGATTTTGTTGAAAATAGATCAAAATGAACTGAGGGTTTGAGGATTTGTTGATTAAAAAGTTTCTTTATGGAAAGAAGGGGACTATGATATGAAATAAGGTAAAGTGAAAATGGTAATGGCTATGTTTGAACATAGGAAATATATTAGACTAGTTCCTGCAAGTTATTGTATCATGTAACCAGAGCTTAGTCAATTATTATTGCCTTATATAAATATACTTTAATGTTTCTTAAGTAAATTATCTTGCTACTATCATTAATTAGTACACAGTTTTTGAGGAATGAAGATCTTATTATTGTATGACTACCAGACTTAGGTTCCAAAATATAAATAACAGAGGTTTTTAGTCCACAATTTTATAGCCCAAATTCAATGGCTCTACTATATTTTCTTTTTTATTAATTTACGTTGTTGCAGAGAAAAAGACTTATAGAGAAATATATTTGCCTCTCGCCAATTTTTATAATGCAGGACTCATTAAATGCTTGTCACTTTCTTCTTTTTTAAAATAAGGATTTTAAAGGGAATAGCCTAATTTCATTTTTTTAAAAAATCACAAAACAACTATCAGACAAGGCAATACCTTTTCAACCATATACCAATTATTCTGAGAGGCAAGCACTTTCACTCCATTGATAAGAGCTGAGAAAATTCAACAAAATGGAGTTTTTCACCAAGTTTTAAAAAGGAGACATTTCAGTTCAGCTGCACAGTAATGACATATTAAATAGTGTTATTTGGAAGCTGAGCAAAATTAAACAAACAATTGGATTTTTTTTTCTCAATAAATATATATAGGATTTATTGACTGTGTGTTTGATTTTTTACACATTATAATTCAAGTTAGAATTTTTGCCTATACATATCAGCATGATATAGCAATGGGGGAATGATATAACTATTGGGAATAGATAGAATCAGTATTGTTGTTTTAAAAATCTTGTTGTTTATCTGCTTTTAAATTTGTGTTATAGGACAGGATATTTATTAGGCTCTACTGGTTAGTGTAGTCAACATGATATTCAAATCCTGTCCTAGAATTTCTTTTCATTTTGGACTTACATTAAAAATTATCAGGGGAAAAAGTGCCAAGGCAAACTTTAACCCCTTTGGGTTTACTTCACAATTTAAGCATTCAACTGAATTTTTCTGTTTTATCCTGTTTTAAATTTCCCCAGTGATTTTGAAATATGTAGGCCAATATCCCTGAGCTGTATTCTAACAACAAGCAATTTCAGGCAAAGGAATGGTCAAGTGCTAGAGAGGAACTGGGAAGAGAAGTAAACCTTAAACTAGAAAAAAGTTTCTATCTTCCCATGATGGGATAAAATGCAACAAAAAATAAGGGATTCGTGTGGCTTGCTAACTTTGAGTAAGTAATTAAGAGAAATAAATCAGTAACAGCATTTATTCATTGATGAAGGAAGTGTTCATGTAACATCCCTAAATATAGCTACAAAGAGTCTTCATAAGAAATTCACAAGGATATGCGCTATGCCTGACTATACCGGTAGCTGTCAGAGCTTTAATCTGAGTGCAACTATAAATCTCTCTTTAGGAAGACAAATATGCACTTATGAGCTTACCAGCAAAAGAATCAAGGACAAATCTCAGATAAGTTGCTTTTATTGTAGATGTGAAAGAAGCTCTTGTATTGATGAATATCACTTCCTGCAGAATCTAGTAATCCAGCCATATTTATGTATTAGTTCCAGCATTTAAACCTAGCATCTCTCTTCTTCCACCTCTACAACATTTTTTCTAATCCATTCTTTCAATCTTGGATATTGAGGGCACTTGCATGATATTTTGATAACAATGCTATTGCATTTCTTATTTCTGGATTTGCCAGCTTCAGCCTTCACAAGAACCATTTCTTCTTATTCTTCTATACCATTGTTACTGGTGAATTCCACGAGTTAAATTCACACATCTTACAGCTGTTGATGTTGAGAAACACTATTCTAGATCATGAGTGCACATGTAATTTATTTTATTTATTTGTTTTATTTATTTTGTCAAATGCTTACAATATAATAGAAATAAGAATAAACATAAGTTTAAATACATGAAATAGGAACTAATAATTGGGGACAATAGGACAGGGACGGTAGGCACGATTGTGCACTTATGCACGCCCCTTACAGACCTCTTAGGAATAGGGTGAGGTCGAAAGAGGTTAGTTTGATGGCAAAGGAGAGGGAATTTGAGGATGTGACAACAGAATCAGGTAGTGAATTACCAGACATTGACCACTCTGTTGCTGAAATCGAACTTTCTGCAATCAAGTTTGAAGTGGTTTACATTAAGTTTATTTCTATTATGTCCTCTTGTCTTGTTGTGGTTAAAGCTGAAATATTCATTAATTGGTAAGAAATTGAAACATATGATTTTATGTGCTGAAGTCCAATTGTAGCTGGCGTAGTTTAAGGTTGTCTAAGCCTAGAATCTCAAGTCTGGTAGTGTAGGGCACTCTGTTGCGAACAGAAGAGTAAAACACTTCTGGATTCACTCAATTGTATTAATGTGTGATATACAGTGTGGATTCCAGGCAGCAGAGCTGTATTTAAGTATTGGTCTAGAAAATTTCTGCATGCCCTAGTTTGTAAATCAGTATTACCACAGGAGAATCTTCGTAAGTGTTAAGTGTGGAGCATGGGTACGAATAATGGAGATGAGCCGGTGAAAACAGTGAACTTCAAACTCTTTATTTACATGGTGTGACAGCTCGAACTGGATGGCTGCTATAGCCTTCCTTATATAGACAACTTATTAACTCTTCAACCAATAGCAACCTGGGAGCGCTAGCTCCGTTAACCAATGAGAACGGCCTGTTAATGGCCAATCAGATTCTCCTGAACGGACCAATCTGATCTTGCCATTTAACAGCCAATCAGAAGTGCAGGGCCAGAACCCTGCACTTGACTTCAAGCTCAAGATAACTTTATTTAACATTTATTCATTCACAACAGTAAGTAAAATTTACAACTCTTAAAATTGCAATGTTATTGCAGTGAGTTCTGGTCCTTAGGTCATTTGATATGAGAACTCCAAGGTCTTTGACAGAGTGAAGGTTGACAATAAAGTCATATCCACCAAGCTTGTATTTGGTGTATTCATTTTTTTAATCAATATGTAGGACAGAGCATTTGTTGGTCAAGATTTGGAGTTGCAACTGTTTGACTATTCAGACACATAATCAAGGTCGTTTTGAAGGATGGTAGCATTGTCAGTGGTGTTGAATAGTTTTACATCATCAGGGAAGAGGGCACAGTTACTTATAAGGTGATCACAAAGGTCATTTATTTTGAATGGAAACAGTATGTGTTCTTGAACACTCCCTTGGGGGACACTGGTGCAGGGTTTGATAAGGCGTTTCCTATTTTTACTAATTGTTGCCTGTTTGACTTGAAGGCAGTAATCCACTTGTGAAGGGATCTGGATATGCTGTAAGATTTTAATTTTAATAGTAGCTTGTCATGTACCACTGAATCAAAGGCTTTGCAGAGGTCTATATAAATTACATCTATTGCTTTGCCCTGGACAAGTAATGTAGTCCATATGTTTTTACAGTGTAGAAGTTGCAAATTGCAGGACAATTTTTTTGGAAACCAAATTGTTTGTTGGGGAATAGGCTGTTTGACTCTAGGTGTAAGGTAATTCATTGATTAATACTTGATTCCATAACTTTGCATGTGACACAACACAATAAGATTGGTCTGTAGTTTTCAACTATAGGTTTAGTAAGGAGCTGGTTCTGAATGATATTTTATATATTATGCTTAGGGGTTCTGCTATGGTGGTGGAGAGCTTTTTAAAGAAGTATGCACATAAGCCATGCAGGCCAATAGATAAGGATGGTTTTAGGTGACATAGTGCATTTTCTACATTATCTTCAGTAAAGTTAATATCATTGCAAATAGTTGTGGTACAATTAGGAAATGTGGGGCATGAGCCATTACTGTTTACAGAGACTGAACTGAAGAATGTGTTGAAGAGGTTTGCCTTAACAGCTTCATTGCTATAATCTTTCCCATTTGGTCCTTTTAGGGGTGTGTTGGTTTTTGAGATTTTAAGTTTGGTATTTACAAAGTTATAGAAGGCATGGGTGGATTTTGTGCGTACAAGATTTTCCTTTTGCTTGCAGTGATAAATGGTGCATTCTGCCTTTATCTGTCAGCATAAGATGTTATATCATTTTTAAAATTAGTTATGTACTGTGTTTAGTTTTGTTTTTACACCATAAGGATTTTTTTCAGATTTACAATAACATTATTATTGATAGTTCTATGTACCTGACTATTTTATTTCATCGGTCTACTGTCTGTATATTATTATCTTTATAACCTGTTTTCCTTGTGAAGCATAAGGCAATGTCTTAACTTTTCCCCCTTCCAATTTATTTTTCCAACAACATCATATGATAGATACATTATGCTAGGCCAAACTTACCCAGAGAGGTTAACACTGAATGGGGATCTGAATCTTTGTCAAACCTGATATTCAGTACAATAATTCCTATATTACAGTATTTCCTTTCTCAACTTCCTTTTAAGTAATAAAAATAAAAGTTGATAAAATTAAACTGGCAACTCCTACTGTGTTTCTCATATAATAGGGCTGGGTCTTATTTTTTTTTTTTATTTTTTTTTTGAGCCCTGAAAAAATGCCTTGGCCATCTTTTCAGGGGTGACTTAATTCCCCTGCTCCTTGTATCGTTGCGTGGGCGGCAACGGCTTGGTTGTTGACCTCGGCGTTGGTGGGGCACTTCGTATTGGAGACAACGCAGGCAGCACCATATCTGGGTATGCAACAAAAGTACTTCCTAATGGCAAGCCTCCCCACCATTCCCCCCATTTCGCATGTTTTAATATAGGCCTTAATTTGGGGGGAGGGGCTTAATTAAATTTCATGCCTATAAAACATGCTGTGACTTCCTATTGGGGGAAGCCATATTGTTGGAGGAACATGGTATTACTAATCTGAATGGTGATATATCTATAGCAAGTTTCATCAGCAAAAATGTGGGGAGAGACAGGTAATTCTCTAACTTTCTTTCTTGAATGCTAATTTTTAAAAAGTGATGTAAGACTCTTTACTTAAGGAATATTCACAGGCTGAGGACACATATAAGGCTATCTTAATTGCATATTTTAATTTTAATTTAGCACAGTTTTATGTAGTGTTAATGTATGTTACCCTCCAGAGCCTAAGGAATATAAACATTGACTAATAAATAAAAAGAAAACTATATCTGCACTTTTATTAGCCTGAATGTACAAACCTTCATTCAGTTCTGTGTTTCAAATGGTGTAATCCTTAAAATTAAAAGACTCTCATTAGTTTGGACTCCTTGAGAATCTCTTTAACAGTAAACAGTTTTTATAGGTTTTGTCCTTGCATTAATCAAATTATTCAGACTCAACACTCTTAAATAATGGCTTTTCCTTGTGTTGGAGCTACCTGAAATATTTTTTAAAATATTGTTGCTAACAAATCCAGAATACTTTTCAATGCAAAAAGTAACTGTATTTACCATAGATAAGCAGTTTGTGTCAGAGGCCTACAAATATTGCCCCTCCTCCCCCCAAAAATCTACACTGTAAAATGATTACAGGAGTTTATGTACAAAATACAGAAAGCACAATTTCATTGGTGTTTGAATGCCGGGTATCTCCAACAAACTAAGTTACTTACTGATGACAACTGTTTTTATTCCACCCTTCATCTTATGATACCAGAATAATTGATGAATCATATTTTGAAGCACACTTTAAATCTGATCAATGTTATAGTCCCAGGAAAGCTGAATGAGAGTCAAAATTTAATTGGATAGCCCAAGGAAGGTGATATTTACTCACATAGCCCTTTGAAGGTGTAATAATATCTCATCTCAGTTACACCTTACTTCTATCTTATCAGAAAACATGTATTTGTTCATCTACTGATAGGCATTTACACCTTACTTCTCAGTTACATCTTACTTCTATCTTATCAGAAAACATGTATTTGTTCATCTACTGATAGGCATTAAAATCTAAATGCATTCTGAGCTATGATTCATAGAAGGACCTGTCATGGAAGAACTTTGGAGCTAGGGAGCTTGGAATATCTTTGTTGGAACTTACTTTTTCAGCATTTTTCTCCTAAGACAAAAGAAAGAAAGAAAAGACTACTCCTACCAGTATCACCATAGGCCAAAATTGCTCTGTGGACAATGAAAATGGTTCCCTGACTTTTGTTTTTAGAACACAGCATGTTTCTTTGAACTTCAGAACCATTTATTGATATAAGTTAAATGAAAAGAAGATGACTTGGACATTGTTGTGAAAAAGTGTACTGACTAAATATTTGAATAAAAATGTCTCTTTTCACTGAACACTGATCTTCAGGTGTATGACGTGTGATCCTCCAGGTGTTGCTTCATTCACTCACTAAGGCCTTAGTAAGTAGGGAAATAGGATGTGATGCTGGAAACCATGGTTCAAATACTGGAAGAACCAGAGATTTTCATTTCTATACTATGCCATAGGTTCACATCATATAGACATATGTATGCATCAAGCTATTGAAACTTAAAAGAAATCAACAAATGTCAACTTTAAGCTTTACTATTTCTTGCAGTCTCTTCCATTTTCTTTACGATACAAAATGGTAAAGACCTATTGCTTACAAGAGAATTGATATTTTCCCTTCTCTTCCATTGTCTATAGCCAATAAACACTACTTAAGCGTTTACTTTTTCTGAAAATATTAGAGATCACTGCCTATATTTACTTAAATTATTTTGTCTGCTATTTTTCCATTAACATCTTACCTTTTTTCTTAAAAACATATTCAAAATGTCTAATGCTGCCAGAATATAGTTTTTTGTTCACATAAATTTGGAGCTAATTTGATAGACTTGAAGTTTATTATTTACAGAATTCAGTTTACATTGACTCTATACAGTGTACTTCAGGCAGCCCATATACTGTTTGCTATATTAATATTTCACACGTTCTTATATAAAACAAAAAAGTATACAATTTCCACTCTCTTCAATGATATTCCATTATTCAATGAAACCTTCCATGGATCTTTGCTATCATCATGCTAATATAATGCTTTAACAGTCGGGAACCATGCCCAAGTTATGCAACCTGGTTTGGAAGACACTGTACATAGCAGCTTACATAGAAATATATAAATCACAAAAATGGGAAATCATCAAATTCTATATAGCACATATAACATGCATGAGAAATGGAGGTTTATGAGTAATCCACTCCCTAAACTTTTCTCTAGGAATTCCAGTTCTTACTTAACCATTGGGAGTTCTCACAAAATTCTTTACAATGTATAGCAAGATTTTTTAAAAATAAAATGCTTAGAGGACACCAAGTCTACCTTTACAGATCATATGTAAAATCCAGAAGAATTGTACAAACTTTAGTTGTGCAATGTAATATAGATGAGGAAATTGCAACAGATTGAGCCAAATCTGAAATCATGACCTGAAATTGACTGAATGTATTCTGTGGTTCCATTAGGTGAGGCAGGATCCTCTGAAGAAAGCAGAAGATTTGCTAGAGCATTGCAAAAAGTGCTGGTGGAGAAACTCCCAGCTGCTTGGCAGACAAAATTGGCCTGTGGCACTACCACTGCTCTCGTTTGTCGTTCACCTTATTTGCTGAATAAAAGATAAAGGACTTAAGGTTATTTTGAACCCAGAAGCAAGGAAGTCCTAACTAACTCTCCAAGCTGCCTCTAAGCAAGTTCCATCTGTTTTCTCTAGGGATGAGCAAATCAGACCATTACAGCTTTTCTTAAATACTTCAGGCAAAATCCAACATTTGCCTGAACAGAAACAGAATGGTGGAAGGGAGGACCTCCACAGTTTCACACATTTAGCACAAAGGTTTCTATAGGCTCATTCAGAAAACATGAGTCCCTGAAATTAAAAAGACTGTTATCTGTTAAATTAATAAAACTCTGTACACTTTTCTCATCTATTAATAGTCTTAACGTAGAATAAAAGATTAAACTCTGTATATATAGCAGGATCTCCCATGAAATTCAGGGGTTGACAAAAGGATTATGAATGTGTTAAGTTCTGCGCATGGGTGCAAGGAACGGAGACGAGGCAGTGAACAGTGAACTTCAACTCTTTATTAATCTTCCTGAACAGAGCAAAAACCCTAGGGCAGCAGCAGCCCTTTTATAGTTCTGTTTGCCGGTTTCTGAAAGGGGTGAAGTCATCAGGGGTTTGTTCTATTGGCCATCCTCGTTCGACCCAGCTAAGAACTCGCGCCAAGACAGGATCTCGTTTTGTTTTGATTGCAATGTCTCTGGCTGTTAGCGGTAGTGAATGTAGCGTTTCAATATGGAGTGTCATAAGGGTTGGAGCTGGGTCGTCGACGGTTTCCGGAAGTGGGGCATGGCTCAATGCATCAGCGTGGGGAATGGCTTTCCCCGGGCGGTGTTGTAATTTATAGTTATACGCAGCTAAAAACTCCGACCAGCGAGTCATTCTAGGTGACAATATATAGGGGGTTGGCTTGTCTCCCGCTATAATCCCTAGCAAAGGTTTGTGATCGGTAACAATAGTAAAAACTCGTCCATCCACATATTCATGAAACCGTTTCACAGCAGATACAACAGCAAGAGCCTCTTTGTCGATCTGGCTATAGTTACGTTCAGCCTTTGATAGGGTCCTTGAAAAATAGGCAATAGGGGCCTCACTACCATTTGGTAACACATGACTCAAAATGGCTCCTACTCCAAACAGTGACGCGTCACATGCAATTGTTAAAGGCAGAGTCTCGTTATACTGCATGAAAACAGCATCTGAGGTTAGTAAGTTTTTCACTTGTTGGAATGCGTGCTCCTCTCGGTATCCCCAGACCTAGGTTGCTTTTTTGTCAAGAAGTCTATGTAGGGGCTCAGCTACGGTCGCTTTCTGGGGCAAGAAGATGTTGTAAAAGTTAATGAGCCCCAGGAAATCTTGGAGATCAGTCCTATTTCTGGGTCTTGGGGCATTTTTGATTGCCCTTAGTTTGCTATTAGTGGGGCGAATGCCTTGTTTATCGATTAGGTACTCCAGGAACTCTACTTTATCTGTACACAATTGACATTTATTTTTTTTAAACTTAAGGCCAGAGTCTTTAAATTTCTGCAGAACCATTTTAAGACGCTTTTTTAGTATTTCTCTATTCGGGGCAGCAATTAAAACGTCATCAAAGTATGGCATGACCCCCTTAATCCCTTGCAAGAGTCTCTCCATCAGACTTTGAAAAATCCCTGGGGCTACGCTCACTCCGAATTGGAGTCGGTTGCACTTAAAGGCGCCTCGGTGCATGACGAACGTCTGTGCCTCTGAGGTTTTTTTTTTATCTACAGGCATTGTTGGTATGCCTGTGCTAAATCCAATTTAGCGAAGACTTTTCTGCCCCCCAGAGAATGGAGAAAGTGTTGTACCACCAGTACCGGGTAAGCGTTCTGTTGAAGGGCGTGATTAAGGGTGGCACAGTACTCCCCACAAATCCTTAACGATCCATCTGGTTTGATGGGTGTTACAATTGGGGTTTCCCAACGAGCGTGGTCAGTTGGTTCTAAAACACCCTGGGCTATTAATTTATCGAGCTGCTCGCCAATTTTTGGTTTAAGGGAAAAAGGTATCCAACGAGGCTTAAGGCAGATGGGGGCTACTTCAGGGTTAAGGTTAAATGATATCGGGGTCCCCTTGTACTCGCCTAATTTGTCTGCAAAGACATCCTGGAATTCCTGGACGATGGCCTCCTCCCAGTTGTCGCTTCTGGTTTGGTGAATGCCGGTTACCTCAATCCCGAGTGGGGCGAATAATTGAAGGCCTAACAAGCTAGGCCGGTCACGGTCAATGACAGTCAATGGTAATGATGCAGTACGATTTTTGAATGATACTTGGACTTGGCTGGATCCAACGACTGGAATTCGGTTCCCCTGATAATCTTTGAGTATGATATTTTGGGCTCTGAGGTCTTAACGCTGGACGGCAGGAATTAATTTTTAAAGAGTCTTCCAGGAAACCATCGAGAGGGATGATCCTGAATCGACTTCCATCATGCAAGGCTTGTTTTTGATGGCGACTTTCACTCGGATCTTCTTTGCATCTAGCGATGAGGCGTGACCAATTGTAATGGTTTGGTGTACCTCTTCTCGTCTCGTTGAAATGGCCAGTGTTTTATTTCTGTAGGAGTGGTTATTCCATTAGTGGTTCAAATGTTCCCGACTCACAGGGCGATTCCCTGTGGTCTGGCGGTAGTTGTTTCCCCTCTGAAGTGGGCTGGATCCTTGCTTGCTTCTACAGACCTTTCCAATGTGGTCTCTCTTCCCACAAATATGGCAGAGCGCGTCAAGGAATTTGCAGTCTGATTGTGGGTGGTTTGCCCCACAACCTGCGCATTGATGCTGCAGTCTCTGATTATGCTGGTGGCATTGGTCATGTTCAGACCGGAGCCGTTGACCTCCTCCTCATCACTTTCTGATGGCGATTCAAGTGGTGGGTCACTGTTGTGTGCTTCTCTAGGCGAGGTGAGGTATCACTGGTGAGTTGATGGAGTGGTGCATTGGTGCAGTGCATTCGGGCAGCCGACTTCCTGGTTGCTTCTGCTGCAGTAGCATCCTTGATGACATCAGCAAGGTCGATGTCCCCTTTGGCCATGATCTTGCTCTGCGTCGTGTAGTCTTCTAATCCCAGAATTATTCGGTCTCTCAGAGCTTCTTCGAGGTCTGTAAACCCACAGAGGCCTCCCAGGTTCCAGAAATCCACGATGAAATCTGCAATGCTCTCTCCTTTCCACTGGTCCTTCTGGTAAAATTCATGTCTTTGGACAAGCGTTGGTACAGCGGGTGCATAGTGGGCCCATAGAAGAGGTGCGAGGACGTCCCAGTCCATGGCTTTCACCTCAGCCAGTTTCGCTAGTGCCTTGGCCATCTTAAAGACGGCAGGCCCACAATGGGTCAGGAACACTGCTCGCTTTTTTCCCCTAGTGGCATCCTTCAAGTTGTTGGTCTCCAGAAACATCTGGAACCGGTCTATGTAAAAGTTCCAGTCTTCTTGTGCCGGGTCAAATGGAGCGGGTGGTATGGCGCCGCCGGACATGGTTTCCATTGTTGATGCGCCTTCAGCCATGTGCTCTGTTTGGTGCTCTGTAGTATTCAGTCAGCTCTGATGTCTCCGTATCTCATCCTTGTCGCCAGTGTTAAGTTCTGTGCATGGGTTCAAGGAACAGAGACAAGGCAGTGAATAGTGAACTTCAACTCTTTATTAATCATCCTGAACAGAGCAAAAACCCTAAGGCAGCAGCAGCCCTTTTCTAGGGCAGGCTGCTGACCTATTAGCCAATGAGAAACATGGAAGTGTTAAACCCTTGAACCAATGAGAGTGGCTCATTAACAGCCAATCAGATTCCCCAGAATGGACCAATCTGATATCGCTATTATCGGCCAATCAGAAGTGCAGGATTAGAACCCTGCTTTTTCTTAAGGTTTGTTAAAACTTTATTTGAGCGCTTTTATTAGTTCATAACAGAATGAATAACAAATTTCCTAAGGATTAAACCCTCCCACTCTTCCCAACTTTCAATCCCTGCAGAAGGCTTGGATAGAAAGTAGTGAATTCTCCAGTCAGTCAGTACTTTTGATTAGCTTTCTCTTTACTAGCAGAAGGAAATGGTCCATTAACACTTTTCAACAACCTGGGAAGAATGAAGTAAGAGGTGAGAACTGTGTGAGATTTCCTATTTACTCCTGGTAGACTGGCCCCACTAGGGGGGAACTTCATGCCTAGTTACTTAGTAAATGTCTGAGACATGACAGGATATTACATGATAGAAAAGAACAGATAACTGTGCCAGAAAACTAGATTTTTAATGACCCTAGAAAAACTCAGAAAGATTCTTAACCTAACTGCAGGGATGAATAAAGATAGAGATGATAGATAGAGATAGAGAAATAATAGAGAGATAGAGACAAACATCCAGACAGGCAGATAGAGACAGCAGGGATACACATCTTTGCTTTTCAGTTTGGGTAAGAAGTATACTATGAAATTGCCAACTTGAATTTGAACCAATGTGTGAACAGAATGTGGAATGTTTGTTATTTTCTGAAACAAACTTCATAAAACACTTCAGGTTGTTTTAGTCAGTCTTCCAAGTAAATTAGACAGAAACATAACTAGATACACTAATCTAATTTATTGCAAGTAATAATCTTGCAATTCTGCAGGTACATATTTTTCACCATTACTTTTTGTTGTGTATGCAATAAGATTAATAAAGTGTGAGCTTGGAGTAAGTGCAGGGTTCTGGCCCTGCGCTTCTGATTGGCTGTTAAGCGGCCGGACCGGATTGGCCCATTCCGGGGAATCCGATTGGCCCTTAACAGAGAGTTCTTATTGGTTATAGGAGCTAGCGTTCCTAGCTCATTATTGGTTAAATGTTACAGGGTTTGCCTATATAACGCGGGTTTTACTGCTCTTGAATTGAAGAAGTCACAATGTAAATAAAGAGCTGAAGTTCACCGTTCAGAGGCTTGTCTCCATTCTTTCTCGCCCATGCTCAAAACATCACACTGGTGACGAGGATGGGACATGGAGATATCTGAACCAACGAAACTTCGAAGAACACCGAGCACGTGACAGATGACGCCAACAACGGAACCATGTCCGGTGGCATCGTACCACCCGCTCCATTTGATCCAACACAAGGAGACTGGGGGTTATACATGGATCATTTCCAAATGTTCCTAGAGACAAACAACTTAAAGGACGCCACAGCCGGGAAGAAACAGGCGGTGTTCCTAATGCATTGCGGTCCAACCGTATTTAAGATGGCTAAAGCACTAGCCAAACCCCGAGAAGTGAAGGCCATGGATTGGGATGACCTCGAACCTATCTTGCGAGACCACTACGCCCCAACCGTGCCTACGCTCATGAGATGCCACGAGTTTTATCAAGAAGTCAGCGAAAGGGAGAAAGCGTGGCCGACTTCATAGCAGACCTCCAAAATTTGGGAGGCCTCTGCGGATTCACCAATCTAGAAGAAGCATTAAGAGATCGCATAGTTCTGGGACTAGATGTACCGGGCGTCCAAAGCAAGCTGATGGCGAAAGGCAACATCAGCCTTGCCGACGCCATCGCCGATGCTACAGCAGCAGAAGCAACCAGGAAGTCAGCTGCACAACTACGCCGAAACCGCTCTTCGGTACCACCGCCGGCCAGCGAAATCTCACCTAGTTCAGAAGGGCAGCTTGCGACAATGCACCACGAGGACCTCTCTTCATCATCAAACAGCGACGAAGAAGGGGTCCATCGACTGCGGTCCCACCAGGACCCTCACCGGAAGCCTTTACGCCCTTGCACTGGCTGTGGAGCCAACCATGCCAGGTCCGAATGCAAATTCCGCAATGCACACTGCCATGAGTGCGGGAAACGAGGCCACATCGCACGGGTCTGCCACAGCTTGCCAGGACCCAGCCAGGCCTCAAAAGGGGCTAACTATCGCCAATCGACAGGAAACCGTCCTGTAAGGCGAGAGCCAGTAAACCACTCCTACAGAAATCGAGCTTGGCAGAGAGAAGAGGTTCACCATACTACCACTATCAGTCACGCCTCAGCCTTGGACACTAAGAAAATCCGAGTCACGGTAGCCATCGAGAACCAGCCTTGCCACATGGAGGTCAACTCGGGATCGTCCCTCTCGATGGTGTCTTGGAAGACACTCAAGCAACTCATCCCCACAATTCAATGCCAAGATCTCCGTTTCCAACGCCTCATCCTCAAGAACTAACAGGGGAATCGAATTCCCGTCGTTGGGTCCTGCAGAGTCTGAGTCTCCTTCAAGAAGCACACAGCGTACTTACCTTTAACGGTCATCGATAGAGATAGGCTTAGCCTACTGGGCCTCCAATGGTTCGCGCCACTCGGCATTGAAGTGGCTGGTGTAAACCGAATCGGTGGCTGTGACTGGGAGGAAGACCTTATCTATGAGTTTAGGGACGTCTTCGCAGACAGCTTAGGTGAGTACAAGGGGACCCCGATCTCATTCAGCTTAGATCCAAAAATAGCTCCCATTCGCCTAAAGCTCTGTCAAGCTCCGTTTGCCTTAAAATCGAAAATCGATGAACAACTTGACAAACTGATAGCTCAGGGGGTGTTGGAGCCCATCTATCACTCCTCGTGGGAAACCCCTATTGTAACACCCATTAAGACAGACGGGTCAATCCGAATTTGTGGGGACTACCGGGCCACTTTGAACCACACCCTGCAGCAGAACACGTATCCAGTTCCGGTGGTACAGCACCTCCTCCATTCCCTGGGGGGCGGGAAAGTTTTCGCTAAATTGGATTTAGCTCAGGCATATCAGCAATTACCAGTAGATGAAAAAACGGCACAGGCCCAAACTATTGTGACGCACCAAGGTGCCTTTAAATGTACCCAGCTGCAATTCGGAGTGAGTGTAGCCCCGGGGAATTTTCAGAGCCTTATGGAAAGGTTATTGCAAGGAATTAAGGGTGTGGTCCCCTATTTTGACGATGTATTAATTGCAGCCCCTACAAAAGAAATCTTACAGGACCAGTTAAAATTAGTCCTAAAAAAATTCCAAGAGGCCAGTCTTAAGGTTAAAAAAAACAAATGTAAATTGTGTACTGACAGTGTTGAGTTTTTAGGGTACCTGATTGATAGCCAGGGCATTCACCCTACCGATTGAGGTATTCAACTTGCCGCCACTGACCGCCTGAGATATCGCGAGAGAAACCAAACGCGACCACACCCTAGCACGAGTCCTAGGCTGGGTAGAACGCGGATGGCCATTGGACCAGTTATCAGATGACTTCACACCATTCAAGTCTCGACAGACCGAGCTCTTCTCCCAGAAAGGCTGTGTCATCTGGGGTGATAGAGTCGTTATCCCAGAACGGCTCTGAAAAGCACTACTGAGAACTTTGCACGATGGCCACCCCGGCATCATGCGAATGAAAGCCCTTGCGCAAAGCTACACATGGTGGCCGGGCATTGACAAGCAAATCGAACAGAGGGTTAAAGCTTTTCCCAAATGCCAAGAAGTCAGCAACGCCCCACCAAAAACCATGCCTACTGAATGGGAGACACCACATGGACCCTGGTCCCGAATTCACCTGGACTTCGCGGGGCCAACCAAAGGCCACACTTTCCTGCTTACCGTCGACGCCTACTCGAATTGGCTCGAAATTCATCGCAAGACGACTACGACCTCCAAGGCGGTTATCAAAATTTTAAACAGACTCTTTGCAACCCACGGATTACCAGACGTCCTGGTATCCAATAATGGCCCACAATTTACTGCACTAGCGTTCGAGCAATACCTCGCTGACCGCGGCATCCGCCATGCGCTCACCTCGCCTACGCACCCTGCGACCAATGGCCGAGCAGAACGCATGGTCCAATTTGTGAAGAAAACCTTGCAAAAGGTAGACTACGACAACATTGACGACAAGGTCAATCAAATCCTCTTCTTGCAACACATCACCCCACATAGCGTCACCAACAAAACTCCCGCTGAACTGCTAATAGGACGAAAGCTCCGCTCCCACCTCGACCAGTTGTACCCGGCTTATGAACCGGAGAAACCACTAGGATCCAGCGGCCGCTGTCACACCTTCCAGGTAGGAGACCTCGTGTATGCAAAAAACCTATCGGGTGACCCGTTGTGGGTGTAAGCGACAGTAGTACGTGTAACCGGCCCCAGATCCTACCTTGTGCAATGCCTTGGCGAAAAACTTTGGAAATGGCATATTGACCAATTATGATCGCGGCTTTCAGCGGCCAGTCCGCAAATCCCCTTTGACCAAACTGAGGGGGGGGAGGTACGGAAGAAGATGAATTCCTAGGAAACCAGTTCGAAGGAAATGATGGTTTAATAGAAACTCAGGAAGCGGAGCCGGAGGGAGAAACGGTTGCACCTCAGGGAATTGCAGAAAATGTGGGCAACGACGTAGAAGTGAACTCTGAACCAGAAACAGCCCTACTGCCAAACAACGATCTACCTCAGCATAATTGTAACCAGCCGATACAACGAAAATCAAAGAGACTAAAAAGACAACCGTCCTACCTAAGGGACTATGTAATTGCGCCCTGAAATAAGAAGCCAGGGGGAAGGGGTGTTGTGTATGCAATAAGATTAATAAAGTGTGAGCTTGGAGTAAGTGCAGGGTTCTGGCCCTGCACTTCTGATTGGCTGTTAAGCGGCCAGACCGGATTGGCCCATTCCGGGGAATCCGATTGGCCTTTAACAGAGAGTTCTTATTGGTTATAAGAGCTAGCGTTCCAAGCTCGTTATTGGTTAAACGTTATAGGGTTTGCCTATATCAGGCGGTTTTTACTGCTGTTGAATTGAAGAAGTCACAATGTAAATAAAGAGCTGAAGTTCACCATTCAGAGGCTTGTCTCATTCTTTCTTGCCCATGCTCAAAACATAACACTTTTAACCATCAAATCAATTTGGATGGTTTTTCCCAAATTTCTTTCATTGACCATTTAGCTACTGGGATTCCTGCTTTTCTTGTCTGATTGTTCCTTAGGCAGCATTTCTTTCCTTTATCCCCCAAGGTTCTCCACACATTCTTTTGACAGTTTCCAGATTTCCAGTGGCATCCTAGAATATTTGACACTAGAATGTATCAGGGCAGAACAGCAGCCACAGTATTTGGGCTGGCCCAACCATACCACCATCAGTCTACCTTTGTCACTGCACCATGCCAACAACCATCAAATCAGTGCACTGGAAGCAATGACTTGAATCCATAAACTTCCAGACAGATTCCCAATCAGACCAGGATCCTATGCTTGGTGGTCCTGTTCACCATTAAACTCTTTTTCCAATCAGCCTCCATGTTTCCAGTGTCTTTCTCCCTCCTTGAAACTGAACCAGATGAATATTTCTTTCAACACATATTTAGCAGATAAGAGGTTCTGCCTTTTGTCCCCAAGTCACAAAATATAAACAAAGGCCACTTTTAGTCAGTTGGGTTTTTAAAATCTCTACAGATAATTTACTTGTAATGGTTTGTGGGAGTGACCTTGGCAGGTATAAGGAAGAACTGCAAACTAAACAACCATCATGGAAATGTATCTCAGCCCATAGAAGCAAAAGGCCTCAGAACATACCATCCTTAGTTTTCTTGAAAGTGAAAGTAAAAGGGGGAGAAATGCTTACAGACTTGTAAGATCTGTTATTATAACTCTACAAGGAAGTAGTGATGGTAACTCATGATTTGTGTTTTTTGTCTGGATTATCTTGAATTATCTACTCTTTCTTGTCTATATCCAAGGGTGAATTTATCCCCCTAGCTTTCCTTGATATACTCTGGGTGTCTGCACAAAACCAGTTCACCATTTTGGATGAATGTAAAAGGGAAGAAGCTAAAAAAAATATTATTTTCCATTAGTCACCCTAACTGCCTTGCAACGTGCTTTCTCTCTCTCTCTTTTCCACTTATTACATTTTGATGTAATACTTTTTCACATAGGAAACACCACTATAGTTTTTATCCAAAATATTTTCCCTATAATCACACTGACAATCATAATTCTAAGCCTAAAATACAGAACTGTGAGCTTATATGTAGAAGACAGCTATGGAGAGTAATTTAAAACAAAAATCCTGAAGTTTAAGACAAGATTTTGCCAAACACAGAACTTATTGCATTTATTAATATTAAGTCTGTTTCTATTAATATCAATAGTAAGTGCCTAATGAGGAAAAAGTGATGTGCTTTAAAGTAATGAAATGCTAGAATGGAAGAGTGAGTGAAGACAATTTAGGCATAATAATGTCTGCTTTAGGATGAATATTCTATATTTTCTAATGCCTGCATGAAGGAAATCTCTCAATGGCTTTTTTCACAAGTTCATCTTTTCTTGGAATGAAACCTACATGTTTAGAAAAATTAAGTTATTGCCTTTTGGAATGGAAAGGAAATGGAGGAAATCTGCTTAGTCTATTGAAGGTTGGGAATATTTTTGCTTCTCTGAACATCAGGCTAGGAAGAATATAAGATTATTTCCTAGCATCAGTAAATTAACTAATTAATGACTGAATGAATGAGTCTGTGGAAAATTACATCCTGTGTATATATGAGCCATTTTCGAGGCAACTTCAGTAACTAACATATGGACTTGTTTCATAACTGCTGCCAAACTCCTGTATAGAAATTGTAAGTGTTGTGCAAAATACTCTGCCTCATGCTTATGCTGCCACTACTCCCCTGTAGTTAAAGCAATCTACCAAGCTGGGAAGGCTGGTGTTTTGGAATAGATCATACTGATTTGCAACTGTATTAGAGCAACACAGACCAAGAATAAATATACTGCCATTTTCTGATCCCCCCCCCCCCCGCATCATTACATGAAAATGGCAGTTCAGTTTGTGCCATATAAAAGAAGGATGGCTTCTGACTCACAAAGGGAAGCTAATCTGCAAGTATACTAAACATTGCATTGGTTAAAACCAGTGGTGCACAAGTCACATGCCATCAGCTCAATTTTTACAATCCCCAGAACACCTTCATGGTACTACAGTAAAACAGCAGTTCCCAGAGGCATGGATTTTGCCCGTTGTTGTTTTTTCATGATTAAATTCTATACCAGATACATACTGTACTCTAGGAGAATTAAATGCATCTATTTCCTCTAAATCTACTCCATAGACCCCAAAATTAGAAATTATTTTAAAATGTCAGACATGGCTATTCAAATATCCTCACATTTCTTAAAAAAAATAACACCTATTCTTCCTGAATGGCAAAAAAACTGTGTTCCACCAGGGCCACAACAGTTTAGTACAAAAGGATACATACCAATTTGCAGATGGTATGTGATAAACCTGGAAGCCAAGAGTAGTTTCAACTAAAAATGGGAAGGTAATACAGTTTTTTATTCATTTACGAGCCCATAATTCAGCATTGCCCAGGTACTTATTTATCCCAATCCTGTATTAGACAGGAAAATCCTGGAGTCGGGACTCACGCTGTTGTATTGTCTCTCGTGCAGTGTCGCAAGTCTATTCCCCTCTTTGGAAGTTTCTTGTCTATGCTGGTGTTCCTTTTTTATATTGCACTTGGCCAATCGCCTGATGTTTCCTTGGAGGGCTGAGAGGGAGCCCCCTTGTGGAGTACTGTGAAGCCATTACCATGTCTGTACAGTAGAAGCCATTTTAAAGTGTGCGCACACACCTTGAGGGGTGTTAAGGGTGTTTTACTGCCACAGTATTTATTTCCAGAGGGTAAGTCATCTCCAAGTTTGGTTGAAATTGCTCAAGGCATTCCAGAATTATGCTGGATACACACACACACACACATTTATATATATATATATAGACAGGGGTGAGATTCAACTGGTATGACAATCAGTTCAGTGAGCACACATGTGCTCCACATTTTAAAAAGTTAATACTTACTTTCAATTTCAGCTAAAGAAAACAGCTGAGGCATGGCAAATCACTCTACCACACGAATCAGCTGTGCTCTTAACAAAAAGAGATAAAACACAGGAAATAGCAGGGCAGGCAGGCAGGCCCACATGCTCATCAAAGCAAACCAGTTCGGAATCAGCTGATTGTCCCTGAACAAGGCGTGAATCCTACTCTTGTATATAGATATTTGTTAAAGTATTGATTATAAACATTCAATTATACTAATTGAATTAATTATTCATTTGAAAAAAACATACCTCCTGAAGTCTTTGGAGAGACAATTAATCATAAAAGTGCAGCCTACCAAAAATGGAAAAAATATGACATTTGATCACTTTTTTTTTTCATAAAAGAAGCAAGGTTGTTTCTGTAGCATGCCTGCCCTTTCCTCTTAGCTGGTTCTGCTGCATAAGTACTTAAATGATCAAACATGTTTGATTAACTTCTTCCAGCAGTCCAGCAAAATCTTATTGTTGGAATCAGTCTATGGAAGGAGCTATTAGCCATATTTCAAGAGTACAATTAATGGGTAAATCAAGCGCAAATAATCTTTTAAGTGCTTTGATTCAAGGATCTTATGTATTTATTTACTTATGGCATTTGAATATGACCCAATTAACTATGTATTTTGGATGATTAAAAATAAAAGCTATTACAAATCAACCAGCAGAGCTCTAAAAGTCATTCCCTCCTCATAAGGGGTGGAAAAATTAGTCGGCTATGTTAGATTCACATACAATAAATTAAGTTACTAAATCTCTCCATTTAAATTAAACAAAAGTATGAAAGTTTACAATAATTTTCATATGTATTTCTCCCTAATATTTTATAACATATCCTAATCTATAGATTTTTAGCAACTTTTCCTAAGAAATGCATATATTTTGAATAAATCTTTCTTAAATACATACCTCTTTGTTTATTTCGTTATTCAAAGAAAAGTAGAGTCTTGAAAACTTCCGGTTTGCATGGCTTCGGGGCAGCAGGAATTCGCGACAGCTCGCGATTCCTGCTGTGCTAGCCATCGAGGTACCCCCGATCCAGATGGGTCAGGGGGATATGGCTGCCCTGTAGGGACAGCTGAAGATAGAGGGGAGTCGGAAAGGGAGGTGGGGGCATCGCAGACCCCCCCTTTCTCCGGGAAAACCCCTTTTTCCCAAGGTGGTGGAGCGGCGGTCAGCAATGGCCGCCACGAAGAAGCCAGCAACCGGGTAAGAACTGTGCTGGAGTAAGTGTGAAGAGTGAAAGTTCTGTCTGAGCCGGGTCAAGTAACACCTTTTAAATTGCTTGGAATTGAGCTGTTTGTTGCTGGAGGATACATTGTATCCCTCAAGAAGAGCGAAAAGCGGCGGAGAAGCTGTTAAAGGGAATTTTTTTTTTTTTTTACTCTCCCACCCCACGGAAAAAGCAGAAATATTTGGATATATTAGACATTGAAAGTGGATTGTTTTGAAAGCTAAGATAAGAGACAAAGGGATTTTTGGACATTGAAAAATGTGAGAAATTGGAAAATCTCTGCTGGAGGTATGGATTTTTGATTATTAAAATTCTCATTGCAAGTGGGAAGGGAGAAAAAAAAAATTGGAGCAGAAGCTGAAAAAGGAGGAGATTGATTAGAACGTCTTTGTGGATCCCAAAAGAAGATATATGGTAATTGGACCTCTTTGATTAAAAATTAATTCAGAAAGAGAAAGAGAAGAAGGAAGAAAAGTATTAACTTTTGGAACTTTTTTTCTTTTTTTAATTGCTTTTGATTGTCTTTGATTAAAAATTCTTGTGGCTGTTTTGGAAAAAGTTTCCCTTTTCATAATGGCATCGTCTGTGGATGAACTAGAGATTGAATATCAAAAATATAAAAAAGAAGATACTTTGGGCGCTTTGTTTCAATTCTTAGAAATGGCGTTATGTTCCTTTGAAAAGTTGATTACGCAGCAGAAGGACTGGGACAAGGAAGAAGAGGAAGAAGAAGCCATCTTTGATGAACAATGGGTCCCTTCTGGAGAGGAGGACAAAAAGGATAAGAAAAAGGGGATTTTAAGAATTATAAAAACAACCAAAAGAGAGAAAAATGAGCGAAAAGATGGAGGCAAGGTTAGAAAGCAAAGGAAAAGGAGCAAGAAAAGCGAAGAGAAAAAACAAAGGGGTAGAAAGGGCAAGGAGAAGAATAAGCAAGAGAGAAAGGGGGGGAGGAGAAGCCTTAATGTGGGGAAGCAAGACCTAAGGAAAAAAAGTTTATTTAGAGATAATGGGTGAATTTAATTTAGATTAAAAGAGGGATTCTGGAGGGTATATAAGAGTGTGTTTTTATATGTATATTTAGAATATAAAATTTATTATGTAATTTTAGAATTTTTTTAAACAGAATCCCAAGAAAGATTGCTATATGTAGTATTTCTAAGTTAGGGTAATGAGTTATAGATGTTACTCCAATTGGTGTACAGGAGAAGTATAGTAAAAGAAAAAAAAGATGAATGGATAATTGGAAATAGAACAGACAAAGAATGTTATTGAAAATGGTAATAAGATATGGAAGGATATATATGCTTTTTTTTTTTGGATTTTGTGTATTGATAAAAGGCAATAAAATTTTAATTAATAAATAATTTGGATGGAAAAGAGAAGTAGGGACAAGATATGAAGTTAATATTATATGAAATATTGATATTATAATCTGGAAATGTTATGCTTTATTGGTCTATTATTATTATTTTTTCTTAGAAAAGAATTTATAAGCTGCTATGCCTTGATTTTTTGTGCATTGTTTTTATAAAACTGATAAAAATGGTTTTTATATATATATATAAAAAAGAAAATGATAATAAGATTTGGAAGGAGATATGGGTTGAATATGATGTTTGAATTTGTGTCTGTGTAAAGAGTTTTAACCCGGGAACAGACAACCTTCAGAAAAGATCTTTTAGTTTTGTTTATGTTTTGTGTTTGTATGTTTGTGTATTGTGCTTATGGTAAAACTAACAAAATTTGTTTTTTATAAAAAAAAAAAGGAAAGAATCAATAAAACCTTGGAGGAATGCTAGACGAGAATAATTTATACAAGCCAGAAAGAAAAGAATATGATGACTATAAAATGGATAAATATGGAAGAGAAATGAAATTGAATAGGAGTAAAGAGAAAAAATGAGAAACTTGCTGAAAGATGTTTGTGTGTTCATATGGAGATGGGATAAATTGGAATTATGCTGTATAAAAATAATGTTTTGTTTGACTTGTAAGGATTTACAATGTTAAGAGGTTTTATGTGTTTATGTATTTAATGGTTAATGATGTGTTGTTTTATCTTTAAAATTAATAAAAATTTGTTTCAAAAAAAAAAAAAAAAGAAAAGTAGAGTCTAAAAGATTTCTGTACTCCAGAGTACTTATTCATTTGGAAAGTCTGGATTAAATTAAATTTCTTAAAGAAACAACTATATTAAATTAATTAAAGAATAATAGAATTGTTCCTTTTTTCTAATTGTGTCCATCCGTATTTTAGTGCAGATATAAATCTGCCAAAAATTAATGTCAAATTGATGTTTTTGTCTTAACAAACTAGGGCATACATCTGAGATGGAATTCCATTTTTTTTACTACCAGTTCTGTGGGTGTTGCAGGGGAAGGATACTCTAAAACCTTCAGTTAGAGGGGGTATTTGCCAGTTCTCCGAACTACTTAAAATTTCCACTACTGGTTCTCCAGAACTGGTCAGAACCTGCTGAATACCACCTCTGGCATACACACAGTGTACTGGATTGAATCCCATTGTTCCTACTAGGTTTCTCTAAAACCCCAGCCATAATTCAATTGCACTCTAAGCCACTTCCCTTCAGTAATGCTGCCACAGGCCACTTTGAAGACCCAGATCACAATCTTCAATAAACATCAATTACAATCCTTCCTTTTGTTGTGAATCAATAAATACTAAAATAAAGATTATTAAGAGCTTGACGCAAAGTGCAGGGTTCTGGCCCTGCACTTCTGATTGGCCAATAATAGCGACATCAGATTGGTCCGTTCAGGAGAATCTGATTGGCTATTAACGAGCCTCTCCCATTGGTTAATGGAGCTAGCGCTCCCCGTGTTTCATTGGTTAAATAGTTAAGAGTTTGTCTATATAAAGGGGCCCATTACGGCCATTGAGTTGAGCTGTTTTCACATGTAAATAAAGAGTTTGAAGTTCACTGTTCACCGGCTCGTCTCCATCCTTTGCACCTATGCACAGAACATAACACTGGCAACGAGGATGGGATGTGGAAACATCAGAGCTTACTGAACGATGAAGAACTATAACCGAGCACGTGACCGAATGCACAACGGTGGAACTATGTCTGGCAGCGTCATACCACTCGCTCCATTCAACCTGGCACAAGAAGACTGGGACTCACATATGGATCACTTCCAGATGTTTCCGGAGACCAACAATTTGAAGGATGCCACTACCAGAAAGAAACGAGCGGTATTCCTAACTCATTGTGGGCCAACCGTATTCAAGATGGCCAAGGCACTAGCAAAACTGGCAGAAGTAAGGTCTATGGACTGGGACATCGAACCCCTGCTGAGGGTTCACTACACACCGACCGTGCCAACACTCGTTAGAAGGCATGAATGTTATCAGAGAACTCAGTGGAAGGGTGAAAGTGTTGCTGATTTCATAGCGGATCTCCAGAATCTGGGAGGCTTATGTGAGTTTGCCGACCTCGAAGAAGCCCTAAGAGACCGAATAGTTCTGGGATTAGATGCACCAGGCACTCAGAGTAAACTAATGGTGAAGGGCGACATTAGCCTTAAAGATGTCATAGCTGAAGCTACTGCAGCAGAAGCAACCAGGAAGTCGGCTGCCCAAATGCGTCGCATCCATGCCCCATTTCACCAACGCGCCTGCAAAATTTCACCTCAGTCAGAGGGACAGCTTGAAACAGCCCACCACGAGGACCTCGAATCATAGTCAGAAAGTGATGAAGAAGAGGTCCATCGACTTCAGTCCGAACGAGACCAATGCCAGAAATCGCAGTACCAATGCGCCAGGTGTGGAGCAAGCCACCCCCGGTCAGAATGCAAATTCCTCGACGTGCTCTGCCATGTGTGCGGGAAAAGAGGCCATATCGGATGGGTCTGTAGAAGCAAGCTAGGACCCAGCCAGCCCTCGAGGGGGGCTAACTATCGCCAACCGATGGGAAGTCGTCCCGTGAAGCGAGAACCCGTAAACCACCAATGGAACAACCACTCCTACAGAAACAAAAACCTAAACCACCCAACGAAGCAAGAAGAGGCTCACCAAACGATCACGATCAGTCACGCCTCATCTCTTGATGCCAAAAAGATCCGAGTGAAAGTGGCCATCGAGAACCAGCCCTCCCTGATGGAAGTCGATTCAGGATCGTCCCTCTCGATGGTTTCCTGGAAGACCCTCAAGCAGCTCATCCCCACTATCCGGAGGCAAGACCTCAGATTCCAAAGACTCATACTCAAGGACTATCAAGGAAATTGAATCCCAGTCGTTGGATCCAGCTGAGTCCGGGTATCGTTTAAGAAATGTACAGCATTCCTACCCCTGACTGTAATCGACAGGGATCGGCCTAGTTTGTTAGGCCTCCAATGGTTCGCTCCACTCGGAATTGAAGTAGCCGGCATTCACCGAACCTGCAGCAGCGATTGGGAAGAAGACCTCATCCACGAATTCCAGGACATCTTTGCAGAAAAATTAGGCGAGTACTAGGGGACCCCAATATCATTTAACCTCAATCCCGAAATAGCTCCCATCCGCCTTAAGCCTCGTCGAGTTCCATTTGCCCTTAAACCAAAGATTGACAAGAAGCTTGATAAATTAATAGCCCAGGGTGTGTTAGAACCAACTCTCCCTGGGAAACCCCAATTGTAACACCCATCAAGCCGGATGGATCGATAAGAATTTGTGGGGACTACCGAGCCACCCTGAACCACGCCCTTCAACAAAACGCTTACCCGGTACCGGTGGTGCAACACCTCCTCATTCCCTGGGGGGCAGAAAAGTTTTTGCTAAACTAGACTTAGCCCAGGCATACCAACAATTGCCTGCTGACAAAAAAACGGCAGAGGCCCAAATGATCGTTACACACCAAGGTGCGTTTAAATGGAACTGACTCCAGTTCGGAGTGAGCGTAGCCCCGGGAATCTTTCAAAGCTTGATGGAAAGGCTATTACAAGGGATAAAAGGTGTTGTCCCATATTTTGATGATGTGATAATCACTGCCCCAACTCGGAAAATACTAAAGGAACGCCTGAGGTTGGTTCTCCAGAGATTTAAAGACTCAGGTCTCAAAGTTAAAAAAAAACAAGTGTCATTTATGTACGGATCGTGTAGAATTTTTGGGATATTTAATTGATAGTCAAGGCATTCAGCCCACGGATAACAAACTTAGGGCAATCAAGAACGCCCCAAAATCCCAGAACAAGGCTGACCTCCAGGCTTTTCTGGGCCTTATCAATTTGTATAATGTTTTCCTGCTTCACAAAGCAACCGTAGCTGAACCCCTACATCGTTTATTGGACAAAAAAGCAACCTGGGTATGGGGACACAGAGAAGAACAGGCGTTTCAACATGTGAAAAATTTATTGACTTCTGATGCTGTTTTGATGCAGTATAACGAGACTTTGCCTTTAACGATCACGTGAGATGCATCCCCATTCAGAGTGGGCACCATTTTAAGCCACGTTTTGACAAACGGTAGTGAAGCCCCTGTTGCCTATTTCTCAAAGACGTTATCAAAAGCAGAACGCAATTACAGTCAAATTGATAAGGAGGCCCTTGCTATAGTATCCGCGGTTAAGAGATTTCATGAATATGTGTATGGCCGAGCCTTTACCATAGAGACTGACCACAAACCTTTGCTAGGAATAATGACGGGAGATAGGCCAACACCATATATATTATCTCCCAGAATGACTCGCTGGTCAGAATTCTTGGCGGCATATAATTACAAGTTGCAACATTGCCCGGGGAAGGCCATTCCCCACGCCGACGCATTGAGCCGTGTACCACTTCTGGAGACCATTGATGACCCCGCTCCAATGGTTACAACACTGCATATCGAGACATTTTGAACGCTGCCATTAACAGCCCGAGATATCACAATGGAAATGAAACGCGACCCCATTTTAGCACGAGTCCTCAGTTGGGTCGAGCGGGGATGGCCATTGGACCAGATACCTGACGACTATGCCCCATTCAAGAATCGACAAATGGAACTATTTTCCCAGAAGGGCTGCATTATCTGGGGTGATAGAGTTGTCGTCCCAGAGCGGTTGCGACCAGCGATACTAAGGACCTTGTACGATGGCCACCCCAGCATCATGCAGATGAAAGCCCTCACACGAAGCTACGCATGGTGGCCGGGTATTGACAAGCAGATCGAGACATGGGTAAAAGCTTGTCACAAATGACAGGAAGTAAGCAACGCCACTCCAAAAGCAACCCTGACTGAATGGGAAACACTGAGGGGACCATGGTCCCGTATTCATCTGGACTTTGAGGGACCTACCAAGGGACACACATTTTTATTAACTGTGGATGCCTACTCGAACTGGCTTGAAATCCATGAGATGAGGAATACAACAACCGAATCAGTCATCAGGAAACTAGACAGACTCTTTGCGACACACGGATTACCAGACATTCTAATATCTGACAATGGGCCCCAATTTACCGTGCTGTCCTTCATACAGTACCTGGTGGACCGTGGTATTCGCCATGCGCTAACTTCGCTGGTGCATCCTGCGGCCAACGGAAGGGCCGAGCGCATGGTTCAATTCGTCAAGAAAACTTTGCATAAAATGGACTATGGTGATATAGAAGACAAGATTAACCGGATACTCCTTTTGCAGCATATCACTCCGCACAGCGTCACCAATAAAACTCCCACAGAGTTGTTAATGGGACGGAAGCTCCGCTCCCACCTCGACCGTCTGCATCCATCATATGAACCTGAAAAACCACACGGTTCCAGCTGGAAATGGCGTAATTTCCAGGTAGGTGACTTGGTTTTCGCTAGGAACTTTTTGGGCGATCCATTGTGGGTCGAGACAACTGTAGTCCAAGTAATCGGCCCTAGATCGTACCGTGTGAAATGTCGCGACGATAGAATATGGAAGCGCCATATTGATCAGCTGTGTTCAAGGCTACAGTCGGGGATCTCCGAGGCCCGTGATTTCCAAACCGAGGGGGGAGGAGATACCGAGGAAGCTGAATTTGAAGCGACAGAAAGTTTAAGCGGAAGTAACGACCGCTCTGAGGCAACACATGAAGGATCTGGAATGGGGGTGATCTCGCCTCAAGGAGATGTGGAGAGCATTAGCGGCAACGAAAATTCAAATACGGAACGGGAGGCACCCTCTTCACCAGAGAACGTCCTACCCCAACAAGACTGTAGCCAAATACCGGGAGAACAACGCAAATCAAATAGACAATCAAAACAAGCTGCCAACCTCAAAGACTACGTGACCGCACCCCTTAAACGGAACCCAGGGGGAAGGGTGTTGTGAATCAATAAATACTTAAATAAAGATTATTAAGAGCTTGAAGCAAAGTGCAGGGTTCTGGCCCTGCACTTCTGATTGGCCGATAATAGCGACATCAGATTGGTCCGTTCAGGAGAATCTGATTGGCTATTAATGAGCCTCTCCCTTTGGTTAATGGAGCTAGCGCTCCCCGTGTTTCATTGGTTAAATAGTTAAGAGTTTGCCTATATAAAGGGGCCCATTGCCGCCATTGAGCTGAGCTGTTTTCACATGTAAATAAAGAGTTTGAAGTTCACTGTTCACCGGCTCATCTCCATCCTTTGTGCCCATGCACAGAACATAACACCTCTAGCTTTCCATATTTCCTGGTTTGCTGTTTCAGCCTCTGATCTACACCCCATATTTCACTGGGTTGGGATATATTTTCTTAATGGACTTGCATCAAGATCCAGAGGAAGGGTTCTATTAGAAAGAGAAAAGGTAGAAAGAGAAATGAGGCCTTAACTTCTCTTCTTTTGAAAAGGTCACCTCAGAAGTGAACTGTCTGCTGCTATTGGCTCTTCAGAATTTTTGCAGCCTTCAGGTGTCCCTCAGTCACCTACCAGGATTTTCTTTAATGCCTCTGTGTCTGAAGCCCTTGGAATGGGAATTCCAACCCCCTCAATCATTATAGACCATATTGTGCCACAGAGGGGCACTCTGAGTTACTGAGGTCTTCCTTCATCAAGTAGCCACAACTGTAAACTAGTTCTGTGAAATGATTAGAAAAGGGCAGTGTCAGCTGACACTTAGGAAATTAGGAGTTCTAGCAGGTTTCACACATATTTTCAAAATTCACCAATTATATAGCATTTTGAATGTTATGGAATTAGTTGTGTCAGCTATGTAGTTGGGCAGTTGCAACAGCCCAAAAAAAGATTCTATTACTTTACTACTAGTTCAAGACTAGGTTAGTATGGATTATGCAGTCCTAATAGAGGATCCCTGACTTTTCCAGGAGCAAGTTCTGGGTTTCATTTATGTGTTGTAGCTTTACTCTCTGACATGCAGTAAGAGGACATCTGGTTTTGCTTCTAAGCTTCTGGGTGAAAATAAGGAGAAGTAATTGGTCAATTAAAAAGTTTTAACCAATATATACTTTGTATTGGATTTGTAATATTGGTCTCAAAGGACTTATTGTAGGAAATAGCCCTTCACTAATTGAAGGGGATAGGAGGAAAGCCAAACACTCTGTTTTAATTAGGAGAAACATGGGATTGAAACTGCCTTATAACTACTGAATCTAAGAATGCAACTGCAGTCACCTTCTTTGACATCTTTAGTTGGACATTAATTCTAAATGGATATTCTATTACCTTAGAAGTTAATTCTGTCATATGAGAGTTGCTGTTATTAAATTTGTTTGTTGTTGAATGCCACTAGACTCTCATCGTTTATAACAGCAAGATATACAACATAATAAAGCATTTCTGATACTAATTAACCAATTAACTCAAAAACAATATCACAGTACTGATATTTATAAAAGTAAAATAAAATCCTAATAAATGCCAACTACAGCATATACAGAGACCAAAAAAAAAAAAAAAGCCCCATGGTGAGCTGCCAATTTTCAAAATCAAATTTCCTAGCAGTTTGATTTTTAGGCCCTTTGATAGGTTGATACCAAAGAGCACAATCTAATTTCCAAGAGGAGACTGTTCTATAGTATTGTACCATGATAAAAAATTAGCACTTTCTATCTTCAGTCTTGAAATGGTGCACCACCAAATTTTTCTAGTATAGCATCCTTTAAATGAGGTTGGAGCACTCAATCCTGCACTTTCCTGGGTGCTAGGTTGTATAATAGATAATAATAAATCAAAAGTTGGCATTTTCAATTGTATTAAGGCGGAATACTCTGGAAAATATATTATATGATCATGAGGATGAGTTCTAGATAACAGACTAGTGCATTTTAAACCAATTGCAATTTCTGAGTAGCAATCCAAAAACTGCAGAAATCCAGGCCAGAACTGAAAATTCACTATAATAATGGAGGATTATAGTTGGTGCTACCAGACAAAACAGGATAAAGATTTTTTTGATTAAGACCTCTTCCTGTTTATCCTGAAATACCTCTGAGCCCAGGAGGCCCTCAAAATGTAGACTTGTTATTTCAGGGCCACCACTGCAAAAGACCACAATGGAGCTTGCAGATATGCATATGTACAAATAGCAACCCTATTTTATTTGGGTTGAACTTTAGCCTCTTTCAACCTATCTAGAAATTTTCACCTGATCATATGACAATTCACTTGCTGTCACCTCCAGCTGGGTCTGAAGTAAAAATATAAACCTTGATATTGCCCCAAACTGTTGAATGGTTTCTCCCAGTATTTTAATATTGGTATTAAAGTCCATGTATGGGATGGGCAGAGGAGAGGAGAGGAGAAGACTATTTTCTGTGTGTTAGGAAGAGGATTCCCTCTCCTGCCAGCATTGACTGGAATCACCCACTGGGATAGAAATAACAGCACCTATTATCTCCAATCCCCACAAGCTATCAAGAGGACACCACCATTACTAATATCAAAACCTGCTGATAGATATTGCTAGATTAAGAAGATTCTACAACCCACATCAATATACCAATACTGTGACAAGTTTCCTCAAAAACAGTGAGAGAGGTTGGGTAATCCTGGATCCTCTTAAGCAGGATATGCAATATATTCTCTTTCAAGGCTGCTGATAATCTTCCTAAATGGAAGGGTTGATCATGTCCCAGATCCAGCTCATCACGACCTCATTCTTCACAAGATAGGCATGGGTCAAGACATGTGACAAAATTTATTGGAGATAGAGTTCTAATTACTTCTTCAAAGTCTTAAGGTCAAAAGGATTCCCAGCTGTTCAATACCACAGACAATACTGCTACACTTCAAAAAGATCTTGACTATGTATCAGAATGGTCAAACAAATGGCAATTTCAAATCTCAACAAATAAATGCTCTGTCTCACATATTGGCAAAAAAAAAAAAAAAAAAAAAACCCAACAGAAAATAAAATACAAGCTGAATAGTCAAGACCTTATTGATGATCCAAGCACTGTAAAGGACCTTGGAATACTCATCTCTAATAATCTAAGTGCTAGAGCCCACTGTAACTACATAACCAAAATGGCATTAAGAGTTGTTAACCTAATCCTACGTACCTTTTTCTCTGGTAATATCACACTACTAACTAGAGCATACAAAACATTTGCTAGACCAATACTCAAATACAGCTCATCAGTCTGGAACCCACATTACATATCTGATATTAGCACAGTTGAGAAAGTCCAGAAATATTTCACAAGAAGAGTTCTCCACTCCTCTACTCATTGTAGAATACCTTATGCCACCAGACTTGAAATTCTAAACCTAGAAAACCTTGAATTATGCTGTCTTCGGTCTGATCTAAGTATGGTATATAAAATCATACATGCCAATGACTTACCTGTCAATGAATAAATCAGCTGCAACCATATCAACACAAGAGCACACAATAGATACAAACTCAAGGTTAACCACACCAAACTTGATTGCAGGAAATACGACTTCAGCAACAGAGTGGTCAATGTCTGGAATACTCTGCCGAACTCTGTGGTTTCTTCCCCAAACCCTAAAAACTTTAAACTTAGACTATCTACTATTGACCTCACACCTTTCCTAAGAGGCCTGTAGGGGGTGTGCATAAGCGCACCAACGTGCCTACCATCCCTGTCCTGTTGTTTTTTTTATTTTTCTTATATGTACCCATTTTATGTATTCATAACTATGTATATACTTATACCTATTATCTTGTAAGCAATTGACAAATCAAAATAAATAAAATAAATAAATAAACATAGTCACACATGGGTCCATACCCATAAACTGATACCTTGAAAAGTCTGAATTACTTTATTGACAAAATGCTGGGCAAAATGTTTGAGTGAATAAGTAGTAAATGACCTACAGATACAGTACTTCATCTTATCACCATGTTTTATATTTAACTTGAGATTGTACTCATTTTTCTCTACTATGACATACTACTACTTTACCGTTTCTGATTCACCTTACCTTCAGTGAATCTAGGAGATCTTTGAGATCAGAACTTTGAATTAGAGCATAAGAAAGAATGCCTTAGTGACAATCTTTTTGAGAGCCTGGATTTCCTTCTGCTACCACAGGCTAACAGGTAAGAAATGTAAGTGCCATTCAGATCACTGAGAATCTCTTTAAGTCCACTTCTGGATCTATTACATGGCTACATGAGTAGACACTCCTACAGAGTACATCACTTCTGCAGAAGTTTCAAGTTGCAGTAAATCTCAGTTGGACCAGAAAGTTGTCTAACAATAGCTTTGGGTTCAAGGTAAAGCTCTGTATATTCTGCTCACAGCTCAACTATTATAGGGTAAAATGGGATCGAACATATAATATATCTATCAAAATTTGGGGGAGACAGCTATTATTGGGACAAATCTATAGTAGCCATGGAGGTCAGAAACTGGTACCCAGGGAAAGGGGATTAAAATTATTACTACAAGTACTACTCTAGCTTGGAGACCTGTTCAAGGAGCATGAAGAGAGATTAAACCGGGGAGCAGGGCAGCTAATATACCAAGGTGCCAGCTTGTCCCTAAAACCTAATTTAACAAGCAGGCAACATTGTAAAGTCCATTGTGTAAATATAATTTTTAATGATAAGGAGAAATGCAAAACTGATAATAGATTGAACAACAATAGATGCATGTGGGTATATACTTTCCTGGATAGACAGGCACTGTCAGATATTTCCATTGTAGTTAGCAACAAATGAAATTTAAATAAATAAATATCTGAAACGGTATCAACAAAAGTACCAAAATCAATCAGTAAAAACAAAATACTTCAATATTCATCTCTAACCCTATACAGTACCTAGAATATGATGCCCAGTTCTGGACACTAAATTTGAAGGACATTAATAAACTGGAGCTCATCCAGAGAAAAGTAACCAATCTAATAAGGAACCTGGAAAGAAAAACCTGTGATGAAGAGTTAGACGCTCTGCAGAAGAGCAGATTGCAGAGAGACATGTCATCTGTTTTTAGGTACCTGGATGCTATCATGGAAAAGGTGGTGTAGTATTGTTTAGAGTTGTCTGAGAAGATAAGAAAAGAAACAATAGTTTTAAATTACAAGGAAGCAGATTTTAAGTGGACTTTGGGAAGAAAATTCTAACAGTAAGAGCTATTAAGCAATGAATTGCTTTGGGGGGTAGTGGGCTTTCTTCACTGTAGGATTTTAACAAGAGGATGAATAATTTGTAGACATTGTAGTGAAAGATTCTTAGGCTGAATAGAAGATGAACTAGATTAGGGCTGTCAAACTTGCACCCTGGGGGAAGAATGCATCATGCACTGGCCACGCCCATGCCCAATTTAGCGAAGGGGGAAAAAGTCACACTACATCACATGACACTGCCATGATGATGCAAGGCACTCCTGAACTCGATCTTCTTCAAGATCCATTCCAAATATTAAGTTTTATGATTGTGTGAAAATATATTATTTTCAAATTCAGATTGATAGGTATATTCAAACTATGTTTAATTTAATCTACATTTTTGTTCCACTTTGGAATGTATATCCAAATTTATGTTGGGGTTTCTTGGCAGACAAAAGGAGGACCTATTTCATTAGCCTACATTTCTCTCTTTATATAATCATTTCATGGTTCAATCAGAAAATAATTTGCTTTGAGACCCTATTCAGACCTTTCTTGGTCCTTCACATGATTGTACTGTTTCACTCTGCCTAATTATAGGAATATCCATCTCCTACTGTGAAAAGTGAAGTTCAAGATGAAAGAAAGAGAGAGAGAGAGAGAGAGAGAGAAAATAAGCAAATGATAGAAAAAGAAAGAAAGAGAAAAAAAGAAAGAAAGAATAAAGATAAAAGTAGTACTGAGGCTAATGTTAAAATCTATTCCCAAATCAATAGCAGGCTAAATCCCAAAATAACTTTAGTAAACTTTATCCCCTACATCAGTAATTATCATACTAGAAACTTCCCCTGATGAATTATTTATATAAATATTTCCAGAAAAAAAACAGTTCAGAATACAGAAGAAAATGGCAGCCCTCTTTAATATGTGATAATAGGAAACAATGCTCTTAAAAGAAAATGTGAAAGAAAGAAGTGCTAAACAAGAAACCAAATTCAATGTGATTTCTTGATTCATATAACTTGTTTAAAAAAGTGGCTCCCATTACTCACTGGACTACAAAATATTCAATTCCATATAAGGTAGTTCAGAATGCTATGACAACCCACACAGTTAGCTTTAAGGAATAGATGAAGTACTGGTTGCTTTGCAAAAAAATAAGATCACATGCAGTATTTGGCATAAATGTAAAAATTGTGATGATCCATGTTTTTGAAGTCAGCCACAACTTTAAGTGTCCTTCTTAAGGCGGTTTTGAAGGTTTTGTTTTCTTTGAATGATGGCCATCATGGAATTGAACCCATCAATACAGTAGATTTTTCAGTGCCATGCTATTTGTGGCTCTATCTTTGTGCTGAGGTAATATTCAATACCAACCTAAGAATTTCCATGACCTTCAATTGCCTCTCAATCTTCAATTGCCTCTTAAATCTGCCTGTCTCTCCAGTTTTTAGAGTGTATGTATTTTTGATGAGGTTGATCAATTATTGAGCAACCCAATTGTTAATATTAGGAAAGACTCCTAACAAGGCTCATGGATACATCAACAAAATATTTATTAATATTTACTGTTTAAACATAGCACATTTAAAGGGACTTGGATAAGCTAGGTGTTACCTATAGCTTCCATATTTATATGTATAAATAAAATGTTCATTGGAACTATGAGCAAGAACAAGTCAAATATAAGGGCTAGCTGTGCAATAGTCAGATCCCTTGGTGTTTCTTCAAACATTTCACCCAGAGATTTATCAAAATCATTAACAGTGTTAAATAAACTATAGCACCATTGACCAGCAATGAAAGAAGTAAGTACAGAATGAGCTGCAGTGCACTTTAGTGCTGCTTGGTTAACTTTAATTATTTTGAATGATGCTGTGTAGAGTACAGTCAATGAAGTAGCTAGGTATTAATGGCACTGATAATAGCCTTGATGACTGCTCAGTGGGCAATACACTTTATAGCAATAAAGTAAGTAACAGTAGTGACATTTTATTATGGACTTGGAATTCTCAACAGCCAACCTGTTTGGGATATGGAAAAGAAACAAAAAATTCTCATAAAGTGACCATGTGTTTCCATATTTAGCTACAATAATATTAGAATGGTATGACATCTTTACACAAATGATGCAATTATGCACTTGACACATGTTATCTGAAACAAGTACATAAATGGTGCCATTTATAACACGACATCATGGTTCATATGTCATAATTTACCCCCACCTTCTCTGTGAACATCATTTTGCATTGAGTCGACCCTGACTTCTGTCTATATGCATTATTTTATTGTGCACCTGGGCTAAGCTAGCAAGATATACAGCTCTAAAAGAGTGCTTTGTTTCAGATATTCAAAATTATCTTCCAGGTTGGCAAATAGAAAAAAAAAACCAAGATTTTTTTCTGCTGCTTATCAGTATAGAAATTTCATTTTCCATTAGAGGTTGGAAATGCTGATAGATCAGCAAATAAGTACCAGCCTTTGTTTGCCTGATAGGAATAGAGAAGCAGCTATATTTGCATATCATTTTCACTAAGGCAGAGGTTTGAACTGGTAGCCATATACCAAATAGTAACTGGCTATATGAGAACCTAAAATATTGCATCCTTTCATAAAGCATAAAGATGATTCCCAGGTTCATCTTTTAGATATCTCTAAAAGTTGTGTAATGAAGAATTGTTGACTCATTGTATAAGAAAGTAAGAGATCCAAAATTAATTATACATATATATACATGGCTTTTGCAATTTACAACACTTTCATAGTCTCTATCTCTAACATCTCATTTTATTTCAACTCCTGTGTTTTGTCTTCTTGCGCACTCAAAATTCTCATAGACCAACCTTAATCTGTAGTAATTCTAGTAAGATTTATCATTTGAAAACCATTTGAAAACAAAATGGGAATTATAGATAAGCAGATTTAGTGGGGAGTTCTGTGTTTAAATAGGAAAAAAAATTAAAATGTTACTCTTGTGCAGGTATCTTAGAGCTCTTGTTAAAAAAAAACCTGCCACAAGAATCAGGTAAGGTGGAAGTTGAATTGGATGTAGATCACTAGTTGACAACAATCTTTGTTTGCTTAGATGAAATTTACTCTGTTTACTTATAATTGTTGCCCTGCTAGGATGTCACAGAATTAAAATCTCAGATATAAACCCATGGTTTATATAATTATATTTGCACTTCATCTTCTGTTCCTTCCTGGAAAGAGGAGTGCTGTTATCTGCCATGATACAAGAGTTTGAGATTTGCCAAAACAATAACAAATATAAAAATGATTCACAGTGATAGTTGCAGGATTAAACAATTAAATGGTCTGTTCCATTTGCCCTACCAATCCATCTTTGACACCAGTTGCTATGTATCTGAAGGAAAGATGATGTAAATTTAAGACATTTCCTTTGAAGTTCAGCAAAGGATATAGAGAATATGCATACATTAAACTCCTGCATCTTGTCAACTTAGTTGAAGCCAAACCATGAAAAATTTATTTCCCATTTCTCTAAATCAATCCCATATCCAAAATTCTTCCCCCAAACAATCATAGTTTCTTTAACTTGTTCTTCCTCTAATTTAATTCCCAGTAAATAACCATATAATTTTTTAATCATCTTCTCATCAGTACCCATCAAGATCTTATCTAAATCAGTCTGTTTATCATAGAATCCCTCTGTTTTAGAATCTTCATCATACCTTGAATGTATTTGTGCATATGAAAACCAATTCATCCTTATACCTTGTTCCTCTAAGTTTTGAATCGATTTAAGTTCACCCTTTTCATCCAATAGTTCCCCATATCTAACTGTTTGTTCCTTCTTATAAATTATAGGATAGGAAAATGCTTCAATAGTCGATAACCAAACTGGAATTTTCAAATAACATTGTCTTTTTATCTTCTCCCAGTTTAACCACAAAGACTCCCGTATATAATATCTTCTAAAATAACCCTGTGTTTTAGTTCCCTTATACCATAAAAAAGCATGCCAGCCCAACAGCAAATCATGCCCTTCTAGTGTCAACAATCTAGCCTTTCTTAATGTTATCCATTCTTTGACCCACATCAAACTTGTAGCTTGATAATACAATTCCCAATTAGGCAGGCCAAAACCTCCTCTAATTCTAGCGTCTTGCAAAAGGTTTAGCTTTATTCTCGCTTTTTTACCTTGCCATATAAACTTCAACGTGTGGTCTCAAAATTATAAAATGACAATGTCAACAGCATATAAAGAAAACTTGTTTAAGATGTTTTACAGGTGGCACTTTCCCTGACAAGAATAGCAAGAATGTTTAAGAACAAATCTGAAAAATGCTGGAAATGTCATCAGATACCTGGCTCATATTACCATATGTAGTGGACCTGTGAGGACGCTAAAAAATATTGGACTAAAATTCGCATGTGGTTGGAAAAAATGACAAAGAAACGTATAGATTTGAAACCAGAGTTCTTTTTATTGGGAATCTTACCAGATACATACAGTAAAGACTTGAAATATCTGATTGTAAATGTATTAACAGCGGCTAGGATTGTAATTGCTAAAAACTGGAAGAATGAGAAAATACCATTACAGGAAGAAATTATTAAGAAAATATTGGAATGTGCTGAGATGAGTAGATTGACATTTGAAATTAGAGAGCAAGAGGATAAACAATTTTATGAAATTTGGGATCTTTTTTATCAATGGCTCGATGATAAAATATGATAATAGAATATTTAGAATGTTAGACAGTAAGGAATATCTTTATTTTTTCTCTTGTCTTTGTTATTTGACACTATATTTATAAAGTATTTTTAGGATTCATTTGGTATGATTATATGATTTGTTACAGAATAAACTGTTTAAAGTATTGTTATCTCATAAAGCATGAATGATTAAAAGTATAGTCAAAAGTTTTTTTTTTTTTTAATAGCGATATTAGGATATATAAGTTTGGATTGACAATATGAGTTGTTTTGTAACATAATTGTAATTGAAACTACAAAATGAATGCACAAAACTGATGAACCAACCGACACACTGGATTTACATATGAGAGTTGATGTTTTAATGTTTTGTTTGTCTTTTTTGTTTGTAGAAAATCAATAAAATTCTTTTTTTTAAAAAAAGAAAAATTTATTTCCTGAACAAATAGTTTCATCTCACCTATCTGTACATGCATATGCATGTATTGATGTCTGTATCTATTAAGACTCTACAGTGCTTTGGTTAAATTTAAAATAACTCCTTTGGAAAGTATAGGATTATAAATGTAACACCTGTCTATGACTCAGAAAGCAGTTTCTAGGATTGTGTTACTCAGTGGAAACTTCTAGATGAGAGCAGCATCCTTGAACATGATAAATTTGCTTTAATCAATTGTACCAAGGTGCTACATTTATGTTTGTGCATGGTTCAAGTCATGTTTTTTGAATAAAATCTTAAATACTGTTCAGCCTTATTATAGGTATCTACTATAAACCACACACCGAAAAGAAAAAGGCAGAGCCAGGACACACTCCTTCATTAACTGAATTAGTAACAACTAATAAAAGTAATTGCCTATTAAGTAAAGTATCTCATTTACAAAACTGATTGAGTCTTATTTGCACAATTCTCTCTCTCTTTCTCTCTCTCTCTCTCTCACACACACACACAAACACAAACAGAGAGAGTTCTCTTTTTGTAAAAACAAAACACCAATAAAGAAAAAGAAAAATAGTGGGTATTATCTGAAGGAAAGTGAGGGTAATTACATTAGGAAGGGAAGAAATGGGAGGTATGGGTTAGAGACAGAGATTCTGTTTAAGCATTACAAAAAAGTTAGTATTCATCAAGAAAGCAACTAATCTTCAGATATATCCTTGTTCTTCAGCAAATTTATCAACAATCACCTTTCTTAAATGGTAATGTTTTTGCTTATATCTTCTTCTATTCTAATCAGCTGAAAGTAAAAAGGATTCCACTAATTCAGAGCTAATTGTTTCTTGGTAAAATATTTTCTCCTTGTCAGTAAATATGCAATAGTATTGTATATACAATCCTAACAAAGATGGTCCATCTGGGAAATTATAAAAAAGGAGCTCCTTATGTTCTAAGATCAGATTCAAAAAAAAGCGCAGAACTGATTCTTAACATTCATCTGCAAACTGGTATAATTTGTATTCAGAAAATATTCTAAAGAGGAAGACATCTCTATTAATGTTAATTACAAATTTCTGGGAATCTTTATCGTGAAATTTTTAAGGCCTTTCTGGAATGAGAATAAGAGAATAAACTTTTTTTCACCTCCAGAGTTTAGGCAAAGGTAAAAATAACTTAGAAACATAATGAGAAAAACTAAAGCTGCACATTGCCATCATTGGACTGTTGGTACATAGCTTATTGTGGTTATAAGACAAGATCGAAAGAATTTATTTAATGAAACTAAAACACCACAAAATAATAGATATAAATCATAATGATTGGTATATGATTTATTCATTTGGGAACATAAAACTAGAAAGAATAAACATGGAGTTATCCATCAAGAACAGAACATTGCCTCTACTTTTTCAGTCCCCCTCAACTTCCTATATATGAGTTAATTCTCAGGTTTTTGTGTTCCAAGCACTATCAATACATAAAAAAAAGACAGTAAAGATGTTTTTTTTTTTTTTAAAAAAATGTTATTTAGATCAGCTTCAGTTCAATATAATGAAGGTGCAGTATATTTCATTGCAGTTCAATCAAATCCATTTAGAAACTGCAATATGACCCACCAGTCATTCTATCCAAATTTATTGTGAAATGTTTGGATTCAAATTGATTGTGTTCAGTCTTTGCTATTGATTGCAATGAACTTGCTTTATTCAACAAACTTTGCCTAAGCATAGAGACTTAGTGCAAAAGATCTGTTAATCTATGAACTTTAGATGAGAGGTTGCCAAGGAGGTGAAAAGGTACCTTTTGAATGCAGGCAATTTTCTTTTCTTTCTTTTTCTTTCTTTCTTCTCTGTGTTCCAAGTAATTGTTTATTCTAAGGATTATATAAAAGGAAAAAGATTTCCTACTTACAAAATGTTTGAATACAATTTAGTCAGATCTTCATGGTTCTGCAACTTTGGTGTAAAGTGACAAACACTCATGGCTAAACTTTCTTTCAGTTTTGTCTTTGAAGCTATGTTAGACAAAAGACATGAATTCACTTTGGTAGAGTATATTTATTTATTCCTGCTCCAGGTCATTGACAAATGAAACCTGCTTAGAATAGGCATACAAATGGAAATCAGGTTAATGGCTTATGCCCAGCACCTCATTTCTGGCTTTTGGATAAATAGGCTGATCAGATCTACTCAGTTCAAAGGTACAACAAATGGAGAGAGCATTGTCTCCAATAGAGAGTTTTTTTCTCAGCTTGATGGCTTGTGGATGAGCTTGCTATATGAACACAATTTTTTGAATTCTAAATTTAATAGTCCAGTATACCTACAGAATACTGAATTGTAGTGTGTTGATATAATAAGTAATACTTCCAAATTTACAATGAATATTTTTCCAAAAAAAAAAATTACTAACACATAAGTTAGCCAATTTAAAATTCAAGTTTCTTTCAAAATAAAGTTTTAGGTAGGAATTATATACTCTTTTGGAAAAAGAACAAGTGGGAACCTAAGAATTCCGTCAAGAAATTGATGTTTACTTTTAACATTACAGTATAGCAACATAGCCTCTATTTTCACCTCTTTCCACTAACATTAAATAAGTACAAGTTATGATATGATATGCACATCAAACACAGATACCTGCATTGTGCAATAATGGATTCAATGAATGCATGCTTTCAGCAGAATATCTTTCAAACAGCCCTTGTAGTAACTTATTGTGTGTTGTATGCACCTCATGTAAGATAACTAGTGCTACAGGCTGCCACTTGGACCCTTTATATATAACAATTATATTTCTCTTCACATGCCTTCTGTTGCTTTTGTACAATAGGCAGACAACAACAGATTTGTCAGCAAAATGACTTTGCTCTCAAATAATAAAAGGCAACTTGCAAGGTGACATTTAGGTGGAATTCAATTCACTTCTTGCTGTTTTCTACTCTTTTTGTTTTATGTATGGTATATTTCTCTCTTTGATTCTCATTCTAAGGTCAGCAGAGCAGAGGCAGTTGAGTCATTATTAAAAGAGAAAGACTTATTTGGTTTGGAACTGACTCTTGGGCAATGGTGAGGATTTCTCATTCAGCAGTAAGTGCACCAAACTCTTTTAAGATAAACTTGAAAAGCTGTCCATCTTGCAGAGAATCAATCAAGTTAAAATTAAGATTTATTTGACACTATGATGAACTATGTCATCAGGTTTTTGTGAGATTTTCACACATTAGTTCCAACTGGCATTTATCTTGTTATTTTTCCCCTTAGTAATGAATATAATAATGTATGAATGATATTTTAATTGCATATAATCTATTATTCTTTTTGATATTGGCCATGTCATATGAAGTGTGAGGTACAGATAACCTGCTCAGAACTAATTCCATTCATAGGATTCAACTTTATATCAGTTATAAACATTTCAGTCTAATGTTACAAATTCCCAAAGCACCCCACCAAATGCAAGGTACAATAAAATAGCAACCTGTTATGTGATGGGATTAGGATTAAGAAAATGGAACTGAAAAATTAAAAATAACTTCTATAATATGAATTTAAAATGATTTTATATTCATTTGTTCAAAAATGTTTGGAGATTCATATATTAACCTTTTCAACTATATGTTTTTCCCATTTAAAATAAATTGTGTTGAATTTTTAATCTTCTGTATTTCCAGAATAATTTATCTTCAAGTTTAAAATAGTGGACAATGATAGATGGTGGGGATGCTATGCAGCTATAGAAGTTACTGGAAGAAACAAACTACCCTGACTCTTTCCAATTGAGATTCAGATGTGGCCTGGATCCAGATTCAGCCAGGGTTGCTATAATATCCTGTTTGATTCTTCTGCAATTTTTGATACTATTAATCCTGATATCCAGTTGAATCAGAGGTGGTATTTAGCAGGTTCTGACCAGTTCTGGAGAACCAGTAGCAGAAATTTTGAGTAGTTTGGAGAACCAGCAAACACTACCTCTGACTAGAGATTTTACAGTCTCTTTCCTCTGCCATGCCCACCAAGCCACGCCCACATAACCAGTAGTAAAAAAATTTGAATCCCACCACTAACTTGAATCATGACTGTAAATGGAGGTTTAGGGAGCTTTCTTATAGCAGTTCATTTCTACTTCTGAGAGCATCTCAAACAACAGTATTGGGTGACTGCGCCTCAACACTCTGGCTGGTATGCTGCAAATTTCCAAGGCTGTTAAACACTGAGGAGATGAAATCAGAAGTTTTAAAGCTATTACGTGTGGACATAATGATGGGGTATATATGGAAACTAAGGTTAAATTTTCACAAGACAAATGTTTGTAATAAGTGGTTCTTGGATTTGGAAATCAAGGACTTCCCTATTAAATGAGATTGCATTTCCAGAGCATACGTGTATTTTGGAAATATTGTTGAAGTTGTCATTTGATTGCTCAGAACAAGGAGAGACTTTGCCAGTTTTGATAGGTATATATACCTGTGACATATTTTCCTGGAAAGGGAGCACACCGATAACTTTTCCTTTTGTCTCCTATAAAGTACTAGTGTCAAATTATCTCACAAAAGGGCAAAATTGGTGATCATGTCTGTTGTGAATGCATAAAGGTTTAATAAAGTTATCTTGAGCTTGGAGTCAACTGCAGGGTTCTGGCCCTGCACTTCTGATTGGCTGTTAATGGCAGGATTGGATTGGCCCGTTCAGGGGAATCTGATTGGCCATTAAAGGGGCATTCATATTGGTTGACGGAGCTAGCGCTCCTGGATTGTTATTGGTTAAATAGTTATTGGGTTGCCTATATAAGGAAGGCTATAGCGGCCATCCAGTTGAGCTGTCAAACCATATAAATAAAGAGTTGAAGTTCACCGTTCCACAGGCTCGTCTCCATTCTTTCTCGCCCATGCTCCAAACATAATACTGGCGACGAGGATGGGATGTGGAGACGTTGGAGCTGACTGAACTAAGAAGAAACACCGAACACGTGACTGACAACGCAACACGACGGAACCATGTCCGGCAGCGTCATACCACCCGCTCCGTTCGACCCAGTGCAAGAGGACTGGGAGTCCTACATGGATCGTTTCCAAATGATTTTGGAAACTAACAATTTAAAGGATGCCACAACTGGGAAGAAACGGGTGGTATTCCGAATGCATTGCGGACCAACCGTATTTAAGATGGCTAAAGCACTAGCCAAACCTGCAGAAGTAAAGGCGATGGACTGGGACGTCCTCGAACCCCTACTAAGAGCTCATTACGCACCGACCGTGCCCACGCTCGTGAGACGGCATGAGTTCTATCAAAGAAACTAGCGAAAAGGAGAAAGCATCGCTGACTTCATAGCAGACCTCCGATATCTGGGAGGCCTCTGCGGATTCGCCGGTTTGGAAGAGGCGTTGAGAGATCGAATAGTTCTGGGATTAGATGCACCAGGCGTGCAAAGCAAGCTGATGGCAAAAGGCAACATCAGCCTTGCCGATGCCATCGCTGATGCTACTGCAGCAGAAGCAACCAGGAAGTCGGCTGCCCAATTACGTCGCAACCGCACTCCAGTACACCAACCGACAGGCGACATTTTACCCAAGTCAGAGGGACAGCTATTAACGGCCCACCACGAGGACCTCTCTTTGTCGTCAGACAGTGACGAAGAAGAGGTCCATCGACTGCGGTCCGACCGGGACCCCTACCCGAAGTCCCTACACCCATGTGCTGGCTGTGGAGCCAACCATGCCAGGTCCGAATGCAAATTCCGCGACACGCTCTGCCATGAGTGTGGGAAGAGAGGCCACATCGGATAGGTCTGCCGAAGCTTCCAAGGACCCGGCCAGGCCTCAAAAGGGGCTAACTATTGCCAATCGACAGGAAACCATCCTGTAAGGCAAGAACCAGTAAACCACTCCTCCGAGTTTTGAATCACCCCATGAAGCAAAAAGAGGCTCACCAGACGATCATTATCGGTCACGCCTCTGCCTTGGATGCCAAGAAAATCCGAATTACAGTGGCCATCGAAAATCAGCCTTGCCAAATGGAAGTCGACTCGGGATCGTCTCTCTCGATGGTTTCCTGGAAGACCCTCAAGCAACTCATCCCCACTATCCAGCGCCAAGACCTCCGTTCCCAAAGACTTATTCTTAAGGACTATCAAGGGAATCGAATCCCTGTTGTTGGATCCAACTGAGTCCGGGTCTCATTCAAGAATTGCACAGCGTACTTACCGCTAACTGTGATCAACAAAGATCGGCCTAGCCTGCTAGGCCTCCAATGGTTCGCACCACTTGGCATTGAAGTGGCAGGCATAAACCGAGTCAGCGGCAGTGACTGGGAGGAGGACCTCGTCCATGAATTCAGGAATGTCTTCACGGAAAAATTAGGCGAGTACAAGGGGACCCCAATATCGTTCAGCCTTTATCCAAAAATAGCTCCCATTCTCCTTAAGCCCCGTTGAGTTCTGTTTGCCTTAAAGCCGAAAATCGACGAACAGCTCAATAAATTAATAGCTCAGGGGGTGCTAGAGCCAACCGATCACTCTCCCTGGGAGACCCCAATCGTAACACCAATTAAGCTGGATGGTTCAATTCGAATTTGTGGGGACTATCAGGCCACCCTGAACCATGCCCTACAGCAAAATGCATATCTGGTGCCGGTGGGGCAGCACCTCCTCCATTCCCTGGGGGGCGGAAAAGTCTTCGCTAAACTAGACTTAGCTCAGGCATATCAGCAACTACCTGTTGATGAAAAGACGGCACAGGCACAAACAATTGTGACGCACCGAAGTGCCTTTAAATGTACACGGCTCCAATTCGGAGTCAATGTAGCCCCGGGAATTTTTCAGAGCCTTATGGGGAGGCTACTACAAGGGATTAAAGGTGTAGTCCCTTACTTTGACAATGTATTAATTGCTGCACCTACAAAAAAATATCTTACGGGATCGTTTAAAACTAGTTCTACAGAAATTCCAAGACGCCGGTCTTAAAGTGAAAAAGAATAAGTGTAAACTGTGTACAGATCGTGTCAAGTTTTTAGGGTATCTAATTGACAGTCAGGGTATTCACCCTACCGACAGTAAATTGAGAGCAATAAAAAACGCTCCCAGACCTCGGAACAAGGCCGATCTCCAGGCGTTCCTAGGCCTTATCAACTTTCATAACGTATTTCTACCACATAAAGCAACTGTCGCTGAACCATTACATCGTTTACTAGATAAAAAAGCAATTTGGTTATGGGGTCATAAAGAAGAACAGGCGTTCCGTAATGTAAAAAAACTACTGACTTCTGACGCTGTACTCATGCAGTACAATGAGACTTTGCTGTTAAATATCACATGTGATGTTTCGCCTTTCGGAGTGGGCGCCATTTTGAATCATGTACTGCCTAATGGGAATGAAGCCCCTGTTGCATATTTTTCAAAGACGCTTTCAAAAACTGAGCGAAATTATAGCCAAATCGATAAAGAAGCCCTCGCAATTGTATCTGCCATTAAAAGATTTCACGAGTATGTGTATGGCTGGGCTTTTACTATCGTGACTGACCACAAACTGTTATTGGGGATAATAGCTGGAGATAAGCCGACTCCCTACATATTATCCCCCAGGATGACTCGCTGGTCAGAATTCTTGGCTGCTTATAATTATCGGCTGCAATACCGCCCAGGGAAAGCCATTCCCCATGCCGACGCCATTCCCAAAGCCGAGCACTGCTTCCAGAGACTCTCGACGATCCCGCACCAACGGTAACCACATTACAGATTGAGACACTCCATGCACCGCCATTAACCGACCGAGATATTGCAAGAGAAACCAGACGAGACCCCACCTTAGCACGAGTCTCAAGCTGGGTAGAACGTGGATGGCCATTGGATCAGTTATCACATGACTTCGCACCATTCAAGACTCGACAAACAGAGTTGTTCTCTCAAAAGGGCTGTATCATCTGGGGTGATAGAGTTGTTATCTCAGAACGACTCCAACAAGCAGTACTGAGAACCTTACATGATGGCCACCCCGGTATCGTGCGAATGAAAGCCCTCGCACGAAGCTACGCATGGTGGCCGGGCATCGACAAGCAAATCGAGAATTGGGTTAAAGCTTGTCATAGATGCCAGGAAGTGAGCAACGCCCCACCAAAAGCAATCCCAACCGAATGGGAGATACCATGGGGACCCTGGTCCCGTATTCACCTGGACTTTGCTGGGCCGACCAAAAGCCACACCTTTCTTCTAACCGTCGACGCCTACTCGAATTGGCTCAAGATTCACTGCATGACGAACACGACCACCGAAGCAGTCATCAAAAGATTGGAAAGACTGTTTGCAACCCATGGATTACCAGACGTTCTGGTATCCGACAACGGGCCCCAATTTACCGCGCTGTCTTTCAAGCAGTACCTGGCTGACTGCGGCATCCGACATGCACTCACCTCGCCTGTGCACCCTGCGACCAATGGCAGGGCTGAGCGCATGGTCCAGTTTGTTAAGAAAACTTTGCATAAATTAGACTACGATAACTTAGACAACAAAATCAACCGAATCCTTTTTCTACAACACATCACACCTCATAGCGTCACCAACAAAACTCCCGCCGAACTGGTTATGGGACAAAAGCTCCACTCCCACCTCGACCGGTTACACCCAGCTTATGAACCGGAAAAACCACTCAGATCCAGCGGCCAATGCCGTACCTTCCAGGTAGGCGATTTGGTGTACGCTAAAAACCTATCGGGCGATCCGTTGTGGGTAGAGGTGACAGTAATCCGTGTAACCGGCCCGAGATCCTACCTTGTACAATGCCTTGACGAAAGACTATGGAAACGCCATATCGATCAATTACGATCACGGCTCCGGTTGGGCATTTCTGAACTCCCTTATGACCAAACTGAGGGGGGGGGGAGATACAGAAGAAGATGAAATCCAACTAGAGGAAAACCCGTTTGAATGGAATGATAGTGGAATAGAGACACAGGAACTGGAACCAGAGATGGGAGTAGGTTCACCTCAGGGAGTTGCCGAAGATATTGGTGACAACGGAAATGCGAACTCTGAACCAGAGGCAACCCCTTCACCAAACAACGATCTACCTTAGCGAGATTGCAGCCAAATGCAAAACGCACAGCGAAAATCAAGCAGACTAATAAAGCAACCGTCCTACCTTAAGGACTATGTAACTGCGCCCTGTAAACAGAAGCCAGGGGGAAGGGGTGTTGTGAATGCATAAAGGTTTAATAAAGTTATCTTGAGCTTGGAGTCAAGTGCAGGGTTCTGGCCCTGCACTTCTGATTGGCTGTTAATGGCAGGATCGGATTGGCCCGTTCAGGGGAATCTGATTGGCCATTAACGGGGCATTCGTATTGGTTAACGGAGCTAGCGCTCTGGATTGTTATTGTTTAAATAGTTATTGGGTTGCCTATATAAGGAAGGCTATAGTGGCCATCCAGTTGAGCTGTCACACCATGTAAATAAAGAGTTGAAGTTCACCATTCCACAGGCTCGTCTCCATTCTTTCTCGCCCATGCTCCAAACATAACAATGTCACTGCACGGAGAAGTTGGCTGTCAATTAACTTTCAAATTGGATTCCAAATTTGCTGTTAACTTATAGAACTTTAAACAACTTGCGATATTATTCCTAGCAAATATGCTAGCTGTTTCAGATAAAATAGACTGCTAAGATGATTGGGGGAAATGTTCATTGCCAAGAACTTCCCCGTCCTAGCTGATTTTTTTCAATTTATGGTAATGTCACTTTGATATGTTCTCTCTCTTAAAGTTTGTGAAGCACTGTGGAAGGACAACCTCACAGTGGTTAGTTTTTTTCTTTTTCTTCCCTTCTGAACTAAATTAACTGACTGAATCTATACCCTAACTTTGAATGAATAATACCCCCTGCACCTACTGCAATAAATACATTTGGGGTGGGTGGGTGGTTGCATTTTGTATGCTGGATAGCAGGAAAAGACCGTACCAAACTTTTATTTTTTCTAAGAGATGCTAAAAGCGCTTCAGGACTGAGGTAATGAATACTTGACTGAAGATACTAAAAGCACCAGCCAGTAAAAGACTAAAGGCATCAGGCAAGTAAAGATTAGCTTAAAATTGGCTAAAAGTCAGGCTGAGGAGTGCCCCCACAATCTACAGTGGAAACAGCTGCCAAGGATACTAAGTGTGTAAAGGGTGGACTAGTGTATGCATCAACTGGATTGAATGATCTTCTGTTTGAAGTTCTTATTCTTACATTCTTTGGAATAATGATTTAAAACAGGGTGTATAATCCACAAGCCCGAGGCTGCATGTGGCTCTTCCGGAGCCTTGATACCAAAATTACTATTTGGAATATTGAAAAAAAGGAATTTTATTATATATAAAAGGTTTATATAAGGTTTATAAACATGAATTTTTAAATTAAATGGACAACAATATGTTTGTTTGTTGTTTGTTGTGACCTTATGTTTCTGAGTGTGGATCCGAATGTGTTGTTAGGATCCCAAGGTGTTGTTAAGACTAAAATGTCCTGAATTCTCTAAACACACCTTTGTACTTCTATGTTAAAGAAAAGTAAAAAAAAAAAAAAAACCCAACCAAATTCTAGCCAGGTCATAACAAAGAAGAATAGAAAAGGCTATGATTCAAAATTGTTAACAAAGCAATTGGGTTGGATAACATAGGGTTAATCCACATGATCAGGTTGTCCCAGTGTAAACAGAGGAAACTGACCAGGGTTGGATGCTCGGAATGCACAATTTGATCCTCCACCTACTCCCAGGTAAGCAACCTCTACCTGTCTGTTTCTGTTAATCATCAAAGCAGCATTTTCTAACTTTGATCCAAGTAGAGTTGTCTGGTTAAAACTATCACATTTCATTGTTTTAATAGGCAAATTTCTCTTCTGCAATTAGCTATTGTGTACTAGCCATTTAACAGGAACATTTCTTCTACCTGGCTGCTAACCTCCATTGCCATTTTTATTTTATTCTTTTAAGAATATCAGAGAAACTGGACTTCTTTTTCCTTTTGACAGATAGAAAATTGGACAATGAAATGGTAGGCAAAGAGTGCCCCTCTCTTCTTCCTCGTCCCCTCCACCTCCTCCTCCTTCTCCACACTGCTAGCACCACTCCTACTATCACCAGATGCCACAGGAAAAATGGCAAAACTGTATATAATTTCCCCTTTCTTTTTATTAATTTACCAATGAACTCATAAACTAATGAACCAATTGAATTGGTTTCAGGCATGGGTGAAATGAATGGAGACAGTCTTAGTTGGTGAACTTCAGCTCTTTATTACATAGTGACTTAAGACTTTAATAACAACAACTCTGCCTTATATAGACAACCTTAATGCGAAATAACCAATAGGGAGCTGTAAGACACTAGCTCCAAAACCAATAAGAGTCCTTCGTTAAGGGCCAATCGGATTCTCTGAACCCAACCAATCCGATCGAGCCGCTTAACAACCAATCAGAAGTGCAGGGCCAGAACCCTGCACTTTACCCCAAGCTCGCTTTTATTTTAACTATTTACATACATAACACCAATGAACTATGAAATATGAGAAAGAGTCAGTGAATGCCAGTTTATGTTAAAGGAGCATCATTTGAAATCCCATGTTCTGCAAAGTCCATCTGCAGAACCAAACTAATTGGTGCTTGCTTTCCTGACATGGTAGATCCATCAACTGGAATCATTGGAAAATGACCTAGACTAGTATGGTAGCCAGAGCTAAAGAAAATATTGAAATTTGAAAAGGGGATTCTTAAACCAGCTTCATTTCTATTTGGTTTACATATGGGAAACGTAAAAGGTATGCTGTAATTCCAGGCTAGTTGAGAAAATGTGCTTCTATTTTTCTCACACCATAACTCACTGCCAGTTATCTTAATTAAAAATATCAATGCTGGGAAAATGTTTCTGGAAACTTGAACATTACATTCCCCTCTCTTTAAAATAGGTTTTTAATTGCCAATACTTTCTCTGTCTAAAGCAATATCATTCCCCAATGACTGACCCCATTCACTACCCACCTTCCTTCTACATTTTCAATATGAAAAATCCTTTATTATTTCACATGGATTGACAAAGGTGTTATTGCTTAATTAGAAGAAAGACATATGAAAGAGGGGAAAGGAAGCAAACCCTGAACCACTGTCATGCTGAGATTCACTGTCTGCCAGAGAATCACTGCCATATTACCTAAATGCAGAGTAAACTACATTTCTAGTTCATATTAGCTCTTTAGAACATATCGGTTCAACACCATTTGAGTAAAAGGGTCCATAATGAGATCTGCAGGATTCTTCTTTCTTTATCTCACTATGACATTTTAAAGTTGCCCTTCATCTTTATGGGTATCAGAATAATCTGCAAATATAATTACATTAATACACAGTGCAACCACCCTGTCATGCTAAAGTAAGAAAGCAGGCAGTAAACAAAGTTAATAATGAAACAGATAAGGTCAATCAATTAAAAATTTAGAGTAACCAAAATATTTTTCAGGTGGAACTAAAAGTATTTCAATATTAGTGCCACACATTCTTCCATAGATCAGTTTTATTAAAAATCACATTTAACCATCAATAGACTTAGCAGTTTTAAGATTAATATAATGCATGAAAACTCTAGTACTCTGAGATGATGTGGATGTGGTTAGTCAGACTCGACATTGCTCCTTTATGTCTATGGAGATTCTCAGTCATCCAGGTCATGGTTGTCCCAAAGGTGCTTTTTCAATAGGCAACTGTGTTAAGTACTGAGCGTGGGTGCGAAGAATGGAGACGAGCTGGTAAAATAGTGAACTTCAAAACTCTTTGTTAACATGGTGTGACAGCTCAGCTCAATGGCTGCAGTGGGCCTCCTTATATAGGCAACTTATTACTATTCAACCAATGAAAACTTGAGAGCGCTAGCTCCGTGAACCAATGGGAGAGGCTCATTAATGGCCAATCAGATTCACCTGAACGGACCAATCCAATGTCGCTATTAACGGCCAATCAGAAGTGCAGGGCCGGAACCCTGCACTTGACTTCAAGCTCTTGATAACTTTATTAACACATTTATTCATTCACAACACCGCTTCCCCCCGGGTTCCATTTATGGGGTGCGGTTACGTAGTCCTTGAGGTAGGCCGGTTGTTTTGTTAGTCTATGTGATTTTCGTATTGCACCCGGTATTTGGCTGCAATCTTGTTGAGGTAGGTCATTATCTGGTGAAAGGGGTGTCTCTAACTCTGAGTTCGAATTCTCATCACCAACATCTTCGGTATCACCATGAGGCGAGCTCACTTCCATCCCCGATTCTTCTTCCCGTGTCTCCATTTCACCGTCATTTCTATCGTTAAGATTTTCTGCTATTCCCAATTCATCTTCTCTGTATCTCCTCCCCCCCCAGTTTGGATATCAGGGGACTCGGAGATTCCTGACTGTAGCCTTGATCGTAGCTGATCAATGTGGCATTTCCAAAGTCTATTATTGCGACACTCCACGAGGTACGATCTGGGGCCGGTTACTCAGACCACAGTTGCCTCGACCCACAACGGATCACCCGACAAGTTCTTAGCGAATACTAAGTCGCCTACCTGGAAGGTACGGCATCGCCCGCTGGATCCGTGTGGTTTCTCAGGTTCGTACGATGGGTGTAGTTGGTCGAGGTGGGAACGGAGCTTCTGCCCCATTAGCAATTTGGCGGGAGTTTTGTTGGTGACGCTGTGCGGAGTGATATGCTGCAAAAGGAGTATCCAGTTTATTTTTTCTTCGATATTGTCATAGTCCATTTTGTGTAGTGTTTTCTTGACAAATTGTACCATGTGCTCGGCCCTTCCGTTGGCCGCAGGATGCGCCGGTGAAGTCAGCGCATGGCGAATACTGCAGTCCGCCAGGTACTTCTCAAAGGACAACGTGGTAAATTGGGGTCCGTTATCGGATACCAGAACGTCTGGTAATCCATGTGTTGTAAATAGTCTGTCTAGTTTCTTGATGACCGCTTTGGTTGTTGTATTCTTCATTTCATAGATTTCGAGCCAGTTCAAGTAGGCATCTACTATTAACAAGAATGTGTGGCCTTTGGTAGGTCCCGCAAAGTCCAGATGAATATGGGACTAGGGTCCCCGCGGTGTTTCCCATTCGGTTGGGGTCGCTTTTGGTGTGGCGTTACTTACTTCCTGGCATTTGTGACAAGCTTTGACCCATGTCTCGATTTGCTTGTCGATGCCCGGCCACCATGCGTAGCTACGTGCAAGGGCTTTCATGCGCACGATGCCCGGGTGGCCATCGTGCAAGGTTCTTAGTACCGCTCGTTGTAGCCGCTCTGGGACAACAACTCTATCTCCCCAGATAATGCAGCCCTTCTGTGAAAACAATTCCGTTTGTCAACTCTTGAATGGGGCGTAGTCATCAGGTATCTGGTCCAATGGCCATCCGCGCTCGACCCAACTGAGAACTCGTGCTAAGGTGGGGTCGCGTTTCGTTTCCATCACGATATCTCGGGCTGTCAATGGCAGTGTTCGAAGTGTCTCAATCTGCAACTTTGTCACTGTAGGCGCGGGGTCATCAATGGTCTCTGGAAGCAGTGCTTGGCTCAATGCGTCGGCGTGGGGAATGGCCTTCCCCGGGCGGTGTTGCAGCCGATAATTATAGGCAGCCAAGAATTCTGACCAGCGAGTCATTCTGGGAGATAATATATAGGGGGTTGGCTTATCTCCCGCTATTATTCCCAGCAAAGGTTTGTGGTCAGTCACTATAGTACAGGCTCGGCCGTACACATACTCATGAAATCTCTTGACAGCAGACACAATGGCAAGGGCTTCTTTATCAATCTGATTGTAATTGCGTTCTGCTTTTGAAAGCGTCTTTGAAAAATAAGCAACAGGGGCTTCGCTACCGTTTGGCAAAACGTGGCTCAAAATGGCGCCTATTCCAAAAGGCAATGCATCACACGTGATCGTTAATGTCAGTCTCATTGTACTGCATTACTACAGCGTCAGAAGTCAATAAATTTTTTACATTTCGAAACGCCTGCTCTTCTCTATGTCCCCATATCCAGATTGCTTTCTTGTCCAATAAACGATGTAGGCTATGGTTGCTTTGTGCAGCAGGAAAACGTTATAAAAATTGATAAGGCCTAGAAGCACCTGGAGGTCGGCTTTATTTCGGGGTCTTGGGGCGTTCTTGATTGCCCTCAATTTGCTATCGGTAGGGTGAATGCCATTAATGTCAATCAAATATCCTAAGAATTCGACACGATCAGTGCATAGTTTACACTTGTTTTTCTTAACCTTAAGCCCTGCGTCTTTGAATCTCTGGAGAACCAATCTCAGGCGCTCTCATAAAATTTTTGGGGTAGGTGCAGTGATTAACACATCATCAAAGTATGGAACAACGCCTTTGATTCTTTGTAATAGTCTTTCCATCAAACTTTGAAAGATTCCCGGGGCTACGCTCACTCCGAATTGGAGCCAGGTACATTTAAAGGCACCTCGGTGCATAACAATTGTCTGTGCCTCTGCCGTTTTTTTTGTCTACCGGCAGTTGTTGGTATGCCTGGGCTAAGTCTAGTTTAGCGAAGACTTTCCCGCCCCCCAGGGAATGGAGGAGGTGCTGCACCACCGGTACCGGTTATGCGTTTTGTTGAAGGGCGTGGTTCAGGGTGGCTCGGTAGTCCCCACAAATTGTTATCGAACCATCCGGCTTAATGGGTGTAACGATTGGGGTCTCCCAGGGAGAGTGATCAGTTGGTTCTAACACACCCTGGGCTATCAATTTATCAAGCTGCTCATCAATCTTTGGTTTAAGGGCAAATGGCACTCGGCGAGGGTTAAGGCGGATGGGAGCTATTTTGGGATTGAGGTTAAATGATATCAGGGTCCCCTTGTACTTGCCTAGTTTTTCTGCAAAGACGTCCTTGAATTCTTGAACGAGGTCCTCTTCCCAGTTACTGCTAGCGATTCAGTGAATGCCTGCCACCTCAATTCCGAGCGGAGCGAACCATTGGAGGCCTAGCAGACTAGGCCCGTCCTTGTTGATCACAGTCAGGGGTAGGAATGCTGTACGGTTCTTGAACGATACCCGGACTCGACTAGATCCTACGACTGGAATCCGATTCCCTTGATAGTCTTTGAGTATGAGTCTTTGGAATCGGAGATCTTGTCGCCAGACGGTAGGGATGAGTTGCTTGAGGTTCTTCCATGAAACCATCGAGAGAGACGATCCCGAGTTGACTTCCATCAGGCTGGACTGGTTTTCAATAGCCACTTTCACTCGGATCTTCTTGGCATCCAAACAGGAGGCGTGACCGATCGTGATAGTTTAGTGAGCCTCTTCTCGCTTTGTGGGGGTGGTTTATGGTTTTGTTTCTGTCGGAGTGGTTGTTCCATTGGTGGTTCACTGGTTCTCACCTTACAGGATGGCTTCCTGTCAGTTGGCAATAGTTAGCCCCCCTCGAGGGCTGGCTGGGTCCTATTTGGCTTCTACAGACCCGTCCGATATGGCCTCATTTCCCACACACATGGCAGAGCACATCGAGAAATTTGCATTCTGATCGGGGGTGGCTTGCCCCACAACCAGCGCATTGATTTTGAGATTTCTGGCGTTGGTCCCATTCGGACCTTAGTCGATGGACCTCTTCTTCGTCGCTGTCTGACGACGAAGAGAGGTCCTCGTGGTGGGTCGTTATGAGCTGCCCTTCTGACTGAGGTGAAATTTCGCAGGTCGGTTGGTGAACCGGGGTGCAGTTGTGGCACATTTGGGCAGCCGACTTCCTGGTTGCTTCTGCTGCAGTAGCCTCAGCAATAGCATCGGCAAGGCTGATGTCGCCTTTCGCCATCAACTTGCTTTGGATGTGCGGTGCATCCAATCCCAGAACTATTCTCTCTTAAGGCTTCTTCGAGATCAGCAAACCCACATAGGCCTCCCAGATTCTGGAGATCTGCTATGAAATCGGCAACACTTTCGCCCTTCTGTTGACTTCTTTGATAAAATTCATGCCTTCTGATGAGCGTTGGAACGACTGGCGCGTAGTGGGCTCTCAATAGAGGTTCGAGGACATCCCAGTCCATAGACTTCACTTCTGCCAGTTTCGCTAGTGCCTTGGCCATCTTGAATACGGTCGACCCGCAATGCGTTAGGAATACCACCCGTTTCTTTCCAGTAGTGGCATCCTTCAAATTGTTGGTTTCCAAGAACATTTGGAAACGATCCATATAAGAGTCCCAGTCTTCTTGAGCTGGGTCGAATGGAGCGGGTGGTATGACGCCGCCAGACATGGTTCTGCCATTGTGCGTTCGGTCACGTGCTCGGTTATCGATCTTCGTTGTTCAGTCAGCTCTGACATCTCTACATCCCATCCTCGTCGCCAGTGTTAAGTACTGAGCATGGGCATGAAGAATGGAGACGAGCCGGTAAAATAGTGAACTTCAAAACTCTTTATTAACATGGTGTGACAGCTCAGCTCAATGGCTGCAACGGGCCTCTTTATATAGGCAACTTATTACTATTCAACCAAAACTTGGGAGCACTAGCTACATTAACCAATGGGAGAGGCTCGTTAATGGCCAATCAGATTCACCTGAACGGACCAATCCAATGTCGCCATTAACGGCCAATCAGAAGTGCAGGGCCAGAACCCTGCACTTGACTTCAAGCTCTTGATAACTTTATTAACACATTTATTCATTCACAACACCTTGGACTTTCTGGTTTTTCTTTGAACATGTGTCACTTCTCATCCAAGAAGCTTCTTCAGCTCTGAATGGATGGTGGGGAGTGGAAAGATTTATACTCCTTGCAGACTGCTGATTTGAAAGAGGGGTCAAAGTAACCATCTAGGTCAGTGGTGGCTAACTTTTTTGGGCTCCTGTGCCAAAACTTGTGTGCGCACTTGTGCATGAGTGCTCACATGCCAGCACCCAGAAGACAATGCATGCATCCCTGCCCGTTCCCTGTGCATGCACATGCAGTCCCCCCCATGCCTCCCCACAGTGCCCCCTTACCTGCACTGCACTTCCCAGATGATTTTCGGCCCCTTTGAGGCCTTTTTTGGCCTCCCAGAGGCTTGTGGAAAACTTCTGCAGCCTTTGCAGGCTGAAAAATGGGTCTTTTCATTACTTCCGGTATTTCCAAAAATATAGGAAGTGCCAAAAAGAGCCTATTTTTCAGGCCTGCAAAGGCTTTCCTCAAGTTTCTGGCAGGCCAAAAAAGGCCTCAAACAGGCCAAAATTCAGCTGAGAGGTGTGCGCATGCACAGCGAGGTAAGTTTTCCTGTGGCTTGTGTGCCAGTACAAATGGTTCTGCATGCCACCTGTGGCACATAAGCCATAGGTTTGCCATCACAGATCTAGGTCAAAATTGAACAGCCCTCTCTCAACAGAGGTGTAGGGATACAATATCATATATCTCCAGTCTACAACACAATCCTTTCAACAGTTTCTGGAATGCTTCACACTCATTTGCACTACTCAGCTGACACTGATGATTCAGATAAACCTCCAGGTGGCTTCAACAACTCTCTAAAAGAATGCAAATGACTAGCTGTCTGCAAGGAGTATAAATCCTTACATTCCCCATTATCCAGGCAGAGCTGAACAAGCTTCTTGGATGAGAAGTGAAATGTCTTCAAAGAGAAACCTGAAAGTCCAGTTGCTTCTTTAAAAAGCACCTTTGGGACACTGCTTCTTTACTTATTTCTTTTATGATTATTGTGCATTTTCTATTATGTTGTACTCATCCAGAATCAGTCTGAAATTGTTGTTTCCTAAATGGAATACATTAAATGAAATTTAACGAATGAAATATTAAAATGTACTGAGGACAAAATTGTGTCTATTTGGAAATGAATGGATTGTAATATCATCAGACCACACAAGCACCACATTGAGGAAGGTCGGTCTAGATCCTCTGCAGGATTCTACCACTAATGGCTTTGTTCTCCATTAATTGTCTGGTTTACATTCTCCTTTCTTGTGATTCTTGATTACTTTTCACCCCATCTTAATCCTGATGAAATTTATAGTAGTCCAAGTGTCAGATAAGTTCTCAGCAATCCATGAATCTCAGCCTTGTCATAGTTACACTGATGTTCTGCTTCCTATAACAGAAAGAGCATTCATTTCTGAGGACTTATTTCACCAAACCTGGCTGTACCATCAGAAAAAAAAGAAGGGAAAAAGAAAAGAAGGGAAAAAATAATAAAAAAATTGGACAAGAGACCATAGTAGAATCCAGATTTTTCAGCTGTGATGAAGTACCAACATTCACATAGCAGTCTTTCAGTACTGATGAGGCACCAATCTTTAGACGGATGATGATTTTGAACAGATTGAAATAAAAGTTCTAGAGACTGCCACACCAACTGATACAACTGTGAAACAGAATGGCTTCATAGTATGCAATTCTATGCTGAGCTGATGATTGCAGAGGCATAGTTTGAATTGCTGTGGCTTTTAAAATCCCTTTGTAGCATCACCTAAGTACCAGGCTTTATTATTTTCCTTATGCAAACTCAAATTATTCAGGAAAAAAGTGAAGAGGGACTATCAGAATTTACAATCCCCAGACTGGCAGTCTTCCATGTTTTAGTCATGTGTGTGAGAGGAGGTGGGTGGGTAGTCATTCTCTTTCAGCCCTAGGAGGCTCCAATAGCAAACCATTTCAGAAAAACCTTGCCAAGAGTTCAGGTAGTTGCCAAGAGTCCACACTGACTTGAAGGGACAAAAAAAAGTCTGTCTTTCCCCCCAAGTCTTGAAAAATAGCATCTAAGAGGTTTGTGCAAAACATAAAGGCTTCTAAGCCACTCTGACTCTCATCATAGTTCGTTAGATCAATGGTGTTACTGTTTTAACATCTGTCTCCAATTCCATCTACTTATTTATGCTCTCTTCATTATGTACACAAACATTTTGTGAATTGACAACAACTTAACCAACTACAAAATGAAGGGTAGGCTCAAGCAAGAGTTTTGAATATTTTATATAAACACAATTAAAATGCCATGCTGAATTAGCCCAATGGGGAAAATCCCTACAAAGTGTGTTTATAACATGAAAGGCAAGCTGTCAATGAATACTTAGCTTCAACCATAACAACACAAGAGCACACAATAGATACAAACTCAAGGTCAACATCACCAAACTTGATTGCAGGAAATACAACTTCAGCAACAGAGTGAAGTATTCCAGCAATGTCTGGAATACTCTACATGACTCCGTGGTTTTTTCCCAAAAATCCAAAAACTTTAACCTTACTACTATTGACCTCACCCCTTTCCTAAGAAGTCTGGGGGCATGCATAAGCGCACCAACGTGCCTACCGTCCCTGTCCTAAAGTTTCTTTTATTTTTCTTATATGTACCCATTTCATGTATTCATAACTATGTATATAGTTCTACCTATTATCTTGTAAGCGTTTGACAAATCAAAATAAATAAATAAAATAAAAAAATAAAAATAAAAGGAGCGGTGTTTGGAACAGGACCTTGTATGTGGTTTTTTTTTTTTTTTTCCAGATTTTGACCCTCACACCCCAGATGTTCCTTGTGAATCTGAAAAACTGAAAGTGATGAAATATTGATCCCCATTGGCTTTGAATTGGCAATAGTAAGAGCATAATGAATAACTTGAATAACTTGAAGAATTCATCATATCTTTTCTTATGTTCATTTATATACTTCTAAAACTCTTGTGTCTATAATCTTATAGGCTATTTTACAGAATATGTCAAAAATCTAGTATTTAGAATTTTTAGTATTCATTTGATTTGTCAATCGCTTTCAAGATACAAGTATAAGAATAAACATAGTTTGAAATACATGAGATAGATACTTATAAGAAAAATAAAAAAACAATAGGACAGGGACAGTAGGCACAATTAGTGTGCTTATTCATGCACCCTACAGGCCTCTTTGGAAGGGGGTGAGGTCAATAGTAGACAGTCTAAGGTTAAAGTTTTTGGGGTTTGGGGAAGAAATCACAGAGTCAGGTAGAGTTTTCCAAACATTGACCGCTCGGTTGCTGAAGTTGTATTTTCTTCAGTCAAGTTTGCTGTGGTTTGTATCTATTGTGTGCTCTTGTATTGTTATGATTAAAGCTGAAGTATTCATTTGCCGGTATGATTTTATATACTATATTTAGATCAAACCGGAGGTGGCGTAGTTGTAGGTTTTCTAGGTCTAGAGTTTCAAGTCTGGTGTCATAAAGTATTCTGCAATGAGTAGAGGAACCGAAAACTCTTCTTGTGAAATATTTCTGGACTTTTTCAATTGTGTTAAAATCAGATACATGATATAGGTTCCAGACTGATGAGCTGTATTCAAGTTTAGGTCTAGAAAATGTTTTTTTTTTTAAAAAAAAAATAAATTTTATTGATTATAAAACTAAAATATCAAACAAACATATACACAACACACAGAAGAAGAAAAAAGGAAAAAGGAAACAAGAAAATGATTAAAAACTAACAATTCTACTATCGACAGTCTATGGTTACTTGTTTGTTATCAATATTGGTGATATATTTACAAATACATCTTATTGCGAATATATAATTACAACCTCTTTTACATTTTACGTTGTTTACTAATATATTTTCTATTTTTGTTCTATCCAGTCATATCAGCATCTATAATATTCTGATGTTTCTTTTTCCTTAAGTGCTAAGGTTAACTTATCCATCTCTGCACAGGCTGTTATCTTCTGAATAACCATTTCCTCTGTTGGAATATCTGCTTGTTTCCAACACTGTGCAAAGGTTATTCTGGCTGCAGTAAGAATATGCAGTATTATATATATTTGACATTTTTAGAAATTTGTCTATTAAATATCCCCAATAGAATGAATTCTGGTTTTAATTCAATTTGCTCCACCGTTATTTCCTCTAATCTTTTTTTTTTTTTTTTCTATTCCAGTATCTTTGGGCTTCAGTGCAGGAGCACCATATATGAAAGAATGTTCTCTGTTTCTTTTTACATTTCCAGCAATTCGGATTCATGTTAGGAGACATATTTGCTATTCTCAAGGGTGAAACATTTTATAGACATTTTCTTTATATGCTGCTGATTTTGTAATTTTATTATTCCTTGTCCAAACCTTTTCCCATTCTAATAATGTAATGTTATGTCCTATGTTTCTGCTCCAAGCTATCATGTTGCCTTTGACTACTTCCTCTTCTAATTCCATCTCTAATAAGTAATTATAATTATAATTATTATTATATTATAATTATAATATAATTTAGTTATATTTTTTTTATCTGGACCTAATAGGATTTTATCTAATTGTTGTGCCTTGGTATAAATTCCAAAAATTTTCTTGTTCTGGCTATATCTATTTTGAATTTGCAAATAAGCCCACCGGTCTTCTTGTAGCCCTTGTTCTTGGAGATCTTGCCATGATTTTAAAGTTCCTTGTGCATCAAGAAGGTCTTTGTATTTTACCATTTTATTAAGATCTACGTTATCTGGATGTTATCATCGCCTCCATCATTGAGATCCAGATTGGGATTTTTAAATTTTTTTTTTTGTTCCAATTGGCCAATAAGGAATCTTTAATTATATGTCTGTGGAAATACTTCTGCTTAATTTTTCCAGTGTCCCATAAAAATGCGTGCCATCCCCTCTGTAAATCATTGCCTTCTAAAAATAAGATCCTTTTATTCAACAGATTTACCCACTCTTTCCACCAGAGTAAGGAGGCTGCACTATAGTATAATTCCCAATTTGGGAGTGCCATACCTCCCCTGCTCTTCATATCTTGCATTGTCTTTAGGTTTATTCTCATTTTTTTGCCTTGCCAGATAAATTTGGTAATTATCTTGTTAAGTTCCATGAAATAATTTTTATGTATTTTTATTGGTATTGTTTGGAATAAGTAAATAAATTTGGGAAGAATATTCATTTTTATAGTGGCAATCCTCCCTAATAAGGAGATTTGCAATTTAACCCATATCTCTAAATCTTTTTTGACTTGCTGTAATAATTTATTATAATTATTTTCCATTAGAGTTTTGCATTGAGCCATCAACCAAATTCCTAAGTATTTAACTTTTTTTACTATTTGTAATCCCATTATCCTTTCCAATTTTACTTTTTGTTTTTCTGTTAAATTTTTAATTTCATTTTTCCCTATTAATTTTAAGTCCTGCAATTTCCCCAAATTGATCTAATTCTTTCAGTAGTTCTTGACCTGTTTCAGTTGGTTCCTCTATGAAAAATACCATATCATCCGCAAATGACTAGAGTTTATATTCTTCTTTTTTAATTTTTAGTCCTTTTATTCCTGGGTTCTGTCTAATTCGCATAAGCAATGTTTCCAAAGATAATATGAAGAGCAGGGGAGATAATGGACATCCCTGCCTGACTCCTTTCTCTATTTTTAGTGAGCGTGTGTACTCTCTATTAATTACCGTATATACTCGAGTATAAGCCGAGTTTTTCAGCACATTTTTTGTGCTGAAAACCCCCCCCTCGGCTTATACTCGAGTCAGATTCCCCTCTGAAAAAAAAATGGTGTGGAGCTCCGAAGCTGGGCAGCCGCTTCCCTGCTTCCGTGTTTCCTTTGCAACTTTTAAGCATGGGAGGGGGAGGCTTTTCTGAGCTCTAGGCTGAAAAAGCAATGCGAGCCGAGGTCGCTCCACTCAGTTTCATTTCCTCAGCTCCAGCTGCTTTCAGTCCACTCGGGAGGAGGGGGAGGAGGGGGAGGCTTTTCTGAGCTCTAGGCTGAAAAAGCAACGTGAGCCGAGGTCGCTCCACTCAGTTTCATTTCCTCAGCTCCAGCTGCTTTCAGTCCACTCGGGAGGAGGGGGAGAGAGAGAGAGAGAGAGATATCATAAGAACGGCTCTTGGTTTTTTCTTGCAAGGGAGAGAGTGACTCCTGCCTACCACTGTCATCATCATCATCTTTTGGGTTAGTGAATCAATCAAACCTTTCATGATAGTGAGATCGTTTCCCAAATTTCCCTTAAATCAGGGAAGAAATCAGAAACAAACCTTTGGGCTGAGAATAAGCTTGTTCCTATGATGCCATTTTTGTTCACTGCAGTGTGAATAGTGTGAAAAAACACACTTCTTTTTCTTCATCTTCTTGTTCCCTATTTACTGGTCTCTTTCAAAGAGGAAATTGTGAACATCAAACTTATTCTCAACTGTCCTAGTGAAAGTTTTTATTGGCATCTATTTTTATTTTTGAAATTTACCAGTAGCTGCTGCATTTCCCACCCTCAACTTATACTCGAGTCAATAAGTTTTCCCAGTTTTTTGTGGTTAAATTAGGTGCCTCGGCTTATATTCGGGTCGACTTATATTCGAGTATATACGGTATAATATTCGCCTTTTGTGAATCATAAATTGTAGTCACGATGTTTTCAAATTTAGTGCCTAAATTCGTATTGTAAATTTGTTGGATTAGGAATTGCCAATTTAGATTGTCAAAGGCCTTCTGTGCATCCAAGAATACAGGGGCTATTTGTTTTTCCGGATGGGTTTCATAGTATTCCAAAACATTTAATACTATTCTTAAATTGTTCCTAATTTGTCTATTAGGAAGAAATCCATTTTGATCTTTATGTATATATTCATTCAATATTTTTTTCAATCTATTTAGGTCTAGCAAATGTTTTGTAGTTAGTAGTGTGATATTACCAGAGAGGAAGCTACGTAGGATTAGATTAACAACTCTTAATGCCTTTTTGGCTTTGTAGTTATAGTGGGCTCTAGCACTTAGATCATTAGAAATGAGTACTCCAAGGTCCTTGACAAAGTTTGGATCCTCAACAAAGTCTTGACCATTTAGCTTGTATTTTATTTTCTGATTTTTTTCTGCCAATATGTAAGACAGATTCATCACTAAGAATCTAGGATTCATTACTCCTGTTGAATTGAAATTTCACAAGTTTACCATAAAACATTTGTAGTGGTCAGTTCCTCATGTTTGACTATGTCCTATGGTTCAACATGGGCTACTTTCAAGGCAGATACATCTCTGAATATTGCTCTGAATTATAAAAGAACTTTATGTTACTATAATGGAAGCTCTACCATTATTGAAGGTATTGAAGAATCCCCAAGGAATCACAGGTTGTCTCATTTGTTCTTAAGTTTGAGAAAGAGGAATAAGACAATTTTCACACACACACACACACATTCTCCTTATTAATCAAGTATCATTTTATTTGTATAGAATCAGAACAGAAATGAAAAGTTTCAGCCAGAACAGAGTCACTTCCACTGTTACTTAGAGTTGATGTTTAAGAAAATCTTCGAGCCTGTATTTAAATAACAGGGAAGAAAAGTAATGAACCAGATTTTCATGGCCAACAGGAATAGTCAAAGAAAGTCCCCTCTAACCATTACAAAGGAAATTTAAGCAATAATTCATCGCTTTTGTAAAATATAAAATTGGACTTTTGAAGACCTAAAATGAAAATCCTCTTCAGGTAAATGCTGATGAATGAAATCCTGATTACAGGCTGATCATCCATCTGCCTACAGTCTTTCTCCCCCATTTCATTCAATAGTCTGTCATGCTTGCTACTGAGAAATGAATTCCCTTCACTCTGACATTTCATATACTTACTGATATGGCATATAATGAACATTCTACAAAAGTGTCAGCTTCTAACAAAATTAACTTTTTTATTGCATTAATTTTTTTTGCAACAGCCCCAGCCTTGGCCGCCATGAAGAAAGCTGCAGCCGGGTAAGCAGGTGCAGGAGGGAGAAAGCCGGAAGAAAAGTGAAAGGGACAAGATGGGAGAAAGTGACCTGGAACCTGGAAGGCTGCTAAGTATATATTGTTCCTTGTGAGAGTTATAAGCTGGAAATACTCTAAAAGGGAAAGTTTTTTCCTTGTTCTACTCTCCTTCCTAAAGTGACAGCGGGAAAATAAAAGAAAGAAAGAAAAAACCTTTTGGCTGTGAGTGGGAAAGGAGAGTGGAAAAAATAAGAGCAAAATTTGAAAATAAGGAGAAGATTGCCTGGAACTGCAAAGAGTTTAAAAACTTCCAAAAAATATATTTGAAAAGGATTTGTGACTACTTTAACCCCAGAAAGACAAAAACACCATTTTTGATGGCAGAGGGCTGCCGGAAGCCATCATAGCTGAAAACGGGATCCAAGGGGTGCATGCAGTCCTCCTGAGCTTCATTTTCACTAGCAGAGGCACTGTGGCCTGGCCCTTCTCTGTTTCCTGGGTGGCCCCATGGGCCAAATTTAAGCACCCAGTGGGCTGGATCTGGTCCATGGGTCTTGTGTTTGACACCTTTGTCTTAGAGCTATCATATAGTTTCTTAGTGGGCAAAAATTTCTAAAAGTAGTTACATTGAAATAAGGGAAAGACAGCAATTAAATATTTTGTTTATTTTTTCAGCTTTTAACTTTTTAAGTTATCTCCTGTTAAAGATCTTTCTGCTCCAAACATAAAGGACTTATCATTTTTTTAAAAAAAGAAAAGAAGAAGGACGATATATAAACCCCACTATTCTTAATTTATCAGCATTCATTAAACATTGTAGGAGTTGTCTAAGCTTCAATGCACCCAACCACCAATAAATTTGGCACAGGCATGAGTAATTTATGGATTATTAAAAGTAAATTGAAATTCACTACTTATGGAAGTGGAGGCCCTATGATTTTCCCAATGTTGCTGAATTATAACCTCCAGTAGTACTTGAATCACAACAGTCTGGTTTTTTTTTCAGTTAATCCTAAATTTTAAATTGTCATAAGAAGACTTGTTTCTTGCCACATTTATTTGCAGTTACATGGGATGAAAAGATGTGTATAGATTGGGATTCCATCCACTATCACTCTCAGTAAATTGGCCATACTCTTCTCCTTGGTAATCACATAAATTGTCCTCTCTGTCCGAGATAGCTAATTTTGATAAGTTGATTCACCATTCCTTATTTCCCTTTTTGTGTTTTCAGCTTCAGCTGCCATCCATTATGATGAAAAAACTTGAGCTAGAGCTCCAACTGGGGGCTGAAAGAAACTAATATGATGGCCAAACAAGCCCCTACTATCATTTCTAATAGTAATCTTACTTAACACTTTGAAACTAAAAAGAAAAGTTTAATCTGTTGCAGGTTGAAGAAAAGCTGTTTATTTGTCCTGAAATACCAAATGAAAACTTAACCATACTTTATGATAGGATAGTGTGCATAAATATAAATGTTCCAGCAATGGTGTCACTCATATGTTCCATATCAGCTTTCTATCTTTCCGAGGTCAATAAAACGAGCACCTAGATTGTTGGAGGCAATAAGCACTGTGAAGCAGTATATAAGTCTAAGTGCTATTGCTATTATCAAATTAGAGAATTGAGCTAGAAAAGATAAACCTGGCAAACAATAGTTTCAAATAACATTTTCTCCTGTTGGGCTACCATTTGCTCAAACAATTCCAATTGTAAACCTATTGTTTTAAAATGTTGATCAGAATTTAAATTCACATGAACAACTACCAGCCTAGCTGACTTTGGTCTCAACAGCTGTCATGATAGACAACTCCACCATCCTCCCAGCTCCTTCACTAAAATCCTGGGCTTTTATGGCTTCTCTGGGCTGCTCCTTTTATTCAGGCCTCTGTGGGACCTGTTTCCATGGAAACAGGCAGGCAATCTGCAGTTATTGACAGGACAGGATGGTTTTGTTTTTAAGATGCTTGGACACATAACATTCTTACCCAGTATGTAGCAAATAATATTGAAAATGTAGGACAGTTAGATAATGGGATAAGCATTTAGAAAAAGCATCATTATAGAATAGTTCAAATACTTTAGCTGTAGGATCATGCTGGGTATAAACTATGCATCTCCACCATAACCTGCAAGAGCATTTGAAACTCTATACATGGTACTCTCCTACCTTTTCTCCTAAGAGGCCCCAATTAAAACATGTCAACCTTCTCTTGCATTTTATGCCATTTTATAACAATTAATGAAATGAATGTACATAACTAATTCAATAAACTACAATTGGCTGAATTCATATAATGTGATAAATCATAAACAAACAATTCCCAATATGACTTAGCACAATGGGAAAACATAAGCCATTTACATTTAAATGTTGATGGGAACTCTGGGTGGATCTCTTTGTAAATGAACTAATATTGTCATCTGTGCTTTATTCATCACTTGATATTTGTTATAATATGTCATCAGAAAATATTAGAATAGAATATTAGAATTGCCAAAAGGCATCCCTGAATGAAAAGAAGCATGGAATGTTCCGTCATTTGAATGGCTAATTTGAAGTTAGGAACTATGCTCACTGAAATGTGTCATAGTTTCAACTGAATACAACAAATTGTAATTGTGGTTTTGTTTCTTAAATACCATCATCCTTACTTCACACATATTACATGGTTTTAAATCATGCAATCACAGAACCATAGGGTTGAGATCTTCAAGGTGATCTTGTCCAACTTCCCGTTCAATGCAACATCTATTAGATCATATCTGACAAATAACCTTCCAGTCTCTGTTAAAGATCCTGAAGATCTCTGAAAGAGACAAGTAATTAAAAATATGATGGATTATAGGTTATAGATAGATAGATACTGTTCCATATTAGCAGGCTTGAAACCCTGCATTCCCATTGGTCTGTTTTAACCACTACCTGATTGGTCAGCTTGGGCGGTTATGATTGGCTCGCTAAGAGTCTGCCACGATTTGTTAAAACCTAGTGCGGGTGACTCAAAGTGATGTCATTGGCCGCCAAGCCTCGGCTAGCTCCATAAAAGAGCCGCCACGGCTGCTACCTTTCCCGAGTCTAATCTAGCCTATTAATAAAGAGCTGTTGTTACCGACCCCGAGTCTCTCATCTCTGAAATCTGTCCTTCCGAACATAACACTGGCGATGATGGGATTGTGAGACAACGAGACATCTAGCATGTGGCAAATGGCGCAAAAACGACCAGCAAGATGGCCAGCAATACCACGCCACCCACACCCTTTAATCCAGCCACTGAAGACTGGGAGTTCTACATTGACCGGTTTCAGATGTTTTTGGAATGCAGCAACCTGAAAGACGCAAACGGCAATTGGAAGCGGGCCGTATTCCTAACACACCGCGGACCCGCTCTATTTAGAATGGCCAAGGCTTTGGCAAAACTGGCGGATATTAAGGCAATGGACTGGGACGACCTCGCACCCATTCTCCGTAGACACTATGCTCCAGCCGTGCCTACCCTCATTTGCCGGCACGATTTTTTACCAACGAGACCAGTGCGAGAGCGAGAGCATCAGCAACTTCATGGCTGACTTGAGGGATCTGGGAGGTCTGTGCGGATTCACGGACCTAGATGAGGCCATGCGAGACCGGTTCGTCCTCGGCCTAAAGGACCCTGCACTACAAAGTAAGCTGATGGCCAAGGGCAATATCTCCCTCGCCAACGCCATAGAAGAAGTGACTGCAGCTGAAGCCACCCGCAAATCGGTGGCCCGAATGCACCAATCAAATGGAACCGACCACCATCCTGTCAGCGAGGCAGCTCCAACAACAGAGAAACACACCACCACCCACCACGGCAATGTTGAATCTCCCTCTGACCGCAACTATGAGGAGGAAGAAATCCACCAACTCCAATCAGAACGCGATCGGCGAGACTGGTGGGGTTGTAAGTCAAGTTTCCAGTGTGCCGGATGCGGAGGCAACCACCCCCATTCTGAATGCCGATTCCTTAATGCCATTTGTTGGCATTGTGAGAAGTGGGGGCACATTGCAAAAGCATGCCGAAATAAACGCAACTAGAGTCCATGATGCCGAGTAAGCAGCTCCAGACGATGAGATGGCACCCCCCCAGTCTGGGAACACCAGACTGACAGCCGTTGGAACCGAGACGGCCAAATCAAACGGTTCAGTGAGCCAGCACAAAGAGAACAGACCCATCAAACAGTCATCATCGGCCATTCCTCAACCATAGACGCCCAATAGGTACGCATAGTAGTGAACATCGAAGACTAACCCTGCACCATGGAAGTAGACTCCGGCTCATTCCTTTCCATGGTTTCCTGGCACACCATCAAGCACCTAATACCCAGCATATACCGACACAAACTAAGTGACCAAAAGCTGATCCTCAGAGACTACCAGGGACATCGCATTCCCATAGCCGGCATCGGGTTCTTTAAAATCACGTTCAAAGGCCATATCGACATATTGCCACTCACCATTGTGGACAAAGACCGCCCCAGCTTGCTCCGGCTACAATGGTTCAAGCCGCTAGGGATAGAAATGGCTGGCATTCACCACACGAACCAGGAAGATTGGGAAGCAACATTTGCATGGGACTTCCAAGAGGTCTTCGACAACACCTTAGGCAAGTACAAGGGGTCACTAATTTCATTCAATCTTAGCCCAGATGTCGCCCCCATCCGCCTCAAACCGTGGTGAGTGACATTTGCACTCAAGCCTAAAATAGACGAGCAACTAAATAAGCTCATCACCCAAGGGGTATTGGAGCCTATTGACCAACCCGCTGGGAAATGCCTATAGTCACCCCCATCAAACTGGATGGCTCCATCAGAATCTGTGGTGACTATAAGGCCACCCTCAACCATGCCCTGAAGCAAAGTGCCTACCCCGTGCCAGTAGTCCAGCACCTCCTGCACTCACTGGGGGGAGGCCAGGTCTTTGCAAAGCTCGACCTGGCACAAGCCTATCAACAGCTGCCGGTTGATGTAGAAACTGCCGAGGCACAAACAATTGTAATGCACCCAGGGGCATTTAAATGCAACCGCCTCCAATTCGGCATTAGCGTAGCACCCAGGGTCTTTCAAAGCCTCATTGCAAGGAATTAAGGGAGTAGTGTCATACTTCGATGACATATTAGTGGCAGCGGCTAAGAAAAAACAACTAGAAAAATGCCTAAGGGCAGTACTCCAGAAATTTAAAGACTCTGGCCTGAAAGTTAAAAAAGAAAAATGACAACTTTGCACTGAGAGGGTCGAATTCTTGGGGTACCTCCTAGACAAACACGGAATTCACCTCACCAACAAAAAACTCAAAGCCATCAAGGAAGCCCCCAGACCGAAAAACAAGGCGGAACTTCAGGCATTTTTAGGACTCACTAACTTTTATAATGTTTTCCTACCCCAAAAGGCGACTGTGGCAGAACCATTGCATAGACTCTTGGACAAAGCTGCCTCCTGGATTTGGGGAAAACAAGAGGAAAACACCTTTCAACAAATAAAAAACCTCTTAACCTCCGACGCAGTCCTCATCCAGCATAGTGAAACCTTACCATTAACAATTACATGCGACGCATCATCTTTTGGAGTGGGGGAAATTCTCAGTCATACCTTACCGGATGGAAAAGAGGCACCCGTCGCCTTCTTTTCAAGAACCCTGTCCAAGCCGGAAAGAAATTACAGCCAGCTGGACAAGGAAGCCCTAGCGATCGTCTCCGGAGTGAAAAGATTCCACGAATATATCTACAGTAGGACCTTTTCAATCATTACTGACCACAAAGCCCTGGTAGGCATATTGACAGGCAACAAGGCCACCCCAAATATTCTGTCACCTCGCATGACTATGTGGTCCAAAATTTTGGCTGCCTATAATTACCGGCTCACACACCGCCCCGGTAAGAACATTTCGCATGCTGATGCCTTAAGCTGTTCACCCCTTCCAAACATGCAAGATGACCCAGCACCCACCACACAAGTCCTTCAAATCGAAACCTTACCCAGCCCACTCCTCACCGCACCAGACATTGCCCGTGAAACAAAAAAGGACAGGCGACTGGGGCAAGTATTGAGCGGGGTAGAACAGGGTTGGCCAGAAAATGACAAGGACAAATGTTTTAAAGCCTTCAGGAACCGGCAAACTGAACTTTTTTCTCAAAAAGGGTGCATACTTTGGGGGGATCAGGTGGTGATACCAGAAACCTTGCAAAAAACTGTACTAGACATGCTGCATGAAGGGCACCCGGGCATCGTCCGAATGAAAGCCCTGGCAAGAAACTACACTTGGTGGCCAGGTATGGACAAGCAGATAGAAACATGGGTAGCTGCATGCAACAGTTGTCAACAAATGCGATCCACCCCCCCCCCACTGCACCCCCCCTAGAATGGGAAACACCCAGGGGCCCCTGGTCATGAATCCATCTTGATTTTGCTGGCCCCACTCTTGGATACACATTTTTGATTACTGTCGACGCATATTCAAATTGGCTGGAAGTTTGCACCATGAAAAAGACAACTACCGAAGCCGTCATAATGAAACTTAACAAACTCTTTGCCACACACAGTTTGCCAGATGTGATAGTGTCCGACAATGGGCCACAGTTCACGGCACTGGCATTCAAACAATACCTGGCTGCCCGAGGCATCAGACATGCTTTAACTTCACCCGCTCACCTGGTGGCGAATGGGCAGGCGGAACGAACTACTTATGGGCAGAAGACTCCGTTCACCACTAGACCGTTTACATCCTACATATAATCCAGAGAAACCCCCAGGCTCCATCAGCCGACATCGCACATTCAACATTGGTGACGCCGTCTTTGCCAAAAGCTTCACCGGAGACTCTCTTTGGGTACCTGCACGGATAACCTAAATAACTGGACCCCAGTCATGCCGCCTAGAAACAACCAATGGGCGAAGCTGGAAGCGCCACATCGACCAACTACAGTCAAGGCTAGCCAGCACAGACTGCAACAAAGGAACCAGTGGGGGGGGGGGACCACAAACATCGAAAAAGAAAAAACTCATCACAAGCAGAGCACCCCCCAAGCAGAAGCCAAATAATTAACCAACCATACTCACCTGAAAACACAGAACCGTGGCAGATGGGTGTTTCACCTGGAAGGTGCAGCTGGATAGGCTCGACCAGCCCAAACAATCCAGGCAGAAGCAGCAGAGCGAACGACTCAACCAACCCAGGTGAACCAGGCGGGAGTCGCAGCTATGGGCCCAGCTCACCCTTCCAGGCATTTCCATCAGGAAGCTTGAGAGCGACGCGAAGCCCGTCCGAACCGGCCGATGACCAGAGACTGAATGAAGCGCGCAGGTCAAGTAGGCAGGTGCGGAGACCAGCCTACTTACGTGACTATGTCAACCTGACCCTTGGACGATACCAAGAGGGGAGGGGTGTTCCATATTAGCAGGCTTGAAAACCTGCATTCCCGTTGGTCCGTTTTAACCGCTACCTGATTGGTCAGCCTAGGTGGTTATGATTGGATCGCTAAGAGTCTGCCGTGATTGGTTAAAACCTAGCGCGTGAGACTCAAAGCGATGTCATTGGCCGCCAAGCCTCGGCTAGCTCTATAAAAGAGCCGCCATGGCTGCTACCTTTCCCGAATCTGATCTAGCCTATTAATAAAGAGCTGTTGTTACTGAACCCAAGTCTTTTGTCTCTGAAATCCATCCTTCCGAACATAACAGATACCCTACTGAAGGAGATAGTGTTCCAATAACTGATATAGTTAGGAAGATATTCCTGATATTATTTTAAGCTTCCTTTCTTGTAATTTTAGCACAATGATTCTGGTCCTAGACTTTGGATTAGTAAAGAGTCTACCTATTTTTTTGTGTATAGCCATTCAGCTACTCAGTATCCAACAGTCACTTGTCACTGTTGTTTTTGGTGCCCAAAATGTACTCTACATTCATTCAAGCCAAGACAAAGTTAAGTGAAATTTATTTATTTATTTATTTGTTTTTTATTTATTTATTTATTTTCATTTATTTAAAATGCCTAACCAAAAACTCCTGCAAGTGTTATTTCTCATGCTCTGAATTTAATGATCCTGTTAATTAGCTCCAAGATAGCATTTGCTTTCTCAACAGCTGCATCACACTGCTGACTCCTATTTTACTTCTGGATTTCAAGGATAACCAGCATCCTTTCATATATATTTCTGTAAAACCATGTTTTCTTCATCCTATGTTTGTATCTTATGATGTTTCTACTCATATGCAGAAATTCAAATTTCTTCCTGTTGAATTTCATCTCATTCAATTTATCCCACTGCCCTAGCCTTTCTAAATCTTTTTCAATCTTCTAATTTTTATCTAAAATGTTAGCCATCCCTCTTGGATTCATGTAATTCACAGATTTGATCATAATTATTTCAATCCCCTCATCAAATCACCCCCCCCCTCAAAAAAATGAACAGCAGAAGTCCAAGGCAGACCCTGGCAGAACTCCAACTGATTCCAAAAGGAAGCAGATACATCAATGAGTTACTTTGAAAGTAGTCATTCAACCAATGATGGGGTTTACAAGCATCTAGCTTATATTTTGCAGTTTTATTAAGGAAAATGTCATGAGGCACTCTATCAAAGTCCAGGTTGCTGAAGTGCAGGTATGCCATATCTAATGCATTCTCCTGATCTCCTAAGCTAGAATGCTATCAAAGAGGATATTAGTTTGGAAAATTTGTGGCAAATCCACTCTGACTCTTGTTAAGTATAGCATGCCTATCTAACAGCTCACATGCTCACAAACATGCTGCTGGTAATCTTTTTGAGAGCCTAATGCAATGAAAGAATGAAGTTGACAGTTTGTAGTTTCATGGCTCTTTTTTCTTTCTCTTTTTAAAAATTGGAATGCCTTTTTCTTTCCTTTAATCTTGTGGTATTTTATCTATTCTTCAGAATATTGCAGAGTGATTTTGTGATTATCTTCATCCCTTACTTCACTGTTGATTTGTTTATTCAATGTATATGACTCATCAAGCAACTCTAGACACTGATTGGACACTGTATGTACCCTCAGATCTACAAATTGTGAGCCTGAAAACTTAGGATCTCTTTGTATTGGTATAGAAATAGCTAATATTTTGAGTACACCCTATTGGTGTTTCTGTGATCTCTTACGAAACACAGAGACCCTATTCTAGTTCCTGCTACTTGAATTATGGTTTCTTGGCATTAGTCCATGATTGCATATTCATATTCTGTACCCACTTCCTTTTGTTCTAGCTTAATAGTGATATTTTTCTGGACTTTCTAAAACTTTCTTCCCAAATTTTATTAGACACATTTTTTCCAAGAATTGTTTGTGAAGGTAGTCATTGTCCTACAATTCAAACTCTTCTTGGTGACAGCATTTATGCATTTAGTTGTTGACTTCCAGGTTCCTGCTTTTATACTTGCACCATAATGTTCAAATGGAAAGGTTGATTAAAAACTTAATTTGATTCCATTACTTTTCTTTTTTTACCCAAGAACTGTAGTATTCAGAGATACTTTCAGAATCTCAATTGGCTTTGTAACTCATTTCCATATAAATATGAGGGAAACATAGTTGTTGGTTTGTATTGTGTTGATAGCCTCTCTGTCATTTTCTTTATAGCAGGCACTTAGAAGACAATAACCTTTGCACAATATCATACCAGTTCTCCATATTGACTACAACAACATGCCTGTTTTCTCAAAGTGACTTTGAGTTTTTCTTTCTCTTCTTCACAGTGCTCCAAGTGTCTTCTACAACGTTCTGTGGTGCAATTTGCTTTGATATCTGTTTATCATCCTCTATATCAGGAATTGACAACTACAGTCCCTTTACAAACTTCCATCTGGCTCAGGAATTCTAGGAGTTGAAGTCTACAGTCGTAAAGAGGCTATAGTTGCTCATCCCTGCTCTAGAGGGAGAGTATAATACCAGTTACTAAGTTTCATTGGTACATAATTCGTCCTGATCCTGTTCTGCTTTTGGATTATATTTGCCCACATTTATTTCTGGCAAATGGGTACAGCTTTGGCTTGATTTCCATCTGTCCTTCAATTTTCTTCAGTTTTCTATCCCACTTATCCAAGAAGCTCTTATCATGTCCAAGAAGCTCTTATTTTCCCTACTGTATTTTGTCTCTCCTATTTGAAATTCTTTCACTTCAATAGTGAGATCTTGTCCCCCAATAAAGAAACAAGGCTATACTGGAAGCAAGTATAGTTTACTCCATGTAGGAAGACAAGCTCTGCATACTTTCACAGTGATGGTGAAAGAACTTCCCTTTTTTCCCCTTGAAGATGTTTCACTTCTCATCCAAGAAGCTTCTCCAGTTGCCTTTTGAAAAAGCATCTTTGGGACAACCACAACCTAGATGACTGAGAATTTTCCTAGACCTTTCAAAATGATGCTTCCCTTGCTGCCCATGCTGTTCAGAGTTTTCCCCTGCCAGTTTCCCAACCAAACTTTGACATAATTTTTTTCACTTTGCTTTTTTGGAATGTGTGTTCCCAGAAGTTGCAACTCTGGTGAGGACTAACATGAACTAAAATAGATAGATAGCTAGGGGAGGGGGAGAGGGAGAGGGAGCAAGGGAGAGAGAGAAGGTTGGCAGACTCACTTGCTAAACTCCTGTTTGCTTTCAATAAAGAATAATTAATTCTCTTTAAATATTTTAAACATTAGAATTTCTATTTTTAGAAAGAAGCATATAGTTTTAAATAATATAAATAAATAAAACATCCACAATAGGTTTTGAAAATATTACATGAATAAAGGATAGCATAAAAATGTCAAAAATGGTTACTTTGCCACTAAGAAAAAGAAAAGGAAGTCACAATTTTATTAGTCATGCTTTAAAAAGGATATCCCTCTTTTTTTCTAGTGAGTAACTTAGATATTAATAGTGCATATCCTGTGCATGTCTGATTGAAAATTGAATCCCATTGAGCTCAGTAGGAATCAATAAAATTATTCACAGAAAACAATTAGGGGACCATTATGTGGAACTGTGCTTCCTCAAATTGCTGGGATATTTTATGAATAATTTTGTCAAATTATGATTCTCTATAGCTCCATTTCTAACATATATTTTCAGTTAGGGTATTCCAAAGATGTAAGAGACATGGAAATGGCAGTGAATGTACACAGAGAAAAAGGGTTGTTTTTCCAGAGTCAGTGTGATGTCTCTGCACGAAGAAGGCAGATGGCTTCAGATGTTGCAAATCATTATCATAATTCTCTTATCAGACAGTGATAGAGATTAGAGAAAGAGCACTGTCCATTCCCCATGAGTTACAGGCTCGGTGATTGAACCCTTTCTGAAGAAGATTAAAAAATATTCATGGTTTAGGAGATGAATTCCTTTTTGCTCATTTTATTATTCAGCTCAGCTCCAGTTAACCCAATTTAAGCTGCACAACATAGAAGTTATTAAAAAAATGGAAAAAAATATGCCTATCAACTTTTCATTACATTACTGTTCAGCTTTCACCTTGTGAAAAAGGAGATTTTAAAATTAAACTGTATTCAAGTATACATCAAATGTGGAATGGGCAAACTTAAGAAGCAAGTATTATAAGTCTACCACACCACCTTCCTTTACACATCTGCAAATGCCAAAAGGCAAAGCAGGAAAAGCAATCCAGATGCAATCCATATTTGTTTATTTTCATGTCCATGTAGCTACTGAAGAAACTAATTTCTTTCTAAGTATTTATTTTTCCTAATCTCCTCCTGCCCATTTGGAATAAATGATAGCAATGAGCAAATTACTTATTGCTATAAGCAATTATCGAGTGAAGAAGATATTTAATGTTAGAAAAAAAATAGTCTCTTCAATTTTCCACACCTTTATTTGGATCAAAAATTTTCTTCATTTTTCTACTTTTTTTAAAGTAGTACCAGCATTAATGGGGTTTTTTTACATTGTAAATGTGAGGCAGAAGCATAACAAATGTGTAGTATCTATCTTACAGAATATTATGGTAAATTTTCATCTTGTAGCTTGCTATGAAGTCATTTCATTTACCTTTAATAGACTTATGAATTTTGATTTAATTGCAAACAAAAAGATAACAATATTATTAAAAGCACAGGTCAGAAGAAACTTCAAATATAGTATTATATATCCCCCAGATATTCAAAGAAGATGCTAACATAGCAGATTGCAATCCCCAAAGGACACATATGTAAAATTCTGTCACAATTTTTCTAGGAAGAAAAAAATGAAAATTAAAAAATAAATATAACGATATTTTAAAAATATTATATATCTGCTCTGAAAATGGGAAAAATGAATATAAAATTGGAGAAATGAGAACCTTATCAATCTATTGATCCATCCCTTGCCTGTTATATACCTTCATTTTCCCATGTTATAGTTGGCACAATGCCTAAAAATAGATTTTGTATAGAAATTACAACCTGAGCAATATGAAAAGACCACAAAATTGTTTCAGCCATTAGTACTATCTGATATTTAATGCTAAAATATATGCTAAATGATGCAACGTTGCTTCTTCAATTAGTTTCTGTTGTTGACTTCCGATGGCATTTCCGTTGTAGATAAATTGAAGTCTGCGATTGTGTGTGGCTTCAATCCATGCTCTCCCTGTTGGAGGGCTCTGAACAGAGCTGGAACCATCCTGTAGGGGTGGTGAAGAAGTGGGAGATCACCTGTCAGGTTGAGGGGAGCTGCATCTCCCCTCCTTGGCTAGATATACTTCCTCTGAAGACAGGCTGTAGCAGTGGTCAGAAATGGCCACCCTGAAGATGGAAGGCTCTTTAGGACACATAAGTCTTTGCAGAAGCTGATATATGATGTTACAATATCTGTGAGCTCATCTAGATCTGCAGAAGTATCTTCAAAAACATTCCAATCAGTGCAATCAAGGCAAGCCTGGAGCTTCAGCTTTGCTTCATCAGACCATGTCCTCACTGATTTAATTGTTTTAATGGTTTTAAGTCTTTATCTGTAGGCAAGTACAAGGTGAATCATGCAGTGATCAGACTGTCCTACAGCTCGTGGTGAATACCTATAAGCATCTTTTACTGTTGTGTAGCAGTGGTCTAAAGTATTTTTACCTCTGGTGGGACAATGTACATGCTGGAAATATTTTGGGAGCTGTTTCTTTAAATTTGCTTGATTGAAATCCCCTAAAATGATGGGAAGGGAATCTGAGTGTTTGGCTTCAGCTTCCATCATTTGATCAGCAAGAGTTTGTAATGCCTTGTATCCATAAGCTTGTGGAGGAACATACACAGCTATTAGTAAAAATGAGGAGAACTCACATGGAGAATAAAATGGTTTGTAGTTGATATGTAAAGACTTTAAATTTTCATCACAGAGTTTATATATTATAGTTATATCCTGAGACCAGCTGTTGTTGATATATAAACATAATTCTCCATCCTTTGTTTTACCTGATGTCTTTTCAATTCTGTCTGATCTAAATATCTGAAATCCTGGGATGTATATGGTGTTGTCCCCATGAATTTGTGCATTAAGCCAGGTTTCAGTAAAACAAAGAACTGCTGAATTGTAGAAATCAGAATTCCATCTTTTAAAAGATGTATTTCATCCATCTTGTTAGCAAGTGAGCATAGATTAGTCAGAAAGATTGAAGGGAAGGGGTTTTTTCCCCCATTCCTTAATCTGTTTAAAATTCCTGCTTGTTTACCTCATCTCTTTTTTCAGTGGTGCCACTTCTCTCCTTTGTTTGTTGTAATCCATAGTACCAGGGAATTAGTTAGAATCTCCTCTGCATTTGCAAAGATGGGGTTGTGTGAGGAATCAGAAAGGTGCTTCTTAAGGAAATATTGCCTAATTCTTAGCAGATGGTCTCTTGAGTATGAAATCCATAATGAATTGCAGATAACAATAAAGAATAAAGAAACCATTGGAGAACATTTCACTGAGGCAGACGTTGTTGGCTCCATCTTGGATCAGGAATGATTTTGGAAAAAACTTAAAGAGGAATTAATAGAAACTGATTGTTGGAAATAAACATCAAAGATGCTGGTTGAATTAAATTACTGGACAATTGGTCTGGACTTAAACACGAAAGAAAGGGATAAAGAAAATATAAAAGAAGGGTATAAAAATGGCAGAACTTTTCTTGGAACTAAAAATGGAACTAAGAAACATAAAGGAAATGTTAAATGAAAGAAATGAATTGTGTTGTATTGCCTTACAACTAATAGAAATGGTGATTTTGGAGAACAAAAGAACAAGGAGTGCCAGAGGGAAGAAGCTGATTAAAGAAGAAGCCAGTTTTAATGAACAAATAAAACATTAAAATGAACGGGAAAAAGAATGGAAATTAAAACTTGGAGCCTTGAGGAGATAATTAAAAGGGGGAATGTCTGGAAAGCCAAACAAACAAACAAAAAAGAGGAAACAGCAGGAAAGGGATTCACAGAAGAAAGTCTTAAAGAGAGAGGGGGATAAAAATTGGAATAAGGAATGGAGGGAAAAAAATGAAGGGAAAAAAAGGGCAATAAGAGAAAGAACCATAAAATAAGGAAATATGGAAACCGAACAAAAATGAAAAGAAATTGTTTAGTTAGAAGACATAGAGATAATGGGTAGATAAAAATTAAAGAAAATGGATTCTGCAAGGTAATGTGTTGTAATGTATAAGAATGTAGATTTTAAAAGCTAATGGAACTGATATCACTTTTTAATTGGCTTCTTTTTTAAGGATTATTGTTAAATTATATATGGAAAAATATATGTCAATTCCTATAATTCACTGAATAGATCAATATATTTGAAATAATAAATGATTTAGAAAGTAATTGAGGGAAAGAAGATCAAGAGGAATTTATCTATATCTATATTTGTATCTGTATCTGTATTTGTATCTGTATCTATATCTATATCTATCTGTCTGTCTGTCTATCTATCTATGTATCTATCTATTCAACTCATAAAACATTTTGTATACATGTTTTATCGTTGACAACAGAAAGAAGGGGGGAGTTTCAAAGAGTAGGCAACAGTGTGAAATTGAAAGTACATTCCATTCATATTTTCTTCAAAGACTGATTAGATGGCTGAGGCTTCTGCTGCAAAAAAATCTAATTGGAGAGCATGATTGATGACTCTTGGCTATGGACATTTTTCATTGGATGATACACCCAGAGAGGTGGCGGGGGGGAAGCAGGATCAAGGATGACAGTGAATGACATATCTCAGAGTTGCCTAAGCCCAGGTTAGTGCCAGACATAGAATTACTTTCAAATAAATCCTCTTTAGTTTTGGGAGTGTGGCTTGAGGTTCATGATTTAATTGGAGTAACTGCCGGAACCCCGACACACATTTTGTGTGTGTGTGTGTGTGTGTGTGTGTGTGTGTGAGAGAGAGAGAGAGAGAGAGAGAGAGAGAGAGAGAGAGAGAGAGAGAGAGAGAGAGAGAGAGAGAGAAGTTAAGAGATTACCGTTATTAAATCAGAATGTGATAATTATAAAGTGATTATATTATGGTAAAGTTTTATTGTGAACTAAAGGGGAACAAATTGAGGGACTATAAGACAAAAGGGTGGCACACTCAAATTGGTAATCAAATTGGTAAATAAAACAAGACATGAGAATATTTAAAGAAAAAGGAATTAAGTTAAGATATAAATTGAAAATGTAATAAGTGTAAAGAAAATAAGATGGGAAAATGGAAGTAATGATATGATATAGAATTGAATGCCATTCGTCCCATCTTCTCTCGCTCACCCCCGACCAGCCCATGGAGAACAACTACAATGCTGATCCAGCCCTCAAAGAAATCCAGTTTGAAAATCTTGTTCTAAAACGTGTTGGCTCAAAAATTCTAGGAGTTGAAGCCCACAAGTCATAAAAGGGCTATTGTTCCCCACCTCTGTTCTAAAACCTAAAACATATGAGGGGTATCAGCTCTAGGTAAAACAAGTCAGCTTTCTCCATATCTTCCCTGCAGATATTGCAGGGAAAGTCATCGGTTCTCCATTATTTTCCTAAATTTCCTATGTGGTGCTCTCAAGAATCTAGTCTGCTGAGCTAAGTATAATGTGGGAACGGTCCGATGATCAACTACACAATTTGAAGTAGCTTTCATTTGTTAAGTCTGTCAGTTTGTGGAATGTTGTAAAGAATGGGTTATGGTTTTTTTTTCCTTTGTCTTAGGTAGAAAAATTTATTGGCCAGGTTTTTACAATCACAAACATTTTTCACCCAAAAAATAATGATAGCCCTGGACCAACAGCCAGCAATTGGAATCCTTCATGCAATTGATGTGTTCTGCTTAAGTTGGTGCCCTAACCAACTGCATAGTTTGCTCATATCAGTTGTAGGATTCAATTTTTTTTACTACTGGTTCTGTGGGCATGGCTTGCTGGGCATGGTGTGGCGGTGGGCGTGGCTTGGTGGGTGTGGCAGGGGAAGGGTAATGTAAAATCTCTATTCCCACCCCACTCCAGAGGAAGGATACTGCAAAATCTCCATTCCCACCCCACTCCTGGTGGAAGGTTACTGCAAAATCCCATTCCTTCCCCTCCCCACTAACCTGCTTTTCAGCTCTGTTCTCTTGTACAGGGCAACAAAAGAAGACCCAGCCAACCAGCTGGGCTCAGGAGGCAGAGAATAGATGAGAGCAGGGGCAGTCAGAGGTGGTATTTGCCGGTTCTCCAAACTACTCAAAATTTCCACTACCAGTTCTCCAGAACTGTTCAGAACCTGGTCAATACCACCTTGGCTCATATGTGTGGATCATGACTGCCTATAAGGAAGTCTTCATTCTTGGATTTCATTTAGAGTTATCCTAATACTTCTCATAACCCCAAGTGATAAAGTGATGTAATGTTGTGGGACCATAACTGAATATTAGAGCACATACTGTCTTAGCACCATTTGCAGGCCTGTCAAACTGGCAGCCCGTGGGCTGGATGCATCACACTCAGGCCATGCCCACTCTGGCTCCAGAAAGGTAAAGCATAGTGATACATCATATGATACAATTGAGTTTGACACCTGTCATTTAAAGGAACTGGATTAATAAAATTGGAAAACTCTGCCTTAACCATGGGTGGGTAATTGTTGAATTGGCTAGATTGGTCAATGTTGAATTGGCTAGATTGTCAAATGTTTCTTAAGGTAGCATTCTTTTCTTCAATAGCTTGTTATTGTCTGCTTAAAAACATGACATTCAGAACAATATTAAAAGACTTAGTAAGATTAAAAGATGGAGTAAGTGTTGTGAATCAATAAATACTTAATAAAGATTATTAAGTGCTTGAAAAAAGTGCAGAGTTCTGGCCCTGCACTTCTGATTGGCCAATAATAGCGACATCAGATTGGTCCATTCAGGAGAATCTGATTGGCTATTAACGAGCCTCTCCCATTGGTTAATGGAGCTAGCGCTCCCTGTGTTTTCATTGGTTAAATAAATTAAGAGTTGCCTATATAAAGGGGCCCATTGTGGCCATTGAGCTGAGCTGTTTTCACATGAAAATAAAGAGTTTGAAGTTCACTGTTCACTGGCTCGTCTCCATCCTTTGCACCCATGCACAGAACTTAACACTGGCGATGAGGATGGGATGTGGAGACGTCATAGCTTACTGAATGACGAAGAACTATAATCGAGCACATGGCTGAAACGTACCAACGGCGGAACCATATCCGGCAGCGTTATACCACCCGCTCCATTTGACCCAGCACAAGAAGACTGGGACTCATATATGGATCACTTCCAGATGTTTCTGGAAACCAACAATTTGAAAGATGCCACTACCGGAAAGAAACGAGCGGTATTCCTAACTAATTGTGGGCCAACCGTATTCAAGATGGCCAAGGCATAAGCAAAACTGGCAGAAGTAAAGTCTATGGACTGGGACGTCCTCGAACCCCTGCTGAGAGCTCACTACGCACCGATCGTGCCAATGCTCGTGAAAAGGCATGAATTTTATCAGAGAAGTCAGCGAAAGGGCGAAAGTGTTGCTGATTTCATCGCAAATCTCCGGAATCTGGGAGGCCTATGCGAGTTTGCTGACTTAGAAAAAGCCCTAAGAGACCAAATAGTTCTGGGATTAGATGCACCAGGCACTCAGAGTAAACTAATGGCGAAGGGCGACATTAGCCTAAAAGATGCCATAGCTGAAGCTACTGCAGCAGAAGCAACCAGGAAGTCGGCTGCCCAAATGCGCCACACCCACGCACCGTTTCACCAACGAGCCTGTGAAATTTCACCTCAATCAGAGGGACAGCTAGAAACAGCCCACCACAAGGACCTCGAATCATCATCAGAAAGCGATGAGGAAGAAGTCCATCGACTTCGGTCTGAACGAGACCAATGCCAGAAATCGCAGTACCAATGCGCCGGGTGTGGAGCAAGCCACCCCCGGTCAGAATGCAAATTCCTCAACGTGCTCTGCCATGTGTGCGGGAAAAGAGGCCATATTGGATGGATCTGTAGAAGCAAGCCAGGGCCCAGCCAGCCCTCGAGAGGGGCTAACTATCACCAACCGACGGGAAGTCGTCCCGTGAAGCGAGAACCCGTGAACCACCAATGGAACAACCACTCCTACAGAAATAAAACCCTAAACCACCCAACGAAGCGAGAAGAGGCTCACCAAACGATCGTGATCGGTCATGCCTCATCTCTTGATGCCAAAAAGATCGGAGTGAAAGTGGCCATCGAGAACCAGCTCTCCCTGATGGAAGTCGATTCAGGATCGTCCCTCTCGATGGTTTCCTGGAAGACCCTCAAGCAGCTCATCCCCACTATCCGGAGGCAAGACCTCAGATTCCAAAGACTCATACTCAAGGACTATCAAGGAAATTGAATCCCGGTCGTTGGATCCAGCCAAGTCCGGGTATCGTTTAAGAACCATACAGCATTTCTACCCCTGACTGTAATCGACAAGGATCGGCCTAGTTTGCTAGGCCTCCAATGGTTCGCTCCACTTGGAATTGAAGTAGCCGGCATTCACTGAACCTGCAGCAGCGATTGGGAAGAAGACCTCATCCACGAATTCCAGGACGTCTTTGCAGAAAAATTAGGCGAGTACAAGGGGACCCCGATATCATTTAACCTCAATCCCGAAATAGCTCCCATCCGCCTTAAGCCTCATCGAGTCCCATTCACCCTTAAACCAAAGATTGACGAGCAGCTCAGGGTGTGTTAGAACCAACCGATCACTCTCCCTGGGAAACCCCAATCGTAACACCCATCAAGCTGGATGGATCGATAAGAATTTGTGGGGACTACCGAGCCACCCTGAACCACGCCTTTCAACAAAATGCTTACCCGGTACCAGTGGTGCAACACCTCCTCCAATCCCTGGGGGGCAGAAAAGTCTTCGCTAAACTCGACTTAGCCCAGGCATACCAACAACTGCCTATTGACAAAAAAACGGCAGAGGCCCAAATGATCGTTATGCACCGAGGTGCATTTAAATGTAACTGACTCCAATTCGGAGTGAGCGTAGCCCCGGGAATCTTTCAAAGTTTGATGGAAAGGTGTTGTTCCATATTTTGATGATGTGTTAATCGCTGCCCCAACTCGGAAAATACTAAAGGAATGCCTGAGGTTGGTTCTCCAGAGATTTAAAGACTCAGGTCTCAAAGTTAAAAAAAACAAGTGTCATTTATGTACGGATCGTGTAGAATTTTTGGGATATTTAATTGATAGTCAAAGCATTCACCCCACTGATAACAAACTTAGGGCAATCAAGAATGCTCCAAAACCCCGGAACAAGGCCGACCTCCAGGCTTTTCTGGGCCTTATCAATTTTTATAACGTTTTCCTGCCTCACAAAGCAACTGTAGCTGAGCCCCTACATCATTTATTGGACAAAAAAGCAACCTGGGTATGGGGACACAGAGAAGAACAGGCATTTCGACGTGTAAAAAAATTATTGACTTCTGATGCTGTTCTGATGCAATATAACGAGACTTTGCCGTTAACGACCATGTGTGATGCATCCCCATTCGGAGTGGGTGCCATTTTAAGCCACGTTTTGCCAAACGGTAATGAAGCCCCTGTTGCCTATTTCTCAAAGACGTTATCAAGTGCAGAATGCAATTACAGTCAAATTGAAAAGGAGACCCTTGCTATAGTATCCGCGGTTAAGAGATTTCATGAATATGTGTATGGCCGAACATTTACCATAGTGACTGACCACAAACCTTTGCTGGGAATAATAGCGGGAGATAGGCCAACACCGTATAGATTATCTCCCAGAATTACCCGCTGGTCAGAATTCTTGGCGGCATATAATTACAAGTTGCAACATCGCCCGGGGAAGGCCATTCCCCACGCCAACGCATTGAGCCACGCACCTCTTCTAGAGACCATTGATGACCCTGCTCTGATGGTTACAACGCTGCAGATCGAAACACTTTGAATGCCACCATTAACAGCCCGAGATATCGCGATGGAAACGAAACTCGACCCCATTTTAGCACGAGTCCTCAGTTGGGTCGAGCGGGTATGGCCGTTGGACCAGATACCTGATGACTACGCCCCATTCAAGAATCGGCAAATGGAACTATTTTCCCAAAAGGGCTGCATTATCTGGGGTGATAGAGTTGTTGTCCCAGAGTGGTTGCGACCAGCAATACTAAGGACCTTGCACGATGGCCACCCTGGCATCGTGCGTATGAAAGCCCTCACATGAAGCTACGTGTGGTGGCCGGGTACTGACAAGCAGATCGAGACATGGGTAAAAGCTTGTCACAAATGCCAGGAAGTAAGCAACGCCCCTCTGAAAGCAACCCCGACTGAATGGGAAACACCGAGGGGACCATGGTCCCGCATTCATCTGGACTTTGCGAGTCCTACCAAGGGACACACATTCTTATTAATGGTGGATGCCTACTTGAACTGGCTTGAAATCCATGAAATGAGGAATACAACAACCGAATCAGTCATCAGGAAACTAGACAGACTCTTTGTGACACAAGGATTATCAGACGTTCTAGTATCTGACAACGGGCCCCAATTTACCACGCTGTCCTTTGAACAGTACCTGGCGGACCGCGGTATTCACCATGCGCTAACGTCGCTGGTGCATCCTGCGGCCAACGGAAGGGCCGAGCGCATGGTACAATTCGTCAAGAAAACCTTGCATAAAATGGACTATGGCGATATAGAAGACAAGATTAACCGGATACTCCTTTTGCAGCATATCACTCCGCACAGCATCACCAATACAACTCCCGCCGAGTTGTTAATGGGACGGAAGCTCCTCTCCCACCTCGACCATCTACATCCATCATATGAACCTGAAAAACCACACGGTTCCAGCGGGAAATGCCACAATATCCATGTAGGTGACTTGATTTTCGCTTGGAACTTTTTGGGCATTCCATTGTGGGTCAAGGCAACTATAGTACAAGTAACCGGCCCTAGATCGTACTGCGTGAAATGTCACAACGATAGAATATGGAAGCGCCATATTGATCAGCTGCGTTCAAGGCTACAGTCAGGGATCTCCGAGCCCCCTGATTTCCAAACCGAGGGGGGAGGAGATAGCGAGGAAGCTGAATTTGAAGCGGCAGAAAGTTTAAGTGGTAGTAATGACCGCTCAGAGGCAGCACGTGATGGATCCGGAATGAGGGTGGCCTCACCTCAAAGAGATGCCGAGAGCAGTAGCGACGATGAATATTCGAATGCGGAACGGGAGGCACCCTCTTCACCAGATAACGTCTTACCCCAACAAGAGTGTAGCCAAATACCAGGAGAACAACGCAAATCAAATAGACAATCAAAACAACCTGCCAACCTCAAAGACTACATGACCGCACCCATTAAATGGAACCTGGGGGAAGGGGTGTTGTGAATCAATAAATACTTAATAAAGATTATTAAGAGCTTGAACAAAGTGCAGGGTTCTGGCCCTGCACTTCTGATTGGCCGATAATAGTGACATCAGATTGGTCCATTCAGGAGAATCTGATTGGCTATTAATGAGCCTCTCCCATTGGTTAATGGAGCTAGCGCTCCCTGTGTTTTCATTGGTTAAATAAGTTAAGAGTTGCCTATATAAAGGGGCCCATTGTGGCAATTGAGCTAAGCTGTTTTCACATGTAAATAAAGAGTTTGAAGTTCACTGTTCACTGGCTCATCTCCATCCTTTGCACCCACAGAACTTAACAGTAAGTTTCCACAAATAATATTCTGTTGTTGCTTCAGCTACATTTCCTGTTTTATGTATTTATATTGTAGTATAATGGTAGGTCAGAAATAAGGATCTAACATATTAGAATGAGTCATTCAGATTTGTGGCAACCACTAAAACACTAGCATTTAATTTTCAGCTCTTTATTAGCTTCTGTAAATCTGACTCAAAATAAGAATACCCCAAAGCCACTAGTGCTATTTTATCACTTATGACTAATAGTAGAAAAGGTCATTATTAAACATCTGACCCAAATCAAACCTTTCTTGTAACTTTCTCCCTCATTGAGTTGCCATCTCTTTTCATCTAAAACTATATTTTTTTCTTTGTCCATTGTCATTAATTCCTTTTCCCATATTATTATTTATGCTTAAATTCCATGAAACCTCTGAGATAGCAGTTGGCATGAAAAGTACTCAGAATGAAATATGAATTTAGAATAGAATAGAATAGAATAGAATAGAATGCCTTTTATTGTCACTATCCACATGTACAATTTGCATTATACGCATACACAGTGAGATTAGAGCAACTCGTCGTTCAGTGCAGACATGCATGTCAAAAAAATATACATAAGGAAATATCTAAAATATAATAAAGGAAGAATAAAATAAATAAAGTTAACAAAATAAGTACCAGCTTAGGACACTGAAAAAGACAGAAAAAAACTAGAAAAATGTACTGTATTATTGCACATAATTTGTACCTATTTATTTAGATTACAAGGCCTATTACCTTATTTTGGCAATACCTTTCATCAAATATACTTCCTTTTTTTCTGCCTCTACTCACATATCTGTGTTATTTAGTGAATTAGTGTTTATTTATTAAAACAGTTTAACCCTCTATGATTTTATATTGCTATTGTTATATATTTGCTTTGAAGATCAACCTGAATATTTCACCTGGGAGCAATGCGGAACAAGTTGATTTTCTTTCTTACTGCCACAGCAACCAAAGCTGGGAAAGGAAATCTTCAGGCTACGTGTGGCAATTACTCCAATTCCAGGCCTTAATGTCATTCAGCTCTCCAGTTATTTTGTTTCTTTTCTTTTCTTTCTGAACTTTGGATGACATTTCTATGAGTAACTTCCTTTTAAACTGTCAGTACATGCAATAGGAAAAAATAATATATATAGAGAGAGAAAGAACTATGGAATATTGCAGTGTAGTAGATCCTACCCATACTTGGCTTTGGGTTTACTCTATCATTTTTTGCAGGCTCCATTTTGTTTTTCTGTGAATGAATGCACTTCATTGAAGAAAAATATCCTTACTCTTGATCTAAAAACTATCTCTTTTTTTCAAGAAGACTTGGATTTACCTTCTCCTTTCCAATAAATTGGAACAGGCATGAGTACCTGTGCGTGGAGGAAGGGGAAGGAATGGTAAACCATACATGATAATGTCACCACTCAAAAGCCACAACTGACATACTTATGTCAGATTTTTGGACACAAGTGGGATAACCATGACTTCTAGTAGATCACATCATTGACACATATATTGCCATAGGAGTTTATTTCATGCCCACTGAGGACACAGGAATTTTGTGAAGGAAAATACTATACATTCAATTGTAAAGTTCATCTGCTAAGTTTGGGAAGGCTTGTTTGACTGACTGTATAAGGTTCTTCTTAGAGATTGCATGTCTGCTGATAACACAATCTAAGCATTTTATATGAAAGGGAGAAGCTTACAGATGCAGTTCAGAGCTGGTATTCAGCTGGTTTTGACCAGTTCTGGAGAACTGATAGCAGAAATTTTGAGTAGTTCAGAGAACTGGCAAATATCAGCTCTGACTGGAGATTTTACAGTAACCTTTCCCTGCCATGTCCACCAAGCCATGCCCACAGAACCAGTAGTAAAAACATTTGAATCCCACCACTGATGCAATTGATTAACTAAAAAAAAAGTGAGCAGATGGTAAATGATGCCACATTGTTCTGTTAACAACTCAGTCTCAGCCACACTTTTAAGGAAGAAAACAGGCTGGGAACTTCTAGCCACAGCAGGGGAACAGATACATGGGAGTTTTGTGAGTTGAGCAAGGGGCAAAGTAAACTGACATTCCTTTTGCTACGTTTGGCAATTACTCCAATTCCAGGCCTTGATGTCATTCAGCTACGTGTGGCAATTACTCCAATTCCAGGCCTTGATGTCATTCAGAATCAAGGTAAGTTCAGAGACTGTGAAGAGGTTCCAAAGTCTGAAACATAGAGACTACCTTTTATCTGCACAGTTCCTAGGTGAGAAAACCAATTTATCACCAATAAGGTAGGAATCAGCAGGGAATATAATATTTTATACATGGCTGAGTATTATATTTATGACTGTCTGCTTAATATAATAAGCTTCTGGCATTCAGGTAGCAAGTTTACTTCCTTGAAACAATGGTGGTTGAACTGGAAACATCTTGAGAGTTTACTAGGTATGTAAATAAGACTTTCCAGGATGTTACATCTTTATCCCACTCTTAGGGGTGACAGTTTCTTTGCTGTCATGAATATATTATACTGTATTAGACCTGAAGAATATTTTGGAACAAAAGAAATAATCTCAACTTGAATTCAAACTGAACCAAACTTTTATTGTATGGTGAACCTAACAAAATTGTTTTTTAAATTTATATTTGTGAGAAAGTCAGCAGATACCAAGTAGCATTTGATCTGAAAATACATAGAGGTTGCTTAATATATTATAAGTATAGGTTGGTGAGATGATATCAGATTCAGGAAAAAAAAATAACCTGGAAAATGCCAATATTTGAAAAACATGTGATTGTCAAATGCTAGAAAAGCCTAGTACAACAGAGAGAATCAGTGGAATAAAGTTATCTCTGAATACAAAATTTATAAAAGGTCAGAGATGGATGGGTTTCAGATGTTTGTTTATATAAAAAGAACATTAAATCTGCCGGAGAGGAAGATATTAGAAGAGAATGTTTAATTTCTAAATTGCCATATATCTAACAATAAACATACATTACATGTAGTGATATTCTATTGTTCACCTGATCAAAATACCAAGTTAATTTTTAGATAGTGTAAGATAGAACACTTCTGTAATAATATTCAGTCACTTGAATCACATGCTTTAATGTTATGCATCAGCCTCAACAGCTGTCATCAGAAAAGGAAGAGCACAAAAATGGTATTCTTTGAACCAGAAACTTGTGTGTGAAACCAACAATAACCAATTACTTTCTGAATTGTGTGGAAAGATCAGAAGCCTCCTTACTCAGTACTCAAGAATGCAAGCATTTGAAGTCAGAACATAAAAAGAGAGTGACACAAGAGTAAGTGATTGCTGTCATATACGAAGCAATTTGGGTTCAGTAAGGAACACAAGTACTGGAACACCAACAATTTATAAAGACCTCTGTGAATTCCCATCTTAGAATCACTGGCTGCAAAGATTTTTCCTTCGAATCTAATTCTGTTTTGACTGTTTCTTTGACGTTACATGTTCTATACTTTTTATTGCCCAGAGAAGCCTAGATTAAATTTACTATTTCTAGATGAATCTATTGAATAATTAATTAGGTTTTTAAATGTTATGTAAGAACAAATTTTACTGGACAAAATTAAGATTGATTTGGACATGGATTTAAAAGTGTGAGGCTACAAAACAATATGGAAAAAATACTGGATATGCAAGTGGAACCAGATAATGTCTTAGTGGGATATACAAATAACAAACTTAAAGATAATTTAGATAATTTTACAGTATTGGATTTACAAAGGAGACTTATCAAAGTTCTGAAGAATTATGTGACAAGGAACAAGGAAAAAATGAAAAGAAATCTGGTTTTAGGACATTATTTCAAAGCACGAAAGATCAAGATTGTTAAAGATGAAAGGAAAGAATGTAATGTTTGCTTATTTAATCAAACTTAAAATAAATATGCTTTGGTAACCCTTAATGGATATTTGCTGGCATCAGGACTGAGATGATAAGATGTTGTTTATAAGAAATAAGACATGGGTTAGTTGCTTTTTGAAAAAGCGTCTTATGATTAGAAAGAGTAGAATATGAAAAGAAGGAAATTTTGAGGTAGCTTTAGAGAAAGGGTAAAATATAAATGTACTTATAACTGCTGTGAAGATTAGAATCCACTTTTTTATTACTCTTATTTATTTTTCCTTTTTTCTATATCTTTTTCTTCAATTGTTTTTTGCTTTTTATTTCTTTCCTCTATTTTCCTTATTTTGAACTTAATATTTGTGTTGGGCTCCGTGTGGACTCAGAGTCCATCAGCTCCAAATATGCCTTGCAGCAAGTCAGCTGGCCATGTCACCTTATCTCTGCTGCTGCTGGATCTGTATTTCTGATTGTGTGCTGGCCGATGGCTTTGGAATGACTCAGCCAAGCTGAGGATGGATTCTGCAACAACTGTGGGGATGGAGGATGGATTCTGAAACAACTGCGGAGCTGCTGGAAATGGCTCTTTTCATGTATTGATGTGGTGTATATTGTTAAAGGGGGTTGGGGCACATATAGCCGGTAATTAAACCTTAGGTTAAAACATGAAGGTGGCACCAGGTGGGGATCAGTTAGTGAGGGTCAGATTAGGGTAGGGATGTAGACATATTATAGGGTTAGGCATGGATTAGGCATGGCCAGAATTAGAATTAGGTCTGGGTGTGGTGGGGTGTGTCTCATGATAATGGTAATAAAAGGAAAGGGAGCAAACTCAAACCCTACTCTAACCTTGCCTGGCTTTTAGCCTTTCTTGTATAGAGAAGAATATTTGTTGTTTGCTGAGATAATTAATAAACCACCATTGCATGACAATGGAACTGGAGTTTGTATTCATTTCAGGACAAATATACAATACTCAATGACTGACTGAGAATTTGCATTTTTACTTTTTTTTAACTTATAACTTAACTTATATTTGAAAAATGTATTGTTATAATCGATACACCAATGAAAATGTTGGATCAATGAAGAGCAAATATGAAAAAGCAAATACAGAAATGGAATTATGGAACTGGAAGCAGCTATCTAGGCCATCAGCTTCAACCCTGCTCAGAATAGGAATCCAAATGAAAGTAAATGTCTATCTAAACTTCTTCAAGCACATCACATGAAGGAGAGCCCATCAATTTTGGAGGTAATTTATTCCACTATTTAATGGCTCTTGCTGTTGGGAAGGGGGATTTTTCCCCTTACAACTCAGTTTGTGGGTGGGTGTATACACAACACAAACATATACTGTAGTATATGTGTGTATGTGTATATAGCAATAGCACTTAGACTTATATACCACTTTACAGTGCTTTACAGCCCTCTATAAGTGGTTTACAGAGTCAGCATATTGCCCCCAACAATTTGGGTTGTTTTTATAGTTGTACTTTTAAAGTTGTAGTGACGTTTCAGCAGAATATCTTCTGCCATTATCAGGCTCGTGTATTGGGCTCGTCTTCATCGTGTGTGTCAGGCTTTTGCAGCCATTTCTGTTTTAAATTTGGTGCTAGCCTCGTGCTTTGTTAGAATGGTTTTTTCTTCATCCTGATTGGTTGGGAGTCTCGGTCTGTGTTTATAGGTCTTGGGGTTTGCTGTGTTTTGCTTGATTGGTGTTTCTAATATCTTCTGTCTGTTTTGTAGCTTTTTTTGTCTTGATTGGCTGGCAACATTGTGTTTCCTGTATTGGAGGCTTTTAATGAAAGCCATAGAGATTGAAAAAAGACTTGAGATGACTCCATGAGACTATCAATTATCTCATGGAGATGACTCCATGAGACTATCTCATGGAGATGACTCCATGAGACTATCAATTATCTGGAAGCCTGCACTCACAAACAAACAAATCTCCACACTGCAAACTAAGCAAGCACCTGGGCACAAACAGACTCTCCTCTGATACCTCCAGCCCAAACACACCCCAGCTAGCAACCCAGATGAAACCTAGATTCCTAATAAATGATAGCCATCTATTTACTTGGAGCCAAGCTGCATTAAAAGCCTCCAATACAGGAAACACAATGTTGCCAGCCAATCAAGACAAAAAAAAGCTACAAAACAGACAGAAGATATTAGAAACACCAATCAAGCAAAACACAGCAAACTCCAAGACCAATAAACACAGACCGAGACTCCCAACCAATCAGGATGAAGAAAAAACCATTCAGGTCATAGCTTTCATGTGTTGGACTAGTGAGGAAGAGTGTTTCAGCTTTTTTACTGCATTTTTATGTTCGTCAAAGTGGATATTTATTCTTCTATTGGTCTGTCTGTTATATGTGGCACGGCATGATGCACAGGGAACTTCATATATGCCTTGGTTGATGATGTAAAGCTATTCAACACGACAGACAATACTGCTACCCTTCAAAAACACCTTAACTATGTATCAGAATGGTCAAACAAATGGCAACTTCAAATCTCAACAAATAAATGCTCTGTGCTACATATTGGCAAAAAAAATCAGAAAATAAAATACAAGCTGAATAGTCAAGACCTTGTTGATGATCCAAACTCTATCAAGGATCTTGGAGTACTCACCTCAAATGACCTAAGTGCTAGAGCCCACGGTAACTACATAGCCAAAAAGGCGTTAAAAGTTGTTAACCTAATCTTACGTAGCTTTTTCTCTGGTAATATTACACTTATAACTAGAGCAAACAAAACATTTGCTAGATCAATACTTGAATACAGCTCATCAGTTTGGAACCCGCATTACATATCTGATGTTAATACAATTGAGAATGTCCAGAAATATTTTATGAGAAGAGTCCTCCACTGCTCTACTTGTAGCAGAATACCTTATGCCACCAGACTTGAAATTCTAGACTGAGAAAACTTAGAACTATGCCGCCTTCGGTCCGATCTAAGCATAGTATATAAAATCATACATTGCAATGTCCTACCTCTCAATTAATACTTCAGCTTCAATTGTAACAACACAAGAGCAAACAATTATTATTGACTTCACCCCTTTCCTAAGAGGTCTATAGGGGGTATGCATAAATATGCCTACTATCCCTGTCCTATTGTTTCTTTTATTTTTATTTTTTATTTTTCTTATGTATTTTTTATTTTTCCATGTATTCATAACTATGTTTTTGTGGATCTTTGGTTATTCGGGTTTTCTCCCACGTAAGATTGGAAGTATCTAGGCAACGTTTCGATGAAGTCTCATTCATCATCTTCAGGCTTGGTCTTCAGCTCTGTGCTTCTCAGAGTGATGTGAGCTTGCAGCTGCTTCTTCCTTTTAACTGCTAGTGGGGTGTGACTTGATTGGGTGGGGGCTTGGCTATGTTCTGATTGGGTGGGGGGTGTTCTCATTGGTTGGGGGTTTGGCTGTGTTCTGATTGGTTGGGGGGTTGGCTGTGTTTTGATTGGTTGGGGGGTTGGCTGTGTTCTGATTGGCTGGAGGCGTGTTCTGTTCAGGTGGGGGCTTGGTTGTGCTCAGGTTAGTCTTAGTTGCTGGGGGATTTGAGCTGGTGAGCTGTGATCTTGCTGTTTGGCTTCGAGTTTGTGGTCGTGCTGCACCTTCATGGTGGGGGTCAGTTCGCTTCATGTATGGCTCAGAGGGGTTTGAAGTGGGTAGTGATGCAGCTGCAGTGCGGCTTCTGGTCCGTGGTCATGTCTCATCTTCTGTGTGGGTGTGAGTCTGCTTTCTACATGGAAGTGTGGTGGTGGCATCTTGTGTGGCTCTCAGGGGTGTGGGTCTGGTGTCATTCTTCATGTTAGGTACTTGTCTGTTCATGAGGGTGGGTTTCCAAATGGCTGGTAGGCAGGAGGTATCATCTCGTTTATTCATGCTGTGTGGGCGTTTTTCTATCTCTATGGCTTCTCTGATTATTCTGCTGCTGAAGTGTTCAGTTTTGGCGATAGTTCTGGTATTTTTAAAGTCAATGTCATTCCTGTGGCTTTGAGGTCGGTTCTTCCTTTTTGATTGAGTTCTTATGTTCTTCAATGCATGCACTTATTCTTCTGTTAGTTTGTCCAATGTATGTGGTGGGGCAGGCAGTGCAAGGGATTTCGTATACTCCTTAATTTTCGAACTCAATTTTGTCCTTAGGGTTTCTTAGGATGGTGGATATCTTTCTGTTTGTGCAGAATGCTGTCTTAATGTTATGTTTTTGGAGGATCTTGCTGATTTTGTCTGTAGTGCCTTTTATATATGGGAGGAGGGCTTTGCCATTCTCTTGTTCTCTTTTTTGGATTTTGGTTGGGGTTTCTTTTTGGATTAGGTGGGTGATCTTCTTTCTTTGGAATCCATTGGCTGTCAGCACGCCGGTGAGAGTGTGTAGTTTGGTCTCTAGGTGTTGTTCGTCGGCTAAGCATTTTGTTCTGGAGATGAGTGTCTCGGAATTGATCTGTGCTGGGTGTTGGTGTGAGAGTGCGTGTAGATAGCGGTTTCTATGTGTTTTCTTCTGGTAGATGGTGTGTCCTAGGGAGCCATTGGATTTTTTGTATTCCAAGACATCTAGGAAGGGAAGTTGGTTGTTAACTTCTGTTTCCATGGTGAATTGTATTTTGGGGTGTAGGCTGTTGAGGTGTGTGAGGAAGTTGTTCAGTTTTTCTTTCCCATGTGGCCAGATTATGAAGGTGTCATCTACGTATCTGAGCAAGAGTTTGGGTTTGTGATCATATTTTTCTAGAGCTTGTGTTTCAAAGTGTTCCATGTAGAGGTTAGTGATGACAGGTGAGAGGGGTGATCCCATGGGTACTCCTTCTATTTGTTTGTATTTTTGTCCATTGTAGGTGAAGTCATAGACAAGCCATAGAGATAGAAAAACGCCCACACAGCATGAATAAACGAGATGATACCTCCCGTCTACCAGCCATTTGGAAACCCGCCCTCATGAACAGACGAGTACCTAACATGAAGAATGACACCAGACCCACACCCCTAGAGCCACACAAGATGCCACCACCACACTTCCACGTAGAAAGCAGACTCATACCCACACAGAAGATGAGACATAACCACGGACCAGAAGCCGCACTGCAGCTGCATCACGACCCACTTCAAACCCCTCTGAGCCATACATGAAGCGAACTGACCCCCACCATGAAGATGCAGCACGACCACAAACTCGAAGCCAAACAGCAAGATCACAGCTCACCAGCTCAAATCCCCCAGCAACTAAGACTAACCTGAGCACAACCAAGCCCCCACCTGAACAGAACACGCCTCCAGCCAATCAGAACACAGCCAACCCCCCAACCAATCAAAACACAGCCAAACTCCCAACCAATCAGAACACCCCCCACCCAATCAGAACACAGCCAAGCCCCCACCCAATCAAGTCACACCCCCACTAGCAGTTAAAAGGAAGAAGCAGCTGCAAGCTCACATCACTCTGAGAAGCACAGAGCTGAAGACCAAGCCTGAAGATGATGAATGAGACTTCATCGAAACGTTGCCTAGATACTTCCAATCTTACGCGGGAGAAAACCCGAATAACCAAAGATCCACATACAAATACCCGCGAGAACCTCAGAAAACAACTATGTTTTTACTTATACCTATTACTTTGTAAGCAATTGACAAAAATAAATAAAATAAATAAATAAAAATATTGTACAGCTTAGCTTACATGAAACATGATACTTTGATAGATTCTAGTATATTTTTAATCTTTTTCATTCAAATGAAATGAGAGGAAGTTTATCTGATTGTAATGCACATGATTGTATGTTGCATAAAGACAGTGTTGTTAACAGCTACTAATGCAGAAATGAAATGGTCAAAGCAAATACTGCACAGTGCAACTTTCCTTCCTAAGAACAGAGGCTTTTATGATAGATTTTGATATATTTTTGTTTTTCATTCAATTAAATAAAATGTGTTTTATAAAATAATATTTGTTTGTTGCTTTTAACTTATCCTCAAAACAAAATTCTGTAAAATTATTATGGATAACATGGAAGGTTCTTGAGCTTACCTGGCTTTTGTTACATAGTCCCTTCAGCTGCCTGGAGTTAATAAACTTTAGTAAATCCAAAGAAAGACTTAATAAGCACATTTGTCCCTGACATTTTTTTATTATTTTCATTTTTTTTGACCAGAGAGAGGCGCAAACAGTACATTTGCAAAAGATGATATTGTTTTGCCATATTGAGAAACTAATAGAAGCTCACAAATATCAAATAAAATTCTAAATAGATTCAGATGTACTCTGAAAATGAATAGAGCAACTGAATTCTATTTCCTAGGGGGGAGGGGTGGGAAAAAAAACATGAATTTTTAAGACAGCTTTTGGAGCAACATTTTTTACTTCAATGTTCATCCATTCTCTACTGAAATGAGAAAGTTCTATAGTCTGAGTGGTATTGCAAATCCTACAGTTTCAGAATTGATTAACAAGAAAGTAAGATTATAGTTTGCAAAAATACACTGAGCGAGCCATATTATGTCTGCAAGGTGAAAAATGTGTTTCAAAACAAATCCAGATAACTTAAACAAGTTGTGGAGCATGACAATTGGAAGAAAACAGGAAGCTTTACCAATATAATTTTAAGGGTAGAAACATCTTGAATTCTGACTTAAGGAACAAATAAAATGAAGAAGTATATTTATTTCTGGATATCCTATGAGGAAACTGTATGCGATGTCTTCTATTATAAATAAGTTATGCAATCTATATTCATTTGTGATCCCCCTGAGACTTCTGAGAAAAAAGGGGGGAAACTCAAAATGTTAGAGATTAAAATTATTTTTTGCTTCCAATGGATTAATTATAGAATTCTAATCTAACTTTGTAGTTTCCAGATGCTGGGCTGTATCCTTTATCATGTCTAAAAGGCATTAGTAGTACAGTGAGAGAAATCAGCACCATAATCATCAATATCATCTTTATATTCCTAATATCTTCATATACTGAAGGAAGGATAAAATATTGTAGGTAATCCTTAATTAACAACAGTAATTGGGAGCAGAAACTTCATCACTATGCCTGTGCTTAGAAAGCCCAACATCATGTGACCACTCTAACTTTACAATGATAGTTGCAGTAGTTTCAGTTGTGATCATTAGGCAAATTCAACACAGTCATTAGGTGCAACATCATGTAATTGCCATTTGTGACTTCTTCTTTACTGACTTTGTCAGAAGCCAGCAGTGAAAATCACAAATGGTGACCACATGGCCCTGGAAGGTGGCAAAGATCATAATTGTGAACTAGTACCAAGTGCCCAAATCACAATCATGTGACTTCAGGGATATTGCAACAGCCTCAGCTTGAAGGACCAGCTACAAGTCTCTTCATACAGGCTATTGTAACTTCATGTGATCACTGAATAAGTCATTAATCAAGAATTACCTGTATAAAACCTGTGAAAGTTGTTAGCCAACTTGGCTCAAAGTATTGTTCTGGATGTCAGAAAGATGGATGAATAATAGATCATAAACAGAATGGCTTAAGGTATCCAGAATTATTTTCCTATCATTTCTTTTGTTTGAAAAAAGTAATGTCCTTACATATTTTTAAATGTTTAAGAATTGAGACATCATTATAAAAGGGTAGGTAGCAGTTATATATTTGATTAATTGTAACAAATAAAAATATCAAGTCCAGTGGAAGCTCCAATGAAATATTAATCTGGTTTCACCAATGTATTGGGACTAGAACTTTCCAAATTTATAGACAGTATATGTTGTAGAAGTTATATAATCTGAATACAAATGGAAACTATAGCCATAGATATAACTACATAGTCATAGATGTAACTACATAGCCAAAAAGGCATTAAGAGTTGTTAACCTAATCCTGCGTAGCTTTTTCTCCAGTAATATCACTCCACTAACTAGAGCATATAAAACATTTGCTAGATCAATACTTGAATATAGCTCATCAGTCTGATATATGAAAAGGATATCCCTTCTCAGATGCTAGTTGGGTAAAGAGTTGGGATGTTCATGCTGATCAATTGGTTAACCAATTCCATGAGGATTTTCCCCACAGATCGAAGGATCCTCATGGTGGGGAGAGGGTGTTAAGGACAATGTATTAACCCCTATGTGTGCGTCCTTTTTCTTTTCTTTTAGGAGGAGTAGTTTTCAAGGGGGGGGGGACACCTGTCAGCTTTGAAATTCAGCTGCCACATATTTTTTTAGAGAGTTAGAGGAATTGAAAAGTTAAGCTTATTCTGTTTGTCATATTAAGAATTTCCAGTTGCAGTTAATTGGTTCTCGTGATTTATGAAGTGTAGAAGTGGGAGGAGAGAAGGTGGGTTCTGTGTAACATGTGAAAAAACTTTCACTTGGGAAATTGCTTTTGACATGCCAGATCTGTTCCTAATAAATCAATTGGAGTGATAATGTCTCGGAATGATTGATATCATGGATACTTTCTGGATGCTTGACTGTAGCCACATGTTGCTTACATGCTTTCTGGCTGTAAAAATTAAACTCTTATAGAAATAGAAGTTTTTATTTCTTGCAATGGCAGTGTTATATATAATACTGGTCCACAAGCCTGGTGGTTTGGTCAGTTAAAACCCAAGAATTCTGACTGTAACTCCACTATGTCTATTAGTTGATCTGTGGATCAGTTAAATAAGATAAATCATCATCAACTTCATCAAACTATTGTCCTTGGATGACTCAATGAGTCAGAAGGAACCTTGGAGGTCTTTTAGTCCAGCCCCTGCTCAAGCAAGAGACCCTATACCATTTTAGACAAATGACTGTCCAGTCCCTTCTTAAAATCTCCAATGATGAAGCCCCACAATTTCTGAAGTCAAACTGTTCCACTGGTTAATTCCAGATTAATTCTCTTCTTGATTAGTTTCCATCATTTCTTGTCCTGCCTCTGGAAAATAAATGGACCTGCTCCCCTTTGTGACAGCCTCTCAAACATTGGAATACTGCTATCATGTCCTCCCAGTCCTTTTTTTCTCTAGCTAAACCCAAATCTTGCAACTATTCTTCATATTCTTTAGTCTCTAGGCCTTTAATCGTCTTAGTAGCTCTTTTTTAGTCATTATAGTTGCTCTTCTTTGCACTTTTTCCAAAGTCTCAACATCCTTTTTGGAAAATGAAACTAGCATACAATAGCAGCTATAAAGATATTGGGAAATCCTAGAATATGGAGTATAAGAATCCTTTGGATTTTATGAAGAGAAGGACATTGATAAGTAGCAAAACTATATTTGCTGACAACAAAGTATAGTGAGACCTGGAGGCCAAGATAACAAGCTGAGAGCAAAACACACGTTAATTAAATTATAGTTGAAGGACAATTGGGAAATGGATCAGTAGCTGAGAAAAGTGAGAACGGTTTTTTTTTCCTTTTTTTAATTAAAGAGAAGGAGACAAAGGAAAGAGCAGGATTTAAGATTGGCAATATGGATCTGACTGAAATAGATAAACAATGATTTAAGACTGGTGAATAGAGAAGAGTGAATTAAAGAATTAATGTATATTTGGTCAGTTTAAAAAGTAAGCTATGGGACTGGATGTAAAAGAATAATAAATCAATTTGTATTGACATAAAGTTGTGGAAATTAAGGAACAAGAAAGAATAAATGATACCTGCAGATAGAAAGCAAATTGAAATTCAGATTGCATTATAGAAATGCAAGCATGTGTATATCAACTAATTTAGGTATATAATAACGCAAAGATGATCATAAAAGATTAAATGAACAGATATTTGCCACTGAATTCAAGCTGCTAATTTTAATATATAAAGCTCTATTAAGATCTGCAAGAAAGATTTTTTCAAATTGGGGCACAGTAGCTTTAAGATTTGCAGCCATTTGAAATAAAAATTAGTGCACTCATTGAAGATGTTCCATGGCATTCCATGATAAGTGAAGACACTTAATCAGGATTTTCATTAAATGTTATGCCTATACAAATCAAGATGTTTCAAGAGTGTGTGTGTGTGTGTGTGTGTGTGTGTGTGTGTGTGTGTGTGTGTGTGTAAAATAACAAAATGAAACAAAAACACTGGCCTCTCAATATGTAATCTTTTTTTAAAAAAATTTTTTTAAAGTTCTGATGATTGTAAACTTTTTTTTATAATGAAAGGCAGAGAAACAAAAAGCTCTTAGAATATTCTCTTAGCTGAGCAATCTTGAATGGAATTGGTTATTTAAATTGAGTCTAAAAAATCAAAAGAAGCTCCCATAATCATTGACCTTCTAATGCCTCAAGAGTCATTCTTGTTCCCCATATCTTCTAATATCTGCACAGAAACATTGGACAAAGTTGTCCATCCAGAATTTGGGATGAGGGATCGATCATCAGTAAAGGATGCTAAGCATAAGAAAATGCTAAACTTCAAGATTTTGGATAATCTTACCAAGTATTTGCTTTAAGCTGAATATCTTGCAATTATAAAACAGCTGTCTCTGAAGTTTGTTTTTCTTTATCTTCTGTTATGAAAATATTAATTTTGCATTTAGCTATCTTCATTCATAGAGGTCATGTTTTCTCAGTACGCAAGCGACATTGATGTAGTACAATAGCTATTGTCCTAGGTTAGAAAATTTAGTCAGTTTAGAACTAGATTATCATGTATTTAATGTTTATCTCTAAAGAGATTGTTAGAATAAGCTGCCCTGGAAAGTGCTAATTAAGCCTGTGAAAAGGAGAAAAAAAAATCCTCAATTAAAAAGATAAATGTGATAAAGCTGGCACTTAAGCCATTTAGAACCAAGGATGATTTAAAATCCTGCTTTGGTCACAATTTATTGTATTTCTGTGGGAGATTCACATACAGTTTTAATTATGTCTGATAAGTGCAAAGCGAAATGCAGATATAACAAGGACCATTGCATACTGACACTTTTCAGGGTCAGTCTTGTTTTTCATAATTAATACATAGACATGATGGATTTCTGTAATAGTTCAATGCTATTTATCCCAATTTACATCTTTCTACTTCCCTAAAAAGGTTCAGATATGAATTATATGTTTTACCAAGTCCTTCTCCTTGATGACTTGATGGTTATCTTAGCTGAAAGAAATCCAAAGGAATCTATATAAGCTGATATCCCAGTTCCACCTCCCATAAAATCTTAAAAATATGGAAATACAATATATATTCTTGAGCTAGTTGCCCTTGACACTGGAAAGCTAGCAATTCTTATAGCGCGCTTCTGACATCCATGCATTGACCCACTCCATTGTAGAGGATGAATCCCTTGAAGAAGCTATTATATTATAGGTGATGTGGGGGGGAGGCTGCAGAGCACATTACAGTTATTGGTACTGTAATCTTCTTTAGCTTGGTTTCTCCTAAGTAGTGTTATATACTGCTAATAAATGAAATTATTAGAAAAACTCACTAACATGCATATAATCAGAAACTCTAACCTATGTTCTACTATGTGTTGGAAGATTAGCTTTATGCCTCTCATTTATGAACTCTAGTTCCTCAACTATCACATAATTTCTGTTTGCTGGTCAGACTCTGCCAAACTAAGGAGGATAAATATAATTAAATAGGACAAACCTTATCAATCAACACAGCTTCAGGAACACGCCTCATTTACAACCAAAGATAACTGGGACTGCTGAGTTACAATAAGTGGTGGAAGGTTGGAGTAGAATTACAATAGATTTTGAATTACATTTTCATTTTTTTCTAAAAAATAAAATCATGACAAAGGAAAGATTCATGGTAGGAAAAATCATGGAAAGCAAGGGTGTGATTGATTTATATTTTTTTTTATTGTTGAAAGAAAATACTACTTCATTAAAACTCACTTATTGTTTTCAATTACTTCTTCATTTATTATTTACTTATGTAATCTTGTCTTTATATTCCATCTTTCTTCCAGGTATCAAGTAAGCACATGCATGCACCTCTCATCACATTTTATTCACATATTCACAATCCCATATAGTTGTTAGACCAGGGCTGTCAAACTCCTGGCCCACAGGCCAGATGCGTTTTGTGCTAGCCACACCAATGCCCAGTTTAGTGAAGGGGGGAAAAGTCCGATATCTCATGTGATGGCACCATGATGACATAAGTTTGATATACTTGGGTTAGACTAACTGATATTAATTGAGCCTATATTTCTGTAAGGGGTTTATCAGGTCAGGATTAGTAGTCACTAATTACTACTCTTCATTGTTTATAGAGATTTGAATGACTGCTCCCTCCTTACAGTTTATTTAGGTTAAGGAGGTACTGTTCTACAGGCCTTTCCATCTGACCAACCCTATAGAAGCCAGGTGCAAAAAACTACTAATCACATAGCACACAGTGAAATAATAAATGCTGAAAACCCCAATCAGTAATAAAAGCAGAAATGAAGAAATTCTGCAACAAACTTCAAAGATTCATAACTGAGGCAATATGATGGTAATATAAATAAGCAGGATTCATTGTACGTTAACCTGATAATAGATAGACACAGAAAGTGATGCAACGGTGGTTTATAAGATCCAGTTAGATGATCTCCTACAACAGAGAGATGGTGGTGGACTGATCACCTTCCCAATTGGAACATCATAGCAAAAAACCAAGTAACATATATGTTAAGTCCTGAGCATGGGCACAAGGAACGGAGACGAGACATCGAACTGTGACTTCATTTCTTTGTTGTGACTTCAGAACAGAGCAAATACTTGGGCACCAGCAGCTCTTTTATAGAGCTGGCTGCTGTCAAAACAACCAATGATTTGAGTTTATCGCTCTAACAAGCATCCAATCAGAGAGACCCGCTAACAGCCAATCGGACTGGCCAGAATCGACCAATCACGACTCGCTATTCGCGGGCCAATGAGAAGTGCAGGATTACAAGTCTGCTGTAAAAGTAAAGCTATTAGGGTTGTTACTGATGCGTTGGCTTAGTCCATAACACCCCTCCCCCCTAGGTTCCGTCTGAGGGGTGGGGTGATGTATTCTCGAAAGTAGGCAGGTCACTTCACCTGTCTGCTTGATCTGCGCTGTTCCACCGGTTTCTGTCCTGGCTCTGGTTCCAGTAGGCTGCTTGCTGAGCTCGATGGCGAAAACGGTCCCGCTGTTTCATTGAATGGCTCTGGGCTATTCTCTCTGCTCTCGCCAATGCTGAGCTCCAAGTTCCCTGGATTTGTTTCCATCACGGTGCTGTCACGTGGCGAGGCCACTCCCTGGCTCGGTTCTCCTTCTGGCGGTGAGTAGCTCATGGTTGGTTGTGGGGACTGCTGGGTTTTGATTGTTAAATCATCTGTTATTTCTTTTCGGTCTCCTCGATATCCCTTCCCTCCCCAGTTGGAGATTCAGGAGATGAGATGGGAGTAGGTGCTAGTCTGGAACGAAGTTAGTCTATGCGGCGCTTGCACATTTTACCATCTGCAGTTTGTAGACAATAGGATCGGGGTGCCGTAAGTTGTGTTATGAAAGCAGGGACCCACACTGGGTCACCCGAGAAGTTTTTCGCAAAAACGGGGTCACCTTCCTGGAATGATCGACACTTGCTGCTGGATCCTAGGGGTTGTTCAGGCGTCTAAGCAAGGTGGAGGTGATCGAGATGCGAGCGAAGTTTCCGGCCCATCAGGAGTTCAGCTGGGGTCCTGTTTGTGGTGCTGCTTGGGGTAATATGTTGGAGGAGAAACATCCGGGTTATTTTGTCGTCAATGTCACCATGGTCCATTTTGTGTAAAGTATTCTTTACAAATTGAACTATTCGCTCTGCCCCACCATTGGCCGCAGGGTGAGCTGGTGATGTTAAGGCATGGCAGATGCCCTGGTCCGCTAGAAACTGTTTGAATGCCAGGGCAGTGAATTGGAGGCCATTATCGGAGACCAGGACATCCAGCAATCCGTGGGTAGCGAATAGCTTATTCAGTTTTTTAATAACCGCCTCCGTGGTGGTGCTTTTCACCTTGTGGACCTCAAGCCAGTTAGAATAGGCATCCACAGTTAGATGGAAAGTGTGTCCTCTTGTGGGTCCCACAAAATCGATGTGGATACGGGACCAGGGACTCGGGGCGTTTCCCACTGAGTTGGGGGTGTTTTTGGAGGAGCAGAGCGAGTCTCCTGGCATTTGCTGCACTTTGCTATCCAGGTCTGTTCTGTCCTTAATTAGCATTCTTGAGATCCCCGCGCTTTGATTGGCCAAAGCGCGGTGCTCTCTGATTGGTCAGGCGAGCCGCGCCGATTGGCTCGCTGAGAATCTCCTGCGATTGGTCCATTCGAATCGCGAGAAATTCAAAGTGGTGCCATTGGCCGTGGCCGCCGTGGCTAAAGGAATAAAAGCCATGGGCTTTTTCCTTTGCACCAGTTCGGTTCCAACCTTAAATAAAAGAGCATGATTTGAAGTCACCGACTCCTGGCATCATTTCGCGGACACAACACTGGCGACGAAGGTGGGATCCAGACCCTGAACTGAACCACGTGTCCGACGGAAGCCAGACGAACTACCACGATGGCGAAAATCGCACCCCCCGTACCCTTCAACCCCGCCACCGAGGACTGGGAATCGTACTCCGACCGATTCTGTATGTTCCTCGAGTGCAGCGACCTGAAGGACGCCACCGGCCCCATGAAGCGTGCCATCTTCCTGACCCACTGCAGGACCGAGGTCTTCAAGATGGCCAAGGCGCTTGCCAAACCCGCCGATGCGACCGCGATGGACTGGGATGTCCTCGAGCCAATAATTCAGCGGCACTACGCTCCAGAGGTACCCATCCTGATCCAACGCAACAAATTCTACCGTCGGGACCAACGGTCGGCTGAGAGTTTCAGCGACTTCGTCGCCGAGCTACGGCACCTAGGGGGGCTCTGCGAATTCGACAACCTGAACGATGCCCTGCGAGACCGAATCGTGCTTGGTTTGTGGGACACCGTCCTCCAGAGCCGGCTGATGGCCAAGGGCAACATCAGCCTAGCAGACACCCTCACCGCAGCCGCAGCCGCCGAAGCAACCCGAACCTCCGCCGACCGCATGCGCAGACCGAACACTGGGGACCGCAGCAGAAACAACAACCCGGCGAGGTTGACCGAGGCCCAACCCGAGACGACCACCCACCAGCGCGATTTCCACTTGGCATCGGGCACTTCAGATGACGAGGAGGACGTCCATCGCCTCCAGACAGGCCGTGACCCACGGAACCGGCGTGGTCGTAAGTCGAGGACCAACTGTGCCGGTTATGGCGGCAACCACCCCAGGTCGGAATGCCGGTTTTTCGAATCGATCTGCCGGCATTGCGACAAGAAGGGACACATCGCCCGTGTCTGCTGCCTAAAGAAGAATCGCAGCCCGGCACGATGGGACCAGAGCAACCGGAGGAGAGAGACCACACCACCCCGGACCAGAGATCGCCCCTCGGACAACAGATGGGACCAGAACGGACGATCCCTGCGAGGCGGTGATAACCAGCGAAGAGAGGAGACCCATCAGATGGTCACCATTGGCCACGCCATAACCAATGACGCCCGGAAGGTCCACGTGGAGGTAGGCATTGAGGGCCAGCCATGCAAAATGGAGGTGGACTCCGGGTCCTAACTCTCCATGATAGCATGGCATGAAATAAAACGCTTGGTGTCTACCCTCCAAAGGAGGAACCTAGACAGCCAGAGACTCATTGTAAAGGACTACCAGGGAAACTGCATCCCGGTAGTCGGAACCAAACACTTCAACATCACATACAAAGGGCACACCGAAAGACTTCCCCTGACAATCATCGACCGCGACCACCCAAGCCTACCGGGACTGCAATGGTTCGCCCCGCTCGGCATCGCAGTCACGGGAGTCGACCACATCACTGATGACAGCTGGGAGCAGCAACTGGCCCGGGAATTCCAAGAGGTCTTCGACGGAAACCTAGGCAAGTACCAAGGGCCCCTTATATCTTTCAACCTAGACCCAAACATCCCCCCAAAATGCCTGAAACCAAGGCGGGTGCCATTCGCACTTAAACCCAAGATAGACGAGCAAATTGACAAGCTCGTCAAGCAAGGGGTCCTACAGCCCATAGACCACGCCCAGTGGGAGACCCCTATAGTCACCCCGATCAAGCCCGATGGGTCGGTGAGGATCTGTGGGTACTATAAGGCCACCCTAAATGGCGTGCTACAACAAAGCGCCTATCCCATCCCAGTAGTGCAACACCTACTGCACTCACTGGGAGGGGGCAAGGTTTTCGCCAAGCTCGACCTCGCCCAGGCATACCAACAATTGCCAGTCGATGAGCAAATGGCAGAAACGCAAACCATAGTCACCCACCGGGCGGCATTTAAATGCAACTGACTCCAATTCGGAGTCAGCGTGGCACCGGGAATATTCCAAAGCCTAATGGAAAGACTACTGCAAGGCATCAAGGGGGTGGTACCTTACTTCGAAGACATCCTAGTGTCGGCAACCAACCAAGCCAAACTAGAGGGTCGCCTAAGGGAGGTCCTAACCAAATTTAAAGAGACCGGGCTCAAAGTCAAGAGGGACAAATGCCAGCTATGCACGGAATGGGTAGATTTCCTAGGATACCTCCTAGACCGTCACGGCATTCACACCACAAACCAAAAATCAAGGCCATCAAAGAAGCCCCCACACCCAAGTCGAAGACGGAACTACAGGCATTCCTGGGGCTACTTAACTTTTACAATGTTTTCCTGCCCCAAAAGGCGATGGCGGCGGAGCCCTTGCATAGGCTCCTGGACAAGGCGGCGACCTGGACTTGGGGGAAACGCGAGCAAGCCGCCTTCCAAAGAACAAAGGACCTCCTCACTTTGGACGCCGTCCTTTTACAGTATAACGAGACCCTACCTCTGGCCATCACATGCGACGCATCACCCTTTGGCGTCGGTGCTGTCCTCAGCCATACCCTCCCTGACGGAAAAGAAGCGCCCATCGCGTTCTTTTCAAGGACCCTCACCAAACCAGAGTGGAACTATAGCCAGCTGGACAAAGAGGCTCTGGCTATTGTTGCCGCCGTAAAAAGATTCCACGAGTATCTCTACGGCCGGACATTCACCATCATAACCGACCACAAGCCGCTGCTGGGAATCCTTGCAGGAAACCGGGCCACCCCGAACATTCTGTCTCCCCGAATGACAAGGTGGTCCGAGTTCCTGGCAGCCTACAACTACGGACTCATACACAGACCGGGTAAGACGATCTCCCATGCAGACGCCTTAAGCCACTTGCCGCTACCGGAACCTGACACCGACCCAGCACCCACGACGACCACCCTCAGCATAGAGACTCTACCCAACCTGCCCATAACCGCGTCAGACATTGCCCGAGAGACTAATAAAGACAAACGTCTGGCGTGGGTGTTGCATTGGGTAGAGAAAGGGTGGCCGGAAAGGGACAACGACGAGTCCGTCAAAACATTCCAAAACCGCCAAACGGAACTCTCGTTATTAAAAGGGTGCATACTATGGGGGGATAGGGTGGTCATTCCAGAAAAGCTACAAGGGAAGGTTCTGGAACTGCTACACGAGGGGCACCCTGGCATCGTTAGGACTAAAGCCCTGGCCAGAAGTTACGCTTGGTGGCCAGGGATGGACAAACAAATTGAGACCTGGGTAGCTAGGTGCCAACGATGCCAGGAAACTAGGCCAAGCCCACACACAGCACCCGTCCTAGAGTGGGAAACCCCAAGGGGACCTTGGTCTAGGATTCACATAGACTTTGCCGAGCCCACAAAAGGTCAAAACTTCCTTATAACAGTAGATGCTTACTCCAACTGGCTGGAGGTAAGCAACATGAAGACAACAACCATGGAGGCCGTGATCAAGGAACTCTGCAAACTCTTTGCAACACACGGCCTCCCAGACGTCGTCGTTTCCGACAACAGGCCCCAATTCACCTCGCTGGAATTTGAAAAATTCCTAGTGGAAAGGGGCATCTGCCACACGCTGACAGCACCGGCGCACCCGGCGGCGAACGGTAGGGCAGAACGGATGGTCCAATTCACTAAGAAGACCATCCGGAAAATAGACCACGGGGAGATCCAGGAGAAAATAAACAAACTACTCTTCACCCAACACATAACCCCAAATACCACAACGAATAAGAGCCCAGCCAAACTATTAATGGGGAGGAAATTAAGGTCCCCACTCGACAGGTTACACCCCACGTATAACCCGGAGAAGCCCCCAGACTCAAACAGCAAACACCGAACCTTCGCACCCGGCAATCCTGTATACGCAAGAAACCTAATGGGAGACCCACTATGGATACCGGCCATCATCACACAAATAACAGACCCACACTCGTACCGGCTACAAACAGCAGATGGACGAGCGTGGAAACACCACATCGACCAACTAAGGTCGAGGACTACCAACCAAGAGACCACCGACGCACAAACAGGCGAAACCAACCCCCACAACACAAACCAAGAGGGGAGGGAATACCCAGGGGACCAAAACCAAAGAAGAATAAACCAGCCGTACTTACCAGAAAGCAGCCATCACGACCCCTCGCCAGGAAGAGACAGCCAGGCCAGCTCGACCGACCCGGAAAGACCGAGCGGGAGCGGTGAAACCCGCAGATCAACCAACCCGGGAGGCCCAGGAGGGAGCTATGGAGAGCGGACCGGCCCGACCGACCAGCCGGTTCCCACGACGGCATCAGGAGCAGCAGAGATCCCGACTGAACCGGCCGGGATCCAACCTACGACTGAGCTGCGCAGGTCCAGTATGCTCAGACGGAGCCCCGCCTACCTACGTGACTACGCGACGTAAGGACTGAACCAAGAGGGGAGGGGTGTTCTGTCCTTAATTAGCATTCTTGAGATCCCCGCGCTTTGATTGGCCAAAGCGCGGGGCTCTCTGATTGGTCAGGCGAGCCGCGCCGATTGGCTTGCTGAGAATCTCCTGCGATTGGTCCATTTGAATCGCGGGAGATTCAAAGCGGTGCCATTGGCCACGGCCACCGCGGCTAAAGGAATAAAAGCTGCGGGCTTTTTCCTTTGCGCCAGTTCGGTTCCAACCTTAAATAAAAGAGCATGATTTGAAGTCACCGACTCCTGGCATCATTTCGCGGACACAACAAGGTCTCTATCTGCTTTTCTAACCCAGGCCACCATGCGTAACTCCTGGCCAATGCCTTCATCCACACGATGCCTGGATGTCCATCGTGCAACATTTTTAAAACTTTATGTTGTAATTTCTCTGGGATTACAACTCTGTCTCCCCACAAGATGCAGCCCTTTTGGGAGAATAGTTCTGTCTGTTGATTTCGGAATGGCTTGAAAGTGTCGTTGGGTGTGCTGTCCGGCCAACCCCGTTCCACCCAACTGAGGACGCATGCCAAAGAAGGGTCCTTTTTCATTTCTGAGGCGATGTCTCGAGCGGTCAGTGGCGGCGATTTAAGAGTTTCGATTTGCAATACAGTTAGGGTTGGAGCTGGGTCCTCTATGACATCTGGCAGTGGAGAGCAGCTCAAAGCGTCAGCGTGGGGAATGGCTTTCCCTGGGCGGTGTTGCAATTGGTAATTGTAGGCGGCTAAAAATTTTGACCAACGTGTCATTCTTGGTGATAAGATGTGGGGAATTGGTTTGTTTCCCACCAAAATACCAAGTAGCGACTTGTGGTCTGTAATTATGGCAAAGGGTCTCCCATACACATATTCATGAAAACGTTTAATTGCGGATACAATGGCGAGAGCCTCTTTATCAAGTTGGCTATAGTTCCTTTCAGTTTTAGACAAAGTTCTCGAAAAGAACACAATAGGTGCCTCATTCCCATTTGGCAGGACATGGCTTAAAATGGCTCCCACTCCAAATGGTTAGGCGTCACAGGTTACCGTTAAGGGTAAAGTCTCGTTGTATTGCATCAATACAGCATCGGAAGTTAAGAGGTCTTTTACTTGTTGAAATGTCCGTTCTTCACGCCGTCCCCAGACCCAGGAAGCCTTTTTGTTGAGAAGTCTATGTAGGGGTTTGGCTACAGTCGCCTTCTGGGGAAAGAAGATGTTATAAAAGTTAATGAGTCCCAGGAAGGCTTGGAGGTCTGTCTTATTTCTAGGTCTTGGGGCATTTTTGATTGCAGTTAGTTTTTTTTTGGTGGGATGGATTCCCTGTCTGTTGAGAAGGTATCCCAGGAATTCCACTTTCTCCGTACAAAGTTGACACTTGTCCTTTTTACTTTCAGGCCAGCGTCTTTAAATTTTTGAAGAACCTTTCTGAGTCATTGTACTAATAACTCTTTAGTAGGGGCAGCTATTAAGACGTCGTCAAAATAAGGCACAACGCCTTTTATGCCTTGTAATAGTCTCTCCATTAAACTTTGGAAAATGCCAGGCACCATGCTTACTCTGAATTGGAGTCTATTGCACTTGAAGGCACCTTATGTGTAACTATTGTCTGGGCTTCTGCAGTCGTTGCGTCTATGGGTAGCTATTGGTACTCCTGAGCTAAGTCCAATTTCGCAAATATTTTTCCGCCACCCAGGGAGTGAAGAAGGTGTTGGACCACCGGTACTGGATAAGTGTTCTGTTGAAGGGCATGATTTAGGGTGGCCCGGTAATCCCCACAAATTCTTAACGAGCCATCTGGCTTCATGAGCGTTACTATTGGAGCTTCCCAACGGGCATGGTCAATCGGTTCCAACACACCCTGGGCTTTATCTAGCTGCTCGTCGATCTTTGGCTTGAGGGCAAAAGGCACCCGATGAGGCTTAAGACAAATGGGAGCTACATCGGGGCTGAGATTAAACGATATAGGGGTCCCCTTGTACTTGCCTAATGTTCCTGTGAACACATCCTGGAATTCCTGGATGTGGGCCTCTTCCCAGTCATCGCTTCAGGTTTGGTGTATGCCCGCTAGTTCAGTTCCGAGTGGGGCGAACCACTGTAACCCTAACAAACTGGGCTGGTCACGATCGACGACAGTCAGGGGAAACGTCGCGACGCAGTCCTTGAATGATACTTGGATGTGGCTAGAACCGACAACCAGAATTCTGTTTCTTTGGTAGTCTTTTAGGATGATTCTTTGAGTGCTGAGGTCCTGGCGACAGATGGCAGGGATCAGCTGTTTGAGGATTTTCCAGGAGACCATCGATAGGGATGACCCTGAATCGACTTCCATCATGCGTGGTCGATTCTCAATAGTAACCCTTATGCAATCTTTTTTGCATCTAGTGATGAAGCGTGGCTGATAATAAAATTTGGTGTGCCTCTTCTCGTCTTGTTGAAAAGGCAGGTTCTTGATTTCTGTAGTAGTAATGGTTGTTCCATTGGTGGTTCAGGCGGTCCCGATTCCCAGGTGGTTTGCCTGTTTCCCGATGGAGGTTGTTCTCCCTTCAGTTTGGACTGGACTCTCGCTTGCTTCTTCAGACCTTTGTGATGTGGCCTCTTTTCCCAAGGAACGGCAGAATGCATCGAGGAATTTGCAGTCCGATCGCGGGTGGTTTGCCCCACAACCAGCACATTGACACAGAAGTCTCTGGTTCCTTTGCTCTCGTTCCGAGCGGAGCCGGTTGACCTCCTCTTCCTCACTGTCTGAGGGTGACTCGAGGTCTTCGTGATGGGCGGTAATATCGTGCCTCTCAAAGGAGAGCGGACTATCATTAGCGAATTGCCGGTGCGGTGCGTTCGTTCGGCGCATTCGACTAGCTCACTTCCTGGTTGCTTCTGCGGCAGTAGCGTCAGCAATGACATCTGCAAGGCTGATGTCTCCTTTCGCCATTAGTTTACTCTGCGCTGTGTGGTCATCTAATCCCAGAACTATGCAGTCTCTCAGGGCTTCCTCGAGGTTTGCAAAACCACAGAGGCCTCCTAGGTTCTGGTGGTCGGCTACGAAGTCCCCAATGCTCTCGTTCTACCATTGGTCCCTCTGGTAAAACTCGTGTCTTCGTATCAGTGTAGGTACTGTGGGTGCGTAATGGGCTTGGAGGATTGGCGCGAGGTTATCCCAATCCATGGTCTTCACTTCCACCAGTTTGGCAAGTGCTTTAGCCATTTTGAAAACGGTGGGGCTGCAGTGGGTCAGGAACACCGCTCGTTTCTTGCCAGACGTAGCATCCTTCAGATTGTTGGTCTCTAGGAACATCTGGAAACGGTCTATATACGAGTCCCAGTCTTCGTTTGCTGGGTCAAATGGAGCGGGTGGTATGGCGCCGCTGGTCATTCTGCCGTTTGTTGCGTGTGCTCTTCAGCCACATGGTCTGTCTTCTTCAATGAGTACTTAGTCAGCTCTATCGTCTCCGCATCCCATCCTCGTCGCCAGTGTTAAGTCCTGAGTGTGGGCGTAAGGAACGGAGACGACACATCGAACTGTGACTTCAACTCTTTATTGTGACTTCAGAACAGAGCAAATACTTGGGCAGCAGCAGCTCTTTTATAGAGCTGGCTGCTGTCATAACAACCAATGATTTGAGTTTACCGCTCTAACAAGCGTCTAATCAGAGAGACCCGCTAACAGCCAATCGGACTGGCCAGAATTGACCAATCACGACTCGCTATTTGCAGGCCAATGAGAAATGCAGGATTACGAGCCTGCTGTAAAAGTAAAGCTATTAGGGTTGTTACTGATGCGTTGGCTTAATCCATAACAATATAAATCTTTGTTAAAACTCTCCATTCAGATATCAGTACAATGTAGAAGAATATGGCAATTAAACGATAGAGTGAAAGTAAACTAACCCACCATTCAGTGTGTGGTACAATCAGATTTTTACTTGACTCAAATATTTGTGCCTAGGGGGAAAAAAAAAAAAAAGAGAGATACCACATCAGGGATAGTTCTATTTGTTTCCTATTTTTTATTTTATTTCCATTTGATTTAAAATGTATTGGTCCGTGTGTATGTGTGTATCCATTTTATGTATGCAAAAAGCAAAATAGAATGTCTGGAGAAGATAAACAAGGCCCAGGAGGGCAAGAGCTTTCACAGACTTTTGTTGCAACGAAAGCAGTTATTGCTCCTTGCAAAAACTCCTTGATGTTTGCTATGGTTTCTTGCCAGAGATTCAGCAGAAGCAAATAAACTTCTGTTCATTAATGAGATTGAAGTGTTGACATAAAACAAGAAAACTATATGGAATAAAAATAGGAAGAATAAAACCCTTGGATGATTAAATCAGTGGGTTGCTTTATAGGAGAAAAATTCTTTCTACGGAAAACTATTATTGAACCCAGAATCCAACTGGGAATCTAGGAAAGGATTTCTGGGGTTTAATGGAAAGATAGCTGCTGATCTGTCTTTCCTTGACTGCCTTACAAAGTGCTCAGAAATTATAAGGGAATGCAGTAGATAATTATATTTCTTATCAAATGTTCTTTTAATTCACCAAGAAAGGAAGCAGGTATTTAGAACAAAAATTATCACATTCATTTCCAATCATTTATATCTGAATTTGTCTATCATCCCTTTTCTTCACGTTTCTTTAAATCTTGATTATTAGATATACAGTACTTAACCAGCTATTTTTTTTACTATTTCAAGACATCCTAATAAACAAAATTAGATTTGCAGCCAATTCTGAATGCTGAGAAGTTTATGCCAGTAAGGTACTGTTAAGCCTGTGTTCCCCAATCAGGGTTAAGGAGACAAGCTAAACAGAATGTGCAGCGTTAGTCAGATAGGCACACAGATAAATGAGTGAGATAAGTTTGTATGTTTGTTAACATGCAGTAAAAATAACAGATACACTTGTGCTATCAAAATATAGTTTATTCCATTTAGAGTTTATAGCATAGTCAAAATAACAGTCCATTAGTCATGTATCTTTTAGTCAGTCCATTCAGGGATATTCAATTAGCAAAGTCCGTGTAGAATATCCAGTGTCAGTTCACTTACAATAAATCAGTCTTTTCTCACATTTGATAAGATCAACGCTCCTCTTTCTCTCTCCCATTCCAGTAGGGAAAAACGCAGTCTTCAATTCATCAAGTAATTAGGGATCATCCAGTCAGAGAGAGCAAGCTGTCATTGTCTTGCTACTTTTATGGTGCTTTTACAACCACTCCCTTAATTACAGTCTCACAGTTAAAGTTACAGACACTTTCACTAACAAACCATGATAACATATTTATTATTTTACCTAAACCAGTTAGGGTAAACAATGTTATCCCTAACAGGTACCCTAATTCAAAAATAACTCAATAATGCATCAAACATAATACTGTACAGGAAGAAAAATGACAATAACAGATGCTGTCATCAGAGTTCCTTGTTGCTTCATTGTACTGTACCTCAATGATACCTTCATGGTATCATTATAGATAAAAAGTTCATGTCACCAATATGCACAAGCAGTAGCAATAACTGGGGAGAAATAATACAGAAAAGTGATGCCTTCTTTTTTATGTTAATGCTGTTTATCTAAGATTCTCTTTTGTTTTCAGTCATTTCAGTCATCTTGTTTCACAGCACCAACATCTCCAGGAGGTATGGTTGCTTGAACCTTTTGTCCCAGGTGTGAATACAGGATAATATATTCAAATCAAGTCCTTATGTATGCTATTGAACTGACTATCAAATAGAAGATAAGAACATGCAATCATTCAGGACTGATTTAGTTATATGGATAATTTCTAAAAATACTGAAGATCATATGGTGACATTTAATATAGAAAATAATACACTTAAAATCACTGCCAACCCCTGCACACTTGCTATCTTATTAAATATCTGCATCTGGTTCAGTGGGTATATAAGATCTGTTATACAGTCAATCAAAAAAGTGTGGATTTCACTATGAAGTCAGAAAAAGCAGAGTGAAGGACACAATTTAAGCTAGAGCTTGATAAAAACTTGGTTAGGAATGTCATTTTAACTTTGAATGGGTTTACATCTTTAGGGTCAGGAAAATTCCAATCTAAGAAAATGAAAAAAGCACCTTGTGATCAATCCAAATGTTTATATATTAAAGTAGAGAAATCCTGGAGAACTTGTGAAGTCTTTCAGTGAAGAATAAAAGTACCTTAAAACATAATGGAAATTGAAAGTCCCAAGAAAATACAAATCAGTCAGAAAGATTATACATTAGAATAAGAGATGAATTAGAAGACACCTGAAAACCATATATCAGAAGTCAGAATGGATTTGTTAAGAATAAATCTTGATAGACTATGCTTACCCCATTTTTACAAGTAGGAATTAACTTTCTTAGTATCATAAAAAAAAAACTATCCCCATTGAAGTGGCATAAACATTGAATAAAGAAATGCTGTTTTGTGGGAATGCTACTGCTTACATAACTTTGGTAAGCATTTCACAAAATGCCAGATTCAAAGATAAGAACAAATAAAACATGCATTTTCCTGGGATCATGTGACTGTTACCCCATGGAAGATACGTCTTCTTTAAACAGTTGCTGTCAGATTCAATATGCACATCTAAAATACTCTGAAACCCTTTGTTTCCTTTTCAACTTGAAATTTCTGCATGGCCTTACAAGGATTCCATGATTAGCAAGGCACTTAAGTGTGAACTGGATGGAAGGACAATGAAGTGCAGGCATACATAACTTCAAAAATTATACCGAAAGGGCACATATCAATAATCCTTTTCAGATCATACAGAGGCATTAAACAGGGCATCATGTGAATCCTCTTGGAATACTTATATTCAACATATTTTTATTTACAAATTTGGATGAAGAATTGGAATGGTTGGAATTGTCCCAAAGTCATTACAATTTTTAGGATAGCTAATATCCTAAAAGACAAAAATTAAATTCAAAATAAGATTGGCGTGCTAAAGAAAGGGGTTGAAAATAATGAAGCAGGATTTAACAGGGAGAAACTCAATTGTTCACTTAGGAAACAAAAATTAAATGTAAGACATAGGTGGGAATACTTGGTTTAGTAATCATATTTATGAAAAAAGTTATTATAATAGTAGTTGATTACAAATTGAATATAAATCAGTAGTGTGATATAGCTGGGGAAAAAGTAGTGTAATGTAGTTGGGAAAAATTTTAGACTGCTTTAGTGAAATATAATCTCAGAAAATAACCTTTTCCATAAATTCTACATTAATCAGATTACATCTCATATTGTATCCAGTTAAAGGCAGTACAGTTCAGTGGTGGGATTCAAATATTGTTACCACTGGTTCGGTGGGCGTGGCTTGGTGGGCACGCTTTGCACGCGTGCAAAATGCGCACTTTGCACTGGCGCAGAAGCGTTTGTGCAGGCACAGAGGTGTTCTAACTCACCTCCTGCAAGCCTGCACGATCCTGGTTACTTCAGCAGCTGCCGCAAGGCAGTCTTCTGTGCCGTGCAAAGCTGCTGCACTTCAAATTCAGAGGATAAAGGTGAGTATGGGAGCCCAAACAGGTGGGAGGGCCCAACAGAAGAGCAGTGGAGAGAACCGGTTTGATCTCCGCTGCTCATCGCTGCTAACGGCTCAGCAGAACCGGGCCAAACAGGTAGAATACCACCACTGGTACAGTTTAAGCATTATTCAGATAAACTGAAACAGATTCAAAGAAGAATTAGAAGGGAACTAGAGAGAACTAGAGAGAATTTAGCATTAAGAAATACAAATCAGCAGAAAATTAGGTTAAAAAAAACTTCAAAGGATGTTGCAGAGAAGGAAGTCAAGATCTCTTCTCTCTTATTCAAGGGTTCCTAATACAAATTAATGGACATAAGTTACAAGAAAGCAATTTTTGATTAAATGTTAGAATAAAGCCTCTTAACAGTAAAAGGAGTTCAGCAATGAAACTATTTACTCAGAGACCCATTCTAACTCTATGGTTCTATAATTTTATGGTTTTGATTCTATGATTTGTTATTTTTAAAAGAACATTTTATTGTTGGAATAATGAAATTCAAAAGAAAAAAAGTCTGCATTAGATAATAATGGTTGAATAACACCATGAGATATAACTATTGAGCGCAAACAAAAATATTATGGGGAAATTTTATAATTATATGTTCTCTCCTTCACTTCCATTTATTTCCCAACTGCTGACCATAAGCTAGACATTTATACTTTACATTGAACATTAAAGATTATTGTTTGCATGTCCTTTCATCTATTATTTTTTATTGGTCTTATACCTTATTTTGCTAGAAATTATACTCCAAATGTCTAAAATTTGTCCTGCTATGGCAAATTTGTGTATACTTATGTATACTACTATTAGTGTATGTAATAGTAGCACACAATCATGTGCTTGGTACCTAGGTACAGTAGTACCTATATTATTTGTTTTTGTATCCAATTGTAAGTCAAATAAAATATAAAATATTTCATTCTTTTTCACATCTTATTATTATGGGTTAATTAGCTTGTTATTATCTTTATGTTTCATTGATTTTGTACTTGGTGAATTCACTAAACTTTTGGCTTTTGTCATAAATAGTCTTGTAGATATTTGGTTACACAGTGTCTGTGTGATCTGCATAGTATTTCAACTTACATTTATCATTATTTTCATCCTAAATACTTATTTTTCCTTCCAAAATTTGTCCATCAAAATTTCTAAAGCAATTATAAATAATACAGTAGAATAATAAATGAGAAAATACACACCTTTTTCTTGGTGCCTTTGTTTATTAGAAAATTTGTTGAGAGTGTTCTGTTTGCTGTGATCGTTGTTATTTGTGATTGATGTAAGTTTTCATCCAAATGTTAAATTCTTGCCCTGGATTCATTTTGTTTCAAACTACTAATAAGAAATTGTCAAAGGCTTTTTTCTGCATCTAAAATTATTATTGCTGTCTTTTTTACATTTATTGTAAATGTAATGGTCCTTGGTGCTCTCTGGCTTCATTGTTTTCTTGCAGGCATTTTATTATCAAAACTTGCTGTGCTGTTGATGTTACCTAGTTTGGGTAACAAAATACCTGCAAGAACACAACCAATCTCAGAGAGCATCAAGGATCCCTCATGACAACTTTGAGTACAAATATTCTTCTTTATCAATATATTTATTATAAATCTACTGTTGCCTTTTATTTTTCTCTGTAGGATATAAGCTATATTGTCAGTATGTATATATTGACAATATAGCTTATATATATTATATATTAAAATATATTTCCTCAAACATTCAGTTAAGTACTGTAAAAATTGCTTATAATCAAAGTTCAGTAAAAAATCTATACATGACTGAGATTTCTCTGGATCATTTCCTTCTTTGTAAATCAGGGTTATATTTGCTTCCATTGATGTCTTTGTTCTTTATAGCTTCACTCTTTTTCTTTACTAATGACTCCAACAGTTCTTACATTTTATAGCATGAGGCTGTTGGTACATCTGGGCTTGGTACCTTACCAAGTTTTTTAATTGCTTCTTTATTCTCTTACATGCTTAATATTTGTTATTCGTTAACATAAATGTGTTAATGTTAGCAGATAGTTCTACATCAGGGGTGTCAAACTGTTGGTCCATAGGCCAGATTCATCATGCATAGGCCATGCCCACCCCAGCCTGTGAAGGGAAAAAACATCACAAAATATCACGTGATGGCAACGTGACAATGTGAGTTTCACACCAATGTTCTAATGGTGCATATAATACTGCTGTTATGTGAGCTGCATTGGTTGTTAGTTTGCTTTTGGGTCTAATTCAAAGTGTTGGTTATTACTTTCAAAGCCATTATAGCAGGATATCTGACGAGCCATCTCACTGCAATTTAATTGGCCCACCCCACTTGATCTAGCATAAGGGACCTGCTGCAGACCCTGTCAGACAAGAAACTTCAGTTGATGGAATTGACTAGAAAAGCCTTTTCTGCTCTGACTCCCATCCAATGGAACATTCTGCCAACAGAGATGAGATTTTGCCCCCACCCGATGAGTTTCAGTTCTTATTTCATTTTGATTTATTTTAACTGCTTTTATATTTACATTTTTACCATTTTCTAAGCTATTGGTGAAGTGGGTAGGATATTAAATAAACAAACAAACTCATGTATAAAATAAATAAATACATAAAATAAATACATACATACAAATAAATAAATACATACATACAAATAAATAAATTGAACTGCATATGTCATTGGGATAATTTAATTCCTGAATATATGATATAGTTTCAGGCATGGGTGAAATGAATGGAGACAATCTTAGTTGGTGAACTTTCAGCTCTTTATTACATAGTGACTTGAGAGCTTGAACAACAACAACTCTGCCTTATATAGGTAACCTTAATGTGAAATAACCAATAGGGAGCTGTAAGACGCTAGCTCCAGAACCAATAAGAGTCCTTCGTTAAGGGCCAATCAGATTCTCTGAACCCAACCAATCCGATCGAGCCGCTTAACACCCAATCAGAAGTGCAGGGTCAGAACCCTGCACTTTACCCCAAGCTTGCTTTTATTTAAACTATTTGCATACATAACAATATATATGATGCAAAAGCCTTGGAAGCGTATGATTTAAGATCATGCAGCAAGTATGGCAAATTCTCTCTTTGGTGATAAACACACATTAATAGAAGTAGCTTTAAGGTAGCATTTTAACTTGCACAGTGATTCCACAATCTATACATTTTACATATCAGGAAAAACCTTTGTAAGTTTGTTATTTTTGATTTGAAAGAATTAATTCTTTATCTCTTGTCTTTCTAAATTTGTTTCTTCAGCCAGTTTTTAAAATTCAAAGGGAATTACTTGGATAAAAGCTAATTACAATACAATTTATGGATTAGTTTCTGTGAATCTATGCATGCTTACATTTGTGTATGTGTTTTCCTTTTGGAGCATTTAAGAATATTTTTTGGTGTTTTTTTTCTATCTTTGATGTAAAGAATAAAAAGGAATAGCTCCTTAATTCTTTTATTTAATTTTTAAATGTTGAAAAGAAGTGATAATCCTTCTTAACTCTAGCAGATAAACTTCTATCCACATTTGAGATTGGAAGTCAATAAAGTATAGAAGTTGAAAGCATCTCATAGCCCTGATCTGCTGCTTTCCAACTGACTTCAGCTCTAACATTAGCATTTATAACATAAGCATGACCAAAATGTTCCTTGGAAAATAAGGGGGGGGGGGATATTGATAAAACAATGTAAAAAACCCTGCCAAGTATAAGTTTGAACTGAATGAAGATTTGTATTTTAGCTTTCCAACAGAGCAAATATCAACACAAGCAGGTTGAGAATTATAAGGAATATTCATATGTAAAGTTATTTTATGTATTTCATTAATTGAATCATTTCTTCAGTAATTGGATATGTGCTTTCAAGGTCTGGAGCATTTAGAGAACATTGGAGAAGTAGATATACTTGGTGCAATAAGAAAACAAAGTATTCTTGTTTTCTTATGGCATCAAGTGATGTCATTCTTGGACAACATTATTATGCTCTGTTTCTTCTTAATATTCAGTGTAAAAATTTTTGGAAGAAATACTCAAGGTCTTCAACCATACTATAATTCATGAACTATGTATGTCCAATAGTTTACTTTTTAATTTAATAATTAACTACTTTTTAATTTAATAATGGGCTGCCTGGATTCTGTATCAGATAAAGAGGGTTTCACCTCTTTGCTAAAATATTGTTTATTCTTTCCATTCTGGCTCAGCCTGAAAAAGTGAGCCATCATAATTGCAGTACTTCTTCACTAAAAATTATTTTTTTGGAATGTACTGCGGTTTTTAAAATATTTTATTTACAGGGGGATATGAGTAGGAAAATAAAAAAGCTTCTGAAAGGTGATCAGTAGGGAATAAATTTAGGCTGTCTACAGTTAGGGAAAATGATCCCAATAATCCTTTCAAAGAGCCATGCGAAAAGCACATTTCTCCTCCATGCAACCTTGTCCTTGTGAAGAAACCTTCCATTTGAATAAGAATGAAGAGCTACCTTCTGCTCTCCAATTAAAGCCTTCAAGGGAGGGAGGAAGCCCACTGATTATCATTCATATGCTTCTGAAAACACAGAATGGAAGTACCTGAAGTGTATCCTTCATAGAACAACAATATTATAATACTATTTTCAAGGCCAACATGCTGGAAAACACAGTGAATAAGGTATGGGCTTTAGAAGAAGAAAAAAATTATGTCTCCCACTTTGCTATAAATATAGCAAATTATAGAAGACTAGAACAGCTGTATTTATTCTTTTGCCATAGATTTCTTACCAATCATGGTATGTTGATAGTAAGATATGTACACTCAAAAAGAGAAAGAAAGAATTATGCAATATGTTCCATCATTTTGCAATTTGGCCCATCTTCTTCTTCTTGTGCTATATCTATCATCGGAAGTTGGCAATCATATTGGCAATCCTATTTTTATCAAAAGCTGCACAAAAAAGTTCTGTTGAGTTTTGTCCAAACCAGTCCCCTTAGATTTTGAAGCTATGATTTTCTACTTCTGCCTGGACCTCGTTTGCCTTCCATCTTTCCTTGGAGGAAGATTAAGTGAAGTATGCCCTATTTTTCTGGGTGTGTCGCAAATATTCTAACTTACTTTTTTTCTTTTTTTCTTTTTATTACCTTGGCTTTCCCAAGTGGCTTATCACCTCCACATTTCTGATTTTGTCAACTCAGCTTATATATAACAGCCATCTGTAAATCCACACTTCAAATGCTTCTAATCTCTTCAAGTGACTTTCTGTCAGAGACCAACTCTCCACTCCATAGAACAGGATGGAGAAGATGTAACATCTGACAAGCCTGATTTTCAATTTTAGGCTTATGAAGACCTTTTTCATTTTGAAGAATGCTGTTTGAGCTTTTTCTATCCTTGTTTTTACTTCAGTGGTCATGTTCCTGCTTTCATGTAAATTAGAACTGGGGTACGTGATCCTTTTAACTTTTAGTGGTATTCCTTCCATCAGTGGTAATTAATGGGTTGTTTGCTGATGACCGTGATCTTGGTTTTTGTAGTGTTAAGCTTCAAGCCGTATTTTTCAGATATTTCTGTTGATGAGTAACTGAAGGTCTTCATGCTTACTGGCAAGCAAACTGTGTCATCTTAAATAATTGATCTGAACACCATTTACTTTAAGGCCAGTATTGCTGTTTTTCAATGCTTCATTGAAAATAGATTCAGAGTAGATATTAAACAACAGCAAAGACAGAATACAGACCTGTCTCATTCCACTTTGTATTTCTGCATTATCTGAGCATTTTCAGCCTAGTCTCACATTTCCTACATAATGCCAATATATATTATTTATGATTTGGATGTCTTTCTCATCTAGTCCCACTTGTTTAAGGATTTGTAATAGTTTGCTGTGTCTTATTTTATCAAATGCTTTTTCAAAATCAATGAAGCACATGTAAACACTGTGACTAACATTTCTACAATGCTGTGCTGAACCTGAATGCTGACTAGGCCATCTCGTGTACCAAGACGCAACAATTTGCCTCCTCATTTTACCCACCTTGGAAGGATGGAAGTCTGAGTCAACCTTGAGCCTGGTGAGATTTGATCTGCTAAATTGCAGTAGGAGTAGCTTGCAGTACTGCACTCTGTGCCACTGAGGCTCTGTAAAGTTACATAAAGAATAGTATTTATGGAACCTGGGAAAAAAGTGGCTATAGAATAAGGCTGTAGTTATGACACTGTGAATGACAGCTTCACTGCTCTCTTTATTCACTCATCTGAAAATTCCTTGTATGCTTTACAGAATGATGGAACACCACTGTTTCCAAATTATTCTCAGCATGGCTCCACTGCAAATTTAACTGGTTTTGAAACTTCCTTAAACTGTCATGTTTTTCCTCCAAGGGATTTTGGTAATTGTAGATTTGTGATAAGGTTCATTGTTAAGTGATTTCTACTATACTCTGTACAAGAATTGTAGTTCCCAAGGTATTTTAGAAGGGAACTAGCCATGAAATTGATCTAGTCTGGACTGGCATCTTGACTTTGCTCTTTATTTATGAAAATGTCCCAGATCATCTTTGTCCAACACCCAACTTCGAGCTTGTTTTCAGGATAATCAAATTGTCCTTATGGTATGTTACAAGTGACTTTGCTGTTTTCTGCCAAGTAATTTAGATAAGCCTCTTCTTATGGGGATATAATGTTGTTTTTATGCTAATATCACAAATAGCTAGTTCCTGTGCATTAAAAAAATTAAGTTAGAAGACATTACTATCTTGATTAATGGGACTGAGTGGAATACTGCTTGCAGCTGTATTTGAGTACAAATTTGAGTTTGGGAAAGGGAGGAATTCTAGAATCAGAGCTAAGTGTATTGAATCCATATACTGAATCATGATACTTTAATAGAAATGGGAACTTCAATTGAAAATGTAAATTTGAACATACATTCCTACTGATTCCATAACAAGGTATAGAGGATGGCTGGGGAAGGGTCTTCAACAGGGGTGAAATTCAAAAAATTTCCCTACCAGCTCTGTGGGCACGTGACTGGGTGGGTGGGTGTGGCCAAGTCAACATCATTTCTTTGCCCTTGTTGTTGTTGTTGTTGTTGCCTTCTTTCTCTCATCTCAGATGAAGATGTGCCACCCTTCGGGCAGCTGCCCAGCCATCTCCTTCCCACTGGGCATGTGAGTGCTTCTGACAAGAAGAAAGAGAAGTGCAGTTGGAGAAGGGTTGGTGGGTATCAAAGGGGTGGAGAGCACTTTACACTCCCTTCGCAGGCCAGGAACAGCCAGGAAGGGCTCTGATGCTACAGTCTCCTGCGTGCTACTCTCCCTCCCTGCATGCATAATGTTAAGTACTTGGACATGGGTCGGAGTAAATGGAGACAACCTCTGAATGTGAACTTTCAGCTCTTTATTGCATAGTGACTTCTCAAAACAACTACAGTGAACTCTGCCTTATATAGGCAACCCTTGTGAGAATTGTCCAATAGCGAGCTATGAACGCTTGCTCTTTTAACCAATAAGAATCCTCTGTTAAGGGCCAATCGGATTCCTCAGAACTAACCAATCCGATCTGGCCACCTAACAGCCAATCAGAAATGCAGGGCCAGAACTCTGCACTTTACCTCAAGCTCATACTTGATTAACTATGGTACATACACAACACATAAGTCCATTCACCGCTGATATCATCTCTGTGGCTGACAAAGGTGTGACCAGGTAGGTGTGGGTGGGGCCAACCAGGGGTGATTGGTTTGGCAAACTGAACCAAATTATCCCTACCACTTCGGCCAAAGGGGGTCGAGGTGGTCGAATTTCACCACTTGTCTTCAACCTTCCTAGTCATTTTTCCCTTAGTGCAGTTCCTGATTATGAGATGATACCAAGGGCTTTTCTGCTGCTATCAATCATCTTCCTGGAAAAAGAAACTACTTTGATCAACCTTCTTCTCCTTAATACTAGCTTATGGGAAATAAGGCTCTCATTTATTTTTTAGTGTTTTTAAAAAGATTTTAGGAAGAGCCCTCCATCCACCCACCCATCCATGCATCCATCTATCCATATCTCATTCACTTTCACTTTCCTTTCCTCTTTCTCCCTTCCCTCCCTCCCTCCCCCCTTTCTTTCTTTTTCCCCTCCCTCCCACCCTCCCACCCTCCTTCCCTATTTCTTTCTCTTTCTTTCTACTTTCCATTACTTTCTTTCTCCCATCTCTCCTTCTTCTTTCTCTTTCTTTTTCCTTTCTTCACACCCACACCGTGAGCCCAATTTTGGGCCTAGCAAGCCTCCCAGGAGCCTTAGGAGAGCCGAAAGGAGGCACAGAGGGGCAGCCCACCTCCTGTGCCCCATTTTGGGCCTAGTAAGCCTGCCTGGAGCCTTAGGCAAGCCAAAACAGCGCATGGGGTGGTGCCGCACTTCCCATGCCCTGTTTTGGGCCGAGCAAGCATCTCTGCACTTACCTGGGAGCCAGAACCAGGCACGTAGGGACTCCTGGCAGGGGTGGGGAGGGGTGGGGCCAGCTGATCTTTCAAACTATCAGTTCACTGAACTGGATGTAAAATTAACATCCGGTTCACCTGAACTGGCTGAATTCCACCCAGGGGTGGGATTCTATCAGTTCGCAACTATTTGGTAGAACCGGTTGTTAACATTCTAAGCAGTTCAGAGAACCGGTTGTTAGAAGAAATTACTGGCCAAATCCTGTAAAGAAGGCAGGAAGGAAACATTCTGGTGTTGCTTACAGAAACTGCCTCTCTGTTAACCCTTATTGCATTCTTGGCAGGATTAGACTTCCAGGAACATCTCTGGAGTTTTTTCCTGGTACTTTGCTTGTGTGGAGTGACCATTCAAAGTTACAGTGGCACTGAAAAAGTGACTTATGACCATTTTTCACACTTACGACTGTTGCAGCATCCCCACAATCATGAGAGACCAGGTGAGGAGATCCGTGCCTTGATGTGAATGATATTGAGTTGGCCATGCCCAGCCAATAACATGACCACCAAGCCATGCCCACCAATTTAGCCATGCCCACAGAACTGGTTGTTAAAAAAATTTGAATCCCACCCCTGATTCCACCCCTGATTTAAGGTTTAAGATTTATGAATGCATTTCTATTTAAGTATCCATCAAAAATAAGAAATATGTTTTTTTTTTTAATTGGGTGACCACAATAATCACAGTGAGATAGAATAACACCATTTAGTTTACAAAAATATGACAAAAATATGGACAAATGAGTTTGGACAAAGACTCACACTAAAATCAGAGGCAAAATTCTTGAAACAATTAGACATGTTTAAAGTACAGGAGACATACTAGCATGTTTTAAAACAATGTAATCCAAATGCAGATCATGGCCTAGACCAGGGGTCTCCAACCTTGGCTCCTGGAAGCCTGGCGGACTTCAACTCCCAGAATTCCACAGCCAGCTTTGCTGGCTGTGGAACTCTGGGAGTTGAAGTCCGCCAGGCTTCCAGGAGCCAAGGTTGGAGACCCCTGGCCTAGACCTTTAATTTTACCTTTAAGACGAAGGAAGTAACTTTTCCAATTAGTTCTTGCTTTGCAATATTCAATCAACTCACTTCCTCTTAACTTCTGTCTAAATCCCTAAAGATTTCTGGATCATTGTTTGGAACTTTCTCTCACCTTCACCCAAAAAACACTTAACCATGTTCTTGATGTGCAATGAATTTATGAATTTACATTTTCCACATCCTCCCCACATGAGAAGGATTTTTCTATGTTCTCTGAAAATTTCCTTAGCTCTACTTTATACTTTCCCTCACCTTTAGTTCTAAAAATTGTAGGAGGAGTGTCAAAGTAATCTGTAGTGGCAGAATATCAGGATCTTTTCTCACTAACACATTTTATTAAAAATTATCAGCTGCAGCCCACGAACACTTATTGTTCTGTCCCCTCATTTGCATTCTTGAGATCCCCACGCTTTGATTGGCCAAAGCGCAGGGCACTCTGATTGGCTAGGCGAGCCGCGCCGATTGGCTCACTGAGAATCTCCCGCGATTGGTCCATTCGGATCACGGGAGATTCAAAGTGGTGCCATTGGCCACGGCCGCCGCGGCTTGGAAATAAAAAGCCGCGAAGTTTGCCTTTAGCCCCAGTTCGGTTCCTGTACCCAATAAAGAGCTAATGCACAAGTCACCGACTCCTGGCATCATTTCCGACAGACACAACACTTATGCCTGTCAGTAAACTGTGTAAGTTAGAAAAGGAACTACCAGAACTATGATCTTTAGTCCCAAGGAATTTTAGCTGAACACCTGGTGTGATTGTTCCCAAGTGACTTTTGCTTCACTATCTATTTCTCAAGGAAACTAGTTCCCCATGATCATCTTACTTTTTCCAGTCTCCATCCTGATTACAACTTTCCAACAATTTCATTTTTTCCCTCTTTCAGCTATGTTATATCCTTTCCTTTTCCAGATGATCACTTTCTAACACATTTCTCAGCTATTTCTCTTCTCTTTGTCTCATGACAAAGCTTTTTGCGAGCAAGGGTCTAGGTGGATGGGCAACCCCACCCTTGCACTTTGTACCCACTATGAATTCTTCAGCTTGTCTGTTCAAATCTGAACTATGTATTGGCTCTCAGGTTTGATGTCTGGGGAGTGAGGAAATTGTCCTATCTTGCCTGAGTGCATGGAAAATTGTTCATTCACTACAAAATGTTATTGTTGGCCTCTAGTAAAAGCAAAGCAGTGTTTGGGGACATTGTTTCACTTTTGCCTCTGTTATTTACAGAACATTTAGTATCTGAAATTCAAGCTTTAAAACCAGGAATATTCAGAAAAAAGTGCCAGCTGTGCTGTTCAGGAGCATTGGTATTGGTATAACCAGTGTTGATCTTCCAGGATGTGTGTACAAGCATATGCAGTTATTTGAAAAATTGTTATAGTTTATGTTCCTGTGCACTCAGCTTGTTCATGCAGTCAAGGTAACTTTATTTTTTTAATAAATAAAAAATATTTATTTATTGCTACCTCACAGCTTTCTAGTGTCTGCTCCCTACTTGATGGAATTAAGGCTCTCTTCAAAAACATTTTGCATCATTTAAAGATTTAAATATATTTGTAAAGAAAATTTTCTGGCTTTTTTACAAGAATATTTTCTGGCTTTATTACAAGAATATATTGATTTATCTTTTCTTGATAACTTAAACTGCCCTTATTTCTTTGCCTCTCATTGAACTTGTTCTTTTATATTTCTTTGAAGGTAGTGAGCAGCTGTCTGCGTTCCAAGCCATTCTTTTGTTGACTTGAAGAATAGATGATGATGATGATGATGATGATGATGATGATGATGATGATGATTAATCTTTTAATTAATATATTTATTTGTTAAATTTGTCACCTATCTATGACATGGAAAGCTAAATGACATGTGTAATCAAGGAATGTAGCATGCAGCTGCAAAGAATTACCTGGAAGATTTTGGATTAGTTAATGATTATGTAAGTATCATTTATGATAAAATCCTTATAAATTCCATTATTGTGAGGAGGAAATTATTTTGGATAAATGAAAGAAACTATTTATATTATTAAACAAAATATGATCAGCCATCACTGAATCTGTATGTGTTAGAAGTCCTATAAACAGCAATTGTTAAAGAAAAAACATGATTTGGAATCACATACACTTTGTACCTTGTATCTAACTATCCTTGTTAACATCTGAGAAAGATGAAAGAGGTTTGAAAGCGGAGTCAAAGAGAAGTCAAAAAGGCTATTTACATCAAGATTGAATAGCCGTCTCAACAGAGAGGGAGGGATTTGACACTAGCTATCTCCTATTTACAGCAGTTCCAGGAAGGATCCATTGGCACTATTCATGACTGTCTGAAAGAGTGCTAATAATGAGATGACTGCAACAGTGGTGGGATTCAATTTTTTTTTATTACCAGTTCTGTGGGCCTGGCTTGGTGGGCATGGCAGGGGAAGGAGACTGTAAAATCTCCAGTCAGAGGTGGGATTTGCCGGTTCTCTGAACTATTCAAAATTTCTGCTACCGGTTCTCTAGAACAAGTCAGAACCTGCTGAATATCACCTCTGGACTGCAAGGAATATATTTTTATCTATTCTCTACCATTCAGTCAGTCCTGAAGAAGCTTCTTGGATTAAAAGCAAAATATCTTCAAGGAAAAACAAAGTCTAGTTGCCTTTTGAAAAAGCACTTTTGGGACAACCGTGACATAAATGTCCATAAGCATCTGGCATTTTGGAATTTACCTGAGGTCACTTGCCTAGAAGTCCTCATCATAAAGTAATTTGGATTTCATCTTATACTAAATCTTTTCTCTTCCTAATGTAGGTGGCTGAAGTTCTGAAATTCTTCCAACTGGGAGGAAGGATCACCTTGGCAAGCATGAGCAGTTTACCTTCTCTCCCATCAAGTGTGAGCACACTGCAAACAGACCATTTTATGCAATTAACACATTTTATCCATTGAACACTAAACTGTCAAAGAGTATCTTGAAATGTATGTTATTTTGGACATGAGGGAATCTTCCAGAGAATGATAGTCTTTTCAAAATCACCACAACAGCACAGCACTAAATCAACCAGGAAATCACAAGAACAGCATCCAATCTTTCTTGTCTCTGTGATATATCCTGAAATGCTAGTGAAATAAAGGAGTTTGCTATTAGCCCAACTTTATACATAACAATCTGACAAATGTTATGAAGAATTCAAAGCTTTTCTTTCTTGTGAGTCTATGTATTATGTTAGGAAAAGGAAATTCTTTGGGGATGAAGCATTCAATGTACAAAATGTGTTGATTTCATAAAATGGATCTTTTTCAGCAGGAAACATACTGCAACTTTGCCAATTTAAATAGAATGATGAAAGAAGAAGCTGAATCCATCAGAATCAAAATAAGTTGGTAAGAAATTATTTGGCCAAATAGTTTACACCCTGATTCTTATATAGCATCAATACAAATTAAATAAGCAGTGATATGGTTGAAGGATATTTTACACATGCATTCTTTTTAGAAACATATAGTTTATCATCTAGTTTGCCATTTTTGTCATCAGTGCTTTATCCTATTCCAAACAGTGCTTGTCTATTAATATCAGTTGTTTATTTCTCTAAAAAGATGTGATGCCGCCATGGGTTTTGAACAATGAGATCCTCCTAGAAAAGATAAATACTTAGTTCATTTGAATATTCAATTGATCCACCCAAGTTTCTCAACATGGGTGAAAAGTGTATCACCAATAAATGTAAGGGAAGCTAAAACAATATCCAGTGAAGTTGGGAAAGTTAATAATATTGGAAAGACCCATTTGTTTTCCCCAAAACAAAAACAGAAACCTGATATTTTACATGCTGTAGGTGAACCCATTTCTAGAAGGTAATAATGCAAGAAGAGAAAAATCACACATGTTGGTGTGTGCTATTATATGTAAGAATCAATTAATATTAAATGACTAAACTTGTACCAGTTCAGCAAAGAATCATTTGTAGAATTTTGATGGAATGTGCATACATCCTTATATTCAATACCAAGGATTATTTGAATGGTGAACGTATTGTGTGGAAATAGTCCTGCCACAATTGATAAGTAGATACACATTCATAAAAGGAATAATACATATTCACCTACAAAGAAAGGGTTCATCTTCTGAGCATACTTGTTACACAGTTTCAAATTTCAATTAGGACTATGCCCCAAAAAGCTGTTCTATCTTCCTCCATTTCATCCTGGCCACATAATCATGCATATTAGGGTCATTTTCACCCCTGGAAATACCACATTTGAGATATTTAGAGCACCAGAACCTGTCATTGAGATCACAGATGCTATATATAAGAATTTCTTTATTATTGGATTCTTGCAAATGAATCTTCTTGAAATTCCCTAGTTCAAAACCAGCAAATGTGTTTTCCTCTGAAGTGCTCATTCCCATGCACAGCTCAGCTAAGCCAGACAGCCACTTGCATTGTGTGCTGCTCATGTTAATGTGCCCCATTGATCCCATCAGGGCTTCAAGGTACTCTCTATTAGATGGTAAATATCATTAAATCTGCTGTCTTTCTAGCTATTCTGATTCAGAATTACATTGCTGTGAATCATTCTATTCAGAACAACCAATGTAAGCACTGGTTTTTAATTCTTTCCATTGCTTGCAGGACTCTAGGAACCTAGATGGTGGAAAATGAGTACAAATTGATTTTGGATAATAACAAGGCACCGCGTTTGAAATAGATCCCTGCTGCAAAGAATGCACTGGGATTTCACTTCCATTGACATACTCATGTACTCTGCTGCAGAGTTTATATATAAGTCTATTGCTCATTCTTATTCTCTCCCCCTTAGTTAAGTTCTGTGAGGTACTGAAGAAGAGACAAAGCAGCTAACAACCCTGTGAAGAAAGAAAAATAAATTCTTGGAGTTATTTTTTTTCTGCTGCTGTGAAGTATTTCTTAGCCATGACACAAAATGAAGCATGGAGAAAATGGGTGGGAAACAATAATCTTTTGAACAGCTGTTCTCTTATTACCCTTAACCTACCAGCAGATTGCATTAGATTCTGAAGATTAAGGAAACTCATTCATGGGCAACCTTTGCTATAGGGATGCATAGTATTGATGGTTTGAGGCTAGATGATGGGGACAGATATGGAGTAAGGCTACATTTGGAAATAAATGCTGTGGCCAGGGCGTTCTCCAACAAATGGGCAGGACTATGGAAAAATCAACATATGTAATTAATTTTTTATTGCCACATAGTTAACAATGCTAAATTTAGTTTGGTAACAATTTTCAAATGGATTTGGAGCTATATAAAGCATATTATGTGCCCTTACCCTATCAGACCAGAAGAACAATTTCTGCAGAACAGGATATATCCTTTTAAGTACATAAGAAAGCATCTGACAAAAGTCCATATGGTCAAAGTCCATATGGTCAAAACCATATAGTTTTCCCAATAGTAATTGATATGGCTTTGATGACTATAAGGAAGCCTAAACAATGAAGAATTTATGCTTTTGAATTATGGTGCTGGAGAAGATTCTTCAGAGTGGTTTGGCTGCAAAATTAAATCAGTCAAACCTAAAGAAAATCATCCCTTGACTATTCTTTGGAAGGACAGATACTGAAGCTGAAGCTGAAATACTTTGGCCATCTATTGCGAAGAGAGAGCTCATTGGAAAAGGCCCTGATGATGGGAAATATTGAAAGCGAAAGGAGAAGGGGACAGCAGAGGACAAGATAATTATAGTACACAGTGTCATTGACACAATGAATTTGAATTTGGGCAAACTCCAGGAGACAATGGAGGACAGCGGAGCCTGGCATGCTATGGTCATGAAGAGTTTGACATGACTTAGTAATTAAACAACAACAAAACATATGTTATTTCCATAGCCACCAAAAAATTAATTTAATTTAATTTGTTCAATTTAATGTAACTGGTCACTCAGAATTCTCCAGATGTTTTACAAAATTCATTAAAAAAATAAAATTTTCAGTACAGGCATCCCAGACTAAAACAACTGAAACAATAAAGAATACTCAAAAATATGACAGGAGCTCAACAGTGACATCCACATTAATCCCATGGCTGGGAATAGAGGCAGGTCTTAATAGCTTTCCAAAATCCTAGCAAAGAGAGCACTATCCAAATCTGTTGGGAGATACTTTTCCAAAGGACAGAAGCAGTGATAGAGAAAGTATACTTCCTTGGTCCCACAAGATGGCAACATACAATTGAAAGGGCCTGGAGTAGACCCATTCCGTCCAAACGTACTGGGCAGACAGGAACAACGGGAGACAAGCAATCCCTCAGAGTACCAAGTCCTATACCAAATAGATTTCCATATGTTGAAGATCCAGTAAATTTGTCCAACTTTGCTTCGAAAAATACCACAGAAATAATATCTATAATGTTCCTCTCTACATGGATTTTCTCTTCAGTTTTTTTCAGCTATTTGACTGTCTGTCCTATTGAACCTATGCTTATAGGGGTTGTTCAACCCTATTCACATGGCGAATATTACACATGTAAAATGAAGCATATATCGGATGTGCTTTCATGATAATATTTCTGTTGATCTTTTCCATTTAGCTTTTTTCGAACCATGAGCAATAGAATAGTTAATACTACCTCCCCTCCCATTCTACTCAACCAATGACAACCTAGCATTAGTATAAATGCCACTTTAATAACAGTTTTAACCAAATCAAGGTAGCCTACATTAGTGGAAAGTCAACCAATTACACTTGTGGAGGATTAAATATATCTGTCATATTGTGGCAATGAGCCTCACTGGGACTTTTGCATTGAGTAAATTTTGGAAGCAAATTGAACTAGAAAATCATGAAGTAATTTTGAACATAAGATCTAATAATTTGTTCATTTTCTAAAATTCCTGTTTAAGAGACTAAGTGCTTCTGTTATGAAAGAATGTCTCTTCTTTTCTATCAATGTCAGCAATACTTAAAAAAAAAACTTAGTTGCAACTGAGATCGATTTGGTTCCTGGAAGATGAACTAATATTTGCCATCTCACCCTGACTTTGGTAATTCTATCATCTCCAGAGGAAATAAAAACTTTAAAATGCTACTTTACCATTGTAAATCAATATCTACTTTCACCCCAACTTCATCTTGGATAAATGGCACATAACTTTCTTTGATAAAATAATAAAAGACTTCTATGAGCAATCATCAAGATGACAGAAGATCAGAGAAATCCATCCATCACTGCTGACACCTATCAACAACTCTTCAAGCCAAAAAATGGCACAATGAGAAACAAAAGGAGGCAGTGTCCCAACCCATGTGTCTGTGATGCTATATAAAGACAGCTTTGCACTGGGCTGATACTCAGTCTTTAAATGCCATTATTCATTTCTCTCTGCTGTTTTCTCTATCCATGGAAATGTGTCACTAGCTGATTAATGCAAGTCATTCTCTCTGTCTCTCTCAGACTCATTCTAGCCTAGCAAGAAGAACTACAGCACAGCAAGAATAATGATTATATTTCATCATTTCTGTCCAATCATGACTAATTTTAATCCTATTCCTTTTCAGTGGGTCTATTCTGATAGGGCAAAAATTTAATTTAATCTTGCCCTTGTTGTTTATCATTATTTGTTAAGGGTTTTCAGAACTGATTCTGTACTATTAACATAATGTAAGATGACATTCGAAAAACAGTGTGTAGAACAAAATGTATATCACTATATAATGTCTCTTGGAAGGACTAAAATGGCTGCACTGCACCTCTCAATTGTCTAGTTCTGCAAAAATCCTTGCATTAATGTGGAACACCTGGATTCTTTGAATTTCTGTAATAATTTCCTTTCTGCTTTTAAAGAAAATATTATCTTTGTATTTATTGTATTTTCTTATTATGATGCTTTGATCCAGTTTGATTTTTCTTGGTTGCAGATGCAAATACTGTTTTATTGAACTTTTTCTGAATCCAGGAAAGTTGATTTTGGATATTTCTACACAGATTTGGTTTTGTATATTTATTACAGTTTCAAATATGGAACATAAATGTACAGTACTAAATATGCTCCATATTCCTAGCTTTGGATAAACTGCTCAAATTATCCACTAATCGTTGGTTACTTTCAAGCATCTCTTGGGCACCCATTACTCATTACTAGTCCAAATATCAAATTATTATTTCCCTAAAATCTGTTACACAGTGAGATCTTTGCTTATTTCTAAGAATGAATAGGAGTAGTTTTGTTTAGTTTTGCTTTTTTCACATTTATTTTATATGTGTTCCATCTTGTTTATAACATTTGGCCTTTTTATGTATTTTTATCCAGTAATAAATGAAATAAAATTTCACAAACCTGCACTGGTGAAATTCAACACATATAGCCATAAGAAATAGGCATTACTAAGTAGTAATGTAAGTCGTAGTAATGTGGAGGAGTAGGGCACATAGCAGCAATGTGCGTGACCCCAGATTCAAGACCAGGGCTGAAACCATCACCCAGGGCACGACCTGAACAAGAGTAAAGATTGCAATGAATTTCATAGTAGAGTTACTGAAAAATGGAGGAAACACGGTGATCTAGACTGTAATAGACTTATTTTCCAAACAGGTGCATTTCATACCATGCAGCGGTTGAACCCACCAGTTAGCCAACCTGTTTTTGAAACACATCTACCATCTGCATGGAGTGCCATGGAAAATTATCTCAGACAGAGAAGTCCAGTTCATGGCCAAATTTTTGAGGGAGTTCCTGCAGACTATTGGGTCATCCCAGGGTCTTAGCTCAGCTTTTCATCCAAGCATCAGTGGGGGGGACAGAGAGCTTGGACACCATGATAGAGCAGTGTCTGAGGTGCTACATGAATTATCAGCAATCCAATTGAGTGGACCTTCTGCCTTTTATGGAGATCACGTACAATAATGCTGTTCACAGTAGCACGGGACTAACCCCCTTCAAAGTAGTGAGTAGCATGGACTCCATCCCAATGCCTGAGTATCCATGGGATCCCCCTCCTCAGTCAGCCTTACCAATTGGATGTCAACGCTGAAAACAACTTGGGAGAATGTAAAAAAAGGCACTGGAAAAAGTGGCATAGAGCTATAAGAAACAGGCAGACAAACACCAGGCTCCACAAAGGCCATTCCAGGTGCGGAGAAGGTCTACCTCTCCACCAAATACTTGAGGTTAAGGCTCCCTAGTAAGAAGTTGGGGCCAAAGTTCATGAGACTTTTCCCCATAGTAAAGGTCATCAACCCAGTTACGGTGCAACTGACTGTTAGGCAAAATGTACCCAGTATTCCATAGTAGCCACTTAAAAGCCATGGTTTGATCTACTCTGAGGCCACCACCTTATGAACTCCCAGATCCCATGATCACAGGGAGACAAAACCATTATGAGGTGCAGCGAATTCTCGATTTGAGGTGGCACAGGAGACAATTCCAATATTTAATCAAGTGAAAGGGCTATCCTTTATCAGAGACAACTTGGGTAAAGAATAGGAATGTCCAAGCTGATTGCCTTGTGACAAGGTTCCACGCAGAAAACCAAACCAAACCTTGGGGGGAGGGTTCGCAACCCTAAGCCTATATCTATACCTTTTACCTGTAATAAATGTGTTTTCTTTTAGTGTTGTACAGGTCACCTTCAAGAAGTGAGAGGAGCTGAATGTCAACTAAGAAGATACTCCTTTGGTCTTTTTAGCTGCCAGAAAAAGGGAGTGGGGGGAAATATTGCATTCCTTAAGTGCCTAGATAATCACCTTGGCAGCCCAAAGTTGTTGGAGCGCAAAAAAAATTATTGGAAAGCATAATTGATGACTCTTGGGAATGGATGTGTCCCATTGGAGAATACACATCCAGGGGGTGGGGGGAAGATGAGGGTCAAGGGGAAATGAATGGTATATTTTAGTATCAGCTACATCCAACCAACACCAACATGTCCACTTCTAATAAATCAATTTTCTTTTCTCTGAGATGCGGCTAGAGACTTATGATTTGCATGGGGGTGGATTTGTTGGAGTTCTGACATTGAGTTTGCTCCATCATATCATGTACCAATTTTAAATAGTTCTTCTAGAAAATGAACTGAATAAAAACATCAGGTATTCTAACTGCACTATTGAAGAATCTTCTGCAGAAAGACACTAGACTGCCATTCCAAGTGCCACTTTGTTTCCAGAAATAAAACACAGATATTTGCCAAAATGCCAAAAGAATAACCTAAACATTTCAATCAAGCAATACAATTCTGCGTTAGATATTTTTAATTTAAATAAGTATAAGTTAATTGTGCTCTGAGATTATCTAATTAAATACAAAGCATGTAGCAGCACCATCAGCTTACTTAAAATATATTTTTGTCCTTTTCCTGTAGGTGGATATAAAGCTCCCACAATTGTCAATTCTTTGTATAAAGAGGAGAAAAAATAACAGACTTCTGATCACTGCTTTTCATGAGAAAGAAAAAGATAGGAAGGAGGATTTTTCTGAATCTGAGATCAAAATGCATAGACATAGACACAAAGACAATTTCAATGGTGCAGAGAAAATAAGGTATATTGAGGCCATATATTTCAAGAGATTCTGTTTTTGAATGTATTATCTTCAGTCATACTCTCATGAGAAGTACCATTTCATTTTCATATTTTTAATTAGATAAAAACCCTCTGATGTGTGTGTGTGTTAATGAGTGTGTGTGAAATATGTGTGTTTCTATATATTGGTATATATATATATATGTATATGTGTGTTTGTACAGAAAATAACATAATACATCAATCTTTAAAGTTTGTAACAAATCTCTATAGTTATTCCTAACTTAAATTAACTGCAATAGATGAATAAAATGTAAAAAAAAACCTTCTGTTGCAGATTCCAATTTCAGCTGCCTTCCTTTTTATCATTGCCATTTATTTAGCTCAAACTTATCATATTTCTCAATGACAGGCAACTAATAGGCAACTAATATGGAATTGTTCCAGTTTGCAAAACTATTTTAAAATGTTAAAATTATTTAATGATCCCTTTCTCAATTTTACACTTTGCTTTTTTTGATTGTCTATGAAAAGATCCACATGCAGCTCATCTTTGTAAGGTAAATATCCAATGTTCTAAAGCAATCACTTGTGTTTTCATCTCTTTCTGCTTGTATACTATTTTTGTACATTCCTTTATATTTATTTCCAGTATGCTGGACAGTAATTTAGATTGCATCTGACACCACATTTACACCTAGCCTCTACCTACTCCATACCTCTGTGATGCTCATTTATTCTTCTGAGTCCTGGTAATGCTACTTCTTCCTTTGTCCCAATGCTGGATTGTATTTAACATTTTAAGAGTGCAGCCTCATACCAACTTGGCATATATCTTTCTGATTGCAATGAGGCTTCTGAGTAAAATTGTGTAGGATTGCAAGAATTGTTTATCTATTTGTTTTTCTGCATCTCCCAGAACTATTAACTATTTGGTATGTGTTTCTCTGCCCAGAAGTTATGTGCAGCAAAATACAGATTTAAACTGTCCTCAGAAAATTAGAGAGTTTTTGCTATAGCCTGTGGAATATTTAATAAATGATTTTCAGCTACATGTTTGTACTAAAGGCTTTCAATCATTTACAAAGAAGTCTATGCTTTTATCCTCAGTTTGTGTTCTTGTCAAGGATTTTAGAGACCAACATTCTGAATTTACAGAACTTGGGGGCTTCTAGTCCAATGCCCTGCTCAGGCAGGATGTTGAGGTATAAGATTTAATAGCTGCCAGCTGCTGTAAGGCTAATTCAATGTAAGGCTGATGCAATAAGGATGAATCAGCATAACATGGATATTGATAGCCCTTTTAAGCCAAAGAACGGGTTCATAGAAGGCTTTACCCCTTTAAGAGGTGTTTATATGAGGCTGACATTATAGAGGGCATGTTCTTATTCCTTTTGTCTAGTGTCCATCACAGAGTTCTCTGTGCAGAGTTAAGAAGATTGGCTGCTTGGAAGGTATTTGCCTACCACATATATTTCTGTATATAACTGTCTTGTAGATTAACCACTGTTAAATGTCTAAGTCTCTATGTGCTGTGTTTTGCTCGTGGGTTGTCTCATAATAGTAGTCACACTGCAAACACTCTGACACAGGAGACCTTAAACCATTCCAGACAATCAGCTAATCCATTCCAGGGGTGGGAGTCAATCAGTGTTACTACTGGTTGGGTGACTATGTTTTGCTGTGCATGCGTTTAAAACAATCTTAGGCTGCGCCACCCGGACAGCTGAAAGCACTGCACGTAGGTGCGCAGCATTTGAAAAGCTCTTTTTCTCTGCTTTTTCAATCTCAGCTGTGCCGCACAAAGCAGCTGAGGTTGAAAAAGCAGGAAATAAAGGACAGGTAAGAGCCTGGTCAGGCGGGTGGGCCAAACAGCAGCAAACACAGAACCAGTTCAGTGTCTGCTGCTCTTCAGAGCTACCGGCTCTATAGAACCAGGCAGAACTGGCAGCATCCCACCCCGATCTATTCTCTTCCTGAAAAAACTCCAGTGTTGGAATAGCCACAACTTCTTAAGACAGGCTATTCCATTGATTGTTTTCATATCAGGAAATTTCTAGTTAATTCTACATCGGATGTCTCTTGATAAGTTTTCATTCATTACTTCTTGCGTTTCCCTCTAGTGCTTTGGAAAATAGGTTGTCTTCTACTTCTTTGTGACAGCCTCTCAAATATTGGAAGACTGCTATCATGTCATCCCTAGTCTTTAGTTTGCTGTCATTTGCAAATCTGTTCTATCTCTTTATCTAAATCATTTATTAAGATGTTGAAGAATACTGGGCCTAAGACAGAATCTTGGGGTACTCCATTATATACTTCCCACAATGCAGATGTAGATCCATTGAGGGCTATATGTTGAGTGCAGTTTGTTAGCAAGTTATCTGGTGGTGATGTGCTCTATATCACATAACCCTATCTTATCAAGAAATAAGTTGTGGTCTACTTTCTCAAATGCTTTACTAAATTTCACTGGCCCACTAAGCATTTTGCTGGCCCAATATGATTCCACAGCATTTTGCTGACCCACTAATTCAGTCACTTTGTTAAAGAATGCAAGTAGAGTCTTTAATATGTAAGATTTTTCAGCATTCTTTTAATGTATTAATCAAACTTTAATAATTGTCTTATCATCATTTTCAACAAATGGCAAAATATTAAATCCTGTTCTTGTTTCTTTTGTCTGTCTCAGGAAGAAACAGTGCTGATTGTAAAATTAAATCTTTATTATAATCATAGGCCAGCATAATGAAGGTAGAAATTTTTTAAAAAAGTATTATTTTAAATATACAAATAATAGAAGCCATACATTTAGAAAAGTGTGTTTGTGTACATGCATGTGCGTATATATGTAAAAACAAACATCTAAAAAATCTATAGGAGGGATAAATAAATCAGATAAATACAACACACACACACATCTGTAAAGTTAATTTGAGGCTAATTAAATCTATCACAATACAAAAACTTTTAACAATTTCAATACCCATTAAAGCAAGTTAAGCAAAATCTGACAGATTATGACCATAATCTTTCATTGTTTCTTTCAAACACCAACTTTTCTAGACTGTATAGACATTGCTTTTTTTTTTGCTCAAGAATTTCTGTTTTCAATTCTGCTATTTCTGCCATGTTTGATTTGCTATTGAAAACTTCATAAAATGACACAGCATGGCACTGAATTTTTGAGCAAACAAATATCATTGTTGGACTTTTTCTCTGAACATCAAATGTCACAGCATGATTCTGTTGTTCCCCAGAATTGTTTCTCTCCAGGTACCCACTCATAGAACACCTTGTCAAAGTGCTGACCAAAGATGTAAACTGTCTCCTTGAAGCAATTTATGTTCTCATTCAAGTGGTGATTTGGCCATAAGCACTTTGAGGGCTTATTTCAGGAATCATGTATACCATCTATTTTTGTTTCATTGTTATCTTTGAAATCAAAAGGGAACTTCCCTGCTGTCATGTCTTTGACTTATTTCCAACCTTTGAGAAATACCTTTTCCTAATTATAGTCCCAAATAAAAACCTTAACTAAAAAATCTTAATCTAAAATCTTGTCCAAGTTTTTCTGATTCAGAGGCTGTAACAGACACCTTATATATGTAATGTGCAACACATTAAAATCACAAATGTACAAGCCCCTTTTTGTACCTGCATTCACTCAGTACTCCATGTGCTAATATCATTCCCAAAATGCCCATTTGATTGCTTTAGTATTGCTACCTAAAGCAGCTGCAGGCTGGATACTGAAGGAACACACAGAGGAAGACACTGTGATTATAAGTCACATTTTTCAGTGCTGTTGTAACTTTGAATGGTCACTAAATGAACTGTTGTAAGTTGAGAACTACCTTTTATTGTTTTAAGGCTGCAATGGAATGTTAAGAACTTAAAATCAAAATTAAGATACTTTAGTAAATAATGAATCATATTGCCATACATACATACATACATACATACATACATACATATATACATACATACATATGCTTCTATATATTTATTATTTATATTTATTTGAAACCTACCACTGGTCATAACCAGAGGTCGTATTCAGCAGGTTCTGACCAATTCTGGAGAACTGGTAGCAGAAATTTTGAGTAGTTCAGAGAATTGGTAAATACCACCTCTGACTGGAAATTTTACAGTATCCTTCCCCTGCCATGCCCACCAAACCACACCCACAGAACCGGTAGTAAAAATATTTTAATCCCACCACTGGTCATAACATGGGGCAAAACTCAATTAACAAATGTTTCACTTAACAACAGAAAATTGGGGCTCAATTATGGACATAAGTTGAGGACTACATGTACTCTGCTTTAGATATTCAGGCACAGAGAAGAAATGAGGCTTCCATTCCAATTCCCCAGAGAGAATGTTACAATCCAAAACATGGTTTGCATGATAAAGAACTATAATTGTGCAAGTTTTCAAACCATAGAAACCACTATAAACTATAAGGCTGAGCAGGGCTACTGCTTTACTTTAGATCTAAATTGTTGTTTTCAAATCAGGTGTAAAGTAGAGTTAGAACATGCATCTTCATTTCTCTTCCACACTTTAATTTTTTTGAAGATATGAAGGCCTTTGTTCATTAAAATTCTCTTTCCCTTAAAAACAAAAAGTTCCTGATAGTTGCTCTCTCTCTCTCTCTCTCTCTCTTTCTCTCCAACTTTTTATATGTCTTAAAATTATAATAGTTCTTTCTTGCAGGTTTATTTTGAGAAATTTTTTTCACAATGGTCTTTTTTGTGATATATTAAACTGAAAAAAAAGTCTACTTTAGCATTTTTCTTGTAATTTCAAAAAATAACGATTACATTTTTGTTCCCATACATGGATAGAATTTGAGTTTTCAGGTTTTATCTTTGACAAATGTAGTGGACTTTTTGTTATCATTTTGTTGATTTTCTTCTGTTTAACCAATTTATTTAGCATTTCATATTCTTGTTATTGAACAAGAATATTCTGGAAGGACTGCCTAAAAAACTGAACTATTTTTATTATCCAAAATATGAATTCTTCGATACAGGTAGTCTTCAACTTACAACAGTTCATTTAGGGAGTGTTCAAAGTTTCAATGGCACTGAAAAAAGTCACTTACGACCATAGTCATGTGATCAAAATTCAGATGCATGGCAACTAACTTGTATTTATGCTCTTAATTAACAGTAGCTGTGTTCTGAAGTCATGTGATCACCTTTTGCAACCTTTTAAGAGCAAAATCAATGGGGAAGCCAGATTCACTTAAAAATGTATTGCTAACTGTGGTGTTATACTTAACAACTGTGGCAAGGGTCGTAAAATGGGGCAAAGTTCACTTAACAAATGTCTCACTTAACACCAGAAATTTTGGGCTCAATTGTCAATAAGACAAGGACTACCTATATAGAGCTGTGGTGGCGCAGTGGATAGAATGCAATACTGCAGGCTACTTCTGCTGACTGCTAGCAGTTCAGCAGTTCGATTCTCACTGGCTCAAGGTTGACTCAGCCTTCCATTTTTCCAAGATCAATAAAATGAGGACCCAGATTGTTGGGGGCAATATGCTGAGTCTGTAAAGTGCTTAAAGAGGGCTGTAAAGCACTGTGAAGCAATATATAAGTTTTAAGTGCTATTGCTAAGTGCTATAACAACTTTACTCCTTCCTGACCTAACATATATTAGTAACTTCAAAACATATATACAAACCACCATGCTGTTCATAGCATAGCTGTTGAAGCACTTCAGTGGTGGGATTCAAATAATTTAACAACTGGTCCTCTGCCCTAATGATTTCTTCCAATAATCAGTTCACCAAACTGTTCAGAAAGTTTACAACCAGTTCTCCTGAACTGGTGCGAACTGACTGAATCCCACCACTGAAGTACTTCCATTTGTTATTAATATTTTGATCATGTAAAAAATGCCTCCTTTTCTTTCAGTTCTTGTTAGGCTTCACACCAGACTCAGTTGTAAATCTTGAGTCTGTGGATACTTACCCAGTTATTCAAGATATAGCTTACTTGGCTTTCAGGCATGAGTTAATATGATTAGACTCATTACTGCAGATGACTATGTTTGTCTACCTCGGGTCACAGAAATCAACGTCTTTATGCTCCATCTTCTTACCTTTCTAAATAAACATGTACTTTGCCACTGATTCCTATTTCATCAAAATTCTTCCTTTCTTCCTGAAAAAAAAAAAATCTTATGATGAATTAATTAAGAAAATGGAGACAAAGCAGCCCACAATTTGCCATAAAAACTTACATGTTTTGTTGATTCAGCTTAACATGTCTACCAACATGAACATACATATACCTGGAATCAGGCTTTATCTCAGTCCTGGAAGAGATTGACTAAATGGAAAATTTCTTAACAAACATCTTTTGTAACTGATACATTTTCAATTTGGAAAAGGCCAAGTTAACACCAGTGTTTTCACATTCATTATATACTTCTTGAACTTGCAAATTACTGTTTCCTAACATAGTATAGTATAAAGAAAAACAGTGGTATACTAATTAGGCATGGTAGCAAATATTGTAAAAAAGTAAGATTGTGCCAAGATCTGTTTTCCTTTGAATTTCTTTGGTGATTATTCTGGTTTCTACCAATTTGGAAATTTGCCTTAGATGAGCAGACTGGTTATCTTCCAACTGTTTGCTGGATGCTGAGCATAAGGGTGACATAGCATAATCATCTTCAGATGCAGATTTGGTCTTAAGAGAATGACAGGGTAACAGAGCTGGAAGGGATATTGGAGGTCTTCTAGTCCAATCCCCTGTTCAAGCAGGAAACCCTATAATATTCCAGACAAATATTTGCCCAATCTCTTCTTAAAAACCTATACCAGGCTTCCAGGAGCCAAGGTTGGAGACCCCTGACCTATACTGTTGGAACACCCACAACTTCAGGAGGCAAACTGTTCCACTGATTCATTGTTCTGCCAGGAAATTTCTCCTTAGTTCTAGGTTGATTCTCTCCTAGATTAATTTCTGCCCATTCTTCTTGTTCTGCCTTCAGGTGGAGAATTGGTTGACTCCCTGTTCTTTGTGACAGCCCCTTGGATATTGGAACACTACTGTCATGTCACCCATAATCCTTCTTTTTCATTCATTCCTGCAACCGTTCTTCATATGTTTAGCTTCCAGGCCCTCATCAACTTTGTTTCTCTTTTCTGCACTGTTTCTAGAGTTCTATACCTATTTTATATTGTGGTGACCAAAACTGGATGCAGTATTCCAAGTATTGTCTTATCAAGTGATACCAAAATGGAACTAATATTTGATTCTATCCCTCTGTTAAAGCAGCCTAGGATTGGGTCTTTCTTTCTTGTACAGAAAAACAATATAACAAGTGGAGTGAAATTTGAATCCATCACAATATGAAGCAATCCATGAGAAAATATTCAGTAAAGGCAGCAATGAAATTTTATTTTATCCCTTACTTTCGGTAACTGAAAATAATTAAGCATGACCCAATCTTTAAAGAATGAGTAGATTTGGCACTATTAACACCAAGTAGTCAGTTCAACTTGCACTTGCTTTGATTTAGCTTGATTGTGCTAACCTTACTTGTCTTATTTGATTAATATGTACCACCAAGTTGGTGTTTCTCTTAGTGACCACATAGATTTTCTTCATGATGATCTGTCCCTAACCAGTTCTTTCAGGATTTCTACAGGTAAACTCCGGCGCTGCATCTGAATCCATCCAAGTCACTATCAGTTATTCTTTCCTCTTTCCTTTTTGTTGCTCCCAGCTTTAGAACCTTCTCTAGAGAGGTTTTTGCATAGTGTGCCCAAAATGAGGTAATTTGAGCTTGGCCCTTTATGCCTCTGTTGAGTATCTGGATCAATTTGTTGGATGATCCATTAGCTTTCATAAGATCACATATGAAATAATCATAACATCCATGTGTACCCATGTTATATAGTGAATATACTAGTATATAGTTATATACTAGTGAATTGTTCTAATCTTTTGATACTTTTCTTCTTCCAAAACCTTACTGAATTCATTTTATATTAATTGTTATAGTCATGTATATTAGACTCGGCATCACATTGGCATAAAACCTGAATCTATAGAATAAGGCTGACGTGCTTTTGAAACTCTCACAATATTAAACATGTTTTTTCTAACATGTTCATGACCCAATCCCTTAGCCAAAATATGGAAAGTCCTTTAAAGGCCCAAAGGACTTAGGGAAATAATCACTTATGACTTATTTCTTGTTTCATAACCATCGTCATGTTCCAAAGAGAGAAGCACATTTGCTATCCTTGCTAACTACAGCAAAATGGGCATGTGGCAAGGTAGATTGTTGTTTTCATTTTTCTATTCTATGGGAAGAGCTGTTTTATATTTATTTTTTAAGAAATGTATTAAGCCTATTTTAAAACTTACAGTACAGTATTTCAGTTATTTTACAGTTTGAAATTGTGAGTAATTGTACAATTGAACAATTCAAGGAATGGGTCAGGGGGGGCTTCTGATTGCAAAAGGGCATTAAGATCTGATGGATAATAAGATCTTTTTTTCATATTGCATCTGATTCAGAAATAGTCTTCTCAATGCTTGCACCTTTACTGTGGAATTCTCTATTTGTTAAAATACAATGACACAATATTTGCATGATGTAGATTGAAGATGGAATATTTAGATTGAAGAGGGATAAGTGGAAAAGCCTCTGCCAAGGCAACAGTCATATAAAAGGCATCTGAGTCTGAGGCAAACTGTAATCGAAGTAAATGTAACAGACAAGTCCCTTTCCACTTTACATGAATATAAAGTGGACAGAGATGCACATTCAAACTTACAAGGTTCTGTTACTGTAGCTCTAAAATAAAATTAGTATTGACCTACATGGCATTGATTTTCTAGTTTGATCTACCTTGAAATGCTAACAAATGATATCATTAATGCATCAATTATCTCCAATGGTTAATCAAGCATAAGAGAAGAACTTATTTGTTTCTTTTATAAAAAAATTATAATATCCCAACTGGATTACAACAGACCTGGAATTTTATGATCCCCAGACCACACCAGCCCTTGAGTCTTTATCTTGCCCAACTAGATTTCTTTTATTTTGAAAACAGCTGCTATGTTTGTCAAATTGTGTATGTGTGTGTGTGCATGCACACTTGTGCATCCTTACATGCCTATAAATCTTCATAGCCCTATTGGTTTGGCCTCCACAAGAGTCCCAGTTTCTCATGTGGTTCCTTGGAGAAATTATTTGCCCACCTCTGGCTTAAAACCTCAATTTAAATTTAAATACATAATAATAAAATGGAAATTAAAACATAAAATTAAGAAGCCAAAAAGGAGGAAAAGAAATATCTGTAAAGAAGTGCTGTACTACACCCAAGCTTCATCATCATTACTAAGTCCAAAATATGATTTCACCATAGTGCCAAATGCAATTTATACAAGACAATCATGGCTGCATTTGCCAACATAATTATTTCTACTGTGATGTGCTGTCTGGAAGGCACTTACAACATGAGAATTGGAATGAATGAAGCTACCAAAAAAATGCTTAAAGAAAAGATCTTTTTCTATTTGTGCCATTTCTACAATGTAGATTGACACATGCACACATTTATTTGGAGTAGTGGTTAGGGTGATAGACTAGGAACTGGAGATGATAAATTCTAACCCTTACTTAAGTATAAAAACTTTCTGGGTGACTTTGAGCCAGCCTTAAACACAGGATGCCTGTGGAGAAAACAAGAGGTGGGAGTATTATATATAGTGAGACACATAAAGTAAAGTTGGGATATAAAGATTAAAACCTTGGCAGTTAATTTTTTCTACTGTACAAGCAAAATGCCTAATTCTTCATATGTTTTCAATGGAAACAATCATAAATTTCCTATATAGTGTTCTTAGCTAATATAACACTTTTTATTGTTTTTGTGTTTTCCTAATTATGGTAATACTTGTCCAATTGGCAATAGTGCAGAACTATTAAGCTTCTTTTTATATGCTACAGAAACAGCTAGGACCTTTCAGTATTATATTTTGGGTTTTTCATGTATTTCCTGAATTGAAAAAAATACTGGACATCTACATCTGTGGTCTGCGTTCATGTGATAAACTTCATTTCACCCTTCAGCTCCAGCTTATTATAGTTCATGTGTTACTTTTTATATAGCCGAAAGAAGATGCCAATGGATGCAAATAACAAAGCCATTTTATAAAGCTCATCAAGCCAACTTCTGTTCAAGCATGTGCAACTACCCATCAAATAATCCTATTAAGTGACAGTCTGCTTTTTAATTTTTGTTCTATTTTGTTTAATCCACAGAGCACTTAATGTGGCCAATGTAAACAATGAAAATGAGGCCAACTAGGCCTCAGCTGAGTTGCACATAAACAATATAATCAGATGTTGTCCATCCTTCATTCAAAAATCCCATCTGAGACAGTGGGAGTCTCTGGTTCAAAGCTGTAATCAGGATGACTGTGACATGAGAGGTTTTTTTGTAGTAAGAAAAAAAAATCTGATGAACAGAAAAATGTCATTTTAATGGCCAGGTGGCTGTTGGGAGCTCTACTAAGCTGCTTTGATGCTATGCATTGAAACAGTGAAAATACAGTTAGTGATGGGAGGCAACAGATCTTTCTACATAGCAGAACAACCGCATTGTAGCCATATGTAACTTGTGCAGATACACAACAGTTATACTTGACAAAGAAAAGACTAGAAGGGAAAGAGAGGAAGTTTCCCAGTATACAGTAAAGCAATAGTTCAGTCCATTAAAACATAATTATTAGGGCTGAACCAATACCTTTGCTAGTACCAACGAAATTACCTCATCATGGAGTTTCCCCCAACCTCTATCATTCAGCCATATCATAGTCATTTTCCTAGCCCCGATTGGCTGTATAATAGGTAAAATGAGGATTTGGATAAAAGAACAGCAAGTTTTAATTCAACATGGATCATTTGATTTCTTTAACACCAGGTAGTCAAAGAAAGTATAAGGTGGATTGGTCTTAGTGTTAATTAGCAGTGTTACTATTGCTTTCCATTAGTAGTTAGGGATACCGAAGGATTTTTTTCAGTGGATTTCAAAGCCAACTAATCTGATCTACAGGACAATTGTGTGGGTTGGAATGCACCTACATTTTGGAGTTTTCTAAATGTTGTGAAGCAGGTAGCTCTAAATATAGCAACATGTATTTATAAATATTTTTTAATAAATAAAATGTATTTAGGTAGCATATTCATGGCTTCAAGAATAATTCCATGGAAACTATAAATTAGCGCATTTATCACTCTCTCAATTTAAATACCATCTTCAATTTTTTTCCTAAAGGCTCCCAGGATTTATTTTTAAGGAAGACTTCAAATAAGGTATATCATAATAAGCCAGAAGATGAGATTAATTCCACTCTATGCTTACCCCTAAATATGTACACATTTGGAAACAGCTATTTTTGAGATGGGCTAACTTTATTTTATTGCTTCGCTTACATAGCAGAAGGGCTTGTTCTCCAAAGAAATTAAATAGATGAGCAATTCCTTCAGCATCACCCTGCTAGGCTCCAAACTATCAAGTAATAGTGATATTGGAGTGTTCCAATGCCAGAATGTTTTGAAGCAGCCTCCAGGTTACCCTTTCAGAAATTTACACTTTGAATAACAAAACAAATCAAGTATGGGTTTTGTGGAAAAGTCCATTCAAAAGTATGTTTTTTTTATCTCGAGGGTCTGCTGTCTTCAGATTCAAAGCCAAAAAATCGTTCAGAACATTCAAGCAAGAAAATGTATCACCTGTCTGCAACTTGTTAAAACCGCCACATTTTTTCTTGAGAAAAGAAGTGTTTGGATTAAGCAGCTACATGCAAATATTATGTGAACTATGCATTTCAGAGCAGCATTTTCCTTCATATTTGAACAACTGTACAGCCTCTTAAGCGTGGATGAAAATCATATATTAATGTGGAAAGGAGAAAGGATGGCTTTAAGAATGAACATATTTAACAGGAGGACCAGGGACAGATTTTCTTTCTCCCCAGACAACCTTTCTTCTAAATTAAGAAGCTCATCACAAAATATACCTGAACATTAAGAGGGCTAGGTTTCAAGCTAAGTAAGCTTCCATTCACCCTTCTGTTCCTGTAAATGCCTTGTTTCAGCAATATTTTATTGTACCTGCAGACCTGTTCAAATTGTTGCCTCCTTTACATCAGACTAAGGAAAATAACTCATTATATAGTATGTCTTTTTCTTTTGCTAAGTCGTTTGCAAAAAGAAGGGACTACACTGTGGATTCCATCATGGTCCAGAGCAGTGTTTCTAAACATTGGCAACCTTGGGAAATGTTGTCTGAGGAACTCTGAAAATTGAAGTCCACACATCTAAAACTGCCAATATTGAGAAATACTACTTTAGATATTCAAGCATAGTAGTAGCTCAGCATAAAGGTACTTTCTCGCTTCTATTTAAATTATTTATCTACTCCATGCTATACAAAGCATCGTCATATGGTATACAACATTAAAGCACATTAAAATATAATATGAAGTATATATAATGATACTTATAACATTATCATTATGACCATAATTATCATCATAAGATGACCATCAGTATCTTCACAATTATAAATAAGACAAAGTGAATAAAAACTTTTTAGTTTGTATTTTATTTATAAACAAGTCACTGCGTATTTGTCCTGAAGGAAAGCAATTCTATAACAGAAGACTTTAGGAAAACCTCAAGGCAACCATGCTTTAAACAGCTTCACAAGCAAAGAGCCTTGTCAAATAATTTACATGGGCCAAACCTGTATTTTATTTTTATTTGTGACTTGTCTTTTTTCAGCTGCTTAGTTGTATCCATTATGATTTTTAATTTTTGTTACTAAGAATTTTATTGGGAAGAGTTGGGGTTTGGTTTGGTTTGGTTTTTTGTACAGCCACATTGGTATAATAGGGGGCAGTTTGGTGTAGTAGTTAAGGCACCAGACTAGAAACCACGAGACCAAGGCATAGATATAAAATCAGCTGAGTAACCTTGGGCTAGTCACTCTCTTTCAGTCCTAGGAAGAAAGCAATGACAAATTGCTTCTAAAAAACGTTGCCAAGAAAACTGCAGGAACTACTCCAAGTAATCACCAGGAATTGACATTGATTCAAAGGCATAAAAATAAATAAACATTGATGTAATACTGAGTTCTCAGACTAAGAAAGATTTGGGAGATAGTTATATAAGCAAGCAGCTGCAGACTTTTCCATTATCAGTGAAAAAACTCACCTCCTTGTTGGTTCACATGAGGCCTTCTGGGAAGAAACTAAGCAGTTCTCTTTGTTTGATATATTGGAGGATAAATTGGTTCTAAATCAGAAACAATTCAGTTGCTGAAAATATTATAACCTTATCCCTAACATCTTAGTAAATATTGCTAAACAAAGCTCTGTGCTCTAAAGAATTGCATTTGATTTCAGACACCAAAAGCATAACATTGACCTACTTCAGATGTCTTTCCTCATAGACTTTTTTAGTTAGGCTTTTAGACTGTCTTTTTAAGTAGTTTCATTCATTCTGTTTCTCTTAGTTTCTATTTATCATCATTCTAAGTTATTAAAATATCCTTATCTATTTCATATTTATTATGTGTGTTTATGCTATTTTAATGAAATGGCTTCAAGTTGCTTACAAAAGCTGCAGTATAAGCAACCATCCCAAAGAATATCTATTGATCTGCACACAGACACATGGATACACAACTGAATTCAATGATACTAACAACAAGTCATTATAAATAGTAGCCATACTCATCCCAGTATATGCACCATCAGCTTATGAATCCCCAGATGCCTTGAATCCCAAAATATGTGCCTGAATATCAAGAAGTCTAGAATTATACTTTGCTTTTTCCTTAAGTTTTCAATTGTTCTGTTTTATTATGTAGAAGTTGATTCTAAGTTAGAATCAAATGCAAGATAGTTTGAATTGCCAGCAAGTTAAGTCAGGAATTTCTTAGATAAACAATAGTGGCTGCTTTTATTAATTCATCAATATATTTTAACTTGAATGTTCTCAGCAGTACTACAAGTTATTTCCCTTGGACATCTGTGCATATATAAATACCTTTAACATTTATAGAATTTCCCCTCCATTAGTGTTGTTTTCCTTCTTTCTGAGCAAATAGTATCTTTCAATTACTGTATTCTAATCACGAGAATCATCCTACAGGCTTCTCCATAATACTTATTAAATTGTATTTGTTTTGCTGTAAAAAGAGTTCAGGTTTGTTTACTTTCCATGTTCTAAAAATTAGGTATATAAAAAATAAATGCCATGAAAGTATGATTCAAAGTGAACCAATGAATATGAACCAATACCTCTATATGACTCAATATAATAAAATAATGATTCTAGGAAGAGTACAGAGAAGAGCAACAAAGTTGATTAGAGACCTGGAGGCTCAAACATATGTGAATGGCTAGTCTAGTGAAAAGAAGGACGAGGGTGACATCATAGCAGTTCTCCAATATTTGAGGGGCTGACACAGAGAGGAGAGAGAAAACCTGTTTTCCAAAACACTCAAGGGCCAGACGAGGATCAATGGGACAATCAACCAATGGAACAGCTTGCCTTCAGAAGTTGTGGGTGCTTCATCACTGGAGGCTTTCAAGAAGATTTTGGACAGCCACTTGTCAGAAATAGTATGGGGTCTCCTGTTTGAGCAGAGGGTTGGACTAGATGAATAAATGACTTTCCAATTCTGTTATTTTGTATTCTGTAATATTGATTTCCAATTTTTCATTGCATTTTTTAATAGGCCTCAGTTTGCTTACTTTCACAGCTACATCTGCAGCATGCATACCTTTACCTGAAGTTCTTCTAGGTGTTCAGCACCAATCCCTAAGGATTCAATTTAAAGTCTTTCTGACCAAATTTAGCATATCTCAGCCAAACACATTCTTCCCAGTCTTTGTAAAGCACAAACTATCTTGTATCTGAAGTCCATTATCTAGGGGTTTTAGCCATGATCCTAAAACCTAAATCTCTCCTGGAGATTAAAATGCCCACATCCTAGTACAAAACTGTATATGGCAATACATACAGTAGAAGTAAAAGTAAAAATAAATAAACATCTAAATAATTTAAATTATAGTGGAAGATTATCAATTTTAGCTACATAATCATTACAGATGGTTGCAAACATTTTTGCTTATTGGACATAGAAGTATTTGTTGCAAAGTTTAAATTCAGAATTGCTCTGAAAAAGTTAATATTGGTCTGAAGAAGCTAAGGGTATGATACAGAATTCATATTGTCTTCAATGGCAGTACGGTCATTTCACCAATAAAAAGTATTCATGAAAACCCACATTATATATATATTTTTTCCTGTAATCACCATTTTTTAAAAAATAGAAATAGAAATTTTATTGAAAGTTTTAAGGAGAAGATAAAAACCAACAAACACTAATATAGATAAAAAAAAGACGAAAAAGGGAAAGAAAAACACAAAGACAAAGGTACAAAGGAATAAAAGATGAAATAGAAAAACGCTTCTGGTTTTCTTTTTAGCAAATACAAGTATGATTACAAAGTTCTCTCTTAATCTATAGTTACAAAAATAAAATCTCACCTTTTTTCTTTTCTTTTTTTTCCTAATCATCAAAACTTCAAATGATAAGTGCATTTTTCTGTATGATCAAAAAAGTCTATAAGGGGATTTTAGTCAGCCATAAATGTGAATATTGTCTTTAAAATCACTTTTAATATGTATTATAACTACAGTAAAAGTGATACAGTCTTCTTGTTGTCAAACCAGAGTAAAACACATGACACTCATTTTATACTGGACACACTGAAATCAATTCATTTGTTGCCTCATCTGCATATTTTGGAACATTAACTGCAACATTTATAAATAACTTGAAAATCTCTACCAAGAGGAAACAATAATAGCTAATTATTTTCCCATTATTTCCTTCCTTGATTATGATAAATTAGAAAGGATGTTTGAAGTTCACTATTTTGACAATTCACTGACATTAGCGATTTTAGCATGTTTTGAGGAGGAATAATTTGTAGTTTTCATTGCTGGAAGAGGTAACACTCGCAATTTTCTTCTGGTATCTGCCAAATTTGGCTTTTATCTTGGCATCAGTGGTGGGACTTATCTCTGGGGGGGATGAGTCTGCCTACCAAGATGAGGTGGACTGGTTGCTTTCATGGTGTAGAGACAATAACTTGGTCCTCAACATCAATAAGACCAAAGAGCTTATAGTGGACTATAGAAGGAACAGATCAGACAACCAGCCTTTGTTTATCAATGGGGACCGAGTGGAGCAAGTGGCCAGTTTTAAGTTTCTGGGTGTTACCCTAAAAGAGGACCTGATCATGGGTGCCCACATTGCAGCCCTGGTCAAAAGGGCCCAGACTCCTCAGAAAACAACAGCTGAATGAAAAACTGCTGATGACTTTCTACCGCTGCACCAGAGAGCATTTTAACATACTGCACCTCTGTATGGTTTGCCAATTGCACAGTGGTAGATAGGAAAGTACTCCAGAGGGTTATTGTCATTGCCCAGAATATCATTGGTTTCCCTCTCCCCTCTTTGGAAGAGCTTTATAGCTTCCGCTGCCTTAAGAAAGCTCAAAACATTCTCAAAGATCCATCTCATCCTGGGAATCCTTTTTTGAACTATTACCATCTGGCAGATGGTACAGAATAATAAAAACAAGGACAAATAGACTGAAGAACAGCTTCTATCCCAGGGCAGTAGCTCTTTTGAATTCTGCTGTATAGTGCAGTGTTGGTGTGGTTTCCGCACCAGGGGTTTCCAGTTCAATGTGTGAAGGGTGAAGGATGCATGTTTCTGTTTATTTTCATGGCCCTGGTCATGATGTGCACTGAAGATGGTGTTTGATTTCATTATATGAGATGCAATGAAAATAAAGTAAAAGGAAACTAAACTAAATCAGTGGTATGTATGTGGACAGATACAAAGTTAGTCAGTCAAGTAGTTGACTAGACATTTAACAGATTTTGTGTTTTATATATATATAACACAAAAGAGATAGAAAAAAGGCCATAGAGATTGAAAAAAGACCTGAAAGCATGAATAGAAGAGATGATTCCACCAGACTGTCAATTATCTGGAAGCCTGCACTCACAAACAAAAAAATCTCCACACCACAAGCCAGGCAAACACCTGGGCACAAACAGATCCCCCTGATACCTCCAGCTCAAACACACCCCAACCAGGCACCCAGATGAAACCTAGCTTCCTAATAAATGATAGCCATCCATTTACTCGGAGCCAAGCCACACTAAAAGCCTCCAATACAGGAAAAACAATGTTGCCAGCCAATCAAGACAAAAAAAGCCACAAAACAGACAGAAAATATTAGAAACACCAATCAAGCAGAATACAGCAAACTCCAGGACCAATAAACACAGACCAAGACTCCCAACCAATCAGGATGAAGAAAAAACCATTCTGGCACAGCAGTAGGCTAGCCCCAAATTTAAAACAGAAACGGCTGTATACAAAAAACAAGAAAGTTGCCTCCTGAAAAAGTCCCTTTGAGACAACTAACAACTATGACCTAGATTCCTGAGAATCATACTTTTGTGTACATTTTAATCATGTTTTAAAGGGAAGATTGAGAGAAAAAATTGAATTGAATCAAAATTTATTTTGGAAAATTAAATGATTTAGCCAAAAATGATAATGACTTATACTATATAGTATACTCTATCATTTGTGATTAGCACATTTTAGAAACACAGGCCAAAGCAGAGAAGTGCCAAATGATAGATATGAAATGGACATAAAATCACTAACAAACAACATTTGTAACAAACAGTTTAAAATTATCTGCATTGAAACCAAAACAGAATTCAAAGCTGATAGGCACAAGATACATGAGGGATGGATGGATGGATGGATGGATGGATGGATGGATAGATGGACAGCCAATAGTTGTTTTAACATCAATTTATATCATTAAAGAAGTGTATAATTTCCCATATTACAGAGCAATATGTGCATTACTGTTAAATAATTTATTTCAGACAATACTTCATTTATTAATTTATGTTACATATTGATAAATGTTATTGAAAGAAATATATAAAAACAATAGTAAATATCTTTCAATTAGCAAAGATACAAGGCAAAGGTGCTCATTCTTCTCATTTGTATCTGTAATTACTCTGAAAGTCGTGGTCACAAGAACTGAAAACATAAACAGATAATTGAGATCAAAACTGAAAAAGAGGAATATAAAATGAAATGTTACGTGGATGAAATAATATTGTTACAAAGCTCTTTTCGATTTCTGATAAAATAATAAAACATTTTAGTTGCTTTTGTGAATATTTTTTAATAAAAAGAAAAATAATAACAAGGAACTAACTTTTAAGGACAGGCTCAGAGGTGGTATTCAGCAGGTTCTGATCAGTTCTGGAGAACCGATAGCGGAAATTTTGAGTCGTTCGGAGAACCAGCAAATACCATCTCTCTGACTGAAGATTTTACAATATCCTTCCCCTGCCATGCCCACAGAACAAGTAGTAAAAATATTTGAATCCCACCACCGTGCAGGCTGTGTAACAGTCCCCCCCCAAAAAAAAAATCCAGTAAAATGTTTACTTGACAGGTTGCAGTAAATACATATTTTGAAACAAATGTAAATGCAAAATTGTCAAATAATATATGATAATTAAAATAATGAAATAAGAAATAGAACAAGATATTGAACAGTGTAAATGCTTAAACAACCATAAAAGATTAAAGGACAGTATAACCAGTGATGAATAATATCATTTAAACTTCGTGGACAATTTAATGTGATGCTCCTCTAAAACTTATGCTCCAACTTATGATCCAGAAGAAGTGTTTGATGAGTTTTATGATCAAATTCAATTTGAAGTTGACAGAACATGCAAGTAAGAAGTGCTGCTTGTGACTGGAGATTTGAATACCCGAGCTGAAAATATTAAGGAGAAAAATCTAGTTGGATTGTATGACTGAGGAAACCAAAATGAAGTAGGAGACAGATTTCTGCCACTCCAATGAGTGGCACTTTCTTCAAAAAACAAAAACAAAATGCAAAATAGAAACTTGCAACAATAAAAAACAAATTTTGGTCTTAACAAATAACAAACTCAGCTAATGTCCTTGTCAATTTCATCTCAACTTCCTTCATCTTCATCTCTGTAAAAAGTGGTAAGGGTCTGCAATCAAAATAGCCCACACCAAATCAATACCTTTTTGTCAAAGTTGGGTACCAGGCATTTCATTCTCAGAGGAAGATTCTGCATTTTGAAATAAAATCAGTGGAGTGGTGAATATTTGTCTGGCCATATGTAAAAGAAATATGGGTAATTACTGTAAACGGGTCTCTGAAGCTGACAAGCACCTTTCCTCTTTAAGGACCATTGAACAGAATTATATAAATTGCTCAGTAGCAAAGTATATAAGATATAAGGTTTTTTAGTTCTGGGAACAACACACGATGTGCATGTGTTCAGTTAAAATTCAGATGAAGTGGTGGGAATAAGGAGGGGGAAGAAATAAGTAGGAGGAAAGGAAGAAAGGACAGTTCAATGGATAATTTAATATTCTTGACTGTACTCTAAACTTTCTAAGCTACATTTTTCTAGACATGCAGCACAGGAGGATCTGGTTATAGCAATGGGAAGAAGGGCCCTGGTGCAAGATAACAGAAAAGATAATAAAACAGTGGATTTGTGAGTACCTAGAAGAAGCAAGGCAATTACTAGAAGCCAGCATGTGTTTGTTAAAAACAGATTGTGTCAGACAAAGCTTATTGCCTTCTGTGATAAAGTGGCTAAATTAGTGCATCACAGAAATGTTGTGCACATAGTTTACTTGGACTTCAGTAAGGCATTTGATGAATGGCATGGTAGCCGAATGGTGAAGATGCTCACCTCTCACTTGGGAGGTTGAGAATTCTATCCTAGGCAGCGGCAGATGTTTTTCTCCTAGGGTGCAAAGTATCTTGTTATGTCCTGAGCATGGGCGCAAGGAACGGAGACAAGACATCGAACGGTGACTTCAACTCTTTATTGTGAAATAATAACAGAGCAAATACTTGGGCAGCAGCAGCTCTTTTATAGAGCTGGCTGCTGTCAAAACAACTAATTATTTGAGTTTACCGCTCTCACAAGCATCCAATCAGAGAGGCCCGTTAACAGCCAATCAAACTGGCCAGAAACGACCAATCCCGACTCGCTATTCGCGGTCCAATGAGAAGTGCAGGATTACGAGCCTGCTGCAAAGTAAAGCTATTTAAGGATGTTACTGATGCGTTGGCTTAGTCCATAACACCCCTCCCCCCCCTAGGTTCCATTTGAGGGGTCGGGTGACGTATTCTCGTAAATAGGCAGGTCGCTTCACCTGTCTGCTTGATCTGCGCTGTTCCACTGGTTTCTGTCCTGGCTCTGGTTCCAGTGGGCTGCTAGCTGGGCTGGATGGTGAAAACAGTCCCGCTATTCCTTCAAATGGCTCTGGGCTGTTCTCTCTGCTTCCGCCAGTGCTGTCTTCCAGGTTCCCTGGATCTGTTCCCATCGCAGTACTGTCACGCTGCGAGGCCACTTCCCGGCTCGGTTCTCCTTCTGGTGGTGAGTATCCCCTGGTTGGTTGTGTAGACTGCTGGGTTTTGATTATTAAGTCATCTGTTATTTCTTTTTCAGCCTCCTCGATGTTCCTTCCGCCCCAGTTAGAGATTCAGGGGATGAGATAGGACTAGGTGCTAGTCTGGAACGGAGTTGGTCTATGTGGCGCTTCCACATCTTACCATCTACAGTTTGTAGGCGATAGGATCGGGGTCCCGTAAGTTGCGTTATGATAGCGGGGACCCACAATGGGTCACCCGAGAAGTTTTTCCCAAATACGGGGTCAACTTCCTGGAATGCCCGACACTTGCTGCTGGATCCTGGGGGTTGTTCAGGCATGTAATTTGGGTGGAAGCAATCGAGATGTGAGCGAAGTTTCCGGTCCATCAGGAGTTCAGCTGGGGTTTTGTTCATGGTGCTGCTTGGGGTAATATGTTGGAGGAGAAGCATCCAGGTTATTTTGTTGTCAATGTCGCCGTGGTCCATTTTGTGTAAAGTCTTTTTTACAAATTGAACCATTCGCTCAGCCCTACCATTGGCCGCAGGGTGAGCTGGCAATGTTAAGGCATGGCGGATGCCCCGATCTGCCAGGTACTGTTTGAATGCCAGGGCAGTGAATTGGGGGCCATTATCGGAGACCAGGACATCCAGCAATCCGTGGGTAGTGAATAGCCTATTCAGTTTTTTAGTGACCGCCTCTGTGGTGGTGCTTTTCATCTTGTGGACCTCGAGCCAGTTAGAATAGGCATCCACTGTTAGGAGGAAAGTGTGTCCTCTTGTGGGTCCTGCAAAATCGATGTGGATACGGGACCAAGGACCTCGAGGCGTTTCCCACTGAGTTGGGGGAGTTTTTGGAGGAGTAGAGCGAGTCTCCTGGCATTTGCTGCACTTTGCTACCCAGGTCTCTATCTGTTTGTCTAACCCAGGCCACCATGCGTAACTCCTGGCCAATGCCTTCATCCGCACGATGCCTGGATGTCCATCGTGCAACATTTTTAATACCTTATGTTGCAATTTCTCCGGGATTACAACTCTGTCTCCCCACAAGATGCAGCCCTTTTGGGAGAATAGTTGTGTATGTTGATTTCTGAATGGCTTGAAAGTGTCATTGGGTTGGCTGTTCCACCCAGCTGAGGACTCATGCCAAAACAGGGTCCTTTTTTGTTTCTGAGGTGATGTCTTGAGCGGTCAGCGGCGGTGATTTAAGGGTTTTGATTTGCAATACGGCTAGGGTTGGAGCTGGGTCCTCTATGATGTCTGGTAGTGAAGAGCTCAAAGTGTCAGTGTGGGGAATGGTTTTCCCCGGGCGGTGTTGCAATTGGTAATCGTAGGCGGCTAAAAATTCCAACCAACATGTCATTCTTGGTGATAAGATATGGGGAGTTAGTTTGTTTCCCACCAAAATACCAAATAGCGGCTTGTGGTCTGTAATTATGGCAAAGGGTCTCCCATACACATATTCATGGAAACGTTTAATTGCGGATACAATAGCGAGAGCCTCTTTATCAAGTTGATTATAGTTCCTTTCAGTCTTAGGCAAGGTTCTCGAAAAGAATGCAATAGGTGCCTCATTCCCATTTGGTAGGACATGGCTTAAAATGGCTCCCACTCTGAATGGTGAGGCGTCACAGGTAACCATTAAGGGTAGTGTCTCGTTGTATTGTATCAATACAGCATCGGAGGTTAAGAGGTCTTTTACTTGTTGGAATGCCCGTTCTTCATGCCGTCCCCAAACCCAGGAAGCCTTTTTGTCGAGAAGTCTATGTAGGGGCTCAGCTATGGTCGCCTTCTGGTACAAGAAGATGTTATAAAAGTTAATGAGTCCCAGGAAGGCTTGGAGGTCTGTCTTATTCCTAGGTCTCGGGGCGTTTTTGATTGCGGTAAGTTTTATTTCGGTGGGATGGATTCCCTGTCTGTCGAGAAGGTATCCCAGGAACTCCACTCTCTCCGTACAAAGTTGACACTTGTCCCATTTTACTTTCAGGCCAGCGTCTTTAAATTTCTGAAGAACCTTCCTGAATCATTGTACTAATAACTCTTTAGTGCGGGCAGCTATTAAGACGTCGTCAAAATAAGGCATGACACCTTTTATGCCTTGTAATAGTCTCTCCATCAAACTTTGGAAAATGCCAGGCGCCACGCTTACTCCGAATTGGAGTCTATTGCACTTGAAGGCACCTCTATGTATAATTATTGTCTGGGTTTCTGCAGTTGTTGCGTCTACAGGCAGTTGCTGGTACACCTGAGCTAAGTCCAATTTCGCAAATATTTTTCCACCACCCAGGGAGTGAAGAAGGTGTTGGACCACCAGTACTGGGTAAGCACTCTGTTGAAGAGCATGATTTAGGGTGGCCCGGTAATCCCCACAAATTCTTAACAAGCCATCTGGCTTCATGGGCGTTACTATTGGAGTTTACCAGTGGGCATGGTCAATCGGTTCCAACACGCCCTGGGCTATCAGTTTATCTAATTGCTCATCGGTCTTTGGATTGAGGGCAAAAGGCACCCGACGAGGCTTAAGCTGAATGGGAGCTACATCGGGGCTGAGATTAAACGATATAGGGGTCCCCTTGTACTTGCCTAATGTTCCTGTGAACACGTCCTGGAATTCCTGGATGAGGGCCTCTTCCCAATCGTCACTTCTGGTTTGGTGTATGCCGGCTAGGTCAATCCCGAGTGGAGCGAACCACTGTAACCCTAACAAACTGGGCCAGTCATGATCGATGACAGTCAGGGGAAGCGTCGTGGTGCGGTCCTTGAAGGATACTTGGACATGGCTGGAACCGACAACTGGAATTCTGTTTCCCTGGTAGTCTTTTAGGATGATTCGTTGAGTGCTGAGGTCCTGGCGGCAGATAGCAGGGATCATCTGTTTGAGGGTTTTCCAGGATACCATCGATAGGGATGATCCCGAATCGACTTCCATCACGCACGGTCGATTCTCAATAGCAACCCTTACGCGGAACTTTCTTGCATCTAATGATAAAGTGTGGCCGATAATATTGGTTTGGTGTGCCTCTTCTCGTCTCGTTGAAGGGGCAGGTGCTCGATTTCTGTAGTAGTTGTGGTTGTTCCATTGGTAGTTCAGGCGGTCCCAATTCCCAGGTGGTTTGCCTGTCTCCCGGTGAAGGTTGTTCTCCCTTCAGCTGGGGCTGGACTCTCGCTTGCTTCTGCAGATCTTCGCGATGTGGCCTCTTTTCTCGCAGGTACGGCAGAGTGCGTCAAGAAATTTGCAGTCCGATCGCGGGTGGTTTGCCCCGCAATCAGCACATTGGTGCGGGAGTCTCTGGTTCCTTTGCTCTCATTCCGAGCAGAGTCGGTTGACCTCTTCTTCCTCACTGTCTGAGGATGACTCGAGGTCTTCGTGGTGGGCGGTAATAGCGTGCTTCTCAGCGGCGAGCGGGCTATCGTTCGCGAGTTGGCAAAGTGGTACATTCACTCGGTGCATTCGAGTGGCTGACTTCCTGGTTACTTCTGCGGCAGTAGCGTCGGTGATGACATCTGCAAGGCTGATGTCTCCTTTCGCCATGAGTTTACTCTGTGCCATGGGGTCATCTAATCCCAGAACTATGCAGTCTCTCAGGGCTTCCTCGAGGTTTGCAAAACCACAAAGGCCTCCTAGGTTCCGGAGGTCGGCTACAAAGTCCCCAACGCTCTCGTTCTTTCCTTGGTCCCTCTGGTAAAACTCGTGTCTTCATATCAGTGTAGGTACGGCAGGCGCGTAATGGACCCGGAAGATCGGCACAAGGTTATCCCAATCCATGGTCTTCACTTCCACCGGTTTGGCAAGTGCTTTAGCCATTTTGAAAGTGGCGGGGCCACAGTGATTCAGGAACACTGCTCGTTTCTTGCTAGGCGTAGCATCTTTTAAATTGTTGGTCTCTGTCTTGTTTGATGAGTACTTAGTCAGCTCTATCATCTCCGTATCCCATCCTCATTGCCAGTGTTATGTCCTGAGCATGGGCGCAAGGAACGGAGACGAGACATCGCACGGTGACTTCAACTCTTTATTGTGACTTCAGAACAGAGCAAATACTTGGGCAGCAGCAGCTCTTTTATAGAGCTGGCTGCTGTCAAAACAACCAATGATTTGAGTTTACCGCTCTCAAAAGCGTCCAATCAGAGAGGCCCGTTAACAGCTAATCAGACTGGCCAGAAATGACAATCCTGACTCACTATTCGCGGGCCAATGAGAAGTGCAGGATTACGAGCCTGCTGCAAAGTAAAGCTATTTAGGGTTGTTACTGATGCGTTGGCTTAGTCCATAACATATCTGATGCTTACTATGCATGGCATCAGAAAAAGTATCCAGCCAATAAATGTTCAGCTGCATCTAGTTACCACAACTCTACTCCAAATTAAGGCATTATATAGTCATAAAAAGGGGAAATAGGGCATTTGACAAAGTAGATCAGAGGTCATAGAAGGGGAGCTCAGATGATACCAATTTTCAGACTACACCAAGCTGGGGAAACGGGGATTGCTAACACTTTGGAATATGAACTCAAGGTTCAGTAGCATATTGACAGACTTGAACACTGGGCCCAAAATGCAATTTACTGGTAAGAAAAAAATAAGGTTCTTCACTTAGGCAAGAAAAATCAAATGCACAGGTAGTACCTCACTCTACAGTATTAACTGTAAGAGGAATCTAGATGTCCTCGTGGACCACTACCTAATTGTGAGCCAGCAATGTGCTGCAGCTGCCAAAAAATCCAATACAGTCCAATGAAGACTTATTTTTGAAAGTATCTGAAAGCCACACAAGAAATAATGAGTGAAAGCTCATTAAAGAGAGATCCAACCCAGAATTAAGGGGAAATTTCCTGCAGTGATAACAATTAATTAGTATTCCAATATTGGAAATTCCAATAGTGGAGGCTTTCAAGAAGAGATTGGACAAGTCCAGAATGCTATAAGTTCTCCTGTTCAAGCAAGGGATTGGACTAGGAGACCTTCAAGATCCTTTCCAACCTCTGAGTCTAAGTTCTAAGAAAAAGTATTATGCAGCAATTCATGTGCAAAGCCAGCCAGATAATTTTCAAACTGGGAAAATGAATTGAAGACAAGCACATTTATTTTTCTATTGGACTGGGAAATTTCTGTTTGAATTAACTTCTGCTCTTCTATATTTCTATTAATGATTTCAATAAAAAAGGAAGGCTTACTGCATTGAATAATGAGTATCATAGAAGACAGAAAAAAACCAATATTGATGGTTACAGAAATGGACTGAAAGTTACAGAATATTTTTTTTAAGACAAATGCAAAGAGATAAATGCAAAGTTCTTCATTTTGAAATCAAATACATTGGTATAGGAAGGGAATCCAAGCTCTATAATAGTTTTTGTGAAAAAGATATTGATATGGTAAATGAATGCAAATGGAATATAAATCAATAGTGTGATATGTCTTCAAAAAAGAAAAATCCAAAGTTAAGCTTCATCAAAAGTATACTTTCCAAGTTTCAGGAACAAATAGCTTTATCTTATTCTTCTTTCATCAGACCCAATTTTCTGTTTGGTTCTGTGCACCACAAAAAAGATCATGATAAACATTTTGAGGTGGGCAATGAGAAGGATTGATTAAACTAAGCCTTGTGAAGAATTTTTTTTAAAAAAGATGAATGTCTTTAGTTTAAAGAAGACTAAATAGACATATGGTAATAGATTCAAAATCTCAGAAAGAGTATCACAAGAGATCAAGATCTGTTTTCTAGTACACCAAAGTACAGAATATGACATTATGTGTTTAAGTTTCAGGAAGACCAATTCCAACCTGTTGTGTTGCAGGCGGACACACGAGGCAGACACGGATCTAGAGGCTAACACTGCTTTATTTGAAGCATAACAGGTTACCGCGGCTGCCCGGCTGGGCTGGCAGCCGGCTGGCGGCAGCAGCTGATGCCGTTTGACAGCTCCTTTTATAGCCGGCTGTCAAACGGCATCAACCAATGGGAACAGTTGGTGCTCCCGCCAGGAATGCGGACCAGATTGAAGACTGCAGTTAGTCAGGGACACCACACAACCTAATGTTAGGAGGAAAAAACTTCCTAAGAGTAGTTTAACAGTGCAATTATCTAGATAAGTAGAGAGCTGTATTCTACAGGATGTATTCAAATAGAACTGGATAGAAATCTGTCATGGATGCATTAATTTGGATTTTTGTATGAAGCAGGAGTTTGGATCTGATGGCTTAAATCAGTGCCCCCAACCTTTTGGGTACCAGGGACCAGTTCCATGGAAACAGGACTAGAGGACTTTTTCGGTGGACTAGAGATGTCGTGGTCTCATATTCTGTATGCAACCTGAGGATGGGGCTTTGCTTGCTTGTGCAGTTTCTGGCATTTCACCGACCAGTTCCAATCCACAGACTGGTGGTTGGGGACTCCTGGCTTAACACGCCCCTTCCAACTCTATGAATCTCTAGGAGAGAGAAAACAAAGCAAACAGAAGTAAAGATATAGACTGGCTGGATTCAGGGTTTGAATTTGTAGGTGCTTGGGTGACTCTGTCAATACATGTTTGAGTAATTGCTTCTTCTCACAGTCATCTGTCAATTCTACAGCTCAGCAATTACTTTGACTGTTTTTCCTTGTTGTTTTTCATTTCCTTCTGAGAAAAGGCTTGGAATAATTTTGAGATCTTTTTTTTTTAACCACAAGATTGTTCAAATTCTTAGTCATTTCTTCCCAGACAAGGGGAAAAATTGTTTTAAGCTTTTTTTTAAAACCATTTTTAGCAGTCTACTCCCTGTGGTACCCATTTTTTTCATCTACTGTATATTCTAATCTAATTTTTTCAACATGAAAATTAAATGCATTGTTAAAAAAGGAAAAATGCATATTTATTTTCTAAACAAGTTATCAACAGATGAAATAGACAATCAATGCCATGTGGTATCCTAAGTTGTTAAAGACTAGTGTGGAAATATGAAAAAAAAATGGGGTGAGAGAGTTGCATAAAAATCTTAGTTTAGTTTGATTCAATTTATGAAGCTGTTTCCTTTTGCCAGAAAATTTTACATCATTTATAGTAGCCACTAAGATGACCCTTAGTATGGCCCAAAGTATGACTTCTGCAAGAGATCTGTAAAGTCACCACACTCTAAAAAAGATGTTGAGACTCTACAAAAAGTGCAGAGAAGAGCAACCAGAATGATTAGGAGACTGGAAACTAAAACAAATGAATAGCCATAGCACTTAGACTTCACAGTACAATACTTCACAGTGCTTTACAGCCCAATCTAAGCAGTTTACAGAGTCATCATATTTCCCCCAACAATCTGGGTCCTCATTTTACCCACTTCGGAAGGATGGAAGACTGAGTCAACCTTGAGCCTGGTGAAATTGAAACTGCCAAATTGCAGTCAGCTGGCAGTCAGCAGAAGGAGCCTGCAGTACTGCATTCTAACCACTGCGCCATCACAGCTCATATGAAGAATGGTTACAGGAAGTGGGCATGGCTAGTCTAGTGAAGAGAAGGACCAGGGGAGACATGATAGCGGTCTTCCAATATTTGAGGGGCTGCCACAGAGAGGAAGGAGTAAAGCTATTTTCTAAAGCACCCAAAGGCCAGACAAGGAATAATGGATGAAAACTGAAGAAGGAGAGATTTAACCTGGAAATAAGGAGAAACTTTCTGACAGTGAGAACAATCGACCAATGGAATAGCTTGTCTTCAGAAGTTGTGGGAGCTTCATCACTGGAGACTTTCAAGAAGAGATTGGACTGCCATTTGTCAGAAATTGTGTTAGGTCTCCTGCATGGGAGAGGGGTTTGACTAGATGATCTGCAAGGTCCATTCCAACTCTGTTAATCTGTTAAGGTGTGAACTAAGATGAAGTTAATTTTCCTTCAGGCAATGTTCAATGGTTAAGATGCAGTTTTGACTTTTGACTTGTGTAAAAAAATCCCTGTGTTTATTGAATTCATCAGATAAATAAGCTGGTAGGAAACATGATATAGTTGACTATACCACTAAAGTCTCCCCATGGTTCCATTCACTCTGGCCTTGGTAGATCATACCTTGGTAGGTCACCTCCACTGATGACCAGTATCTCTGGTATTATGTTCTTTATATTGATTAGACTAAGAAAGAGTGTCTAATCAGTCACTCCAACTTCATTGAGATTTCAATGTAGTATAGTATACTATCCACAATAACTTACTGATTCCAGAAGTTTCTTGCCTAATCAAAATGAGTAATTGGACATACTAAGTAATTAGAACTAATAGATCTCATACGGATAAGAACCAAACTCAGAACCAAATAAATCATGAAAATCTATAAACCATGACAAGTGCATCAAGCATTCATTTCTCTTCACACAGAATCACATTGTAATCACATCCTGATTCACCCTGGTGTGGCTGTAGTAAAGAAAACAACAAAAGCTTTTCAAATGAAAATCCTTGACTGAGTATACACGCTACTAATACCTTATTTTCAAAAGGGAAAAAATGCACGGCTATGTGTTTCACTGCATTCTGCTGGATACAGAAATCACATACTGCTGTTAGATGCCTCTATTTACAAAATCAGAGAAATGTTTTGAAATGATTGAACAATTTAGTATTACTTGGGGTAATATGGATAAATACCATCCAACTTGCCTAGCTTTTACTTAAATTGAGGGGTAGTTAGGTACTTGTACATAATATTCCTTTAAAAAAAAAGTTAAGAAAATCAGGAGCATAGACCACTTCTATTGTTCAAAGATAACCTTTTCACTTTTTACTAACAATTTTCTGTTTTACCACTCAGCTGGTTTTGTAAAGAACTAAATTATAATTCAGGTCACTGCAGTGTTTGGTTGTTACACAAAAAGTTCTTTGCTGCCCCCTGCTGTTTATTGCAGTAATAAGGAAGGATTCAAAATGTTTAGATGAATAATGCGAGGTTTTCAAAAACTGAGTTTAATTCTTATCAATATATAGTAGAAGAAGAAATGGATTGAAGAAAAGTATTTCTACATATTCTATTTAACATGTGATATATCACTATTGTTCTACAGAACTGAGATCCGCATGCCACTTAAAGAATTCTCCTTCTGCTGTTCTACTTCCAAAATAGAAGTATATGTCAATTGAAGATGGAGCCTAAGAGCTATATTTTTCTTTTACATAAGATCTATGCAAAACACAGTACACAACTAGAAATTTCATAATGAATAAAAACAGTTGGAATAAGTAAAACATTTTTGGTATTACATTCTTACCTTGGCCTTCTCAGATCATAAATAAACCTACACAAATTTTGGGGTTACTTTTTGCTTCCTTATCAATTACAACAATTAACATTAGTTTTAATTTTAAAGCAGGTTGCATACAGAAGCTGTACATCTTTTTAAAATATAAAAACAAGAACTGAGCTTAGGTGGCTTAGCTTATGTTGAGTATTAACATGTGACTCTTGTTTTTCATATCTTTAATACTCATTATCAACAGTCGTGTTTTCCTAAAGCGGTTCTTAATATCAGTTTTCTTCTTTCAATTTGTCTTCACTCTTTCTAGTTTTATTTCACCCACACTAATTTTAATTTGTCTTTGACAACTATACCATAGTATTTCATTCACTGAAGTGGTTTCAGGGACCCTGGAAGGCAGTGATAATTGTGAGCAACGCAGCCAGGGATAATAAAGGCCAAAAGAAAAAGAAAAACACTTTTAGGAAGAAGTAGCAATGATAACCAATATGCAAACTAGTACAAACATTTATTGAGATAAAGCAGGTTGCCATCTCCCAAATAATATGTTTAGCTGTGATAATTTGCATCCGAGAAAGGAAAAGATTCAGCACAGTCAAATAATAAGTTTGAAATGCTGAAACAATGCATCCCATTATATATTTAAATGTTTGAAATCAGAGGATGATAAGAAATGAAAGAATAGGGCAGGAAAAAAAAGATCCCCATATCATATAACATGGACACAACAGGTATTCTATTTTTCTATATTTTAATTCTGTGAAGATGCTGTTATTAAAAAATAATTTGATGACAGGAGAAAATTTATTACAAGAGAGTAGCTTAATGGAATGGAAGCACCTGGGCCTGAAATGAAAAGTGTGCTAATCAGTATATGGGAAATATAATCTCCACCAACAGTAATTTTATATTCCTGCACCTTTGTATAGCTATAGGCCAATATTTGACATTCTTCTATTGCAAAAATTGGCAAAAAGCCAAAGAACTGAGATCTGAATAACACTTTAAAAACTCTTCTTATGCTGCTACTTTAAAAATAGAAGCATCTTCCACCTGAAAATGAAGCCTAACAGCTATATTTTTTCTTTTACATAATATCTATGTAAAACATATGCATAGCTATTTAGCACACAATTGGAAACTTCAGAATGAATAAGAACAATTGCAAGGGAATAAGTAAAACATAGTTATTGTATTACCTTGACCTTCTCAGATCATAAATAGAGCTAATTTTCTTCTTCCTCATCCATTACAACAATTAAAATTATTTTTAATTAAAAACACGAACTGTTATTTCATTTCTAAATATAAACAGCAGATATGAAAGGATATAATTAAGTCAAAGGAAGGCATATAGGTATTTTGCACACAGGAGAATCAAATGAAAAATGATATCCAATGACTCAACAAGTAAAAAAGTCGGACAAAAACAGGGAGAAGAAATAATTACCATTTAACATTTAACTATGGCTATACGTTTTTGGAGTGAACTCCAAGTAACAGTGTGCACTGGAGATAAAAATATATGTTTTTTCCTGAAACAAGTATTTGTATAACATTCATGGTGAACTTAGGAATTTAAGCAAAGTATGAAGTGTCACAAGCAGAGTCCTTGGCAATAATCTATCCACTGTCTCTCTTCCATGATCTGCACATGTAGATGTAAGGGGGCATCTTAAATGGAATATGGGAATCTGTCAGCATTTGAGATTCAAAGTATGGAAACTGAGACAAGATGTCTATATAGCTTGTAAGAGATGCTTCCATTGGAAATCAAGCCTTTGAAACTACCAGAGACAAACGTGAAGGGCAGCCATGAAGAAGCAAAGAGGATTTTTTTTACTTTTTTAAAATTTAAAATACACACATGCACATAGGCAAATACATTACAGCAGAGGAAAACAATTTGACAGTTTGTCTACTCTCTAACATGTGGACAAGCCTAATAATTATAGCAGAGCAATACTTAAAAATGAAGACTGGGGAATTATTATTTTTAATTGTGACTCCAAAATACCTGAAAAGCCTCAAACTGATCAAGAGAATAAGAACATTGTTGTATTAAACAGCTATTGGTTGTTAAATCCAAAAGAGTTTTTGGCACAGCAAGTTCTTGGAGAAGGAAATAAATTGAGGACCGATTATTAAATTACTGGAGAACTACATACAATTCAGGGTAAAAAAAGTCTGCAAATGGTAATAAAATAGGTTTTGGTTACCAACCCAACTTTGTAGACATCATATTTAGGATTAAATTTGCTCCTTAAATACCCAATGTGAGGGAACAACAAGAGTTTGAACAGTGATAGGTTGCAGTATCCCAAAGGGAAAGGATCTGGGAGAAGAGACAAGAGAAGGTGAGGGAGAAAAACAATAGTCTTTCCTTCCCCGCCCCCCTTGCAGTTGTGCTCACATCTGGAGGGTCAGAACAACTAAGAATAGGGCCAACAAAGAGAGAAGAGCATTGGAGCATCAAGTCTAGACCAGCGAAGTATCCCGATAGCTACCAGTGGTGACCAGTATCAGGAGATAAAGAAAAAGGAGAGAATGGCAGTCTGCCAACTCAATTTCAAGAGAAACTGACAGATTCGGTCTGTGACCTCAACATAGTTAGTAAAATAGAAAGGTAAGAATATAAGAGAAGCAATGATAAAAATGTATAATTAATTATGGTGCTTTGGAGTTATTATAATTTGATGCTTTTGTCTCATTTTTGCTGTGCTTCTCATTAATAACTCAAAGTTTGCACATCTTAGTTATTATCTATATCTATATCTATATCTATATCTCTATATCTATATCTATATCTATATCTATATCTATATCTATATCTATATCTATATCTATATCTATATCTATATCTATATCTATATCTATATCTATCTATCTATCTATCTATCTATCTATCTATCTATCTATCTATCTATCTATCTATACACATACACACACACACACACACAAACACACATGTTCACATTGCTGTTAACTATATCTCTTCTGTAAGTTCTGCTTGCCTCCAATATCACTTACTTTCCATTTCAGCTGAAAAGACTCATCTGAAAATAAAAGATAGCCTAGAACAAACACATCAGACTTAATTCAGCAGTAATATTCAGTCCTCTCTAGAGCAAGATCCTGCTATTAACAGGATATGAAAATGCATACCAATCTATTCTCAAATAGCCGATCTGCAAATATAACAGATCTATCATGTTAGTGTGTGAATTACCTCATCCCTCCCATTAAGTTACAGGAACGCCCTAATGCTTATATTATCTGCATTTTATTTTCAGACGACTATTCCCAAGCCCATTGAAAAGAAATTCAGTATTACCTGAGCATTATCTGAGACATTCTGCAAAATTTGGGACATTCTGCAAAATTTATCCAATTTATTATTTAACGTATTTGTCTGGGACATTCTGCAAAATTTATCCAATTTATTATTTAATGTATTTGTGAATTATTAGTCCCCACTCAGTTAAAAGGGCAAATCATGGAGAAAAAAGGCAATGAATAATTTATCCCAGAAGGTTGCAAAAGTCATCTAATAAATTATACCTATATAACTGTCATATTTGGGTCTCTGAAAGTATAGAGCTCTGCATTAATTTTGTTATGCAATCACAGCATTTAAGCAGATTTTTTTTAAAAACTGCTTAAATGCTGTGATTGCATAACAAAATTAATTTTTTAAAAAAGAATATAAATCAATATTTTGGGGGGAGGAACACTTTTTGGGTCTATGTGAAAATAAATAAAGTGAGGAAAACTAAATGAGGTTTTGAATAGTGCATGTTAGATTTACTACTACTACTAATAATAATAATAACAATAATTGCAAAATAATTACAATTCATGAATGGAGCAGAAGTAACACCAGCTGGTTCCTCAACTTTCATTTCTATCTGTAAATATAAAGATAAGGTAGATAGCCTTTACTACTAAACAGGTCCACTAATGGTTTCAAATCACAGAAATGGGATTAATAAAAAGATAAATGGATCAAATGTTTTATTTTCTATTATTGCCAACTAAGTAAAGGATAGAGCAGATTATTATTTCACCATAAAATGTTCTCATAAATAGGGATAGAAATATGTTCTGCTTCACTGTCTACATTGCTGTAAAGCCATGTTCTGTTTGTTTTCTCCTTAATAATACATTATTCATTTATTTATCTATTTATTTTACTTGATTGTGTTATTTTTCTACTAATTTAAGATATCTTGTTCTTCTGGTACCAACAGGTTGATTTTTGTTTTATTTGTTGACATATTTATTATGATTCATTTCCCACATCTGCCTTAAATTTCTACTACTGGGCCCTACTTTTGTCACCAGCTGCTGAACTTCTGTAGGTTTTCATACCACTTGGAACCATAAACTTATCTGAAGACCTGGACCATGCTAAACCACAAAAAAATGGGTTAATGTTAATGAAACATAACTTGTGCAGATGCTGCCAGATTTATAATCATGTCTTGTCTGTTTAGTGGTTTCTGTTTACTTGTACCTGTAACCCTTCTCTTAAAAACAGCACCCATAGCACTTCCTGTCCCAAATTTCCCCTACAACAGCAATTTGATGTGGTGGGTTAATCTGACAACCCATCGACTAGATCAACTTAAACATGGATAAACAAGCCAGTGAGTGGTTCAAAATCATTCAGTGAGCTTTACAACCAAGCGAAATCTTGCTTTCCCAAGTTCAGATTCAGCATCTTAACTATTTTCTACATTGATTTTTTTTTTAAAAAAAATGAGTTATTAAAAGCGCACATCCATTTTCTTTGATCACTTCCCTAACATATAAAAGTTTTATATACAGTTTCCTCCCAAACCCATACTTTCTTCTAGAATTGTTTTCCAAATCCCTTTCCCCATATTTCCTTGAGGTCCTTCTTTATTATATACATTAAAGTCCAATTCAAGCTTTTCCAATTTAAATTGTCACATATGATAAGTTATTTTCAAAACATCACTTTCCCTTTGGGTATTCAGTTTTCAGAAGCATGCATTTCTCCTAAATAAATGGGTTTAATTCTACATATGTTGGACTATGTAGAATAAAATGGATATTGAGAATATTGTTACATTCTGCTACCCACAACTAACTTTCTGCCTGCTCATCTTCACTGGGGACTTTGGTTAAGCTATCCTTAAGTCTCATGGGCAGATTGTCTCAATGGGTTTGACTAGTGCAGATTGCCTTATATCTTCTGACTTTTGTCTATATATCGCAGTGCATTCCTGGGGAAGAATCTGACAGCAGCACTTCTCTAACTTTTTGAAAATACTTTTTTTTTCTTGCTTGATTTTTAGCATTGAAAGGCTAGTCACTGCTCTATTGTTTCAATTTTGGAAGTCTTGCATATAAAATTTCAAGCTGCCTGATATAATCCTGCTTTTTAAAAAAAGGGAGGGGGAGGAGTCTTCCTGGGAGAAAAGAGCATTGTTGTTCAGAAAGATTCATGCTTCTTCTGAAAAAAAAAAAAAGATCATTCAGATCAGTGGTGGGATTCAAAAAAATTTACTACCAGTTCTGTGGGCTTGGCTTGGTGGGTATGGTGTGGCTTGGTGACCATGGCTTGGGGGCATGGCAGGGGAAGGATTCTGTGAAATCCCCATTCCCTCCCAACTCCAGGGAAAGATACTGTAAAATTCCCATTCCCTCCTCACTCCACTAACCTGCTTTCCAGCTCCGTTCTCCTGTGCAGGGCAACAAAGATACAGCCAATTAACTGGGACTCGGGAGGCAGAGAATAGATGTTGATGGGGCCAGTCAGAGGTAGTATTCCAAACTACTTAAAATTTCCATTATCAGTTCTCCGAACTACTCAAAATTTCCACTACTGGTTCTCCAGAACTGGTCAGAGCCTGCTGAATACCACCTCTGATTCAGGTGTTTGTAAATATCCAAGCACTGAACCATGTAGATGTAGGAGGAAAGAAATTGGGGCTGTCATATGTCAAGCAAAAATCATGACTGTATATTAAAGTGATATGTCTTGACAAGTTCCTGTTGCCAAGACAGGCAATCATATAACCACTTAATAACTTAAGAAGGACTTTCATATTCAGGGAGCAATGAATGTTGAATGTTAATATAAAGATGAGGCTGTAAGACAAGGAGAGAGAAACATCCCACATCCAGGAGCTAGATGTTCATCAAAGATCAAGACATTTTTGCTGATATGTGACACATTTCATTTTGTTTAATCAGTAGATAATCACAAGATTTCCCTATTTAGAAGCAGATCTGTACTTCCATTAATGACATCTGTGTTCTTCCAAAATTTAATTTCCTGTTTGCTTGCTGTGTCCTGTAATCCAATTGCTTTGTGAAATTGTGCCAATATGCTGAAGGCCATCCCTAATTTGGGGATGGAGGGGGTGGAAAGAACAGATCACAGTGGCTACTTAATGTAGAGGATGGTAACCATAATCTATAAAAATATATGAAATAGTTAAGATCAACATATCAGAAATATCAGCAATCAGCTACCATATAAAACATGCAAAACATAGATTTTTGATTGATTTTGTAGGAGTTATGCAGTTGTGGAATAATTTTGTTTTAGTCCAGTTCCCATAAAACACTAACCAATAATATGATCCATATGAAAAGCAAATCTACCCTTTATAGCTAAGTTATTCAGGATTTAGAACAATGTGTGAAAAGGATTCCTATTATTGGATTTTCTGTTCAAATTAGACCTAATGAAAGCTCTCCAATAAATTTGAAACTGCTACTATTCCATCTCAGAACATGACAAAATCTATTCAATTTTTAAAATGATAAATTGGAATAATTTTTACATTCAACATTTTATGCTGTATAATCTCACTGGCAGATTAGTACCATTTTACAAACTACTGAAAGCGATCATCTTTAAAACCTGTTTATTGAGCATATTCCAAAGCATAGTCATATACAGGCTATTAAAATGTGGATACAGTTTTATATATATATATCTTTCTTTCTAGTGGTTAGTTGGATTTTTGCAGCAAAAATAGGTACTGGCTACCAAAGACTCCATTGTTATGAAAGACCTTGGAAAATGTATTTCCCAGCAGCTCAATAATGTTTATTCCTATTTTCAGGTCTAGGAAGCAGTAATGCTTTCTTCTACACTTCCATAATATCGCCCATATTTCAATACACTTTTTTCTCTGCAGGCATTCCCTTAGAAAAACAAGATAATAAAAAGTACTGACTAGCAAGAACTGACAGATACCAAAAATTCCCCCTTCACTTTTGGAAAATATATTTCTGTGCAGAAAATAATGCATCTAAATCATTCTTATGCCATGTTCCACTGTCTATAAAACAAGGTGTGCAGTGAGATGTCACAGAAAGCATCATATTTCTGAAGCACTAGAAGCATGGAGATCTATTTCCTCAAGAAACTCTCTATCCTGGACCATCCTTAAAGCAGAATTGCTCATATTTTTTAAAATTGTAAGGTTAATATTTTTTCTTATCCAGAGCAAAAATTATATCTTAACGCTCATTAGGGTTTTTTTGCACCACAAAGCATATTTATAAAGAATAAATGTTTTGAAGCAAAATCTAACCACGGAAATGTTCTTTAATAAATAAATGGATCTCTACTAACAAAATAAAGTCTGTGTAAGGGACATTTTTAAAAAGTGGCTTTCTTTGTAATAATCCATCTCTCTTCCACCACTACCTTCATCCTTCAGTCCCATCCTTTATACATAGACAATTCTAGCATTCCATAAACACTGAGCAAGTTTAGCACTTTTCCTCTTCTTTCAATATTTGGTAGTAGTGAAGGTAAGTAGGAGGGAAAAATCTGTATTTCGGGTTTTTATGGTACTCTGAAGAGGGGTTGCCTTATTTTTATTTTGTTTTGGTGAATAATGTTTATTTCTTGCTTGCTAAAATGGCAAACTCTGAAATTACCTCAAGTCTCCTGCTATCCTCCCTTTCTGTGTAGCTATTTTTATACATATACCACAGAACTAAAATGATTTAGAAGGATTTTTTCTATCATTCTTTTCTACTTTTAGTTTTTCAATTTTATGCAATATCATCCACAACAGTCGTGGGATTTGAAAAATTTTACTACTGGTTCTGTGGATATGGCTTAGTGGGCATGGTGTGGCTTGGTGGGCATGGCTTGGTGGGAATGGCAGGGAAAGGATACTGTAAAATTTCCATTCGCACCCTACACCTGGGAGGAGGTTACTGCAAAATCCCATTCCCTCCCCACTCCACTAACTGGCTTTCCAGCTCCATTCTCCTGTGTAGGGCAACAAAAGAAAGCCCAGCCAATTAGCTGGGACTTGGGAGGCAGAGAATAGATGGGGGCGGGGCCAGTCAGAGGTGGTATTTGCTGGTTGTCCAAACTATGCTACTGGTTCTACAGAACTGGTCAGAACCTGCTGAATACCACCTTTGATCCATAACATATAAACTAGATCAGAATAACCGTAACTGCTATTATCTGGGTAATAACTGCCATGGCAGATCTATATCTAAAATAAAGCCTAGTATATGAGAAGCAAATCTGACTCCCTTCATACTATATATTTATGTGAAGTAGACTCATACATAATATTAATCAATGAAACTGGGTTGTTGTTTTAAACCAATTGCTATGTTGCACAACTGTGATACTCCGTAACCTATTTCACAAAGCAGGCTAAGACACCGTCAGTTTTCAATATCACTTTGAACCGTGCCTTATTCAGGTGATTTTTAACTTAAAAGTAATACTCATGCTGAGTACTGGACAATTTCTACACCAATCAAAATATTATTTTGTTAAGAATTGTTTTATTTTGTTTAATTATTTTATTTTGGAAATAGGGAATTAAATTTGGTCCTATTACAGTATGTAATCACTGTGCAAGTGCAAACATGTTGACTCTAAAGACTATTTTAAATGATGATTGTGTTTCAAATATGAATCATATCATGTAACACAGACCTTTATTGCATGTCAATCAGTCAGAACTATGTTACAGCTGTTGACCAGTCTTTTTTCTTGTTATTTCCAATTCTATTCATATATAATGATTTCTTTCAGGAACACTGAAAAATTGAACTCAGTTCAGGATGTAGGAGGTAGGCTAGCAACAAGAGCTAGTTATTCTGGAGGTTAAAGGAATCCATGGTTAAAAACAATCCACTGGTGTCCATAAAATGTTCAAGTTCTTCTCAAATGTCAGTGCTAACAAACAATGTGAGTGCTACATCTTACATCTGAGTGTTTTGCTTCCCAAAACAAAACAATCAACTTTCAAACTAAACTAAAAAAAAAAAAAGATTCTTAATGTTAACTCTGGGCTGTAAAATACTTGATGTAATGCCGGTTGTGAGATGTGTATCCAGGAAATTACACGCTGATTAGCTTAAAGTTCTTTTCTTAATAATTGACTAAAAGTGTCATTAAAGATAAAAGTTATCGGGCCTAAAAAGGATCATATGATTATTCTTAGGAAAGATCAGTATGGTTTTAGTAAGGGTGTACTTTCTGTTACTTCTTTAGATATTTAAGCTTTGGCTTTGTACAATATGCGCTGAGGCCTAAACCTATTTTATCAGAGCACAACTGCAGTATTGAAAAAATATATTATGTCCAAACAAATCAAATCCTAATATTATAGGCTGGTTCATTCAGGTCATTCATAAAATAACTACTTTCCCACAACATAATGAAACACTCAATGCCAATATAGCCCAGCTCATGTTACATGAATCTAGTTTGACCATCTCAACATTAGATGCTTAGATGTTAGTTTGACCATCTCAACATTAGATGCTTAGATGCTAGTTTGACCATCTCAACATAAGATGCTTAGATGCTAGTTTGAGCATCTCAACATTAGAAAGCATTAGATGCTTTCTTACCAATGTTGCAACTGATTAAAGAAGGTAAAGAAGACAGGGGGGACACTGTATTATCTAGATAGAAAGATATTAATAGAGGAAGTTTTTTAAGGTTAATACTGGGGAAAATCTTTTTAAAGATAAAAATAAGGACAACAAAGGCTGGTATTGCCATATTTAAGTTGCCCTTCAGTTCAAAGTTGTTAAAATAAAAAGTGATATGTTCTTCAGAAAGATTATATTTTTCAAACTGGGCTGAAGAAACCTAAAAACTGCAACGTAGTTTCATGAAAACAGGTATAAAATTGTGCATATATCAGCAAACACACCCACACAACTCCTAGCTATATACAGTATATATACTGATGACTGAAACTGTGTCTGGCTTGATCAATCATAGTTACAAAATATTATACTGAATTGTTCTAGATAGATAGCTCTTAGCATTACTAGTCAAAAAAAAAGCTTTTTATGTCCTTCCGTTCTTAAAAGATTTTTGTGATAAGAAAATGTTAGGTCTGGAGCATGGGTGCGAAAGATGGAGATGAGCCAGTAGAAACAGTGAATTTCAAACTCTTTATTTACATAATGTGACAGCTCAGCTCAAAGCTGCTCAAGTCTTACTTATATAGGCAACTCATTAACTATTAAACCAATAGCGAACCTGGAGCGCTAGCTCCGTTTAATCAATGGGAATGGTCCATTAATGGCCAATCGGATGCTCCTGTACGGGCCAATCTGATCGTGCCATTAACAGCCGATCAGAAGTGCAGGTCCAGAACCCTGCACTAGACTTCAAGCTCAATGATAACTTTATTGGTATTTATGTATTCACAACAGAAAATATAGTAGATATGTATTGGTAAATTACCTGGGGACTTGACAATGGCTAGATTGTCTTTAAAATTTTGTGAAATAGCAATTGTATCTCAAAAGTCTTATCTGGAAGCTCCCCTAGGCAAAAGAAAAGTGGAGAAATCTTGTTGCTAGAAAAGGTAAACATGCAAAAGTACAGATGCACAAACAGAAACATCCTGGAACTGAGTGTTGGGGTGAACAAAGCTTATTTTCATGTTTCATGGACACAGCATAGCACATAAAGCCACGGGACTCATTACTAGTTCATGCTCCCTGGAATACTCTCTCCTAGAAAGTAAGTTATTAGTTTACAATTAAAAACAGATCTATCTAGTTTCACAAGATTGATTGCACCGTTAGTCAGCTCCCACTTGCCTTTACAGTATCACTGCTATGTAGAGCTAATAAAGCAATGGTTCTTTTTAAGAGAGTGACTGCATTGCAGATCAATTTCTTTAAAATCCTCATGTATGCAGAAATCCTGGGGGATGAATATTTCATAAGAGGAACAAATTAATAATACTCCAACCAGACTAGTTATAAACTACAGCCTATGAAGAAAATAATCCTGCTTATATTTTGCACCACCAAAGTTGGGGCCTGAAGGCATCCAAGGAGAAGTGGGGAGGGGGAATCTTTTGAAGTGAGGTGTCACCAAGAATAATAAGAGATTCAGAGACTGAGTCCAGGGAGAGCCGCTTACAAGAAATATGGGTTGTGGGAAGCTGTGTCTTATTCTTGCCTGAGGAAGATTGAGAAATTGAAATTAATTAATTGTTACCAATTTCCCTCCTTGTCAAGCTCCCTTCACTGCAGATATGAAAATGGAGAAGCATGAGATGGGCTCATTCCATTTTACTTGCTGATAGATATGTTGAACTAGTATGTCAACAAAACAAAACAAAAAAAATCCTATGGGCATTCTGCAAAAATCATAAAAAAATTATTCTCTTCAGGAGGTTAATATTCCTGTGGTTGGAGCCAGTTTGATTTGGTGGTTAAGGAACCAGGCTAGAAACATGGGTTCTGATCCTGCCTTAGCCATGAAAGCTAGCTGGGTGACCTTTGGTCAGTCACTCTGCCTCAGTGCAACCTACTTCACAGGGTTGTTGTTGTGGGGAAAATAAGACAAGAAAGGTGTGTTGAATAGGTTCTCTGCCTTGAGTTATTTATAAAAATAATAAAGGCAAGATAAAAATAAATACATAAATACATAACCAGTATTTATTTTATCTCTGTTATCAATATTTAATCCAAAGGGAAAAAACAATATCTTAAATAGTTGGCCTAAAGACCTATGGGGATTTAAAAGCTCAGACCCTCCCCTTTTAAATTGTACCTGGGAAATATTGTAACATCCTCTAACAATAACAAGTTAGGGATTTTTTTTCTTTTTACATTTGACATTTTCAATCTCTTCAATCCACTATATTGCTTGGTAAAACCAAGACTAGGATAACAGTTGCCAGATCTAAAAAACTCCTACTTTTGTCTAATTTAATTTCAGCTTTTTAAAGATATGTCAGTTTTCTACAAATATAAGGTAATTAGAAAGGATGAATTTTGCTTTTATGTTGACATAATCCTGCCTTTTACCAGTTTTGTCATTGCTTAAATGAGAAAGATATTTTGTCACTTGGGGTGGATTCCAGATGTCTTTTGAGTTGTTCTTGCTGACTGTTTACTTTGACTGTGATATGTGATGTGTATATCTGTGTATCTATAGACATGAGATAGACAGGGAACAAGATAAAATTAGATGTTTTGTTTTTTTCCCCAAAAATGTTAATCTACTCAAGTAGATAATCTACTCAAATTGTCCTTGTTTATGATACACACAAAATGATTGTTCATGGACTTAGAAAAGACAAACTAAAGATTCCATGAAAAGTGGACTTCACAACCATGGCAGAATGAAGAGCCTGGAAAATAGATCTGCTTTTTCGAATTCCTCTTTGGGCAAAGAGAATACTTGAGATAACTCATAAGTTTTCCACGCAAGTGTTCATGCAAGGAGTCCAAAAGGCAGCAATGTCCAGCACATTTAAGGCATGGGAAATAAAGGAATTGCTATTTTGTGCAACCCATGGACTTTAAAGACACTGGATTAACATATTTCCTTTTTTAATCATTTTTAGAAATTGTTTGTTAACTGCTTGTCTGTTAACAAGCAATACCTTTTCAGTTTTTAGGAATTTTTGGATCCACAAGTTTCCTTCAATCCTTGAAGTTTTCAATACAGAACGAATAATACATTTGTTATATTAAGGATATTTTAGATTGATGGACTTGGAAATTAATTTTAAAAGTTCCCCCAACAATATGGGTCCTCATTTTATTGACTTCAGAAGGATTGAAGTGTGAGTCAACCTTGAGCCCGGTGAAATTTGAACCGCCAAATTTCAGGCAGCCAGCAGTCAACAGAAATAGCCTGCAGTACTGCATTCTAACCACTGTACCACCGTGGTTCTAACCAAGCTACAAGAATGATATGGCGGGGAAATGCTATAATGGACATATGAAAGAAACTGATCTCTTAATTATTAAAACATATATACAAATAAGAAACTGAGGCCTGGATAATCTTGCTACACTGGATTTCCAAAAGGGGTTGGGTTAGGAAGAAAGGACATAGAAAAAGAAATGAAATCATATTCCATAACATTATTTGAAGGGACTAAAGTTCAAGATTGTTAAAAGTAAAAGGAAGAACTATAAATTAGTGTATTTGATCATGTTAAATAGATATGGTAAATAAATATGGTAAACTTTAATGGACCAGCAAATGAATGATGAGGTTTTAAATGATTCATAGATAAGAGGTGAAATATAGGAAGAAGAGATAATTTGTTGTATTTTAAGAGGTGATAAATTATTAAAATTGGTTATACTTGTGATGAAAGAAAAATCAGTTCTTTATATATTTATTTTCTTTTTCTTTATAGCACTTTTTCCCTTTAGTTTGTGTTCATTTTTTATCATTGTAGTTGTAATTTTTCATAAAATTACTATTTAAAAAAACCAAAATGAGTGTTCACCTTTTCAAGCCTTCATCTGGCAGGCAGAGATAACAGGTATCTAACAACATTTTTATGCTACATTTTATGAGTGAGAGAAAATATACAGGGAAACAAAATTACAGTTTTTCCTATAAATTTCACGCTGCTCAGCAGGCATGCCAGTATGTTGGTATTCATTAAAATTAGTTCGAATTACTTAAGCACCATGGTTTTTTCCCCCATCACACTACTAAATAGGACACTGTAGATTAGTTATTGATCAGCTACTGTTAATATTCCCTTCTCTTTCCATGCTTTTTCTTGTGTGAAGAGGCTGTCTTACAAAACTGAATCTGTGAAATTTATTAATTAAACAACTTCTCTTCAGTGTCTTTCTTATTTTGGTAACTGGAAAAAAATAAAAAGAAAAAAAAAGGATTAATGCATTGCCTCAGATCTTTTATCTGTTATTCCAGCTTAGCAACTTTAATCTGCTTTTTCCAATGCACTGGGCATTTTGCAAGTTTCTAGGATAATTCTTTAACCTAAGGCAATTATATACAAAATGTTTAGGAACAGATCAGATAGGCTGAAAGATTTCTTAGAGTTATCCAAAACTCAGTGCTCCTTCACTGTAGGGGTGAACATGTCTTAACCAAGTTGTCGATGACCAGATTTGTACATTGTGTAGTTTTGGTTTACGATGTGCTGAGAATCCAGCTATTTGATTTATAAAGATGCTTGATGAGTTATGGTGCTGCAAGATGCTATTTGCATCTTATTGAGCCATAGGCATCAGCAACCACAATGATAGAGAAATGATGACTCATACTCAGAAGAGAGCATAGGGGACAAACTTAATTGCAACTTAATTTCTCATTTTATATGTTCATTTTAAAGAAGCAGTAGGGAAGGAAATGACGCCCATGAAATAAATTAAACAATAAGTGTACCTGCTATGAGGTTCAAAAGTAATTGTGCACCAATTAAAGAATTCAATCACATCTTATTTCATGGCTAAAGAAATAGGCTATAATTATCCAGTGAGACCAGGGAAATATGAACAGGATCTCAGGATATGTTATTCAGTTTATAGGAGTGCTGAAAAGTATTATAGTAGCATAATTAACAATGGATGCTTGGATGTAAGATCAAATTTCTAGCTGTAGCAAGTCAGGTAAATTGCAGGTAAATTGCATACTAATATAAAGAAGATTTTTTTAAAAAAATTAACTGAATCAATAATAAGAACCATTCCAATTAACTCTAAGCCATAATCTATGGTTCACAAACTACAATATTTTGGTTCATATATCACATTAAATAAAAACCAAACAAACATACTGTGGGAGCTGGTATTACCATAGCAGCTAAACAGGCAAGCCAAGTAGTAAAAATAGCAAAGTTATCTTTCTTAATACCATGAAACCGCTGTGTATGTGTATGTGTATATGCACATCAAGTATACATATTTTTTTAAAATATATTTTTATTAATTTTCTTTTTTTACATCATAAAACATCATGGTATCAACAACATTCTTGGCATCTATACAAGATTTTGGTTTAAATATCATAATACATTATATTGCGGTTATCTACTATTAAATAATATCTTTAGCTATAATTACTATTCTTATATCTTTACATAGTTTACAAAATTTTATTTTACTTTCTTAAGGGTTGTTTCAATTAACATTTTTGTCTCACTTCGTGGTTCTGTTTGTTAGCCATTTATACCAATTGTTCCAAATTGTAAAGAATTCAGAGTCATCTTTTTCTTTCAATTTCATTGTTAGCATATTCATCTCAGCACTTTCTGTTACTTTGTGTATTATTAGTTCTTCATTGGGGGTATTTGGTGTTTTCCATACCTGCGCAAAGGCTATTCTGGTGGCTGTTATAATATGTAACACTAGGTATTTTACTTCTTTCAGTAGTCTTTCTTTCATGATTCCTTATCGGAAGGATTCCAGTCTGAGCTCAATCTGATAGCCAGTGATCTCTTTTAACCAATTTTTAATTTGAATCCAGTATGTCCTGGCCTCAGGCATATCCACCACATGTGATAAAATGTACCATCAACTTTTTTGCACTTCCAACATTTAGGACTCATGTTGGAGTAGATTTTTGCCATTCTTGTTGGGGCTAAATACTATCTATAAAACATTTTATATATGTTTTCTTTGTATGCTGCAGATATCGTTAATTTATAATTTATATTCCATATTTTCTCCCTTTCCTCTAATTCCATAGTGTATCCAAAATTCTGTGCCCATGCAATCATTGTATTTTTGACTATTTCCTCTTCCATTTTAAAATCTAATAAATATTTATATATTTTAGTTATAAGTTTTTGTTCCAGTCCCATTAATATTTTATCTAGTTGGTTCTGCCCTTTGTCAAATCCAAAATCTTTTGAATATTTTTTATATTTATTTTGAATTTGCAAATATGGCCACCAATTGATTATAATTCCATTTTTCCTTCAGTTCTTGGTTTGATTTTAATTTCCCTTGACTATCTAATAGTTCTTCATAGCTTACCATTTTCATTTCCATGGTTGACAGCCATCATGGGATTTCTGTATAGTGTTTACCTTTGATTTTTTTCCAAATTATAATCGATGAGTCTCTTATTAGGTATTGATTGAAATAGGTATGTATATTATTTTTATTTTCCCACAAAAATGCAGGTCAACCTATCAAGAGGTTATGTCCTTCTAATGTTAAGATTCTCTCGTCTCTTAATTTAATCCAATCCTTAATTTAATTTAATTTAATTTAATTTAACACCTCTGCCTGGTAATAAAGCTCCCATTCTGGTAGTCCGAGACCTCCTCTGCTCCTATTATCTTGTAATAGTTTTATTTTAATACATGGCCGCTTGCCCAACCAGACAAACTTGGATGTCATTTTATTTAGTTCTATAAAAAAAGATCTCCCTAATTTAATTGGAATCATTTGGAATAGATATATTGGTAAGGTATTTATTTTCAACGTTGCTATTCTTCCTAATATAAACAGTTTCAATTTGGCCCATAATTCCAATTCTTTTCTGATTTGTTTAATCAGTTTAACATAATTGTCCTCTTTTAATGATGAACATCTGGGTGATATCCAAATTCCCAGGTATTTCACCTTTTTTTACTATTTGCAGTCCCATTATGTTTTCTAATTCTACTTTCTGTTTTGTTGTACAGTTTTTGACTATCATCTTAGTTTTATTTTTATTTATTTTAAATCCTGCCGCTTCCCCAAATTTTTCTATTTGTTGCAACAATACTGGTCCCGAATTCATTGGATCTTCCACTATAAATACCAAATCATTGGCAAATGCCTGAACTTTATACTTCTCATTTCTAATCTTAATTTCATAAATCTCTGGGTTTTGTCTAGTTGTTAGCTAGCAACACTTCTAAAGACAAGATAAATAACAGAGGCGATAATTGACACCCTTGTTTATAGTTTATAGTTTATAGAGTTTATTTGTCATTACACTCGCAAGCGGGTGCAACGAAATGAGGTGCTCTTCCACAAGTAAAAACTGGACAAACACCACTAAAAGAAAAAAAATTAAATTAAATTAAAACTAAACACAGCCGACCATACAATGATCTCTATGCAATTTAAAAATGTAAAACCCAATTACTCTCATTCACTTCCACATAAATCTTATGACCCTGCATTCAAACTCAAAACTGCACTTGGATAAAAACTATTCTTAAATCTGGTCGTCCTTGTTCTTAATACCCTAAATCTCCTTCTCGATGGTAATAGTTCAAAGAGTTGATGTCCCAGATGAGAGGAGTCATTTAATATATTAAGTATCTTCCTCCTACATCTATTCCTATACAGTTCTTCCAAAGAGGGAAGTGAGCAGCCAATGATGTTTTGGGCCATCTTAATCACCCTCTGAATTGCCTTTTTCTCTGCCACTGTGCAGCTCAAGAACCATACACAGAGACAGCAGCATAATATACTCTCAATTGAACTCCGATAGAAAGTAGTCAATAGACTCTCAGCCAGTTGTTGTTTCCTAAGAATCCTTAGTAAATACAACCGTTGTTGTGCCTTCTTAATTAAAGCAGTGGTGTTTGCATTCCAGGTCAGGTTATTTGTAATGATGGTCCCGAGAAACTTACATTCAACCACCTGTTCCACATGAACTCCCTCTATATACAGTGGCTGAATGTCTGCTCTTTTTTTCCTATAGTCCACTATAACCTCCTTGGTCTTCTTGATATTAAATAGAAGATTATTATTTTTGCACCAACGGGATAGCTGTAATACCTCATCCCGATTTGCAGACTCATTGTTAAGCCTGGTTTCCCCAACCAGGGTTAGGGAGACAAGCTAAACAGAATGTGCAGCGTTAGTCAGATAGGCACACAGATAAATGAGTGAGCTAAGCTTGTATGTTTATTAACATACAGTAAAAATAATAGATACGCTTGTGCTATCAAAAATATAGTTTATTCCATTATGAGTTCATAGCATAGTCAAAATAACAGTCCAATAGTCATGTATCATTTAGTCAGTCCATTCAGGGATATTCAGTTAGCAAAGTCCGTGCAGAATATCCTATGTCAGTTCACTTACAAATCACTCCTTTGTTTCTCTCCCGTTCGAGCAATGCAGTCTTGATTCCAAGCAGTAATCAGGGATCATCAAAGCCAGAGAGAGAGCAAGCTGCAGTCTTGCTTCTTTTAAAGTGCTTTCACAACCACTCCCTTAATTACTTTCCCATAGTTAAAGTTGAAGACACTTTAACTAACAAACTATGATTACTTAGTTATTATTTTACCTAAACCAGTTAGGATAAACAATGTTATCCCTAACATTCTCCCCTTTTAGGAAATAATAATAAATATAACTATTTACCTCTTTAAATCATAGTAGTTACAACTTTCTTTAAACTTGCTTACTCCTTGAGCAATGTTTTCTTCCATCATGCAGTATTCCAATTTAATTAGCCCATTCTTTACAGATTCTCTAACATTTAAGTATCTTAAATCAGTATGCTTTGATCTAGTTTTTACAGCAATACTAGTAGCTAACTTTATAGCTGCCTGGTTGTCCTCGTACAAAATAATGGAATCTTTAACAGTTATACCCATGTCTAATAATAACTGTTTGTACAAAATCAAGTCAGTGCATAATAATGACAGACATGAAAATTCCGCTTCCATCATGGACAAGCTAATATGCTGTTGTCTGATTGACCTCCACCCTATTAGTGTTTTACCAAATAATATAGCCAACCCAGATGTTGATTTTCTAGTGTTTATATCAGTTGCAAAACTTGCATCTGCATAGGCACTAAGACTCAAATCACCCTTTGGTTCTATATACAATGCATGGTTCATTGTTCCTTTAAGATATCTTAAAATTCTCTTTAATGATTGCCAATGACATTGATGTGGATCTGAATTAAAACGTGCCAGCTGATTTACACTATAAGCTATATCTGGCCTTGACCAATTGCTTATATATGATAAGCTGCCAATCAAAGATTGATATATGGACTTATCAAATTTGGGACTTTGATCATCAAGTTTGGCAAACTTCCTGACTCATTGGAGTCTTTGCCGGTTTACAAAGTTCCATTTTATATGTTTTAATTAATTGGCAAATTTTATCTTCTTGAGATATCTTAAATCCATTTTTTGTTTTGTTAATTGTCAATCCTAGATACTTTTTAATTTCACCTAAATGCTTTAATTTTATCTTTTTGGCTAATAATGATATAATCTCATTAGCTTCATTATTAGTCTTAGTTATCAAAGCAATATCATCTGTAAATAATAACAATAATGACACCGTTCCATTATTTTCTCTTTTAAACACACATAGATCTGCTAAACCAGATTTAAAACCTATATTGTTTAACTCTTTCACAATATATTGGTTCCACTCAAACCCAGATTGTTTCAACCCGTAAAGACTCTTTTTAAGTTTCCAACAATCATTACTATTTACTTTATTGTCTTTTATACCTATTGGCTTTTTCAAATATATAGTGTGCTGCAATGGTGCATGCAAATAAGCAGTTTCTACATCTAAATGGTTAATGATATAGTTTTTCTTAGCTGCCCACACTAATGCTGCTCTTAAAGATGTTGCTTTAAGACTTGGTGCAAAAACTTCATCGTAATCAGATGCAGTTTGATTAAATCCTTGAGCTACCAACCTAGCCTTATGGGTAACAGTCCCATCATTTCCAGTTTTTACTTTAAATATCCATTTGCACCCAATGGATTTTTCTCCTGGAGGTAATTTAGCATCTTCATATACTTTCATTACCTTTAATGAATTTAGTTCTTTTTCCATTGCCTTTTGCCAATTCTCCTGATCCTTAGCAGGATACATCTTAAATTCATCTACACTAGTTGGAACTTTAGTTACTTGGCAAACTATACTTGCTTGATACCTATCAGGTGGTCTAGTTATACGTGTAGTACGTCTAGGTATTACAGGACTTACAGGTGGACTTTCATTTATTAACTCTTCTTGATTATCTAACTCTTCCTGATCAACTGTTTCCTCTTGTTCTGGTCCTATTTGCTCTTCGTGGACTTCTTCTTTAATTGGACTCTTCTTATAACTAGTCTGATCTTTCTGCCTTTTGCAGGGTTCAATAATTACTTCGTTATTTAAATCTTGCTCTAATCTATTCCATCCTACATGTTCTAGGAATTTTGCACTAGCACTGGTGTAAACTCTAGATGTACCTGATTCCCAGAATCTATAAGATCTATGATTAGATGTATATCCTACAAAAAATAATCTTTTAGCTCTATGCTGTCCTTTTTGTCTAAGTTGTGTTGGGATCTGCACCCATGCTGGTGCTCCAAATGTGTGCATGTAACTTAAATCAGGTTTTGTACCATGCCACAATGTGAATGGTAATTCACCTGTTGTTGAATTAACAACATTATTTAATATATGATTACCAGACATTATTGCTTCTCCCCACAAATTGTCAGGTAATCCTGAATCAGACATCATAGTTCGTGCCATTGATTGTAGTGTTTGGCCTCTTCTCTCTATAAATGCATTATGTTGTGGCCTATATGGTGCAGACTTTTTATGTTGAATACCTAACATTCTTAGTCTATTCTGGAATTTATTATTTGTAAATTCCGTACCATTATCTGTTATAAGAGTTACTAATTTCTTTTTAGTTTTCCTTTCAGCAAATTTTATCCAATTAAAGAGATTTTGATACGTTTCAGTTTTGCTCTTCATTAAATAGCAAAACCCATATCTAGAATAGTGGTCTATTATACTTAGTATGTAACGAGCTCCTCCTACACTTGGTTTTTTCGCACCTGTTAAATCAGCAAATACTACCTCTAAAGGCTCTTTAGTAGTAAATCCATCAACTCTATTAGCCGGTGTGACCCTGGCTTTGCTTTGATTACAGGCATTACATTGCAAATATTTATTACAAGGTTTCAAACTTATTCCCTTAGATAATTCAACAGTTTTCTTAAGCATTTTAAAATTTAAATGCCTTAGCCTTCGGTGTAACAAGTGAATACATTCATCATGAGGTTTCTTATTTTCATAAACCATGTTAGCCACTTTTAAACCATCATCATTTAACACATATAATTCACCTCTTAAAGATGCAGTAATTTTCTTATCTTCTTTTTCAATTATGCAGTTATCTCCCCTAAATGTAACTACATATCCTAGTTTAACCAAAATTCTAACTGAAATTAAATTAAACTTAAGTTGTGGTACATATAACATTTTTACATTCTCTTTTATAAAAGAACAATATGCTATATCTTGACCTTTAGCTTTCAGTTTCCAGCCATTGGCTAACGATATCTGCTGTGTACTCTTGGACATTTTAATAAAATTTCTGTTATCATTTGTTATACAGTGGGATGCTCCACTGTCAACCACCCATAAATTATTTTTTACAGCTTCGTTACTATACATGGCTAACTCTAAATTTTTCTTTTTCTTTTGATGACTTTTAGTATTCTGGCCAGCGTTCTGGCGCTTTGCTTTTTTACAAAATCTTGCCAAATATCCTCTTCCTCCACAATTAAAACACTTTTTAATTGCGTATGCAGTAGGAGATTCGTTATCTTCTTTTTGAGGTTGCTGCCTCCTTAACTCATTTCTTTCAAGTCTTCTTCTGGCCTCTTCAATCAATCTGCCAGTTATATCAGTTAAAGTTAGACTTTCTTTTGGCAATATTTCAAGGGAAGTTACGTAGTTGTCATAACTTTCATCAAGTGAAGATAGAATTATGTAGACTTGGTGTAGTTCAGAGAAAATAAGCTCTTTCTCGTGCAGTTCTTGAAAAATGCTTTGCATAGTTTTCAAATGACTCAGCATATCACCATTCTTCTGGAGATGTGTACTGAAAAGCTTTCGTGTTAGATTTATGTGTGCACCAACGTTATCTCGAACATAAATCCTCTTCAGCTTCTGCCAACACCCAACAGCCGTTTTCTCTCCGTGGATATAAACAAGCTGTTGGTCAGTTAAGGTTAAAGCAATTATGCAAATAGCGTGTTCATTTTTATGCATAAATTCTTCTATTTTTAGTCTATCTTTATCATCCTCTGGATCCCATTCTTCTACGTTTGGTGGATTTTCAATTATGTTCCACAAACCTTCTCTTCGTAGAAGCAGACTACACTTCATTGACCATGATACATAGTTTGTTCCATCAAACTTGGATATAAGGGACAAACTTTGTAGATTGACTTGTGCCATGTTTTCTTATATGGATAAAAACTATAATTAATAAAACACAGCTGTCTGTTTACTGTAACGTATAACAACACAAACTCTCATTTTTACATAAATCTGTTTTATCCTAGTTAAACTGACTTTGCAGCCTCTGGGCCCATAACCAGTGTTAAGCCTGGTTTCCCCAACCAGGGTTAGGGAGACAAGCTAAACAGAATGTGCAGCGTTAGTCAGATAGGCACACAGATAAATGAGTGAGCTAAGCTTGTATGTTTATTAACATACAGTAAAAATAACAGATACGCTTGTGCTATCAAAAATATAGTTTATTCCATTATGAGTTCATAGCATAGTCAAAATAACAGTCCAATAGTCATGTATCATTTAGTCAGTCCATTCAGAGATATTCAGTAAGCAAAGTCCGTGCAGAATATCCTATGTCAGTTCACTTACAAATCACTCCTTTGTTTCTCTCCCGTTCGAGCAATGCAGTCTTGATTCCAAGCAGTAATCAGGCATCATCAAAGCCAGAGAGAGAGCAAGCTGCAGTCTTGCTTCTTTTAAAGTGCTTTCACAACCACTCCCTTAATTACTTTCCTTTAGTTAAAGTTGAAGACACTTTAACTAACAAACTATGATTACTTAGTTATTATTTTACCTAAACCAGTTAGGGTAAACAATGTTATCCCTAACACTCATCATCCCCAGAAATAAGTCCTACAAGCGTAGTATCGTCTGCAAATTTCATTATCCTATTGTTGGGATGTTAATTTGTGCAATCAGATGTATAGATGGACAACAAAAGTGGACTAAGAACACAACCTTGTGGAGTGCCAATGCTAAGTGTCTTGACAGTAGAAATATAGTCATTCAATTTAACTCTTTGTGGACGATTTGTTAAAAAGTCCAATATCCATAAGCAAATAGAATCTGGAAAATCTAGATCTTTAAGCTTAGCTATTAATCTGTGCGGCATGATGGTATTAAAAGCAGAACTAAAATCTGCGAACAACATTCTTACATAATTCCCCGGTGTTTCCAAATGGGATAAGGCCATGTGAAGCACAGTGATAATTGCATCCTCGGTTGATCTATTTTTTTTGTAAGCAAACTGAAGCCCATCACTCCTTTTGCAATTTCAAAATCTTCGGTACGATCTCCATTTAATAATACACTTGCTTTTTGATTTGAGTATATTTCTTGTAGTGTTTTTTCTATATTAGCGACAACGTTCAGCTTTTTAATTTGATATAGCATGAATTTCCAATTGAGATTGTCAAATGCTTTTTGTGCATCTAAAAAAATTAAAGCTGTCTGTTTTTCTGGGTGAGCTTCGTAGTATTCAATAGAATTTAGTACTGTCCTGATATTGTTTTTAATTTTTCTATTTGGCAGGAAACCATTCTGGTCTGTATGTATAAGTATTTCAAATATTTCAGATAAATTTTTATATAGTTCACCTGGTAGACCATCCGGGCCTGGTGTTTTATTATTTTTTTTGTTTTTGTATCACCTTTTGTAACTCCGTTAATGTTATTTCTAACACATAAAGTATACATATACATACATACATACATACATACATGTATGTATGTATGTATGTATATGTATACTTTATATGTATGTATGTATGTATGTATACTAAATCAATTTGCTCATCTCTTCTGGCTGTTTTCGGCAAACCAGTATACCTCCTTACTTTATTTCTTCTTGGGAATACAACTATACATATACTGTATCATTGCCAAAATAAGTAGAGCTGCATGCTTCACCATCAGGTATTATCTGTAACTTTGCAGAGAAATAAATTAATTTTGGTAATAAGATTTAACCCAATTCTATATTTTTGACATACTGTACATAGTACCAAAATGTAATCAATTAAAACAAAAATTAAAAAGCTGTCCTCTGGCATGTTTGTCAAGCCTCAAATACACTTATAGCATAAAGATTATGCTTTCAATTAACATGCTGCCTCACTTAATCCACTATTTTGTGTTCTGAAATATTTCTATTTATTTTTTGTTTATTTTTAGGGAGGGTCAGTATAGTGCTATATGTACAAGAAAAGGATCTTATAAAATTTAGGTAGTTGAGTTCTCTTTTACAGATTAATGTTGTCTATAAAAGAAGTAGAAAATATTTTGGCGACTGAAGGCGTTATTTCCACTTATGCATGAGAACATTTCAAGAATCTTTCTTTACACATGAATCTTTCTTTACACTATGTTAAGGTGTTTCAGTCATGCATTGACTGAATGGGGCCATCAGTGCAACATCATGTATATGATACAAAATTAAGCAGCTGAAATTTCTGTTTTCTTTTTTCTATAAGAAAGGACTTTTGATGCTGCAGGTTTTCAAATAAGATATTGCAAAGATATGAGTAGCATTGAAGAAATGATAGAAATTGATGGATTCTTATAGAGATCAAGAAGCGAAGATTCAGAACATGATTAGTCATTCCCATTTCCATTATCATCCATGGATGATACGTTACTTTCATCCATATTCAACAGTAAATATCTTATTCAGACATTTGATACTAAACAGAGATATGATTTTCAATGCATACTGAAAAATGGTATAATATACTTTGTCAAGCAATAAAAATTAAGTCAACAGATGCTCTGCAGTTAGTTTTTTCTATGTAAAAATGTCTTCAATTCAACTATGTTCAGCAATGTAACATTTCATCTTCTCTTATGCAGAAAAATGTGTTAATAATTTTCTTTGATAATATTCCTGTTGCTTCTAAATAGAGAAACAACTCAGGGAAGACATCACTTAAAACATTTTGTTTATCTAAAGACATACTTGTCCAAGAAAAACATACATGTTGAATAAACTATATACAAATTCATTATCCAAGTGCAAGGTTAGGAATAGTCCATATACTGGGTACAAAATGTCTGCTATTCTACATTCATAAAATGGATAGTCTTAGCCTTTTTCTTTATGTAAACTGTTGTGAATGAATAAAATCAAATAAAGTTATGTTGAGCTTGAAGTCAAGTGCAGGGTTCTGGCCCTGCACTTCTGATTGGCTGTTAATGGCAGGATCGGATTGGTCTGTTCAGGAGCATCTGCTTGGCCATTAACAGGCCATTCCCATTGGTTAACAGAGCTAGCGCTCCCGGATTGCTATTGGTTGAATAGTTAATAAGTTGCCTATATAAGGAAGGCTATAGCAGCCATCCAGTTCGAGCTGTCACACCATGTAAATAAAGAGTTTGAAGTTCACTGTTTCTACCGGCTCGTCTCCATTATTTGCACCCATGCTCCAGACTTAACACTGGCGATGAGGGTGGGATTGGATGACATCAGAGCCAACTAAAACAACGACGAAGACAACCAAGCACGTGGCTGAAGCGCACAACGGCGAAACCATGCCCGGCGGCGTAGTACCACCCACTCCATTCGATCCAGCTCAAGAGGACTGGGAGTCCTACATGGACCGTTTCCAAATGTTTTTGGAAACGAATAATCTGAAGGATGCCACAACCGGGAAGAAACGGGCGGTATTCCTAACGCACTATGGCCCGATGGTATTCAAAATGGCTAAGGCATTAGCGAAACTGGCTGAAGTGAAGGCCATGGACTGGGATGTCCTCGAACCACTACTAAGGGCCCTCTATGCACCGACCGTTCCAACGCTTGTAAGATGACACGAGTTCTATCAAAGAAACCAGCGGAAAGGAGAAAGCGTTGGCGATTTCGTTGCAGACCTCCGGAACTTGGGAGGCCTTTGCGATTTCGCCGACCTAGAGTAGGCCTTCAGAGACCAAGTAGTTCTCGGGTTAGACGCTCTAAACGTACAGAGCAAAATAATGGCTGAGGGCAACATTAGCCTTGCCGATGCCATCGCTGAGACTACGCCAGCGGAGGCGACCAAGAAGTCGGCTGCCCAACTATGCCGGAATCGCGCTCCAGCACACCAGCCAGCCAGCGAAGCTTCACCTAAGTCAGAAGGACAGCTTCAGATGACCCACCATGAGGACCTCTCTTCGTCGTCAGACAGTGACAAAGAAGAGGTCCATTGCCTGCGGTCCAACCGGGACCATTACCTGAAATCCCAGCAACTGTGCGCTGGCTGCGGGGCCAACAATTACTGTTCCAATTGCAAATTCCGCGACGCGCTCTTCCACAAGTGCGGGAAACGAGGCCATATCGGATGGTTCTGCAGAAGTCTCCTCGGACCCAGCCAGACCTCGAAGGGTGCCAATCTCCACCAATCGACAGGGAATCGCCCTGTAAGGCGAGAACCAGCAAACCACTCCTACAGAAACCGACCCGTGAATCGCCTAATGAGACGGGAAGAAGCCTACCAAACACTCACTATCGGCCACGCCTCTTCACTAGATGCTAAGAAAATTTGAGTCAAAGTGGACATCGAAAATCAGCCTTGCCAAATGGAAGTTGACTCGGGATCATCTCTTTCAATGGTCTCCTGGAAGACCCTCAAGCAACTCATCCCCACTATCCGGCGCCAAGACCTTCAATTCCAATGGCTCGTGTTAAAGGACTACCAGGGGAACCGGATTCCAGTCGTAGGATCCAGTCGAGTCCAGGTTGCATTCAAGAACCATACGGCGTACTTACCCCTGATGGTGATCGACAAGGACCGGCCTAGCCTGTTAGGTCTGCAATGGTTCGCACCACTCGGCATTGAAGTGGCAGGCATTAACCGAATCAGCGGCAGTGACTGGGAGGAGGACCTCGCCCATGAATTCAGGGACGTCTTCGCGGAAAAGCTAGGCGAGTACAAGGGGACCCCGATATCCTTTAGCCTTAATCCAAAAATGGCTCCCATCCACCTTAAGTCTCATCGAGTTCTGTTCGCTCTAAAGCCGAAAATCGACAAACAGCTTGATAAGTTGATAGCCCAGGGAGTTTTAAAGCCAACCGACCACTCCCCATGGGAAACACCAATCGTGACACCAATTAAGCCAGATGGCTCCATTAGAATTTGCGGGGACTACCGAGCCACCCTGAACCACGCCCTGCAACAGAACCCATATCCGGTGCCGGTAGTATAGCACCTCCTCCATTCCTTGGGGGGCGGAAAAGTCTTCACTAAACTAGACTTAGCTCAGGCTTATCAGCAACTGCCGGTTGATGAAAAAACGGCACAGGCACAGACTATCGTAACACACCGAGGTGCCTTTAAGTGTACACGGCTTCAATTCGGAGTCAGTGTAGCCCCGGGGATCTTTCAGAGCCTAATGGAGAGACTATTGCAGGGGATCAAAGGCGTTGTCCCCTACTTTGACGATGTGCTCATTGCTGCCCCCACTCCAAAAATTTTACGGGATCGTTTAAGACTGGTTTTACAAAAATTCCAAGAAGCAGGCCTGAAAGTGAAGAAAAATAAATGCAAACTGTGTACAGATCGTGTTGAATTCTTAGGCTACTTGATTGACAGTCAGGGTATTCACCCTACCGATAGTAAATTAAGAGCAATAAAAAAACGCTCCCAGACCCCGGAACAAGGCCGACCTCCAGGCGTTCTTAGGCCTCATCAATTTCTATAATGTATTCTTGCCACACAAGGCGACTGTCGCTGAACCCTTACATCACCTACTAGATAAAAAAGCAATTTGGGTATGGGGTCACAGGGAAGAGCAGGTGTTCCGTAATGTAAAAAAACTACTGACTTCTGACACTGTACTAATGCAGTACAATGAGACTTTGCCATTAAATATCACATGTGATGCATCGCCTTTTGGAGTGGGCACCATTCTGAGCCATGTATTACCTAACGGTATGTCATGTAAGATTCTGTAGAAAAAAATGTTCAATCTGAGAAGTCTGGGAATGCACATAGGCCCCTCCTGCATAATATCAAAACTAGTATACTTTAGGAGCAAATGGAATTATCTGTGATAAATCTGTGATAAGTTCTCTGCAAGTTTTCTGTGACCTTTTCCAGAGGACATCCAGTCTGGCTATTTCTGTGGTTACTTCTGACCTTTTTCAAATGCATTTACTAAGTGGCTTTCATATGTAATCTGACAGAATCCTTTTCTATATTTATATTCTGGACACGTACCAATATATTATGATAAGCCCTATGCCCTCATACTATTTCATGTGTATGTGGTTAATCTGGCTTTATCTTATTTGATAGAGTATCTTTAAAATGATTCAGGCATTACCGTAGTTAGAGGCTTTGCATAGATTTTGCACGCATGACATTTCTGCACAGTTGATTCTTATTATACAGCGAAGCAGAAGTGAACAAGCCAAAGATATGATAATATTGGTCATTGCATTATTCTTTTATTGTTGACGAATAGTGAAACTTTATAGATTCTGAATGTAGCACCTATCAATCATGTTATTCTTACATCTCCTGGATTTTTTTTCTCCTACTTTATGTCCCAAATCAGAGTGCACACAAAATATTAGTGGCTGTATGGACACATTTGTCCCCATTTTAATGTTGTAAACTGGCCAGAGACACGATATGTGAGTTGGGCAGCCATGTAAGCTTGTTTCAGATATAAATAAATAAATTTATCTTTATAGCCCAAAAAACTAGGGAAGGTCCCTTCTGGGACATTTGTCACACCCACATTCCTGCTGCAGGCTAAGCTGCCTCTTATCCAAGAACTCCCCTAGCTATGGCTTAGAACTTAGAACTTAGAATAACTTTATTATCATTTTGAATGTAAACTAATCAGCATACAATAAAATTAAATTTTGTTTACAGGTTTCAAAGGGTCTCCACCTCTAATACAGGTGAAACTCGAAAAATTAGAATATCATGCAAAAGTTCATTTATTTCAATAATCTAACTTAAAAGGTGAACCTAATATATGAGATAGACTTATTACATGCAAAGTAGGATAGTTCAAGCCATGATGTGGCATAATTGAGACGAGTATGGCTTACAGCTCATGAAAACCCTGAATCCACAATCTCAGAAAGTTAGAATATTGTGAAAAGGTTCAATATTCTAGGCTCAAAGTATCCCACTCTAATAAGCTAATTAAACCATTACACCTTCAAAGGGTTCCTGACCCTTTAAATGGTCTCTCAGTCTGGTTCAGTAGGAAGCACAATCATGGGAAAGACTGCTGACCTGACAGTTGTGCAGAAAACTACCATTGACACCCTCTATAAGGAGGGAAAGCCTCAAAGGGTAATTGCAAAAAAAGTTGGATGTTCCCAAAGTGCTGTATCAAAGCACATTAATAGAAAGTTACATGGAAGAGAAAAGTGTGGAAGAAAAAGGTGCACAAGCAGCAGGGATGACCACAGCCTGGAGAGGATTGTCAGAAAAAGGCCATTCAAAAGTGTTGGGGACTTTCACAAAGAGTGGACTGAGACTGGAGTCAGTGCATCAAGAGCCACCACACACAGACGGATCCTGGACAGGGGCTTCAAATGTCCTATTCCTCTTTTCAAGCTACTCCTGAACAAAAAACAACATCAGAAATGTCTTACCTGGGCTAAAGAAAAACAGAACTGGTCTGTTATTCAGTGGTCTAAAGTCCTCTTTTCTGATGAGAGCAACTTTTGCATCTCATTTGGAAACCAAGGACCCAGAGTCTAGAGGAAGAATGGAGAGGCACATACTGCAAGATGCTTGAAGTCCAGTGTGAAGTTTCCACAGTCTGTGTTGATTTGGGAAGCTATGTCATCTGCTGGTGTTGGTCCACTGTGCTTCATTAAGCCCAGGGTCAACACAGCCGTCTACCAGGAGATTTTGGAGCACTTCATGCTTCCTTCCGCAGACAACCTTTATGGGGATGCTGACTTCATTTTCCAGCAGAACTTAGCACCTGCCCACACTGCCAAAACCACCAAAACCTGGTTCAATGACCGTGGGATTACTGTGCTTGACTGGCCAGCAAACATGCCTGACCTGAACCCCATAGAGATCTATGGGGAATTGCCAAGAGCAAGGTGAGAGACATGAGACTAAACAATGCAAAAGAGCTAAAGGCCGCTATTGAAGCATCATGGTCTTCCATAACACCTCAGCAGTGCCACAGGCTGATAGCTTTCATGCCACGCCACATTGAGGCAGTAATTGCTGCAAAAGGGACCCAAACCAAGTACTGAGTACATATGCATGCTTATATTTTTCAGAGCTCCGATATTGTTCTATGTACAATCCTTGTTTTATTGATTGCATGTAATATTCTAATTTTCTGAGATTGTGGATTTGGGGTTTTCATGAGCTGTAAGCCACAATCATCACAATTATGACAAATCACAGCTTGAATTATCTTGCTTTGCATATAATGAGTCTATCTCATATATTAGTTTCACCTTTTAAATTGCATTACTGAAATAAATGAACTTTTGCACGATATTCTAATTTTTCGAGTTTCACTTGTATAAACTACATAAGCATGACAAAATAAATACAAAATTATGAATATACCCCCCATATTCTGACAAGGAGAAGCAACACAGTCTAATTCAGATGTTGAGAAAAACAAATCTTGCGAGTT